>CM074605.1:1071114-1671114 GCA_037305975.1 Chrysolophus pictus
CCCCCCTTTATACCTTTGGGGGGGTCCCATCCCTTTAGAAGTGCCCCCCCCCTCCTTAAAGTGCCACCAACCTCCTTGGATGTCCCCAATCTCTGTCCCTATGGAGTGTCCCCATGACCCCCCCCCCCCCAAGTGCCCCCCATTATTCCTGGGGGGGTCCCCATCCTTTTAGAAGCCCCCCCCCCCTCCTTAAAGTGCCACCAACCTCCTTGGATGCCCCCAATCTCTGTCCCTATGGAGTGTCCCCATGGCCCCCCCCCCCAAGTGCCCCCCATTATTCCTGGGGGGGTCCCCATCCTTTTAGAAGTGCCCCCCCCCCTCCCCCAAAGTGCCGCAACCTCTATAATGCCCCCAATCTCTGTCCCTACAGGGTGTCCCCATGCCCCCCCCCCCAGGTGGCCCCCTTTATTCCTCGGGGGGGGGGGGGGTCCCATCCTTTTAGAAGTGCCCCCCCCCCCTTAAAGTGCCACCAACCTCTTTAAATGCCCCCAGTCCCTGTCCCTATGGAGTGTCCCCATGACCCCCCCCCCCAGGATGCTCCCCCCCCACGGATGCCCCCCTTTATTCCTCGGGGGGGGGGGGGGGGGGGGGTCCCTTTACAAATGCCCCCCCCCCCCCCCCCTTAAAGTGCCACCAACCTTTTTAAATGCCCCCAGTCCTGTCCCTACGGGGTGTCCCTATGCCCCCCCCTCCCCCCCCCCCAAACGATCCCTCATTCCTGGGGGGCTCCCCATCCCCTTAACAGTGCCCCCAACCCCCCCGCCTGCCCCACATCTCCTTCCCCACGTCTATGCGTGCCCCCCCCAAAATTTATTATACGCCCCCCCCCCAGGTGAAGCTCTCCTGTGGGACAGAGACCGCAGTGACGGCCACAACGGAGCCGAGCCGCTGCGAGTACCTGATGGAGCTGGTGACCCCCGCCGCCTGCCACCCGCCCCCCCCCCACGAGGACCACGATGAGCTCTGACCCCCCCCCTTACCCCCCCAAAGGTTACCGTGCCTCAGTTTCCCCTTTGGACCAATCAGCCCCCCACGTCGGGGTGGGGGGGGGGGGGGGGGAGGATAATTAAACACAATTAAGGGTCCTTTTGGGCGTCCCTCCTATTTGCGGGGGCTCAGTTTTACACTCCCCCCCACCCCCCCCCCGCCACTCAGTCTCGTGGGACACCACGTGGGTCTGTGCCCCCCCCCCCCAACCCCACGCTGCTCTTTGGTGGGGGGGGGAGCTGTAGGGGGAGAAAACGCTGCCGACTGAGCCGGGGGGGCAGCGGGCAATAAAGAACGGTTCCTCCCCCCCCCACCCTGCTTCATTGAATTTTGGCGTGGGGGGGGAATTGCACCCGAGAACTACATTTCCCAGCATGCCGCGCTCAATATGGCCGCCGTGCCCGAGGATCATCTCCCAGCATGCCACGGGGGGCGGCCGCGCATGCGCCGATCTGCCGCTCTGAAAGGCAATCGCCGCGCCGAGGTGACCTACGCATGCGCGGATTAGCCGTTCTATGAGGCCTGCGCATGCGCAGATTAGCCGCTAAAGGGGCCCGCGCATGCGCCGTTGAGCTGCACCGGAGGTGCCCGCGCATGCGCAGTGCGGCTGTGGCTCCAGGCCTGGCCCTCAGACCGCAGGCCCGCTTGCCGCAAGGACGATCCGTTTCCAAAAGAACCTTTTTTTTTTTTTTTTTCCTTAAAAAAAAATAAAACCCCAAACGAAACGAAACAACCGCAGAGCTTCGGTTGACAGCGCAGCAAGGCCTCGGCCCAGGAGCACCGTGAGCCCGGCCTGCTCCTCACAAGATGGCGGCCAAGGCACAAAGGAGCCGAACTGAAGGTGAATGAGGCCCTACAAGAGCTTTGGACGAGGCCCCAAAATGGCGGCCAAGGCCCAAAATGGCGGCTTTTACCAGGCCCCCAAATGGCAGCCAAGGCCCCAAATGGTGACTGAAGGTGAAATGTTGGCCAAGACCCCAAATGGCGGCTCCTGTCGAGCCCCAAAATGGCGGCCAAGGCCCCAAATGGTGACTGAAGGTGAAATGTTGGACAAGACCCCAAAAGAGGTTTGGTCAAGGCCCCAAAATGGCAGCCAAAGCCCCAGAATAGTGGCTCTCGCCACCCCCAAAATGGCAGCTACGGCCCCCAAATGGTGACCGAAGGTGAAATGTTGGCCAAGGCCCCAAAAAAGGTTTGGACAAGGCCCCAAAATGGCGGCCAAGGCCCAAAATGGCAGCTTTTACCAAGCCCCCAAATGGCAGCCAAGGCCCAAAATGGTGACTGAAGGTGAAATGTTGGCCAAGCCCCCAAAAAAGGTTTGGACAAGGCCCCAAAATGGCAGCCAAGGCCCAAAATGGCAGCTTTTACCAAGCCCCCAAATGGCGGCCAAGGCCCCAAATGGTGACTGAAGGTGAAATGTTGGCAAAGCCTCCAAAAAAGGTTTGGCTAAGTCCCCAAAATTGCAGCCAAAGCCTCAAAATGGCGGCTCTTGCCAAGCCCCCAAGTGATGGCCAAGGCCCCAGATGGTGACCGAAGGTGAAATGTTGCCTGAGCCCCCAAAAAAGGTTTGGACAAGGCCCCAAAATGGCGGCCAAAACCCCAAAATGGTGGCTCTTGCCAAGCCCCATACTGGCAGCGAAGGCCCCAAATGGTGACTGAAAGTGAAATGTTGGCCAAGCCCCAAAAAAAGGTTTGGCCAAAGCCCAAAATGCTGGCTCTCGCCAAGCCCCAAAATGGCAGCCAAGGCTCCAAATGGTGACTGAAGGCGAAATGTTGGCCAAGGCCCCAAAATGGTTCTCACCACCCCCAAAATGGCAGCCACGGCCCCAAATGGTGACCGAAGGTGAAATGTTGGCCAAGGCCCCAAAAGAGGTTTGGCCAAGACCCCAAAATGTGAACCAAGGCCCCAAAACAGCGTCTCCTGCCAAGCCCCAAGATGGCAGCCAAGGCCCCAAATGGTAACCAAAGCCCTGAAATGTCAACCGAAGCCCCAAAATGGCAGCCAAAGCCCCAGAATGGTGGCTCTCACCAAGCCCCATATTGGCAGCCAAGGCCCAAAATAGTGACCAAAGGTGAAATGTTGGCCAAGGCCCCACATGGAGGTGACAAAAGCCACACATGGAGGTGACATGGACGTCATAGCTCGTCCCTTGCCGTGCTGTCAAGGGGGGACTGCAGCACGTCCGAGTTCTTGGCCTCTCGGCGCAGCTCCTGCTGCTCTTTCATCTTCTGGGACTTGGCTCGATCCCAGTCCGTCTTGATCTTCTCGTTGTCCCACACCACCGAGGTCTCCGTGTCGCTGATGTAGCCGTCGTCGCCGGTGTAGTGGGTGGGATAAACCAGCAGTGGCTCCACAGAAAAGGCCAGCAGGTTGCGGTTCTTGAAGTGCTTCATGTAGTCGGAGCTGCGTGCAGAAAAGGGGAAAGTGAGTGGGTGTGTGCCACGTGTTCCTTTGGGGAGGCATGGGATGGGTTGGGTTGGAAGGGAACTTAAACATCATGGAAACAAAGAATGGGTTGGGTTGGAAGGGTTTTAAAGATCATGGAAACATTGAATGGCTTGGGTTGGAAGGGATCTTAAAGATCATGGGATGACAGAATAGTTTGAGTTGGAAGGGATCTTAAACATCATGGAAATATGGGATGGGTTGGGTTGGAAGGGATCTTAAAGATCATGGAAATAAAGAATGGGTTGGAAGGATTTTAAAGATCATGGAAACAAAGAATGGGTTGGGTTGGAAGGGATCTTAAAGGTCATGGAAACATTGAATGGGTTGAGTTGGAAAGGACCTTAAAGATCATGGGATGACAGAATGGTTTGGGTTGGAAGGGATCTTAAAGATCACGGGATGACAGAATAGTTTGAGTTGGAAGGGATCTTAAACATCATGGAAATATGGGATGGGTTGGGTTGGAAGGGATCTTAAAGATCACGGAAACAAAGAATGGGTTGGGTTGGAAAGGACCTTAAAGATGATGGAAATAAAGAATGGGTTGGGTTGGAAGGATTTTAAAGATCATGGAAAAATTGAATGGGTTGGATTGGAAGGGATCTTAAAGATCATGGAAATAAACAATGGGTTGGAAGGATTTTAAAGATCATGGAAACATTGAATGGGTTGGGTTGGAAGGGATCTTAAAGATCACAGGATGATGAAATGGGTTGGACTGGAAGGGATCTTAAAGATTACAGAAACACAGAATGGTTTGGGTTGTGGAAGGGTCCTTAAAGTTCACGGAACCATAGAATGGGTTGGGTTCCAGATGGGTCCTTCAAGATCACAGAACAATAGCATAGCTTGGGTTTTAAGCATCCTTAAAGATCAAAGAACCATAGGATGAGTTGGGTTGCAGAAGGGTCCTTCAAGATCACAGAACCATAAAATGAGTTGAGTTGGAAGGGACCTTAAAGACAATGAAACCACAGAATGAGTTTGGTTGTGGAAGGGTCCTTAAAGATCACAGAACAAGAAAATGAGTTGGAAGGGTCCTTCAAGCTCACAGAACAACAAAATGAGTTGGAAGGGTCCTTCAAGGTCACAGAACCATAGGATAGATTAGGTTGGAAAGGAACTTAAAGATCCTGGAAGCATCGAATGGGTTGGGTTGAAGGGGACCTTCAAGATCACAGAGTGATGAAATGGGCTGAGCTGGAAGGGACCTTAAAGATCAAAGAACCATAGAATGAGTTGGGTTGTGGAAGAGTCCTTCAAGATCACAGAACCATAGGATAGCTTGGGTTGGAAAGGTCCTTAAAGATCACAGAACCACAGAATGGCAAGCGTTTGCTTTGGACGGGTCCTTGAAGATCACAGGACCACGGGATCACAGCACAGCTGTGTCGGAAGGGACCCACAAAACCCCCCAGCCCCACTGCGGCTGTGGGCTGCATCCACCCCAGGCCCCATCCCTGACCTGGGACACCTCCAGGGGATGGGGAGGGCGCTGTTCTCCGTGCAGATATCCCCCCAGCCCCTCCCATGGCTCAGCTCAGACTCACACAGGATGTTTGTTGAACATGACGGGAAGAAATTCATCGACAGGCAGCATTTTGGAGAGCGGCTCGGCCGCCAGCAGCTTGCGAGCTCCCCGCAGCGAAACGACGTAAGCCAAAGTCCAGTAGGAATAATCAGCCTCCACCAAATTCCTCACGTGTGGCACCGACTTCTCGGGATGCTCCACCTGCATCCTCTTCCTCCCGATGTAACTGCAGGACGCAACCCGAGTTGAGGAACCACCACCACCACCCCACTGCCCTGCTGATGGGGAAGGACGCCCTCACCGCGATTTTGGGATTCCCAACCACAACCCCACGCTGCTTTCGGCCACTTACATCAGGTCCCAGTCCAACCCCTCCTCTTCTAAATCATACATCAGGTTCATCAGGCGCCGCTTGAAGAAGATCTCAAAGCGCAGATCGTCCTCGAACACCACCGACTTCTCCAGCTCTCTCTCAACAATCTGGAAGTTGAGCAGAAAATGGATTGGTTTTGGTTTGTTTTTTTTGCCAGCAATTTAGTCTGGACGTTAGGAAATACTACTTTTCTGAAAGAGTGGTCAGGCAGTGCAATGGGCTGCACAGGGAGTGATGGAGTCACCGACCATCAGGCGTTCAAGGAACGTTTGGATTTCGTGTTGAGGGACGTGGATTAGTGAGAACTACTGGTGATGGGTGGACGGTTGGACTGGATGATCTTGTAGGTCTTTTCCAACCTTGGTGAGTCTGTGATTCTATAATACCAACAATGCCCAACCAATAACCAACCCAACTCCCCTCTTCTTGCTTTCTCTCACTGCTCACCTCCTTCCAGATCTGGTAGTGGCTGAGGAAGCAGCCCAGCTCTCCCTTGGTGAGCGGCCGGCCGTGGTATGGATCCTTGTAGCCTGGCAGCATCTTAATCCCCAGAGCTTCCACCTCGCTGCTGTTCATGGCTCTGCAAAGCAGCACGACCACGCTCAGCACCCAGCATGAGCTCAGCGAGGCCCTGCAGAGGGATCTGGGCAGGTTGGATCAGCCAATGGGATGAGGTTCAACAAGGCCAAGTGCCGGGTCCTGCACTTTGGCCACAACGACCCCATGCGGCGCTGCAGGCTTGGGGCTGAGTGGCTGGATGTGTGTGAAGAGGAAAGGGACCTGGGGGTGTTGGTTGATGCTGGGCTCACCATGAGCCAGCAGTGTGCCCAGGTGGCCAAGAAGGCCAATGGCATCCTGGCTTGCATCAGAAACAGCAGGAACGGGGCAGTGATCGTCCCCCTGTACTCAGCTCTGTGTCCAGTTCTGGGCCCCTCGCTGCAAGAAAGACACTGAGGCCCTGGAGCGGGTTGAAAGAAGGGCAACAGAGCTGGTGAGGGGTCTGGAGCACAACGGGGTCTTATGAGGAGCGGCTGAAGGAGCTGGGATTGTTCAGTCTGCAGGAGAGCAGGCTCAGGGGGACCTCATTGCTCTATAACTGCCTGAAGGGAGGCTGTAGTGAGCTGGGGATCGGCCTCTTCTCTTGTGTAACAGTGATAGGACTAGAGGGAATGGCTTCAAGCTGCACCAGGGGAGATTTAGGCTGGACATTAGGAAATACTACTGCTCCAAAGAGTGGTCAGGCAGTGCAATGGGCTGCCAAGGGAGCGATGGAGTCACCGACCCTGGAGGCGTTCAAGGAACGTCTGGATGTTGTGCTGAGCGACGTGGATTACTGAGAACTACTGGTGACGGGTGGACGGTTGGACGGGACGATCTTGTAGGTCCTTCCCAACCCCAACGATTCTGTGATTCAATGTGCATCATCTCCTTCGGACTCACTTCCCATCCACTGCCTCCACGAGCTTGCAGGCGATCTCCTGCTCGTGCAGCGTGCGCAGCATCCGCTCCCTGCGGTCGGCCCGGCGCTTCAGGTTGATCATGAACACCTGAGGCAGAAAAGCAGCTTGGAGGGAAGCTCCTGCTGGACGTGCGTCGTGCGGTACCACCATCCGGCCTCCAACAACAGGGTGAGGGGTCCCTTGGTCCCCCCGGGGGTCAACTCACCTCATCGAAGCCCATCTTGTCGGGGCTTTTGGGTGGGATGGAGAGGAACCGCGAGGGCTCTGCTGGAGGGTTCTTCACTGCAAACAGCAAAGAGATGCCTTCACGTCTGCTGCTCGTTTCAAAGAAGCGACCGCCGCGTCTCCGACAGCAGCAGAGATCCCAAAACCACCCCCAAAAAATGTGCCTGAAAGAGTTTGGCACAACGCAACGCTGCCGCTGCGTACTTGGGCAGGAGGAATCCCAAGCATTTATACAGACTGGAAGGAGAAGTCATTGAGAGCAGCCCTGCAAAGAAGGACCTGGGGGCCCTGATGGATGAAAAGAGTAACATGAGGCAGCAGTGAGAAAGAAAACGGGGTCCTGGGCTCCATCAGCAGAGGGGTGGCCAGCAGCAACAGGGAGGTGATCGTCCCCCTCTGCTCTGCTCGTGTGAGACCCCAATCTGGAGTGCTGCGTCCAGGGCTGGAGCCCCCAGCACAAAAAAGACGGGGAGCTGTTGGAGGGGGTCCAGAGGAGAGCCACGAAGATGAGCAGGGGGCTGCAGCACCTCTGCTATGAGGACAGGCTGAGGGAGCTGGGCTGGTTCAGCTTGGAGAAAAGAAGGCTGCGGGGTGAATCATTGCAGCCTGCAGCACCTAAAGGGAGCCTACAAACAGGAGGGGAATCAACTCTTTGAAAGGGTGATAACAGCAGGACGAGGGGAAACGGTTTGGAGTTGATTGAGGTGGGATGTCAGGGAGAAATTCTTTGCTGTGAGAGCGGTGAGGTGCTGGAACAGCTGCACAAAGAGGCTGTGGAGCCCCGTCCATCCCTGGAGGTGTTCAGGGCCAGGTTGGATGGGGCCCTGGGCAGCCTGGGCTGCTGTGAAACATGGAGGTTGGTGGCCCTGCATGCGGCAGGGGGTTGGAGCTTCATCATCCTCGAGCTCCCTTCCAACCCAACCATTCTGTGATTCTATCTGAGCAGGGATAGGGGCTGCTTCCACTGCTGATCATTGGGTTGTGGCACTGTGCTGTCATTTATTCACCCCACGTTTTTCTTCTTCCCCACAGGAGAGTTTTTTGGTCTACTGGTAAAGAGGTCTGAAAGGAAAACCCACGGGCTGGATGCTGCTCACAGACGCTGCTCCCTATCAGTGGAAATGCGTGGAACAACTCAGCCTGCAGCCAGCCAAGGAAAACTGGAAACGAAGCATCTGAGCCTCGACAGGGCTGGCTGCGAACCCAGCCCACATCTATGGTGGAAAAAGGGGCTGTTCAACGGGAGCTCTGCCTTCCCACAAAGAACCTTTGTGCTGAGGAGGGCGAACAGAGGCACTTTGTGAGCCGATGGTGCGAAGGATGGGAGGAGCGCGGTGAGCTCTGAGCTGGGAGCACAGCCTGGCTCGCAGCGCGGGGCAAGCAGAGCCCTGGAGAGGCAGCAGAGACCCAGACAGGGTGAGAGAAGGGACAGCGAGGCCTCCCGAAAACCCTAACCCTAAACCCTAAACCCAAACCCTGAACCCTAACCCTAGAGCCCTACCAGATGAAGCTGCTAGGCGTCCTGAGGCGCGGCACATCGCTCCCTTCGCACACAGCTGTGCTCGGGGCTGAGCTCCGGCCACGCTGTGCTCCCCAGCCTCCTGTCACCAGCCCTGCCTCCACCCAGGGGTTAGGGTAATTAGGGCTAGGGTAATTAGGGCTAGGGTAATTAGGGCTAGGGTTAGGGTACTAGGGTTAGGGTATTAGGGTTAGAGTACTAGGGTTAGGGTTAGGGAACAAGGGTTAGCTTTAGGGTTAGGGTAGGGTTAGGGTTAGGGTTTAGGGTGAGGGTTAGGGTTTAGGGTGAGGGTTTAGGGTTTGGGTTAGGGTTAGGGTTTAGGGTTAGGGTTAGAATACTAGGGTTAGGTTTAGAGTTCGGGTTAGTGTTAGGGTACTAGGGTTAGGGTATTAGGATTAGGGTTATGGTTAGAGTATTAGGGTTAGGGTGGGGTTAGTGTTAGGGTTAGGGTACTAGGGGTAGGGTTAGGGTACTAGGGTTATCTTTAGGGTTGGGGTAGGCTTAGGGTTAGGGTTAGGGTTAGGTTTAGGGTTAGGGTTTAGGGTTCAGGGTTAGGGTTTAGGGTTAGGGTTAGGGTTAGGGTTTAGGGTTTAGGGTTAGGGCTTAGGGTTTGGGTTTAGGGTTTCGGGTTAGGGTTAGAGTACTAGGGTTAGGTTTAGAGTTCGGGTTAGGGTTAGGGTTAGGGTTAGGGTTAGGGTTTAGGGTTCAGGGTTAGGGTTTAGGGTTAGGGTTAGGGTTAGGGTTTAGGGTTAGGGTTTAGGGTTTGGGTTTAGGGTTTCGGGTTAGGGTTAGAGTACTAGGGTTAGGTTTAGAGTTCGGGTTAGGGTTAGGGTACTAGGGTTTGCGTTAGGGTATTAGGGTTAGGGTTAGGGTTTATGGTTAGGGTTTGGGTATTCGGGTTCAGGGTTAGGGTACTATGGTTAGGGTTAGGGTTAGGGTTTATGGTTAGGGTAGTGTTAGGGTTTAGGGTTAGGGTTGGAGTACTAGGGTTAGGGTTTAGGGTTTGAGTTAGTGTTTAGAGTTAGGGTACTAGGGTTAGGGTATTAAGGTTAGAGTACTAGGGTTAGGGTTAGGGTACTAGGGTTAGCTTTAGGGTTAGGGTTTAGGGTTCTGGGTTTGGGTTAGGATTAGGGTTCAGGGTTAGGGTTAGTATTAGGGTTCAGGGTAGGGTTAGGGTTTAGGGTTAGGATTAGAGTACTAGGGTACGGTTTAGAGTTCGGGTGGGGTTAGGGTTAGGGTACTAAGATTAGGTTTAGGGTTAGGGTATTAGGATTAGGGTTATGGTTAGAGTATTAGGGTTAGGGTTAGGGTTAGGGTGGGCTTAGTGTTAGGGTTGGGGTTTAGGGTTGGGATTAGGGTACTAGGGTTAGGGTTAGGGTACTAGGGTTATCTTTAGGGTTGGGGTAGGGTTAGGGTTAGCTTTAGGGTTAGGGTTTAGGGTTCAGGGTTAGGGTTTAGGATTAGGGGTTAGGGTTTAGGGTTAGGATTAGGATTAGAGTACTAGGGTTAGGATTTGGGTTTAGGGTTAGGGTTAGAGTACTAGGGTTAGGTTTGGATTTCGGGTTAGGGTTAGGGTACTAGGGTTAGGGTTAGAGTACTAGGATTAGGGTTAGAGTACTAGGGCTAGGGTTAGGGTATTAGGGTTAGGGTTTAGGGTTAGGGTACTATGGTTAGGATTAGAGTTAGTGTTTAGGGTTAGGATAGGGTTAGGGTTTAGGGTTATGGTTGGGGTACTAGGGTTAGGGTTTAGTGTTAGAGTTAGGGTTTAGGGTTAGGGTACTAGAGTTAGAGTTAGGGTATTAGAGTTAGGATCATGGTTAGGATTAGGGTGAGAGTTAGGGTACTAAGGTTAGGTTTAGGGTTAGGGTATTAGGATTAGGGTTATGGTTAGAGTATTAGGGTTAGGGTTAGGGTGAGGGTGGGCTTAGTGTTAGGGTTGGGGTTTAGGGTTGGGATTAGGGTACTAGGGTTAAGGTTAGGGTTATAGGGTTATCTTAAGGGTTGGGGTAGGGTTAGGGTTAGCTTTAGGGTTAGGGTTTAGGGTTAGGGTTAGGGTTAGGGTTTAGGATTAGGGATTAGGGTTTAGGGTTAGGATTAGAGTACTAGGGTTAGGATTTGGGTTTAGGGTTAGGGTTAGAGTACTAGGGTTAGGTTTAGAATTCGGGTTAGGGTTAGGGTACTAGGGTTAGGGTTAGGGTTAGAGTATTAGGATTAGGGTTAGAGTACTAGGGCTAGGGTCAGGGTATTAGGGTTAGGGTTAGGGTACTAGGGTTAGGGTTAGTATTTAGGGTTAGGGTAGGGTTAGGGTTTAGTGTTAGTGTTGGGGTACTAGGGTTAGGGTTTAGGGTTAGGGCACTAGGGTTAGGGTTAGGGTCTTAGAGTTAGGATCAGGGTTAGGGTGAGGGTTAGGATTAGGATTTAGGTTTAGGGTAGTAGGGTTAGGGTTTAGGGTTAGGATTGGGGTACTAGGGTTAGGGTTTAGGGTTAGGGTTTAGGGCTAGGGTACTAGGGTTAGGGTTAGGGTACTAGGGTTATGGTTATGGTTAGGATTTAGGGTTAGGGTACCAGGGTTAGGGTTAGGTTTAGTGTTTAGGGTTAGGGTAGGGTTAGGGTTTAGGGTTAGGGTTGGGGTACTAGGGTTAGGGTTTAGGGTTAGGGTTAGGATTTAGGGCTAGGGTACTAGGGTTAGGGTTAGGGTACTAGGGTTATGGTTATGGTTAGGGTACCAGGGTTAGGGTTAGGTTTAGTGTTTAGGGTTAGGGTAGGGTTAGGGTTTAGGGTTAGGGTTAGGGTTTAGGGCTAGGGTACTAGGATTTAGGGTTAGGGTAGCAGGGTTAGGGGTAGTGTTATTGTTAGGCCCAGTACCCACCCATGATCTCCAGCAGGACGTGCATGAAGCTCTCCGTCTCATCCTGCAGGGTGCTGTGCGAGCGCAGCGGCACCGGGAGGAAGCCGTACACCTCCTTGTTGCACACAAACATCTGCACCTCTACGGTGAGCAAGAAAACAATGAAGAACACCAGCAAGCATCAGCACCCCTCCCTCCAAGAACAAACACGACCCACTGCCCGGGTCGAGGCGTGAGGCTCACCTGCCTGCTTGCAGGAGAAGGCGAAGACGATGATGTCGTCGAAGGGCCAGGTGTAGTCGGGGTGAGGAGGGTAGAAGGTGAGCAGCTGGGATGCCTCCTTCCTCAGATCCAGCAGGAAGGTGGAGTGCACCATGGGCACAGCGAAGCAGCCGCGCCGCTCCCGCTTACGGATGGGCAGGTAGGCGGGCGTGCGTTTGTAGTAACCCTACAAGTGAGATAAGGGGGATGGGGATGTGCGATTTGGGGCTCGTGTCACCCCAAAAACAGAACCCTGAGAAGGTCTGACAGCTGTCGGAGGTGCGGCTGGAGCTGAAGGGCACGAGGACTTGGCAAAGGAGCGATGGATGGTGGGCACTGGATGCCTTGAGGAGTGGGAAGAGCCGATGGGAGGTGATGGGGGGGCACAGAGCTGCCTGCTTGTGCCTGCAGCGTCATCCTGGGGCAAAGAAACAGCACAGGGAGCAGAAGATGCCAGGAGAGAAGGAACACGAGGAGGAGAACTGTCTGTAGCTGGGAGCTCATCCTATGGCAAAGAAATAATGCAAGGAGCAACGGCAGCCAGGGGAGAAGGAACAGGAGGAGCAGAACTGCCTGCTTGCAGCTGGGATGTTGTCCTGCAGCCAAGAAATAATGAAAGGAGCAGAAGCAGCCAGGGGAGAGGAACATGAGGAGGAGAACTGTCTGCTTGTAGCTGGAACATCATCTGATGGCCAAGAAATAACGTAGGGAGGAGAAGCAGCCAGAGGAGAGAAATACAGAGAGCAGAACTGCCTGCTTGTAGCTGGGATGTCATCTGATGGCCAAGAAATAATGCAAGGAGCAGAGGCAGCCAGAGGAGAAGACACACGAGGAGCAGAACTGCCTGCTTGTTGCTGGGATGTTGCTCCATAGCCAAGAAATAACACAGGGAGCAGCAGCAGCCAGGGAGTGGAACATAAGGAGCAGAACTGCCTGCTTGTAGCTGGAACATCATCTGATGGCCAGGAAATAACGTAGGGAGGAGAAGCAGCCAGGGGAGAAGACACAGGAGGAACAGAACTGCCAGCTTGCAGCTGGGAGCTCATCCCACAGGCAAGAAATAACACAGAGAGGGGAAGCAGCCAGAGGAGAAGAACTCAGAGAGCAGAACTGCCTGCTTGTAGCTGGGACGTTGTCCTGCAGCCAAGAAATAATGCAGGGAGCAGCAGCAGCCAGGAGAGTTGGAACACAAGGAGAACTGTCTGCTTGTAGCTGGGATGTTGTCCTGCAGCCAAGAAATAATGAAAGGAGCAGAAGAGCCAAGGGAGAGGAACATGAGGAGGAGAACTGCCTGCTTGTAGCTGGAACATCATCTGATGGCCAGGAAATAACGTAGGGAGGAGAAGCAGCCAGGAGAGAAGACACACGAGGAGGAGAACTGCCTGCTTGCAGCTGGGAGCTCGTCCCACAGGCAAGAAATAACACAGGGAGGGGAAGCAGCCAGAGGAGAAGAACTCAGAGAGCAGAACTGCCTGCTTGTAGCTGGAACATCATCTGATGTCCAATAAATAATGCAAGGAGCAGAAGCAGCCAGAGAAGAAGACACACGAGGAGGAGAACTGCCTGCTTGCAGCTGGGATGTTGCTCCATAGCCAGGAAATAACACAGGGAGCAGCAGCAGCCAGAGAGTGGAACATAAGGAGCAGAACTGCCTGCTTGTAGCTGGAACATCATCTGATGGCCAGGAAATAACGTAGGGAGGAGAAGCAGCCAGAGGAGAAGACACAGGAGGAACAGAACTGCCTGCTTGCAGCTGGGAGCTCGTCCCACAGGCAAGAAATAACACAGGGAGGGGAAGCAGCCAGAGGAGAAGAACTCAGAGAGCAGAACTGCCTGCTTGTAGCTGGGATGTCATCTGATGGCCAAGAAATAATGCAAGGAGCAGAAGCAGCCAGAGGTGAAGACACACAAGGAGGAGAACTGCCTGCTTGTAGCTGGGATGTTGCTCCATAGCCAAGAAATAACACAGGGAGCAGCAGCAGCCAGGGAGTGGAACATAAGGAGCAGAACTGCCTGCTTGTAGCTGGAACATCATCTGATGGCCAGGAAATAACGGAGGGAGGAGAAGCAGCCAGGAGAGAAGGAACACGAGGAGCAGAACTGCCTGCTTGTGGCTGGAACTCATCCTATGGCAATGAAATAATGCAGGGAGCAGCAGCAGCCAGGGGAGAAGACACACGAGGAGCAGAACTGCCTGCTTGTAGCTGGGATGTTGTCCTGCAGCCAAGAACAAATGCAAGGAGCAGAAGCAGCCAAGGGAGAGGAACATGAGGAGGAGAACTGCCTGCATGTAGCTGGAACATCATCTGATGGCCAGGAAATAAAGTAGGGAGGAGAAGCAGCCAGGAGAGAAGGAATACAAGGAGCAGAACTGCCTGCCTGTGGTTGGGATGTTGTCCTGCAGACAAGAAATAATGCAAGGAGCAGAAGCAGCCAGGGGAGAAACACCACCAGGAGCAGAAAGAGCCAAGGGAGGAAGAAGAGGAGGAGTGGACGTATGAGGGACATCATTCCGTGGCAAAGAAACAACGCCAGGAAGGGAAGGAGATGAGGAGATCCGCCCTGAGGAGGGATGAGGACAAGGAAATCACCCCCAGGAGGGGAGGGGGAGATGAGGAGATCCGCCTTGAGGAGGGGAAGTGGATGAGGATATTGCCTGGAGGAGAGGAAGTGGATGAGGAAATCACCCCCAGGGAGGGGAAGCAGATAGGAAAGCTGCCCCAAGGAATGGAAGTGGATGAGATCTGCTCTGAGGAGGGGAAGAGGATGAGGAAATCCACCTCGAGGAAGGGAAGGGGATGAGGAAATCCACCCCAAGGAGGGGAAGTAAACAAGGAGATTGCCTGGAGGAGGGGAAGCAGATGAGGAAATCACCCCCGAGGAAGGGAAGCAGATGAGGAAAACTGCATCGAGGAGGGGAAGTGGATCAGGAAATCACCCCCGAGGAGGGGAAGTGGACAAGAAGATCCACTTTGAGGAAGGAAAGGGGATAAAGAGATCCGCCCTGAGGAGGGGAAGTGGACGAAGAAAACTGCCCTGGGAAGGGGAAAGGGAGGAGGAAATCCATTCCGAGAAGGGGAAGGGGAAGAGATCTGCCCCAAGGAGGGGAAGTGGATAAGGAGTTCCCCCTTGAGGAAGGGAAGAGAGGAAATTGCCTGGAGGAGGGGAAGCAGATGAGGAAATTCACCTCAAGGAGGGAAAGGGAATGAGGAAATCCACCCTGAGGAGGGGAAGAGGAGAAGAGGGGAAGCAGACGAAGAAAACTGCTCCAAGGAGGGGAAGCGGATGAGGAAAACTCTCCCAAGGAGGGAAAGCAGATGAGGAAATTCCCCCTGAGGAAGGGAAGGGAATGAGGAAATTGCCTGGAGGAGGAGAAGAGGATCAGGAAATCACCCCGAGGAGGGGAAATGGACAGTGGAAATTCACCTCAAGGAGGGAAAGGGGATGATGAAATCCACCTTAAGGAGGGGAAGAGGAGGAGAGGGGAAGCAGACAAAGAAAACTGCCCCAAGGAGGGGAAGTGGATGAGGAAAACTGCCCTGAGGATGGGAGCGGGATGAGGATCTCCATCCTGAGGAGGGGAAGAGGAAGAAATCCGCCCCAAGGAGGGGAAGCAGACAAAGAAAACCGCCCAAGGAGGGGAAGGAGATGAGGAAAACTGCCCCAAGAAGGGGAAGTGGACAAGGAAATCTGCCTCAAGGAGGGGAAGTGGACGAGGAAGCAGCGTGATGTGAAGCAGAGCCCCGTACCTGAGCTGTCATCCCACACCAGAAGTTGGAGTAGGCAGCACGTGAGTCCAGCATGGGTGCCACCACCGTTTTGTTCTCTGCCATCAGCAGCCCCAGCGTGTCGGGGTTGGTCAGGACGTTGTCAGCATCCAGGAACTGCAAAGAGGGAAATCCTGCAGCGCCCACCCCCCCTCCTGCACCATTTCAAAGTGGGGAGGGGGACGGAGGCAACTCCAGGTGCCCCCCACCCCAAACCCACCGAGGGACAGCCCCGAGAACGAACCAACCCCACTTTGGGTGATGCACTGAGCACTTTTGAAGGCAGCAGGCATCCCACAGAACTCCCCCAGCCCCACTCGCCCCCTCCCCATTAACCCATACCAGCAGGTAATCAGCCCACATGTCCCGCGCCGACTGCAGGGCTGCCTGCCTCAGCTTCATCACGTGCTCATAGCGGGAGCTGGACCAGTGCTTGGGGCCCTCCTCGTCAGGGTAGGAGCTATGGGGTGGGGGGCACCGGGGGGAGGAAGGGGGGGGTGAGGATGGTGCCCCCCAAGTGCACCCCGTGGGGCTTCTTGGGTGGGAGGTGTTGGAAATGCGGGCACCCAAAAGGTGGGCACCTAAAAGGTGGGCACCTGAAATGTGGGCTGCTCAAAGAGGGGCTCTGCTAAGATCAAGAACCCAATGGAGACCCCCCTCAGCCCCCAGAATTTGGGGGGTGGGGGGGGCCTGACACAACGAACTGACAGGGATCCCCATGAAGATCTCCTTACTGACGCCAGGGCCCCCAAAGCCAGATTTATGGGGCTCCCCAAAACCAGGAACCCATAAGGACCCCCCAATACCCGTTATTACCCATGTCCCTCCCCAAAGCTGGACTTACAGAACCCACGGAAAACCCCAAAACCAGGAACCCATGGCTTAGGGACCCCCCCTCCCCCAGCACTACAAATCCACATGGCACCCTAAAGCCAAAACACACAGGGACCCCCAACACCCAGATCCCAAGGGACCTCCTTCCTGAAATCCACGAGACCCCCCCCTCAAAACCAAAAACCCAGAGGACCCCAACACCTCCATCCTCCCCATATAACCACCCCCACCCCCCCATCCAACCCCCCCCCACCCCCCAAAACACATGGGAGGGCCCCCAACCACACACCCCCCCACCCCAACCCAACCCAACCGCCAGCACCCACTGGTTGGGCACCCACCCTCCCACGAGCCCCCTCCCACCCCACAGACCACCTCCCCCCCCCTTGCCCCCCCGTCCCCCCCCCAGCTGACCGTGGTTCCTCCATGGGTCTCCACTCCACACGGTGGTACAGACCCTGCACCCTCACCAGCCACTCGCGCAGCAGCGCCGTCGTGTTGTCCTCACTGTGGTCCACCGCCACCCTGCCAGGGACCCCCCCCACAACCATTAACCCCCCCCCCCAACCCAGAACCATCAGGACCCCCCCAGATCCACCAGGACCCCCCCAGATCCACCAGGACCCCCCCAGGCCACCAGGACCCCACTCATTCACCCCGCTCACATCCCACCCCACTCTCGCCCTCCCCCCCCATCTCAGGTCCCCCCCTCTCCAACTCATGCCCCCCACCCCACTCGTGTCCCCCCCACTCATGTCCTCATTCACCCCACTCGTATCCCACCCCACTCTTGCACCCCCTCCATTCCCCCCCACTCCTGTCTCCTACCCACCCTTGCCCCCCCCATTCATGCCCCCCCACTCATGTCCACTTCACCCCACACGTGACCCCCTCTCACGTCCCCCACTCCACTCCTGCCCACCTCTCACGTCCCCCCAACTCGTCTCCCACTCGTGCCCCCCCCTCTGGTCCCCCCACTCGTGTCCCTCCCCCACTCGCATCCCAGTTCACCCCACTCGTGTCCCCCCCCCCAATCCCCTACCCACCCATTCACCCAACTCGTGCCCCCTACTCCACTCGTGTCCCTCCTCCTTTCCCCCCACCCGTGCCCCCCACTTGTCCCCCCCCACTCGTGTCCCCATTCACCCCACTCATATCCCACCCCACTCTTGCACCCCCCCCACTCCTGCCCCCCACCCACCCACTCGTGCCCCCCACTCGTGTCCACTCCACCCTTCTCACGACCCCCTTTTGTGTCCCCCCACTCATGTCCCCCCAACTCCCCCACTCGTATCCCCCTCCCCACTCGTGTCCCACAGCCCCTTGTGCCCTCCACCCCAATTGTGCCCCCCCACTCGTGTCCCCCCGTGTCCTCCCCACTCGTGTCACCCACCCACTCTTGCCCCCCCCATACATGTCCCCCCACTTGCGACCCCCACCCACCCACTCATGCCCCCCACTCGTGTCCCACCCACTCCATTCCCCCCACCCATGCCCCCTCCTTGTGTTCCCCCACTCGTGCCCCCCCAAGCCATGTCCCCCACCCACTATTGCCCCCCACTGTGCCCCCAACCCACTCGTACCCCCCACCCACCCATGCCCCCCCTACTCATGTCCCCCTCAAACCGTGCCCACACCCCACACATGCCCCCACCCACTCATGTCCCCCCCACTCGTGCCTCCCCCCAACCATTGCCCCCCACTCGTGACCCCCACCTACCCCTGCCCCCCACTTGTGTTCCCCCACTCGTGCACCCAACCCACTCATGCCCCCCCTACTCTTGTCCCCCACCCACTCGTGTCACCCACCCACTCGTGCCCCCAACCCATTCCTGCCCCCCCACTCTTGCCCCCACCCCACTCATGCCCCCCACCCCACTCTTGCCCCCCCACTTGTCACCCGAATCCCACATGCACCCCACTCGTGTCCCCCCACTCGTGACCCCCACCTACCCATGCCCGTCCACTTCTGTCCCCCCCTCATACCCCCCGAACCCTGCCCCCCCACTCTTTCCCCCACCCCACTCGTGCTCACCCACTCGTGACCCCCACCCGCTCTTCACCCCCCAACTTGTGCCCACCCCATTCGTGTCACCCACCCACTCGTGCCTCCCCCCAACCGGTGCCCCCCTACTCGTGCCCCCCCCCACTCGTGTCCCCACCCACTCGTGCCTCTCCCCAACCGGTGCCCCCCTTCTCTTGCCCCCCCCACTCGTGCCCCCCCCCACTCGTGCCCCCACCCACTCGTGCCTCCCCCCAACCGGTGCCCCCCTATTCCTGCAACCCCCACTCGTGCCCCCCCCACTCGTGCCTCCCCCCAACCCGTGTCCCCCTTACTCGTGCCCCCCCCACTCGTGCCCCCCACCCACTCGTGCCCCCCCCCCCCCCTCACCACAGCGCCGTTCTGTCCTTCGGGTGCCTCAACCTCTCCAACCCCCCCAGCACGGCCGGCAGCGCGTGCGCCGCATTCCTGGCCACGATGGCCACGGTCACGCGTGGGGCTCGGAGCGGCGATTCGGGCCGCCATCGCTCCTCGGGGAAATAAGCGGAGCAGGGACCCAAAAACACGAGGAGCCACAACGGGAACAGAACCGGCACCGCCGCCATGGCGGAACCGCCCCGCCCCGCGGGCACCGGGGAGGAGCCGGGGGGGGGCGGGGAACGGGGGGGGAGGGGAAGAGGGGGGTGGCGGGAGGGGGGGGGGGAATTGGGGAGGGGGGTTTTGGGGTATTGGGGTGGCTGTGGGGTGGGGCGTTTGGGGTCTTTATGGGGTGGGATATTTGGGTTCCTTTGGGGTGGGACGTTTCTGTCCTTATGGGACGTTTGGGGGCGTTATGGGATGGGGTGGAATGTTTCGGGACTTTATGGGGTGGGGCATTTGGGGTCCTTATGGGATGGGGTGGAATGTTTTGGGACCTTATGGGGTGGGGCATTTGGGGTCCTTATGGGATGGAACATTTCTGTTCCTATGGGACATTTGGGGACCTTATGGGGTGGGGTATTTGGGGTCCTTATGGGATGGAACATTTCTGTTCCTATGGGACATTTGGGGACGTTATGGGATGGGGTGAAATATTTCGGGACCTTATGGGGTGGGGCATTTGGGGTCCCCATGGAATGGGACATTTGGGGTCCTTATGGGGTGGGACAGCTGGGACCCTATGGGATGGGACATTTATGTCCCTAAGGGATGGGGTATTTGGGGTCCTTATGGGGTGGGACATTTGGGGTCCCTATGGGATGGGACAGGTGGGACCTCAAAAGTGGGACAGCTTGGACCCCATGAAATGGGACACCTGGGATCCCTATAGGATGAAACATTTAGGTCCCTATGGGGTGGGGTATTTGGGGTCCTTATGGGGTGGGACATTAGGGATCCTTATGAGATGGGATATTTGGGGTCCCTATGGGGTGGGGCATTTGGGGTCCCCATGGAATGGGACATTTGGGGTCCCTATGAGATGGGACAGCTGGGACCCCATAAGTGGGATATTTGGGGTCTCCATGGGATGGGACATTTTGGGTCCCTATGGGGTGGGATATTTGGGGTCCCCATGGGGTGGGACATTTGGGATCCTTATGAGATGGGACATTTGGGGTCCTTATCGGGTGGGACATTTGGGGTTCTTATGGAATGGGACAGCTGGGACCCCAAAAGTGGGACAGCTGGGATCCTATGAGGTGGGACATTTGGGGTCTGTATGGGATGAGACATTTTGAGTCCTTATGGGATGGGATATTTAGGGTCCTTATGGGAAGGGACATTTGAGGTCCTTATGGGGTGGGACATTTGGGGTCTCTATGAGATGGGACAGGTGGCACCCCAAAAGTGGGACAGCTGGGACCCCATGGAATGGGACATTTGGGGTCCCCATGGGATCGGACATTGGGGTCCTTATGGGGTGGGACATTTAGGTCCCTAAGGGGTGGGGTATTTGGGGTCCTTATGGAGTGGGACATTTGGGGTTCTTATGAAATGGGACAGCTGGGACCCCAAAAGTGGGACAGCTGGGACCCTATGTTGTGGGACATTTGGGGTCCCCATGGGATGGGACATTTTGAGTCCCTGTGGGGTGGGACATTTGGGGCACTTAATGGGTGGGACAGCTGGGACCCCAAAAGTGGGACAGCTGGATCCCTATGAGATGGAACATTTGGGGTCTCTATGGGCTGGGACATTTGGGGTCCTTATGAGATGGGATATTTGGGGTCCCTATGGGGTGGGGCATTTGGGGTCCCATGGAATGGGACATTTGGGGTCCCTATGGGATGGGACAGGTGGGACCCCATAAGTGGGATATTTGGGGTCTCCATGGGATGGGACATTTTGGGTCCCCATGGGGTAGAATGCTTCGGGTCCCTATGGGATGGGACATTTGGGGTCCCTATGGGATGGGACATTTTGAGTCCCTGTGAGGTGGGACATTTGGGGTACTTATGGGATGGGACAGCTGGGACCCCAAAAGTGGGACAGCTGGATCCCTATGAGATGGAACATTTGGGGTCTCTATCGGCTGGGACATTTGGGGTCCTTATGGGATGGGACATTTGGGGTCCCTATGGGGTGGGGCATTTGGGGTCCCCATGGAATGGGACATTTGGGGTCCCTATGAGATGGGACAGGTGGGACCCCAAAAGTGGGACAGCTGGGACCCCATGGAATGGGACATTTGGGGTCCCTATGGGGTGGGACATTTTGGGATCCCTATGGGATGGGACATTTTGGGGCCCCATGGGTGGGATATTTGGGTCCTTATGGGATGGGACATTTGGGGTTCTCATGGGGTGGGACAGCTGGGACCCCAAAAGTGGGACAGCTGGGACCCTATGGGGTGGGACATTTGGGGTCTGTATGGGGTGAGATATTTGGGGTGCCCTTGGGATGAAACATTTGGGATCCTTATGGGGTGGGACATTTGGGGTCCTTATGGGGTATGAGACAGCTGGGACCCCAAAGGTGGGACAACTGAGACCCTATGGGGTGGGACATTTGGGGTCCTTATGGGGTGGGACATTTGGGGTCCCAAAAGTGGGACAGGTGGGACCCCATAAGTGGGACATTTGGGGTCCCCATAGGATGGGATATTAAGGGCCCTTATGGGATGGGACATTTGGGGTCCCCATGGTATGAGACAGCTGGGACCCCAAAGGTGGGACAACTGAGACCCTATGGGGTGGGATATTTGGGGTCCTTATGGGATGGGACATTTGGGTCCCCATGGAATGGGACACCTGCGGTCCCTATGGGGTGGGATACTTGGGGTCCTTATGGGATGGGACAGCTGGGACCCCGGAAATGGGGGAGTTGAGGGGAGGGGGGTTGTATTGGGGGGGGGTGTCACACGTGGGAGGGGCTGGGGGTGTTTTGGGGGTGTGGTTTCACACGTGGGGGGGTGATAGAGGTTTTTTTTGGGGGGGGGGGGGGGGAGATTTTTGGGACATCGTGGAGATGCCACACGTGGGAGGTTTGTAGGAGATATTAGGGGGTGTCACAGTGTGGGAGGGGGTGGTGGAGCTTTTTTTTTGGGGGGGGGACGGGGGGAGGATGGCCTCAAGTTGCAGCAGGGTAAATTTAGGTTGGATATCAGGAAAAACTGCTTTGCTGGAGGGTTGTGGAGCACTGCAGTGGGCTGCCATGCCTGAGTCACCATCCTGGCTGTGTTTAGAAGGCGTTAGGACGTGATGCTCAGGGCCGTGATGGAGCGGAGGGTCGTTAATTAGGGCAGGATGGTTGGTTGTGGTTGGACTCGGTGATCTTTGAGATCTTTTCCAACCTGAGCAGTTCTGTGTTCTGTGATTCTGTGGTGATTCTGTGTTGGTTCTGTGATTCCGTGACTCTATGATTCTATAATTCTGTGATTTCGTGATTCTATGATTCTATGATGATTCTACAATTCTATGATTCTGTGATTCCATGATTCTACGATTCTGTGATTCTGTGATTCTACATTTCTATGATTCTATGATTCTACGAATCTGTGATTCTACAATTCTATGATTGTATGATTCTGTGATTCTGTGATTCCACGTTTCTATGATTCTACAAATCTGTGACTCTATGATTCTGTGATTCCATGATTCCGTGATTTCTATGATTCTAAGATTCTATGATTCTATGATGATTCTATGAATCTGTGATTCTGTGATTTTACAATTCTATGGTGATTCTATGAGTCTACGAATCTGTGATTCTATGATTCTGTGATTCTATGAATCTGTGATTCTGTGATGATTCTATGATTCTGTGATTCTATGATGATTCTATGATTCTGTGATGATTCTATGAGTCTACGAATCTGTGATTCTATGATTCTGCAATTCCATGATTCTATGATTTCTGTGATTTTATGATTCTATGATTCTGTGATTCTACAATTCTATGATTCTGTGATTCTGTGATTCTACGATCCTATGATGATTCTATGAGTCTACAAATTTGTGATTCTACAGTTCTATGATTCTATGATGATTCTGATTCTATGAATCTGTGATTCTGTGATTTTACAATTCTATGATGATTCTATGAGTCTATGAATCTGTGATTCTGTGATTCTATGATTCTGTGATTTCTGTGATTCTATGATTCTATGATGATTCTATGATTCTACAAATCTGTGATTCTACAATTCTATGATTCTGTGATTCTAAGATTCTGTGATTCTATGATTCTATGATGATTCTATGATTCTATGATTCTGTGATTCTGTGATTCCATGATTCTGTGATTTCTATGATTTTATGATTCTGTGATGATTCTGTGATTCTGTGATTCTATGATTCTATGATTCCATGATTCTATGATGATTCTAAGATTCTATGATGATTCTATGATTCTATGATTCTATGATTCTATGATTCTATGATTCTGTGATTCTACGTTTCTATGATGATTCTATGAGTCTACGAATCTGTGATTCTACAATTCTATGATTCTATGATGATTCTATGATTCTATGATTCTACAATTCTATGATTCTGTGATTCTGTGATTCTATGATTCTGTGATTCTATGATTCTGTGATTCTGTGATTCTGTGATTCTACGATTCTATGATGATTTTATGAGTCTACAAATCTGTGATTCTACAATTCTATGATTCTGTGATTTCTATGATTCTGTGAATCTGTGATTCTACAATTCTGTGATTCTATGATTCTATGATGATTCTATGATTCTGTCAATCAGTGATTCTGTGATTCTATGATTCTATGATTCTATAATTCTATGATTCTATGATTCCGCGATTCTACGATTCTATAATTCTATAATTCTGTGATGCTATGATTCTATCCATCGCTGACTGCTCAGCAATCAGCACCAGGTGATGCTCAGCAAAGCCCAGCCCCCAGCAGAAGTGCAGTTCTGTGCACGCAGCCCCCCTGAGCCGCTCCACGAGCCCCCACCCCACCCCCAGTTCCCACCCTTCCATCCCAATGGATGTTGTTGGAGTTCAGGCCAGGCTCTGGGCAAAATCCGCTCTTTCGCTTTCGCTCTGCCTCACCTCCTGCTCCTTGGATGGGAGGAGAACGGGTCGAGGTACAGATTGGAAGGGGTCAAAGTCACTGCTGACTTGGGAGCAAATAGAGAAGAGCCGGAAAAGGAGCTGCTGCTTTGCTTGGAGAAACGAAACGGGGCGAAACGGAGCCTCACTGTCCCCACTGCGGGCCGGGATGGAGATGGAGGAGCCCATCTGCCTCGTTGAGAACCACGCAGGGCAGGGGCTGGCGGTGCGGCAGGACGCCCTGCAGGTGTTGGCCAACATCACACAGCCCGTGGTGGTGGTGGCCATCAGCGGGCTGTACCGCAGCGGCAAATCCTACCTGATGAACCGGCTGGCTGGGAGGAGGACGGGTGAGGGAAAGGGGGGGGGGGGGGATGGACCCTGTGTGCCCCCGTGTTGGGATTCTTATCCTCTGTTGACCAGTGGTTGACCAGTAGTGGACCAATGGATGACCAGTAGTGGATCAATGGTTGACCAGCAGTTGACTGGTAGTTGACCAGCAATTGACAAATTGTTGACCAGTAGTTGACCAATGGTTGATTAGCAGTTGACCAGTGGTTGACCAATGGTTGACCAGTAGTGGACTGATGCTTGAACAGTGGTTGACCAATGGTTGACCAGTAGTTGATCAATGGATGACCAATGGTTGACCAGTAGTTGACCAGTAGTGGGCCAACGGTTGACCAGTAATGGACCAATGGTTGACCAGTAGTTGACCAATGGTTGACCAGTAGCTGACCAGTGGTTGACCAGTGGTTGACCAGTAGTTGATCAATGGATGACCAATGGTTGACCACTAGTTGACCAGTAATGGACCAATGGTTCACCAGTAGCAGACTAATGCTTGACCAATGGTTGACCAGTAGCTAACCACTACTTGACCAATGGTTGATCAATGGATGACCAGTAGTGGACAAATGGATAACCCATGGTTGACCAATGGTTGACCAAAGGCTGACCAATGCTTGACCAGTAGTGGAACAATGGTTGACCAACAGTTGACCAATGTTTGACCAGTAGTGGACCGGTGGTTGACCAACAGTTGACCAGTGCTTGACCAGTAGTTGACTACCACGTCCCCCACGCAGGTTTCTCCCTGGGCTCCAGTGTGCAGGCGCACACCAAAGGAATCTGGATGTGGTGCGTGCCTCATCCCCTCCAGCCTGAACACACGCTGGTGCTGCTGGACACCGAAGGGCTGGGAGACGTGGAGAAGGTCGGGAAAAGCAGCACCTTCCCCCCATGCAGCCCCGGTGCATGCGGAGCTGTGGGGAGAGCTGCCTGCACCGGCTCCATCACAGCAGTGCGGTGGGGTCGGGTGGTTGGGCGTCCTCACATCTGAGCTCTTGGCCATCGCTGCTCAGAGCGCGGGGCTTCGCTCACCCCCTGCACCGCTCTGCTGGAGGGGGACACACTGGGGGTGTGCATTGCAGGGGGACACCAAGAACGACACGTGGATCTTCGTGCTGGCCGTGCTGCTCTCCAGCACCCTGATCTACAACAGCAAGGGCGCCATCGACCAGCAGGCCCTGGAGAACCTGCAGTATCCTTGGTGGCCGCGGGGGTTCCCTGCTCCGTTCCAATTGGGTGGTGGGCTTTGCACGACAGAGCTCCACTGAGAGCCGCCTGCTTATGGGACACAGAACCTCCCATGGGCTCCCACTTTCCTTATCCAGCCCCACAGCCACGTGCTGACACTGGCAGAGGATGTGAAGCTGACAAAGAACCCCGGGCAGAACAGAACCCAACCACCCAACGCTGCCAGTTTGGCCCCATTCTTCCCAACCTTCGTGTGGGCCGTGCGGGACTTCACACTGCAGCTGGAGGTGGATGGGAAGGAGCTCTCCGAGGACGAATATATGGAGAAGGCACTGAAGCTGAGGGGTGGTAGGGATGCTGAGCTGTCCTGGTAGGGGGCTGTAGGGATGCTGAGCTGTCCTGGTGTGGCGTGGTGGGGATGCTGAGCTGTCCTGGTGTGGGGCTGTGGGGATGCTGAGCTGTCCTGGAGTGGGGTGGTGGGGATGCTGAGCTGTCCTGGTGTGGGGTGGTGAGGATGCTGAGCTGTCCTAGTGAGGGGCTGTAGGGATATTAAGCTGTCCTGGTGTGGGGTGGTGGGAACGCTGAGCTCATCCAGTGAGGAGTGGTGGGGATGCTGAGCTGTTCTGGTGAGGGGTCGTGGGGATGCTGAGCTGTCCTGGTTTGGGGCTGTAGGGATGCTGAGCTCACCCAGTGAGGGGTGGTCGGGATGCTGAGCTGTCCTGGTGTGGGGCTGTAGGGATGCTGAGCTGTCCTGATGAGGGGTGGTGGGGATGCTGAGCTGTCCTGGTGAGGGGCTGTAGGAATGCTGAGCTGTCCTGGTGTGGGGTGGTGGGGATGCTGAGGTGTTCTGGTGAGGGGTCGTGGAGATGCTGAGCTGTCCTGGTGTGGGGCTGTAGGGATGCTGAGCTGTTCTGGTGAGGGGTGGTAGGGACGCTGAGCTGTCCTGGTTTGGGGCTGTAGGGACACTGAGGTGTCCTGGTGTGGGGCTGTAGGGATGCTGAGCTGTCCTGGTGTGGGGTGGTGGGAATGCTGAGCTTATCTAGTGAGGAGTGGTGGGGATGCTGAGCTGTCCTGGTGTGGGGTCGTGGGGACGCTGAGCTGTCCTGGTTTGGGGCTGCAGGGATGCTGAGCTGTCCTGGTGTGGGGCTGTAGGGATGCTGAGCTGTCCTGGTGTGGGGTGGTCGGGATGCTGAGCTGTCCCGGCCGGCTCCAGGCGCTGGAAGGCAGCAGAGAGCTGAGCTGTGGTTGTTCTGTCCCGCAGGCAGCAGCCCGGAGGCCGAACGCTACGACCGCCTGCGGGAATGCATCCGACAGTTCTTCCCTCAACGAAGGTGCTTCGTTTTCAACCTGCCCGCCAGCGTGAGGGATCTGCAACACCTGGAGGAGCTCCCGGATGATAGGATGGACCCCGAGTTCCTGCAGCAGCTGGAGAAGTTCTGCAGCTACATCTGGCTGAGCTCTCCACCAAAGACCATCCCCAGTGTCTGCAAAGTGACGGGGGAGAGTGAGTGATGCTCTCTTGGCAGTGGGGCGTGCAGGAGCTTTTCTGCCTCTGTTTGGTGCTCCTGGGTGTTGGGTTGGGAGGGAAGGAGCAGGAGAAGCACTCGGGGATGCTGAGAGGGGCAGTAGGGCTATGGCTGCACCCAGGGCCAAAACAGAGAGACCTCCCATCCCCTCCCCCCCACGGCAGTGCTGGGCACTCTGGCTGTGACCTACGTGGATGCCATCCAGAGCGGCGCCGTGCCGTGCCTGGAGAGCGCGGTGACGGCCCTGGCAGAGCTGCGCAACTCGGCGGCGGTGCGGGAAGCTGCGGTTCTGTACCGGGAGCTGATGGAGCAGCGGGCAGAGCTGCCCACGGACACGGCTGAGGAGCTGCTGGAGCTGCACGAGCAGTGCCAGAGGGAGACGCTGCAGCTCTTTGCGGAACGGGCGATCACGGCCGACGTCGAGCGCTTCCGTGCGGAGCTGCTGGTGGGCGCTGCGCGGTTCGGCCAGCACTGCTCCGCGGCCCCGTGCTCGGCTCTGCATCCCCCATCGGCGCTGCGTTGTGCCGCTCCTTCCTGCCCCCGCTTCCCCGGCTGATTCCTGCCCCTCGTGTCCCCCCACACAGCTGCAGGTGGAGGCAGCCAGACTGCAGTTCTGCAGCCGCAATGAAGAGGCGTCCCGTGAGAAGTGCACGGCTGCGCTGCAGGAGCTCTACAGTGAGATGGAGCAACGCATCGGTGACGGTGTCTACTTCGTGCCGGGGGGTCACCAGCTGTTCCTTGGCGACCAGCAGGCGCTGGTGGAGCGGTACCGGGCGCTGCCGGGCAAAGGGGTGAAGGTGGGAAGAGGAGCAGCCCCTGCCCAGCATCGCCACCTCACCCCCTGACTGCCGCACTCCCGTTGCCCCACAGGCAGATGCTGTGCTGCAGGAGTTCCTTCGGAACGTGGAGCCTTTGGCCAGCAGCCAAAGCACAGACCGTGCCCTGATGGAGAAGGAGGAGCAGATCAAACGTAACTGATGTCCTGGAGAAGTGCTGGCACCTCCATTGGGACTGGGGGGGGGACTGGGTGTGTGTGTGGGGGGGGGGGAGGTGGCTGCTTCTGTGCTGTAAATTCTGCTTCTCTCATCAGATCTGAGAGCCCAGAACGAGAAGGCTGAGCAGGAGAGGGAGGCTGAGAGGAAAAGGGAGGCAAAAAAAATGCACTGGATGGAGCATCGGATTCGTGGATATGAGATGGCCAAGAAGAAGTGGGAGGCTGAGAGGGAGAGGAAGGCAAAAAAAATACACTGGATGGAGGGTCGGATTCGTGGATATGAGATGGCCAAGCAGGAGTGGGAAGCTGAGAGGGAGAGGAAGGCAAAAATAATACACTGGATGGAGGGTCAGATTCGTGGATATGAGATGGCCAAGCAGGAATGGGAGGCTGAGAGGGAAAGGGAGGTGGAAAGACTGCGATGGATGGAGGACCAGATTTGCAGATATGAAGAGCTTCAGCTGAGAAAGAGATTGGGAGAGGAAGAGGAGGAGAAGAAACCTCCGCTGGAGGTATGGAGCAGCACAGATGTGCAGTGAGTGGGCAGCAGTGGCATAAAGGATCCTAATCTTTTGCTTCTCATCCCCAGGGTGAACCCTCCGGAGCTGAATCTCAGTCGCAGGGGAATGGAAACCCCTTCATAGCGGTGCTGGGGGCTGTATTAATGTTTTTATTCCGGCTTATTTTTAGATGATTCCTGAATTGAATTGCTGACTTTGGTGTTTGCTGCAGCACGTGATGCTGCGCTTCCTAACTGGGAGGGAATGGAGTCTTTTGGGGGAGCTGTAATTGATGGTTAATTGGGCAGAGTGCTGATCATCCAGTGGTGCTCCTTGGCTTTCCTTTGCTCAGGGATGTCGATGATGGCTTTGAAAGGAGTGACCTTCATCCACGTTTCTGTGCTCTCGGTGTTTCTTCGGGGGTTGTGCTTTGCTTCTGAAAATGCTGAGCATAAAATAAAATATAAGAATGAAAAACAGAAAACCCCAGTAAAAACACCCACCCTTTTTCCCAAGAAGCGAAGATTTCAGTGCAAAACGAAGGGGCAGCACTGGGCCTGGGATGGCTCTGCTGTCCTGGGGGGAAATCGGACACAAAAACCAGGAGGGGGAGTGGAGGAGGGCATGAAACCATCAGGTGTGGTGAACCATTGATCAACTACTGGTCAACCATTGGTCAAC
Source organism: Chrysolophus pictus (assembly GCA_037305975.1). Taxonomy (NCBI): domain Eukaryota; kingdom Metazoa; phylum Chordata; class Aves; order Galliformes; family Phasianidae; genus Chrysolophus; species Chrysolophus pictus. The sequence goes on from CM074605.1 coordinate 1,100,110, forward strand.
CATTGGTCAACCATTGGTCAACTGCTGGTCAATCGTCGGCCAACCATTGGTCAACCATTGGTCAACTACTGGTCAACAATTGGTCAACTACTGATCAACCATTGGTCAACCACTGGTCAATTGTTGGTCAACTACTGATCAACCGTTGGTCAACCACTGGTCAATTGTTGGTCAACTGCTGGTCAACCGTTGGTTAACCATTGGTCAATCACTGGTCAACTACCAGTCAACCATTGGTCAACCATTGGTCCACTTCTGACCAACTGCTGGTCAACGATTGGTCAACTGTTGGTCAACCATTGGTCAACCGTTGGTTCACTTCTGGCCAACTGCTGGTCAACGATTGGTCAACTGTTGGTCAACCATTGGTCAACTACCAGTCAACCACTGATCAGCCATTGGTCAACCATTGGTCCACTTCTGGCCAACTGTTGGTCAATGATTGGTCAACTGTCGGTCAACCATTGGTCAACCACTGGTCAATTGTTGGTCAATTACCAGTCAACCGTTGGTCAACCATTGGTCAACCATTGGTCCACTTCTGGTCAACTGTTGGTCAACGACTGGTCAACTGTTGGTCAACCACTGGTCAACCACTGGTCAATTGTTGGTCAACTACCAGTCAACCATTGGTCAACCACTGGTCAACCATTGGTCAACTGTTGGTCAACCATTGGTCCACTTCTGACCAACTGTTGGTCAACGATTGGTCAACTGTTGGTCAACCATTGGTCAACTTCTGGCCAACTGTTGGTCAATGATTGGTCAACTGTTGGTCAACCATTGGTCAACCATTGGTCAATTGTTGGTCAACTACCAGTCAACCGTGGGTCAACCATTGGTCAACCATTGGTCCACTTCTGGCCAACTGTTGGTCAACGACTGGCCAACTGTTGGTCAACCACTGGTCAACCATTGGTCAACTACTTGTCAACTTGGTCAATTATTGGTCCATCGCTGGTCAACCGTTGGTCAACTGTTGGTCAACCACACAGAACAAGAAGCCTACTCTTTTTTTTTTCTTAATTAATGCAGTGATGGCTGTTTGTTATAAGGGGGGGGTGTCACACATGGGGGGGTGATGGATATTTTTTGGGGGGTGTCACACGTTGAAGCTTTCAGGGACGCTGTGGGGATGTCATGCTGTCGCGGTTTGATGATTTTTGGCTCTTGGTTTTTCACATCATAACACCACGTAGAGCACAGCGTTCTGTTTCTGTTTCTCCCTTTGGAGGGAATGATAAAACCTTTCACAGATCATGAGATGTTTCCCTTCTCTGGGCTGTGGGTCCATGGGTCCCCCCCAGCCCCACCAGTCACAGAACCGGGCCGAAGTGTTGACACGATGCCCCCACAGAGCTCTGCGGGCCACCAGGAGGATCCACTGACTGACACCCAACGTTGAAGGTCAGCCAATGGGACAGGAGAACTTTTATTGAGACACAAACCAATGCAGGCATTCCAACACGAAGCCAAAGGAGAACAATGTAGAGAGTTGAGGGACACAAATGGCTTCCAATGTTCCCAAGAAGATCCAAGGGCCACCAGGAGGGACAATGGACACCACTGATGGACACCCAAGGTTGAAGGTCACCCAATGGGCCAAGAGAACATTTACTGAACCCCGAACCAACTCAAGTGTCCCAACACAAAGCCAAAGGAGAACAAAGGATGGTGCTGAGTGACATCAAGGGGTCCCAATGTCCCCAAGTAGTTCCAAGGGCCACCAGGAGGGACAACGGACACCACTGATGGACACCCAGTGCTGAAGGTCACCCAATGGGCCAAGAGACCATTTATTGCACCTGAACCAAATCAGGTGTTCCAACATAAAGCCAAAGGTGGATGGTGGATGGTGGATGGTGTTGAGTGACATCAAGGGGTCCCAATGTCCCCAGGAGGGGCTGAGAGCCACCAGGAGGGACAACGGACACCACTGACGGTCACCCAATGGGACAAGAGAATAATTATAGAGCCACATAACAACATGAGTGTCCCAATGTGAGGACAGGGGTTGGTGCTGAGGGATACCAATGGATCCCAATGTCCCCAGGAAGTTCCAAGGGCCACCAGGAGGGACAATGGACACCACTGATGGACACCCAAGGTTGAAGGTCACCCAATGGGCCAAGAGAACATTTACTGAACCCCAAACCAACTCAAGTGTCCCAACACGAAGCCACAGGAGAACAATGGATGGTGCTGAGTGACATCAATGGGTCCCAATGTCCCCAGGAGGGGCTGAGGGCCACCAGGAGGGACAGCGGATCCACTGATGGACACCCAGTGCTGTAGGTCACCCAATGGGCCAAGGGAACATTTATTGCACCTGAACCAACTCAAGTGTCCCAACACGAAGCCAAAGGAGAACAATGGATGGTGCTGAGTGACATCAAGGGGTCCCAATGTCCCCAAGTAGTTCCAAGGGCCACCAGGAGGGACAGCGGACACCACTGATGGACACCCAATGCTGACGGTCACCCAATGGGCCAAAAGACCATTTATTGCACCTGAACCAAATCAGGTGTTCCAACATAAAGCCAAAGGTGGATGGTGGATGGTGCTGAGTGACATCAAGGGGTCCCAATATCCCCAGGAGGGGCTGAGGGCCACCAGGAGGGACAACGGACACCGCTGACGGTCATCCAATGGGACAAGAGCTACATAACAACGTGAGTGTCCCACTGTGAGGACAGGGGTTGGTGCTGAGGGATACCAATGGGTCCCAATGTCCCCAGGAAGTTCCAAGGGCCACCAGGAGGGACAACGGACACCACTGATGGACACCCAAGGTTGAAGGTCACCCAATGGGCCAAGAGAACATTTACTGAACCCCGAACCAACTCAAGTGTCCCAACACGAAGCCAAAGGAGAACAAAGGATGGTGCTGAGTGACATCAAGGGGTCCCAATGTCCCCAGGAGGGGCTGAGGGCCACCAGGAGGGACAGCGGATCCACTGATGGACACCCAGTGCTGTAGGTCACCCAATGGGCCAAGGGAACATTTATTGCACCTGAACCAACTCAAGTGTCCCAACACGAAGCCACAGGAGAACAATGGATGGTGCTGAGTGACATCAAGGGGTCCCAATGTCCCCAGGAAGTTCCAAGGGCCACCAGGAGGGATAACGGACACCACTGATGGACACCCAATGCTGACGGTCACCCAATGGGCCAAGAGAACATTTATTGCACCTGAACCAAATCAGGTGTTCCAACATAAAGCCAAAGGTGGATGGTGGATGGTGTTGAGTGACATCAAGGGGTCCCAATGTCCCCAGGAGGGGCTGAGAGCCACCAGGAGGGACAACGGACACCACTGACGGTCACCCAATGGGACAAGAGAATAATTATAGAGCCACATAACAACATGAGTGTCCCAATGTGAGGACAGGGGTTGGTGCTGAGGGATACCAATGGATCCCAATGTCCCCAGGAAGTTCCAAGGGCCACCAGGAGGGACAATGGACACCACTGATGGACACCCAATGCTGTAGGTCACCCAATGGGCCAAGAGAACATTTACTGAACCCCGAACCAACTCAAGTGTCCCAACACAAAGCCAAAGGAGAACAAAGGATGGTGCTGAGTGACATCAATGGGTCCCAATGTCCCCAGGAGGGGCTGAGGGCCACCAGGAGGGACAGCGGATCCACTGATGGACACCCAGTGCTGTAGGTCACCCAATGGGCCAAGGGAACATTTATTGCACCTGAACCAACTCAAGTGTCCCAACACGAAGCCAAAGGAGAACAATGGATGGTGCTGAGTGACATCAATGGGTCCCAATGTCCCCAAGTAGTTCCAAGGGCCACCAGGAGGGACAACGGACACCACTGATGGACACCCAATGCTGAAGGTCACCCAATGGGCCAAGAGACCATTTACTGCACCTGAACCAAATCAGGTGTTCCAACATAAAGCCAAAGGTGGATGGTGGATGGTGTTGAGTGACATCAAGGGGTCCCAATGTCCCCAGGAGGGGCTGAGGGCCACCAGGAGGGACAACGGACACCACTGATGGACACCCAATGGGACAAGAGCTACATAACAACGTGAGTGTCCCACTGTGAGGACAGGGGTTGGTGCTGAGGGATACCAATGGGTCCCAATGTCCCCAGGAAGTTCCAAGGGCCACCAGGAGGGACAATGGACACCACTGATGGACACCCAAGGTTGAAGGTCACCCAATGGGCCAAGAGAACATTTACTGAACCCCGAACCAACTCAAGTGTCCCAACACGAAGCCAAAGGAGAACAATGGATGGTGCTGAGTGACATCAAGGGGTCCCAATGTCCCCAAGTAGTTCCAAGGGCCACCAGGAGGGACAACGGACACCGCTGATGGACACCCAATGCTGAAGGTCACCCAATGGGCCAAGAGACCATTTATTGCACCTGAACCAAATCAGGTGTTCCAACATGAAGCCAAAGGTGGATGGTGGATGGTGTTGAGTGACATCAAGGGGTCCCAATGTCCCCAGGAGGGGCTGAGGGCCACCAGGAGGGTCAATGGACACCACTGATGGACACCCAAGGTTGAAGGTTACCCAGTGGGCCAAGAGAACATTTACTGAACCCCGAACCAACTCAAGTGTCCCAACACGAAGCCACAGGAGAACAATGGATGGTGCTGAGTGACATCAAGGGGTCCCAATGTTCCCAGGAGGGGCTGAGGGCCACCAGGAGGGACAGCAGATCCACTGATGGACACCCAATGCTGACGGTCACCCAATGGGCCAAGAGACCATTTACTGCACCTGAACCAAATCAGGTGTTCCAACATAAAGCCAAAGGTGGATGGTGGATGGTGTTGAGTGACATCAATGGGTCCCAATGTCCCCAAGTAGTTCCAAGGGCCACCAGGAGGGACAACGGACACCGCTGACGGTCACCCAATGGGACAAGAGAATAATTAGAGAGCCACATAACAACATGAGTGTCCCAATGTGAGGACAGGGGTTGGTGCTGAGGGATACCAATGGGTCCCAATGTCCCCAGGAAGTTCCAAGGGCCACCAGGAGGGACAATGGACACAACTGATGGACACCCAGTGCTGAAGGTCACCCAATGGGCCAAGAGAACATTTATTGCACCTGAACCAAATCAGGTTCCAACATGAAACCAAAGGTGGATGGTGGATGGTGTTGAGTGACATCAATGGGTCCCAATGTCCCCAGGAGGGGCTGAGGGCCACCAGGAGGGACAACGGACACCGCTGATGGTCACCCAATGGGACAAGAGCCACATAACAACATGAGTGTCCCACTGTGAGGACAGGGGTTGGTGCTGAGGGATACCAATGGGTCCCAATGTCCCCAGGAAGCTCCAAGGGCCACCAGGAGGGACAATGGACACCACTGATGGACACCCAAGGTTGAAGGTCACCCAATGGGACAGGAGAACATTTATTGCACCTGAACCAACTCAAGTGTCCCAACACGAAGCCACAGGAGAACAATGGATGGTGCTGAGTGACATCAAGGGGTCCCAATGTCCCCAGGAGGGGCTGAGGGCCACCAGGAGGGACAGCGGATCCACTGATGGACACCCAATGCTGTAGGTCACCCAATGGGCCAAGGGAACATTTATTGCACCTGAACCAACTCAAGTGTCCCAACACGAAGCCAAAGGAGAACAATGGATGGTGCTGAGTGACATCAAGGGGTCCCAATGTCCCCAAGTAGTTCCAAGGGCCACCAGGAGGGACAGCGGACACCACTGATGGACACCCAATGCTGACGGTCACCCAATGGGCCAAAAGACCATTTATTGCACCTGAACCAAATCAGGTGTTCCAACATAAAGCCAAAGGTGGATGGTGGATGGTGCTGAGTGACATCAAGGGGTCCCAATGTCCCCAGGAGGGGCTGAGGGCCACCAGGAGGGACAATGGACACCACTGATGGACACCCAAGGTTGAAGGTTACCCAGTGGGCCAAGGGAACATTTATTGCACCTGAACCAACTCAAGTGTCCCAACACGAAGCCACAGGAGAACAATGGATGGTGCTGAGTGACATCAATGGGTCCCAATGTCCCCAAGTAGTTCCAAGGGCCACCAGGAGGGACAACGGACACCACTGATGGACACCCAGTGCTGACGGTCACCCAATGGGCCAAGAGAACATTTATTGCACCTGAACCAAATCAGGTGTTCCAACATAAAGCCAAAGGTGGATGGTGGATGGTGTTGAGTGACATCAAGGGGTCCCAATGTCCCCAGGAGGGGCTGAGAGCCACCAGGAGGGACAACGGACACTGCTGATGGACACCCAATGGGACAAGAGAATAATTATAGAGCCACATAACAACATGAGTGTCCCAATGTGAGGACAGGGGTTGGTGCTGAGGGATACCAATGGGTCCCAATGTCCCCAGGAAGTTCCAAGGGCCACCAGGAGGGACAATGGACACCACTGATGGACACCCAATGCTGAAGGTCACCCAATGGGCCAAGAGACCATTTATTGCACCTGAACCAACTCAAGTGTCCCAACACGAAGCCACAGGAGAACAATGGATGGTGCTGAGTGACATCAAGGGGTCCCAATGTCCCCAAGTAGTTCCAAGGGCCACCAGGAGGGACAACGGACACCACTGATGGACACCCAATGCTGAAGGTCACCCAATGGGCCAAGAGACCATTTACAGAGCCACGTAACAACGCGAGTGTCCCAGTGTGAGGACGGGGGACACCTCCAAGCACCGGGACCCCCCTCATCGTCCCTCCAGGCTCTTGTCCCGTGCGATGACCCCCTCCTCAAACTTGATCATCAGCGTGGTGCCCTTGTGCCAATGCGCCGTCACCTTGGCCGGGAACCCGCTGGCCCCCAGCACTGCCTCCACCAAACCAGCTGTGAACGCAGCACAGTTGAGCGTGCTGTTCTCCCTGGGCACGGAGATGAAGGTGTTGACCAGAGGCTCCCTCTCGATGACGTAGAACGTCTTGTCGTCGTCGTTGGCCTGCTCCAGCTTGTCGGCCTCCTTCCCAAACAGCGCCCTCCACACGGGGCCTTTGACGAAGAGGAGGATGCTCAGCACTTTGGTCTCCCGCCGCCCGCCCCGCTCACGGCTCACCAACGGGTCCAGGAGTCGGAGGCCAACTTGGTGGCCCAGTTGGGCCAGTTTGGACTGCAGCTCGGCCACCGAGTAGACGCGGCGCTGGCAGTACTGCACCAGCTCACAGAAGAGGAGGGCGAAGGCACTCAGGCTCACCTCCCCCCGCGGGCGGCCCAGCGGGCGCTCCAGCAAAGGGGATTTGCCGCGGGTGAAGCGTGATTCCATGGTCCTATATTGGGGGGGGGTGTAAAAGTGAGGGGGGTCGGTGGGTGGGGTGGGGGGAACGCACTGGGGGGGGTTGGGGACTGGGAGGGAGTTATTGGAAGCTGTTGGGTGTGGGGGGGGTCATTGTGTGGGGTGGAGGAGAGGGAGATCCCATGGTCCTATATTAGAGGGGGGGTGTAGAAGTGGGGGGGGGGCGGTGGGTGGGGGGAGATGTGGCGCGGGGGGGGGTCATTGGGTGGGGTGGGGGCTGGGAGGGAGCCATTAGAAGCTGTTTGATGGGGAGGGGGGGTCATTGGGAGCTGATGGGTGGTGGAGGGGGTCATTGGGTGGGCTGGGGGGGGGAGGGAGATTCCATGGTCCTATAATGGGGGGGGGTGTAAAAGTGAGGGGGGTCGGTGGGTGGGGGGAGATGTGGCGGGGGGGGAGTCACTTGTGGTGGGGTGGGGGGGGCTGGGAGGGAGCCATTAGGAGCTGTTGGTTGGGGGGAGGATTCAATGGGAGATGATGGATGGTGGTGGGGGGGCAATGGGTGGGGTGGGGGGGAGGGAGATTCCATGGTCCTATTTGGGAGGGGGGATGTAAAAGTGAGGGGGGGTCGGTGGGTGGGGGGAACCCACTGGGGGGGTGGGGGCTAGGAGGGAGCCATTGGGAGCTGTTTGGTGTGGGGGGGGTCATTGGGAGCTGATGGGTGGTGGAGGGGGTCATTGGGCTGGGGGGGAGGGAGGGAGATTCCATCGTCCTATATTGGGGGGGGGGGTGTAAAAGTGAGGGGGGTTGGTGGGTGGGGGGAGATGTGGCGCGGGGGGGGGTCATTGGGTGGGGTGGGGGCTGGGAGGGAGCCATTAGAAGCTGTTTGGTGGGGAGGGGGGGTCATTGGGAGCTGATGGGTGGTGGGGGGGTCATTGGGTGGGCTGGGGGGGAGGGAGGGAGATTCCATGGTCCTATTTGGGGGGGGGGATGTAAAAGTGAGGGGGTCAGTGGGTGGGGGGAGATGTGGCTGGGGGGGTTGAGGTCTTTGGGTGGGGGGGCTGGGAGGGAGCCATTGGGAGCTGTTGGTTGGGGGGAGGATTCAATGGGAGATGACGGGTAGTGGTGGGGGGGCATTGGGTGGGGTGGGGGGGAGGGAGATTCCATGGTCCTATTTGGGAGGGGGGATGTAAAAGTGAGGGGGGGTCGGTGGGTGGGGTGGGGGGAACCCATTGGGGGGGTGGGGACTGGGAGGAAGTTATTGGAAGCTGTTGGGTGGGAGGGGGTCATCAGGAGCTGATGGGTGGTGGGGGGGACATTGGGTGGGGTGGAGGGGAGGGAGATTCCATGGTCCTATATTGGGGGGGGGGGGGGTGTAAAAGTGGGGGGGGTTGGTGGGTGGGGGGAGATGTGGGGAAGGGGGGGGTCATTGGGTGGGGTGGAGGCTGGGAGGGAGCCATTGGGAGCTGTTGGGTGGGGGGGGTATTTAATGGGAGATGATGGGTGGGGGGGGGATTAATTGGAAGCTGTTGGGTGTGGGGGGGGGCATTGGGTGGGGGGGGAGGGAGATTCCATGGTCCTATATTAGGGGGGGGATGTGAAAGTGAGGGGGGGTCAGTGGGTGGGTTGGGAGGAACCCACTGGGGGGGTGGGGGCTGGGAGGGAGCCATTGGGAGCTGTTTGGTGTGGGGGGGGTCATTGGGAGCTGATGGGTGGTGGAGGGGGTCACTGGGCTGGGGGGGAGGGAGGGAGATTCCATGGTCCTATATTGGGGGGGGGTGTAAAAGTGAGGGGGGTCGGTGGGTGGGGGGAGATGTGGCGGGGGGGGGAGTCACTCGGTGGGGGGGGCTGGGAGGGAGCCATTGGGAGCTGTTGGGTGGGGGAGGATTCAATGGGAGATGATGGGTGGTGGTGGGGGGGCACTGGGTGGGGTGGGGGGGAGGGAGATTCCATGGTCCTATTTGGGAGGGGGGATGTAAAAGTGAGGGGGGGTCGGTGGGTGGGGTGGGGGGAACCCATTGGGGGGGTGGGGACTGGGAGGGAGTTATTGGAAGCTGTTGGGTGTGGGGGGGTCGTTGTGTGGGGTGGGGGGGAGGGAGATTCCTGGTCCTATATTGGGGGGGTGTAAAAGTGGGGAGGTCGGTGGGTGGGGGGAGATGTGGGGGAGGGGGGGGTCATTGGGTGGGGTGGGGGCTGGGAGGGAGCCATTGGGAGCTGTTGGGTGGGGGGGGGATTCAATGGGAGCTGATGGGTGGTGGTGGGGGGGCATTGGGTGGGGTGGGGGGGAGGGAGGGAGATTCCATGGTCCTATATTGGGGGGGGGTGTAAAAGTGAGGGGGGTCGGTGGGTGGGGGGAGATGTGGCGGGGGGGGAGTCACTCGGTGGGGGGGGCTGGGAGGGAGCCATTGGGAGCTGTTGGTTGGGGGGAGGATTCAATGGGAGATGATGGGTGGTGGTGGGGGGGCACTGGGTGGGGTGGGGGGGAGGGAGATTCCATGATCCTATTTGGGGGGGTGTAAAAGTGGGGGGGGTCGGTGGGTGGGGGGAGATGTGGCGGGGGGGGAGTGGGGTCTTTGGGTGGGGGGGGCTGGGAGGGAGCCATTGGGAGCTGTTGGGTGGGGGGGGGATTAATTGGGAGCTGATGGGTGGTGGGGGGGGCATTGAGTGGGGTGGGGGGGAGGGAGATTCCATGGTCCTATATTGGGGGGGGGGGATGTAAAAGTGAGGGGGGGTCAGTGGGTGGGGTGGGGGGAACCCATTGGGGGGGTGGGGACTGGGAGGGAGTTATTGGAAGCTGTTGGGTGAGGGGGGGGCACCACTGGGAGCTGATGGGTGAGGGGGGTCATTAGATGGGGGGGCGGAGCCCATTGGGTGGGGGGTGGAGCTGTGGGGGCCTGGGGGGGGGGGGGAGGAGGCCATTGGGGGCTGTTGGGGGGGGGAACCGGTGGGTGGGGGGGGGAGCTGTGGGGGGGTGTTGGTGGGGGGGAGGGGACTCATTGTGGGGGGGGGGGGGAGAACCCATTGGAAACAGTTTGGCGGTGGGGGGGCACTGATCGGGGGTCGCTGGGGGGGGGGCTGGGGGCCCATTTATTGGGAGGGGGGGCAGCACTCGTTGGGAGCTGCTTGGTGGGGGGGGTGGGCGCTGATTGGGTGACCTTTGGTGGGGGAGGGACTCATTAGGGCGGGGGGGGGAAATACTAATTGGGAGACGGTGGGGGGGGGCAATGAATTGGGTTGGGGGGGGGAGCCATAAAAAGACCTGGGTTGGGGGGCACCCAAATCCCCACCGGGGGGGAGCGGGGCCGCCAGAGCGCCTCAGAACCCAATGGGGGGGTCCCCAGAGACCCCCACAGCCCCAACACCCCCCCGTGCCCCCCCCCCCCGTAGCCCCGTACCAACAACAACGCTGTCACGCCGCTCTGCCGCTTTACGGTCCCGCTGTCGTAAAAGCACTGCGCTTCCCCTTTACGGCCGCTGCTGTCGTAAAAGCGCCGCACGGAGCGGAGAGGGGGCGATGGGCGGGGCCAAAGCGGGAGGGGCGGGGCCAGGGGGTAGAAGCTCCGCCTCCAACCGGAAGTGCGGGTGGGTGCGCCGCTGAGGGGGAGGGGAAACCCATAGAGATCCATAGAGACCCCATGGAGACCCATAGGGACCCATAGAGACACATAGAGACTCCATAGAGACCCCATAGAGACTCCATAGAGACCCCATAGAGACCCAGAGACCCATAGAGACCCCATAGAGATCCATAGAGACCCCATAGAGACCCATAGAGATCCATAGAGACCCCACAGAGACCCAGAGACCCATAGAGACCCAGAGACCCATAGAGACCCCATGGAGACCCAGAGACCCATAGAGACCCATAGAGATCCATAGAGACCCATAGACCCATAGAGATCCATAGAGACCCCATAGAGACCCATAGAGACCCCATGGAGACCCAGAGACCCATAGAGACCCCATAGAGATCCATAGAGACCCATAGAGACCCATAGACCCATAGAGACCCCATAGAGACCCATAGAGACCCAGAGACCCATAGAGACCCCATAGAGATCCATAGAGACCCCATAGAGACCCCATAGAGACCCATAGAGACCCCATAGAGATCCATTGAGACCTATAGAAGAACTCCATGGAGATCCATAGGGAGACCCCACAGAGACCCACAGAGACCCCACAGGGACGCTGATGGGCACTGGGGGGCTCTGAGTGGCACTGGGAGGATTCACTGGGGGGCACTGGGGGCTCTGAGTGGCACTAGGGAGCACTGGGGGGGCTCTGAGGGGGCACTGGGGGGTACTGGGGGACACTGGGGGCACTGGGAGGACACTGGGGGGCTCTGAGAGGCACTGGGGGGCACTGGGGTAACTGGGGGGCTCTGAGGAGCGCTGGGGGGCACTAGAGGGCACTGGGGGGCACTGGGGGGGTTCTGAGAGGCACTGGGGGGCACTGGGGGGCACTGGGGGGCTCTGAGGAGCACTGGGGGCAATGGGGGGCAGTGGGGACACTGGGGAGTTCTGAGGAGCACTGGGGAAACTGGGGGGGGGCACTGGGGTAACTGGGAGACTCTGAGTGGCACTGGGGGGGGCACTGGGGGGCACTCGGGGGCTCTGAGAGGCACTGGGGGGCACTGGGGGGACTGGGGGACACTGGGGCAACTGGGGGGCTCTGAGTGGCACTGAGGGGGGCACTGGGGGGCAGTGGGGAGTTCTGAGGGGCACTGGGGGGCACTGGGGTAACTGGGAGACTCTGAGTGGCACTGGGGGGGGGCACTGGAGGACACTGGGGGGGGGCACTGGAGGGATTCTGAGAGGCACTGGGGGCACTGGGGGGCTCTGATGGGCACTGGGGGGCACTGGGGGGGACTGGGGGGTAACTGGGGCAACTGGGGGGCTCTGAGGAGCACTGGGGGGGCACTGGGAGGACACTGGGGGGCTCTGAGTGGCACTGGAGGGCACTGGGGGGCACTGGGGTAACTGGGAGACTCTGAGTGGCACTGGGGGGGCACTGGGGGATTCTGAGAGGCACTGGGGGGCACTGGGGGGCTCTGATGGGCACTGGGGGGCACTGGAGGGCTCTGAGGAGCACTGGGTGGCTCTGATGGGCACTGGGGGCAGTGGGGGGGACTGGGGGACACTGGGGCAACTGGGGGGCTCTGAGAGGCACTGGGGGGCACTGGGGGTACTGGGAGGCACTGGGGACACTGGGGGGCTCTGAGTGGCACTGAGGGGGGCACTGGGGGGCAGTGGGGGGCAGTGGGGAGTTCTGAGGGGCACTGGGGGGCACTGGGGGGCACTGGGGTAACTGGGAGACTCTGAGTGGCACTGGGGGGGGGCACTGGAGGGCACTGGGGGGGCACTGGGGGATTCTGAGAGGCACTGGGGGGCACTGGGGGACACTGGGGGGCTCTGATGGGCACTGGGGGCAGTGGGGGGCAGTGGGGGGCAGTGGGGAGTTCTGAGGAGCACTGGGGACACTGGGGGGGGCACTGGGGTAACTGGGAGACTCTGAGTGGCACTGGGGGGGGCACTGGGGGGCACTCGGGGGCTCTGAGAGGCACTGGGGGGCACTGAGGGTACTGGGAGGCACTGGGGACACTGGGGGGCTCTGAGTGGCACTGAAGGGGGCACTGGGGGGCAGTGGGGGGCAGTGGGGAGTTCTGAGGGGCACTGGGGGGCACTGGGGTAACTGGGAGACTCTGAGTGGCACTGGGGGGGGCACTGGGGGCACTGGGGGGGCACTGGGGAATTCTGAGAGGCACTAGGGGGCTCTGGGGGACACTGGGGGGCACTGGAGGGCAGTGGGGGGCACTGGGGAGTTCTGAGGGGCACTGGGGGGCACTGGGGTAACTGGGAGACTCTGAATGGCACTGGGGGGGCACTGGGGGGCACTGGGGGCAGTGGGGGGCAGTGGGGGGCAGTGGGGAGTTCTGAGGAGCACTGGGGGGCACTGGGGTAACTGGGAGACTCTGAGTGGCACTGGGGGGGCACTGGGGGATTCTGAGAGGCACTGGGGGGCACTGGGGGGCACTGGGGGGCTCTGATGGGCAGTGGGGGCAGTGGGGGGCAGTGGGGGGCAGTGGGGGGCAGTGGGGAGTTCTGAGGAGCACTGGGGGCACTGGGGGGACACTGGGGGGCTCTGAGTGGCTCTGGGGGGGGCACTGGGGGGCACTGGGGGATTCTGAGAGGCACTGGGGGGCACTGGGGGGCTCTGATGGGCACTGGGGGGCACTGGGGGGCTCTGAGGAGCACTGGGGGGCTCTAATGGGCACTGGGGGCAGTGGGGGGGACTGGGGGGTAACTGGGGCAACTGGGGGGCTCTGAGGAGCACTGGGGGGGCACTGGGAGGACACTGGGGGGCTCTGATGGGCACTGGGGGCAGTGGGGGGCAATGGGGGCACTGGGGAGTTCTGAGGAGCACTGGGGGGACACTGGGGGGCTCTGATGGGCACTGGGAGGCACTGGGGGGCACTGGGGGGCTCTGAGTGGCACTGGAGGGCACTGGGGGGTACTGGGGGATTCTGAGAGGCACTGGGGGGCACTGGGGGGTACTGGGGGGCACTGGGGGGCACTGGGGGGGCACATGACGTTACCTACCCAAAAAAACCCAATTCTTTTTTCCTCCAAAATACGAAAGTTTCTCCAAAAAATAACAAATTTTCTCCCCCAAACATGAAGATTTCAACCCCAAACGCGACGTTTTCTCCCCGAAATGCCACTTTTCTCCCAAATATATGAGAAAAAAATGGTATTTTTGGGGTAAAACGTCGTATATTTGGGGGAAATTGGAATTTCTGAGAGAAAAATGACATTTTGGGGGGGGGAAATTTTCATATTTTGAGGAGAAAATGATGTGTTTGGGGGAGAAAAGTGGTGTTTCTGGGAGAAAATGTCGTTTTTTGGGGCGATTTGGGGCCAGGCTGAGTTTGGGGTCAGATTGGGGTTTGGGTCAGTTTGGGGTCAGACTGGATTTGGGGCAGTTTGGGGTCAGGCTGAATTTCGGGCAGATTGGGTTTGGGGCAGTTTGGGGTCAGGTTGCATTTGGGGTCGGGCTGAGTTTGGGGTCAGACTGGATTTGGGGCAGTTTGGGATCAGGCTGAGTTGGGGTCTGCGTGAGTTTGGGGTCAGATTGAGGTTTGTGTGAGTATGGGGTCAGACTGAGTTTGGAGAAGTTTGGGGCCAGGCTGAATTTGGGGTCAGACTGGATTTGGGGCAGTTTGGGGTCAGGCTGTGTTTGGGGTTGGGCTGAGTTTGGGGTCAGGCTGAGTTTGGGGCAGTTTGGGGCCAGGCTGAATTTGGGGTCAGACTGGATTTGGGGCAGTTTGGGGTCAGGCTGCATTTAGGGTTGGGCTGAGTTTGGGGTCAGATTGGGTTTGGGCTGAGTTTGGGGCAGTTTGGGGTCAGACTGTATTTGGGGCAGTTTGCTGCCAGGCTGTGTTTGGGGTTGGGCTGAGTTTGGGGTTAGATTGGGTTTGGGCAGTTTGGGATCAGACTGAGTTGGGGTCTGCGTGAGTTTGGGATCAGGCTGAGTTTGGGGTCAGATTGGGGTTTGGGTGAGTATAGGGTCGGGCTGAGTTTGGGGCAGTTTGGGGTCAGGCTGAGTTTGGGGTCTGCGTGAATTTGGAGTTGGATTGGGGTTTGGGTGAGTATGGGGTCAGACTGAGTTTGGGGCAGTTTGGGGTCGGACTGAGTTTGGGGTTTGGGTGAGTTTGGGGTCAGGCTGAGTTTGGGGTCAGATTGGATTTGGGACAGATTGGGGCCAGGCTGAATTTGGGGTCAGACTGGATTTGGGGCAGTTTGGGGTCAGGCTGCATTTAGGGTTGGGCTGAGTTTGGGGTCAGGCTGAGTTTGGGGTCAAATTGGGTTTGGGCAGTTTGGGATCAGACTGAGTTTGGGATCAGGCTGAGTTTGGGTGAATTTGGGGTCAGACTGGATTTGGGGCAGTTTGGGGTCAGGCTGAGTTTGGGGTCAGATTGGGGTTTGGGTGAGTTTGGGGTCAGACTGGATTTGGGGCAGTTTGGGGTCGGACTGAGTTTGGGGTTTGGGTGAGTTTGGGATCAATCTGAGTTTGGGGTCAGATTGGATTTGGGACAGATTGAGGCCAGGCTGAATTTGGGGTCAGACTGGATTTGGGGCAGTTTGGGGTCAGGCTGCATTTAGGGTTGGGCTGAGTTTGGGGTCAAATTGGGTTTGGGCAGTTTGGGATCAGACTGAGTTTGGGATCAGGCTGAGTTTGGGTGAATTTGGGGTCAGACTGGATTTGGGGCAGTTTGGGATCAGGCTGAGTTTGGGGTCAGCTTGGGGTTTGGGTGAGTATGGGATCAGGCTGAGTTTGGGGCAGTTTGGGGTCAGGCTGAGTTTGGGGTCAGACTGGATTTGGGGCAGTTTGGGGTCGGACTGAGTTTGGGGTTTGGGTGAGTTTGGGATCAACCAGAGTTTGGGGTCAGACTGAGTTTGGGGTCAGATTGGATTTGGGGCAGTTTGGGATCAGGCTGAGTTGGGGTCTGGGTGAGTTTGGGATCAGGCTGAATTTGGGGTCAGATTGGATTTGGGGCAGTTTGGGGTCGGGCTGAGTTTGGGGTTTGGGTGAGTTTGGGGTTGGGTTGTGTTTGGGAATCTTGGGGGCTTTGGGGGTCTGGGGGTATTTTTTTAGGGTTTAGAGGGGGAGATTTGGGGGATCTGAGGGGTTTTGGGGGGTTTGTGGTGTTTGGGGGAAATTGGGAGGGGTTCTTGGGGTCTGGGGGTATTTTGGGGGATTTCTGAGGGGAGTTTTGGGGGAATTTGGGGGGTTTGGGGGATTTTGGGGTGTTTTTTGAGGGTTTAGGGAGGGGATTTGGGAGATCTGAGGGGGAGTTTGGGGGCATTTGGGGGATTTGGGGCCCTGTGGGAGAAATTTGGGAGAAATGGGGGGGGGGGGGGGAATAATGGAGGGGGTCTGGGGGTATTTTGGGGAGTTTTGAGGGGGTTCTTGGGGGGTCTGAGGGGTGTTTGGGGGGAATTTGTGGGGCTTTGGGGTCTGGGGGTGTTTATTGAGGATTTAGAGGGGGGATTTGGGGTATTTGAGGGCGTTTTGGAGATGATTTGGGGTCGTGCTGGTATTTGTAGGGGATTTTGGAGACGATTTGGGGTTCTGTAGGTTATTTGTAGGGCATTGGAGTTGATTTGGGGTCTTGCAGGGTATTTGTAGGGGATTTTGGAGATGATCTGGGGTCGTGCAGGGTGTTTGTAGGGGATTTTGGAGATGATTTGGGTTTCTGTAGGTTATTTGTAGGGTGTTTTGGAGATGATTTGGGGTTGTGCAGGGTGTTTGTAGGGGATTTTGGAGATGATTTGGCGTTCCTCAGGGTGTTTGTAGGGTCTTGGAGATTATTTGGGTTTCTGTAGATTATTTGTAGGGCATTTTGGAGACGATTTGGGGTCTTGCAGGGTGTTTGTAGGGCATTTTGGAGACGATTTGGGGTCTTGCAGGGTGTTTGTAGGGCATTTTGGAGACGATTTGGGTTTCTGTAGGTTATTTGTAGGGCGTTTTGGAGACGATTTGGGGTTCTTCAGGGTGTTTGTAGGGTCTTGGAGATGATTTGGGGCTCTGTAGGTTACTTGTAGAGCATTTTGGAGATGATTTGGGTTTCTTCAGGGTATTTGTAGGGCATTTTGGAGGTGATTTGTGGTCCTGCAGGGTATTTGTAGGGGATTTTGGAGATGATTTGGGGTCGTGCAGGTGTTTGTAGGGGATTTTGGTAATGATTTGAGTTTCTGTAGGTTATTTGTAGGGCATTTTGGAGAAGATTTGGGGTTCTGTAGGTTATTTGTAGGATGTTTTGGAGATGATCTGGGGTCGTGCAGGTGTTTGTAGGGGATTTTGGAGACTATTTGGGGTCGTGCAGGTATTTGTAGGGGATTTTGGAGATGATCTGGGGTCGTGCAGGTATTTGTAGGGGATTTTGGAGATGATCTGGGGTTCTTCAGGGTATTTGTAGGGGATTTTGGAGATGATTTGGGGTCTTGCAGGGTGTTTGTAGGGCATTTTGGGGACGATTTGTGTTTCTGTAGGTTATTTGCAGGGCGTCTGTGGGTCCCAAGATTCCCACCTGCAGAATTACCCTCACGTCTCCCTATGGGGCGCGCTGCCCCCCACCCCCCATCTCCCCCCTCCCAAAAACAGACTGAGGCGAGGCCTCACTCTGCACACATTTATTCCCCCTGAGGGACCCCAACTTTTGCGGGGGGCGCCCACCCAAACCCCAAAGCAGCCATGCAGGGGGTCGGCTCCTCATCGCGGATGGGGGATGCGCCACGCGAATTGGGGACGGGGTTTCAACCCTCCAGGTTGACCCCCCCCCCCCAAAAAAAAAAAATAAAATAAAACCCAAACCCCCGTTGTCAGGGCTGCCCCTCGCACGCCCAGGGCTGCCCCTCGCACACCCATGGCAGCAGGCTGCTGCAGGGGTAGTCGTACCACCAGCCATCCCTGCGCACCGCCGCGCAGTTCTCCTGCTGCCCCCCGTTGGGTTCGCTCCGGTGCCACGAGCTGATGGGGGAGGATTGGGGAGGATGAGGCGGGAGGTTGGGGGAAAAATGGGGGGGTTTCCTCCTTCTGTTGTCACCTCACCCCCACAGCCCCCCTGTACCCGTGTGCCCGGATCAGGACGGATCCGTTCGCTCGTTTCCAGGTGCCCTCCAGCTCCTCGTCTCTGATACCCAGCCACGAGGAGCTGAGCAGCGTGGTTTGGAGGTGAGCCTGGGGACAACGGGGGGCAATGGGACACTGAGACCCCCCCCAACCTCCCCTAATACCCCCCGGGACCACCAGGTAAAAGCTGGTCCCACTGCCAGCTAGGTCCCAGGACTGCGGGGTTGGGGATTATTGCAGGATTAGGGGTTGGGGGGCAGCAGGATTAGGGATTACAACAGGATTGGGGTTTGGGATGGCAGGATTAGGGATTGGGGCAACAGGATTAGGGATTACGGCAGGATTAGGATTGGGGATGGCAGCAGGATTGGGGTTTACAGCAGGATTGGGGTTGGGGGTGGCAGGATTAGGAATTGGGGGCAGCAGGATTAGGGATTACAGCAGGATTGGGGTTTGGGATGGCAGGATTAGGGATTGGGGGCAGCAAGATTAGGGATTATAGAAGGATTGGGGATTGGGGGGAAGCAGGATTAGGGATTACAACAGGATTGGGGTTTGGGATGGCAGGATTAGGGATTGGGGCAACAGGATTAGGGATTACGGCAGGATTAGGATTGGGGATGGCAGGATTAGGGATTGGGGGCAGCAAGATTAGGGATTACGGCAGGATTAGGATTGGGGATGGCAGCAGGATTAGGGATTACAGCAGGATTGGGGTTGGGGATGGCAGGATTGGGGATTGGGGGGAAGCAGGATTAGGAATTACAGCAGGATTAGGATTGGGGATGGCAGGATTAGGGATTGGGAGCAGCAGGATTAGGGATTACAGCAGGATTAGGATTGGGGATGGCAGGATTAGGGATTGGGAGCAGCAGGATTAGGGATTACAGCAGGATTAGAATTGGGGATGGCAGGATTAGGGATTGGGAGCAGCAGGATTAGGGATTACAGCAGGATTAGGATTGGGGATGGCAGGATTAGGGATTGGGGGCAGCAGGATTAGGGATTGTGGCAGGATTAGGATTGGGGATGGCAGCAGGATTGGGGATTATGGCAGGATTGGGGTTGGGGATAGCAGGATTGGGGATTGGGGGGCAGTGGGATTAGGGATTACAGCAGGATTGGGGTTGGGGATGGCAGGATTGGGGATTGGGGCAGCAGGATTAGGGATTACAACAGGATTGGGGTGGGGATGGCAGCAGGATTGGGGATTATAGCAGGGTTGGGTTTGGGGATGGCAGGATTAGGGATTGGGGGCAGCAGGATTAGGATTGGGGATGGCAGGATTAGGGATTGGGGTTATGGCAGGATTAGGGATTACAGCAGGATTGGGGTTGGGGATGGCAGGATAGGGATTACAGCAGGATTAGGATTGGGGATGGCAGGATTAGGGATTACAGCAGGATTAGGATTGGGGATGGCAGGATTAGGGATTGGGGTTATGGCAGGATTAGGGATTACAGCAGGATTAGGATTGGGGATGGCAGGATTAGGGATTATTACAGGATTTGGGTGGGAGACTGCAGGATTAGGGATTATGGCAAGATTGGGATTGGAGGGCAGCAGGATTAGAGATTACAGCAGGATTAGGATTGAGGATGGCAGGATTGGGGTTATGGCAGGATTAGGGATTGGGGTTATGGCAGGATTAGGGATTACAGCAGGATTGGGATTGGGGGTTATGGCAGAATTGGGGTGGGAGACAGCGGGATTGGGGATTATGGCAGGATTAGGATTGGGGATGGCAGGATTAGGGATTATTGCAGGATTGGGGTTGGGGGTTATGGCAGGATTTGGGTGGGGGACTGCAGGATTAGGGATTATTGCACGGTTGGGATTGGGAGGCAGCAGGATTAGGGACTACAGCAGGATTAGGGATTGGGGGGCAGCCGGGTTAGGGATTACAGCAGGATTCGGATTGGGGGTTATGGCAGGATTGGGGTGGGAGGCAGCAGGATTAGGGATTACAGCAGGATTAGGATTGGGGGTTATAGCAGGATTGGGGTGGGGGGCAGCAGGATTAGGGATTATGGCAGGATTGGGATTGGGGGCAGCAGGATTGGGGTGGGAGGCAGCAGGATTAGGGATTATGGCAGGATTAGGGGTTATGGTACGATCTGGGTTTAGGGACGGCAGGATTAGGAAGGGAATGGGATTATGGTCATGGATTGGGGTTGGGTGTAGGATGGGGTTGTGGTTTTGGATTAGGATGGAATGTAGGGTGGGAATGGGATTCTGGTTGTGGATTATGGTTGGGTGTAGGATGGGAATGGGATTATGGATGTGGATTAGGGTGCGTTGTAGGATGGGGAGGGATTCTGGTTATGCATTAGGGTTGGATGTAGGATGGGGATGGGGTTGTGGTTATGGATTGGGGTTGGGTGTAGGATGGGATTGTGGTCATGGATTAGGGTTGAGTGTAGGATGGGGATGGGATCATGGTCATGGATTGGGGGTGGAGGTAGGATTGGGACAGGATTCTGGTCATGGATTGGGGTTGGGTGTAGGATGAGGATTAGGTTATGATCATGGATTGGGGTTGGGTGTAGGATGGGGTTATGGTCATGGATTAGGATTGAGTATAGGATGGGAATGGGATTCTGGTTATGGATTAGGGTTGGAGGTAGGATGGTTATGGGATTATGGTCATGGATTAGGATTGGGTGTAGGATGAGGATTAGGTTATGGTCACGGATTAGGGTGGGGTGTAGGATGGAAATAGGATTCTGGTCATGGATTAGGATTGAGTGTAGGATGGGGATGGGGTTGTGGTCATGGATTAGGATTGGGTGTAGGATGGGATTCTGGTCATGGATTGGGGTTGGGTGTAGGATGGGGATGGGATTCTGGTTGTGGATTATGGTTGGGTGTAGGATGGGAATGGGATTATGGTCATGGGTTAGGGTTGGGTGTAGGACGGAAATAGGAATCTGGTCATGGATTAGGGTTGGGTGTAGGATTGGGTTATGGCCATGGATTAGGATTGGGTGTAGGATTGGATTCTGGTCATGGATTGGGGTTGGGTGTAGGATGGGGTTGTGGTCATGGATTGGGGTTGGGTGTAGGATGGGGTTATGGCCATGGATTAGGATTGGGTATAGGATTGGGACAGGATTTTGGTCATGGATTGGGGTTGGGTGTAGGACGGAAATAGGATTCTGGCCATGGATTGGGGTTGGGCGTGGCTGGGGGCCGGATCCTGGCCATGGCTTGGGGTCAGGGCTGGTTGTAGGATTAGGGGCAGGGTTTGGGGTCACCTTCTCCTCGGGGCCGTCCACCTCCAGCAGCTGCGCCCCACGGGCGGAGCAGAAGCCCCGCGCGCCGTCCCACGTGTTGGCCGTTTGGGAGTAGAAATAACAGGATCCCCCAAAATAGGTCCAACCCTGGGGGCAAATGGGGCAACCTGGGGAGGGGGCACAACCCCCAAATAGGGCTGTGAGACCCCGTGGGACCGGGACAGCCCGTCTGATTTGGGGTTTGGGCTGGATTAGGATGAAGGTTGAGTCCTGTAAGTATTTAGGGTTCTGCTGAACTGTGGCCCCAATGGGGTTTGGGTTTAGTCCGGTGTCTTTGGGGCTACGATGGGGTTAGGGGTGGAATTTGGGGTTGAATTAGGGTCAGCTGAAGCCCTGTGTCTTTAGGGTTGTGGTTGGATTAAGGTCAGAGCCCCGCTGGGGTTTATTTGGGGTTAGGGCTGCGCTTGGTGTTAGGATGGCCATCAGTTGTATGTATGTAGGATTAGGGCTGGGTTAGGATTCTTGGGGTTTGGGCTGGATTGGGGTCGGTTGAAGTGCTGTATATGTAGGGTATATTTTGGGTTGGGCCTGGGTTTGGGTTAGATTAGGGTTGAGATTAGGTTCAGTCCTATAGTTTTAGGATTACAGCTGCATGAAGTGTTCAGACCCCACTGCAGCTTAAGCTGCCTCTATTTAAGGTTAAGGCTGAGTTTAGGGTTGGATTAAGTCATTTAGGGTTAGGTCTGGTTTAGGTTTTGGGGCTGAGTTTGGAGCAAATTGGGGTTGGGGTGAGTTTGGGGTTGAGCTGTGTTTGGGGTCGGACTGAGTTTGGGACAGATTGGATTTGGGGCTGGGGAGAGTTTGGGGCTGGGGAGAGTTTGGGGTCGGTCTGAGTTTGGGGCAGTTTGGGGTCAGGCTGTGGAGCTGAGTATGGAGTCAGATTGAGTTTGGAGCCAGGTTGAGTTTGGGGTCGGACTGGATTTGGGGCAGATTGGGGTCAGACTGAGTTTGGGGTTGGGCAGGGTTTGGGATTTGGCTGAATCTGGGGCAGATTGGGGTCGGGCTGAGAGGATGAGTTTGGGGCCAGACTGAGTTTGGGGCAGATTGGGGTCAGGCTGAGTTTGGGGCACAGTGGGGTTTGGCTGAGGGGCTGAGTTTGGGGTCAGACTCAGTTTGGGGTCGGGCTGAGTTTGGGGTTTGGGTGAGATTGGGGCCAGACTGAGTTTGGGGCAGATTGGGGCCAGGATGAATTTGGGGTCAGACTGGATTTGGGGAAATTTGGGGTCAGACTGCATTTGGGATCAGGCTGAGTTTGGGGCAGATTGAGGTTGAGCTGAGGGATTGAGTTTGGGGTCAGACTGGATTTGGGGCAATTTGGGGTCAGGCTGCATTTGGGGCCAGGCTGAGTTTGGGGCACACTGGGGTTGGGCTGAGGGGCTACGTTTGGGGCCAGACTGAGTTTGGGGTAGTTTGGGGCAGTTTGGGGTCGGGCTGAGCTTGGGGTAGATTGGGATCAGGCTGCATTTGGGATCAGGCTGAGTTTGGGGCAATTTGGGGTCAGGCAGGATTTGGGGTTTGACTGAATTTGGGGCAAATTGGGGTCAGACTGAGTTTGGGGTCAGACTGGATTTGGGGCAGTTTGAGGTCAGACTGAGTTTGGGGTTGGGCTGAGTTTGGGGTCGGGCTGAGTTTGGGGCAGTTTGGGGCCAGACTGAGTTTGGGGTTGGGCAGGGTTTGGGATTTGGCTGAATTTGGGGCAGATTGGGGTCAGGCTGAGTTTGGGGTTGGGCTGAGTTTGGGGTCGGGCTGAGTTTGGGGCAGTTTGGGGTCAGGCTGAGGGGCTGAGTTTGGGGTTGAACTGAGTTTGGGACCAGACTGAGTTTGGGGCAGATTGCGGTCAGGTTGAGTTTGGGGTTGGGCTGAGTTTGGAGCCGGTTGAGTTTGGGGTCAGACTGGATTTGGGGCAGTTTGGGGTCGGGCTGCATTTGGGATTGGGCTGAGTTTGGGGTCAGACTGAGTTTGGGGCAGACCAGGATTAGACCGAGGGGCTGAGTATGGGGTCAGGCTGAGTTTGGGGCAGTTTGGGGCCAGGCTGAATTTGGGGTCAGACTGGATTTGGGGCAGTTTGGGATCAGGCTGAGTTGGGGTCTGTGTGAGCTTGGGATCAGGGTGAGTTTGGGGTCAGATTGGGGTTTGGGTGATTATGGGGTCAGACTGGATTTGGGGCAGTTTGGGGTCAGGCTGAGTTTGGGGTCAGACTGGATTTGGGGCAGATTTGGGTCGGACTGAGTTTGGGGTTTGGGTGAGTTTGGGTTCAATCTGAGTTTGGGGTCAGCCTGAGTTTGGGGTCAGATTGCATTTGGGATCAGGCTGAGTTTGGGGCAATTTGAGGTCGGGCAGGGTTTGGGGTTCGGCTGAATTTGGGGTCAGATTGGGGTTGGGCTGAGGGGCTGAGTTTGGGGTCAGGCTGAGTTTGGGGCCAGACTGAGTTTGGGGCAGATTGGGGTCAGGCTGCATTTGGGATCAGGCTGAATTTGGGGCAGATTGGGGCCAGACTGAGTTTGGAGCAGTTTGGGGTGAGTTTGGGGTCAGATTAGGGTTAGGCTGAGGGGCTGAGTTTGGGGTCAAGCTGAGTTTGGAGCAGTTTGGGTTCAGGCTGAGTTTGGAGCAATTTGGGCTGAGTTTGGGCTGAGTTTGGGGTGAGTTTGGGGCCAGGCTGAGTTTGGGGCAGATTGGGGTCAGACTGAGTTTGGAGCAGTTTGGGCTGAGTTTGGGGTCAGATTGGGATCAGATTGGGGTTGGGCTGAGGGGCTGAGTTTGGGGTCAGGCTGAGTTTGGGGTTGGGCTGAATTTGGAGCACTTTGGGTTCAGGCTGAGTTTGGAGCAGTTTGGGCTGAGTTTGGGGTGAGTTTGGGGCCAGACTGAGTTTGGGGCAGATTGGGGTCAGGCTGCATTTGGGATCAGGCTGAATTTGGGGCAGATTGGGGTCAGACTGAGTTTGGAGCAGTTTGGGGTGAGTTTGGGCTGAGTTTGGGCTGAGTTTGGAGCAGTTTGGGCTGAGTTTAGGGTCAGATTGGGGTCAGATTGGGGTTGGGCTGAGGGGCTGAGTTTGGGGTCAAGCTGAGTTTGGAGCAGTTTGGGTTCAGGCTGAGTTTGGAGCAATTTGGGGTGAGTTTGGGCTGAGTTTGGGGTGAGTTTGGGGTGAGTTTGGAGCAATTTGGGCTGAGTTTGGGCTGAATTTGGGGTGAGTTTGGGGTGAGTTTGGAGCAGTTTGGGTTCAGGCTGAGTTTGGGCTGAGTTTGGGGTGAGTTTGGGGTGAGTTTGGGGTGAGTTTGGGCTGAGTTTGGGGTGAGTTTGGGCTGAGTTTGGAGCAATTTGGGTTCAGGCTGAGTTTGGAGCAATTTGGGCTGAGTTCAGGGTGAGTTTGGGCTGAGTTTGGGGTGAGTTTGGGCTGAGTTTGGGGCCGGGCTGAATTTGTGTCAGTTTAGGCTGAAGCAGACCCCCAAACCCCAAGCAAAACCCCCAGACGGGACTGACAGGATCGCGTGCAGAGCTCCTCCTCGCTCCCGTGCACGACCCAGCGGCTCCACTCGCGATCCCCCACGTAGAGCATCACCGTCTGCCGCACGTTGTTCCCGTAGTTGAAATACAGCCGCCGCCCGGCCAGAGCCAGCAGCCCCCCTTCTCCGCATTCCCACCGTTGCAGCCTTCCGTCCTCCCTGCAGGGCTGCAGCGTCACGACGGATAAATTCAGCTCCGCCGCCGCCGTTACGCACCGCCGCCTCTCCGCGTTCCAAAGCCGCATCCCCGGCAGCCACTGGAATCGTTGCGCCGCCGCTTCGGGAAGGCACGGAGCGGCGCTCAGCTGCTGGCCGCGGGCTTCCACGCACATGTTGTGGGCTCTGTTGTACAGCAGGAAGGAGCGGGACGCTGCGGGGGAGGCGATGGGGTTGGGATTTCGGGATGGGCGCAGATGTGGGGACGAGGCAGGGTTGGGGATGCGGGGGACGCGACGCGCACCCATGTTGGAGTTGGGCTGCAGCTTCTCTGCGTCCTCCAGGGCTGCGGTCAGCGCTGCGACTGGGGGGGAGAAGGGGAATCCTGACAGTGTAGGGCATCAAGGATGTGTGCGGGGGGGGGGCAGGGGGGAGAGGGACACCCCACCCCAACTGCGTCCCCGGCAGCCCCGGCATCATCTCCTAAAGTACGGGAGACCCCATGGAGACCCTGGTACCCAAACTCTGTCCCAAAATCATCCCCCAGGGTTGGAGAGTCCCCCTCCTCCCCCCCCAGCACCTTCACTCTGCCCAACAGCCCCAGCATCATCCCCTAAAATAGGGGAGTTCCCATAGAGACCCCCTGGACCCCGACTCTGCCCACAGCAGCATCCCCTGAAGTGGGGGAGCCCCTATGGAGACCCCCCCCCCTCCCAAAAAAAACCCCTCAACTCAAACCCAACTTCATTTCCCAAGGGTGTGGAAACCCCATGGAGCCCCTCAGCACCCCAACATTATCCCCCAAAGTCGGGGAGCCTTTATGGGCACCCAGGCACCCAAACTTTGCCCCAGCATTATCCCCTAGGATTGGAGAGCCCCCACAAAGCCCCCCAGCACTGAACTCTGCCCCAACAGCCCCAGCATCACCCCCTAAAACAGGGGAGCCCCACGGAGACCCCAGGACCCCAACCCCACCCCCAGCAGCCCCAGGATTGTGTCAACACCCCCCAAAGTGAGAGAGCCCCAATGGAGACCCCCAGAGCCCCAGCTCTGCCCCAACATCACCTCCCAGTGTTGGGGAGCCCCCAAGGAGCCCCCCCAGCACCTTCACTCTGCCCCAGGTCATTCCCCAAGCTTGGGGACCCCTCTGTTGAGCCCCGCAGACCCCATACTCACTCTTGCTTGTCCCAAGGGAGAGGAGGAAGATGTTGAGCAGCACCGAGACCCCCAGGGCCACAGCCCCCACCAGCAGCAGCCTGTCCTGGGGGCAGCCCTGCCACGCTGGGGACACTGGGGGGAGGTGACAATGGCAGGACCCCAATTTGGGCTGCATTGCCTCGTCCCTATGGAACACCCACACCATACCTGGGGGGTCAGGTGCGTGCTTCCGGCTTGGAGCAGTGATGGGGGGGTCCAAAGGTTCGTAGGGGTTCTCCTCCATGGGGTACAGGTCACTGCAGGCTGTGGAGGGGACAGCGCTCATGGGGGATCCCCCCCCAACCCCCACCTCCAAACACCCTGAGCAATGAAATGAGGGGTTCCCCCCTGTGTCACCATGCTGAGGGCCCCCCCTTGGGCACTGGAGATGGGAGGATCTGCCCCCGGGGTGGGCACTGGGGATGGAAATGGGGGCAGGGGATCCTTTGGTGCCACCACCAAGCCTGGGGGTTTCCTCATCAAGCACCTAAAGGAGAGCCCCCCCCTGGTGTCACCATGTTGGGACCCCCCCTTGGGCACTGGAGATGGAGGAATCTGCCCC
Source organism: Chrysolophus pictus (assembly GCA_037305975.1). Classification (NCBI taxonomy): domain Eukaryota; kingdom Metazoa; phylum Chordata; class Aves; order Galliformes; family Phasianidae; genus Chrysolophus; species Chrysolophus pictus. The sequence continues at coordinate 1,126,710 of CM074605.1, forward strand.
AAGGATCTTCCATGAGCACTGAGGCATGGAAGATGGAAATGGGGGTCGCCTTTGGTGCCACCACCAAGCCTGGGGATCCCTCATCAAGCACCTAAATAAGAGGTCCCCCCTGGTGTCACCATGTTGGGACCCCCCCTTGGGCACTGGAGATGGAGAAATCTGCCCCAGGGGTGGGCACTTGGGGATGGAAATGGGGGCAGGGGATCCTTTGGTGCCACCTCCAAGCCTGGGGATCCCTCATTAGCACCTAAATAAGAGGCCCCCCTGTGCCACAATGTTGGGACCCCCCCTTGGACACTGGAGATGGGGGGATCTGCCTCAGGGGTGGGCACTTGGGGATGGAAATGGGGGCAGGGGGCTGCCACCAACCCTGGGGACCTCTTTTGGGGATGAGGAACCCTCCTTGGTGCCACAGCCCATCCTAGGGACTCCCCCCCACATCAGATCACCTCTGGTTGTCACCACTCACCTCAGTATCACCCCCCCACACCCCCCCCACCTACCTTTGTCCCCACAGGGTCCTCCTGTCCCCCACTCCTGCCCCTGCCTGGGCTGCCCAGACTCGATGTTGCCATACATCGTCCTCCTGTCACCAATGGACTGTCCTCATGTCTGTCCTCGTTGATAAGAGCTGAGAAAAGGGGGGACGGACGGACGGACAGGATGTGCCCCCACCCAGGGGGCGGGCCTCAAAAGGGGCCCCCCAGCACCCACAGCTCCATCCCTACACCCCAGGGCTGGACTGGAGGTGACGCTGACCGTGATGGTCCACAACGGGTGCTGGAGGCTGCACCCATGGGTGGGGGAGATGTGGGGCGAGGAAGGACTGGGGGACACCCAGCATGGCATCCAGGGTGACCCCACGGCAGTGCCTGTTGTGTCCCCCGTGTCCCCATGCCCAGGGAGCATCCACTGCCATCCCCACACCTGAGATGTCCCCAAGCCTGCGGTGTCCCCGTGCCGACACCCACGATGTCCCCACGCCCAGCACATCCCTGCTGCGCACCCACACCCATCCCAGCACCCACAGTGCAGCCGGCCGTCCCCAGGGTGACAAAAGGGGCCCCTCTGGGGGGGGGGGGGGGGGAGGGGACAGGACACCCTGCAGGAAGAGCTGGGTGCTATCAGCATCCGTCAGCCTCAGCCACAGCACCCAGATATGGGGGCACCGCCGTGGGGTGTGGGGTGATGATGGGAGCCTGTGGGGTGATGATGGGAGCCCTGTGGGGTGATGATGGGAGCCCTGTGGGGTGATGGGCATCCCATGGCTGCACTATGTCCCACAGCATTGCCAGTTGTCCTATGGCCTTGGTGGATGTCCCATGGGGGTGGTGGCTGCCCCATAGTGGTGACATCTGTCCCCAAGATGATGGTGGCTGTCACATAGTGATGCCAGGTGTCCCATAGTGGTGACATCTGTCCCAAGATGATGGTGGCTGTCCCATGGTGATGCCAGGTGTCCCATGGCACTGCTGGCAATCCCATGGTGGTGACAGCTGTCCCAAGATGATGGTGGCTGTCCCATAGTGGTGACATCTGTCCCAACTTGGTACCAGGTGTCCAATAGCAGTGGTGGCTGTCCCATGGTGGTGACATCTGTCCCAAGGTGGTGGTGGCTGTCCCATAGTGGTGTCAGCTGTCCCATGATGGTGGCAATCCCATATTGGTGACAGCTGTCCCAAGATGGTGGCTGTCCCATAGTGGTGACATCTGTCCCAACTTGGTACCAGGTGTCCAATGGCAGTGGTGGCAGTCCCATGGTGGTGACATCTGTCCCAAGGTGGTGGTGGCTGTCCCATAGTGATGCCAGGTATCTCATGGCAGTGGTGGCAATCCCATGGTGGTGACATCTGTCCCAACTTGGTACCAGGTGTCTAATGGCAGTGGTGGCAATCCCATGGTGGTGACAGCTGTCCCAAGTTGGTACCAGGTGTCCAATGGCAGTGGTGGCAGTCCCATGATGGTGACAGCTGTCCTATAGTGGTGGCTGTCCCATAGTGGTGACATCTGTCCTAACTTGGTACCAGGTGTCCAATAGCAGTGGTAGCAGTCCCATGGTAGTGATATCTGTCCCACGGTGGTGGTGGCAATCCCATGGTGGTGACAGCTGTTCCAGGACAGTGGTGGCTGTCCCATAGTGGCGACAGCTGTTCCAAGTTGGTGGTGGCAGTCCCAAGGTGGTACCACGTGTCCCATGGCAGTGGTGACTGTCCCAAGGTGGTGGTGGCAGTCCCATAGTGGTGTCAGCTGTCCCATGATGGTGGCAATCCCATATTGGTGACAGCTGTCCCAAGATGGTGGCTGTCCCATAGTGGTGACATCTGTCCCAACTTGGTACCAGTGTCCAATGGCAGTGGTGGCAGTCCCATATTGGTGACATCTGTCCCAAGGTGGTGGTGGCTGTCCCATAGTGATACCAGGTGCCCCATGGCAGTGGTGGCTGTCCCATGGTGGTGACATCTGCCCCAGGATGATGGTGGCTGTCCCATAATGGTGCCAGGTGTCCCAAAGCCATGGTGGCAGTCTCATAGTGATGCCAGGTGCCCCATGGCAGTGGTGGCTGTCCCATGGTGGTGACATCTGTCCCAAGATGATGCTGGCTGTCCCATAGTGGTGCCAAGTGTCCTATGGTGATGGTGGCAATCCCATGGTGGTGACATCTGTCCCAACTTGGTACCAGGTGTCCAATAGCAGTGGTGGCAGTCCCATGATGGTGACAGCTGTCCTATAGTGGTGGCTGTCCCATAGTGGTGACATCTGTCCCAAGATGATGCTGGCTGTCTCATAGTGATGCCAGGTGTCCCATGGCACTGGTGGCAATCCTATTGCCCCAAGATGATGGTGGCTGTCCCATAGTGATGCCAGGTGTCCCACGGTGGTGGTGGCAATCCCATGGTGGTGACAGCTGTCCCAGGACAGTGGTGGCTGTCCCATAGTGGCGACAGCTGTTCCAAGTTGGTGGTGGCAGTCCCAAGGTGGTACCACGTGTCCCATGGCAGTGGTGACTGTCCCAAGGTGGTGGTGGCAGTCCCATAGTGGTGACATCTGTCCCAAGATGATGCTGGCTGTCCCATAGTGATGCCAGGTATCTCATGGCAGTGGTGGCTGTCTCAAGGTGGTGACATCTGTCCCCAAGATGATGGTGGCTGTCCCATAATGGTGCCAGGTGTCCCAAGGCCATGGTGGCAGTCTCATAGTGATGCCAGGTGCCCCATGGCAGTGGTGGCTGTCCCATGGTGGTGACATCTGTCCCAAGATGATGCTGGCTGTCCCATAGTGGTGCCAAGTGTCCCATGGTGATGGCGGCAATCCCATGGTGGTGACATCTGTCCCAAGATGATGCTGGCTGTCCCATAGTGGTGCCAAGTGTCCCATGGTGATGGTGGCAATCCCATGGTGGTGACATCTGTCCCAACTTGGTACCAGGTGTCCAATAGCAGTGGTGGCAGTCCCATGATGGTGACAGCTGTCCCAAGATGATGCTGGCTGTACCATAATGGTGACATCTGTCCCAAGATGATGGTGGCTGTCCCATAGTGATGCCAGGTATCTCATGGCAGTGGTGGCTGTCTCAAGGTGGTGACATCTGTCCCCAAGATGATGGTGGCTGTCCCATAGCGATGCCAGGCATCCCATGGCACTGGTGGCAGTCCCATGGTGGTGACATCTGTCCCAAGATGATGGTGGCTGTCCCATAGTGATACCAGGTATCTCATGGCAGTGGTGGCAGTCCCATAGTGGTGACATCTGTCCCAAGATGATGCTGGCTGTCCCATAGTGATGCCAGGTATCTCATGGCAGTGGTGGCTGTCTCAAGGTGGTGACATCTGTCCCAAGACGATGGTGGCTGTCCCATAGCGATGCCAGGCATCCCATGGCACTGGTGGCAATCCCATGATGGTGACATCTGTCCCAAGATGATGGTGGCTGCCCCATAGCGATGCCAGGCATCCCATGGCACTGGTGGCAATCCCATGGTGGTGACAGCTGTCCCACGACAGTGGTGGCTGTCCCATAGTGGTGATGTCCCCCCCAGCTGTTCCCAGGTGATGGTGGCAGTCCCGAGGTGGTGCCATGTGTCCCACGGCAGTGGTGGCAGTCCCATGGCAGTGCCAAATGTCCCACGGTCGGCAGCGGCGCTGGCTGTCCATCGTGGTGACAAGCCACGGAGGTGCCAGGTGTCCCCAAGGGTCTCCACGTCTGTCCCTGTCCCCACGCCCTCCCCGTTACCCCCCCCCCCGTGTCCCTGCGGTGATGCTGTGGGTGTCACCTGCTGCTGGCTGTCCCCGTGTCACTGCCCACCCGCTTTTGCTTCCCCCGGACAAACGAGGCTGGGTTCGTTTTTAAATAACAATAATTAAAAAAAAAACCAACCAAACAAAACAGAACGAAACAAAACCAAAAGAAAATGTACAGCAGTCGTTCCTCCCCACCACCACCAGGTCGGACCTGCGGTAACGCGGGGCCTCGGAGCTGGGGGGGGATTTGGGCCAGTGCAACAGTGCAGGATGGGGGGGAAAAGGAGGGTCCCTGGAACCCCCTCCTGTGACCCCACAAGTTGGGGACAGCAGTGGGGACGGTCCTGGGTGCGTGGGGAGCGCCGTGGGGCTACGCCCTGGCTGGGGAAGCAGCCACAAAGAGGGGTGGGGGGCCCCGGGGTGCGGAGGTAGTGCTGGGGGGCAGCGAGTGGGGGCTGCTGGGGTCCTTCAGTGCCTTCCAGGTTCAGGTGGGGGGCGTAGAGGAGGGCTGAGCCGGGCTGGGGCGGTGCCGCAGGGTCTTCTCTTCCTCCTGGGGAGAGAGGGGATATGTGGGGGTCACTGGGGTGGGGACAGCAGGATGGGGATGTTGGGATGGGGATGTTGGGATGGGGACATCAGAATAGGGATGCTAGAATGGGGACATCAGAATGTGGATGTTGGGATGGGGACACTGGAATGGGGATGTTGGGATGGGGATGTTGGGATGAGGATACTGGAATGGAAACATCAAGAAGGGGACGTTGGGATGGGGGTACTGGAATGGGGACATCAGGATGGGGATTTTGGGATGGGGTGTTGGGATGAGGATGTTGGGATGGGGACAGGATGGGGACGTTGGGATGAGAATACTGGAATGGGGATGTTGGGATGGGGACGTTGGGATGGGGATGTTGGGATGGGGACGTTGGGATGGAGATACTGGGATGGGGACGTTGGGATGAGGATGTTGGGATGGGGACATTGGGATGGGGACATCAGCATGGGGATGTTGGGATGAGGATACTGGAATGGGGACGTTGGGATGGGGGTACTGGAATGGGGACATCAGGATGGGGATGTCAGGATGGAGATGTTGAGATGGGGACGTTGGGATGAGGATGTTGGGATGGGGACAGGATGGGGACGTTGGGATGAGAATACTGGAATGGGGATGTTGGGATGGGGATGTTGGGATGGGGACGTCGGGATGGGGATGTCAGGATGGAGATGTTGGGATGGGGACGTTGGGATGAGGATGTTGGGATGGGGACATTGGGATGGGGACATCAGCATGGGGATGTTGGGATGAGGATACTGGAATGGGGACGTTGGGATGGGGACACTGGGATGAGGATAATGGGATGGGGACATCAGAATAGGGACGCTGGAATGGGGATGTTGAGATGGGGACATCAGGATGGAGATGTTGGGATGAGGATACTGGAATGGGGACATCAGGATGAGGACGTTGGGATGGGGATATCAGGATGGGGATGTTGGAATGGGGATGTTGGGATGGGGACGTTGGGATGAGGATGTTGGGATGGGGATATTGGGATGGGGACATCAGCATGGGGACGTTGGGATGGGGACATCAGGATGGGGATGTTGGGATGGGGATGTTGGGATGGGGACATTGGGATGGAGATGTTGGGATGGGGATACTGGAATGGGGACATCAGGATGGGGATGTTGGGATGGGGGTGTTGGGATGAGGATGTTGGGATGGGGACGTTGGGATGGGGACATTGGGATGAGGATGTTGGGATGGGGACATTGGGATGGGGACATCAGGATGGGGATGTTGGGATGAGGATACTGGAATGGGGATGTTGGGATGGGGATGTTGGGATGGGGATAATGAGATGGGGACATCAGAATAGGGATGCTGGAATGGGGATGTTGAAAGGGGGACATCAGGATGGAGATGTTGGGATGAGGATACTGGAATGGGGTCATCAGGATGGGGACATTGGGATGGGGACATCAGGATGGGGATGTTGGGATGGGGATGTTGGGTGGGGGTACTGGAATGGGGATGTTGGGATGGGGACATTGGGATGGAGATGTTGGGATGGGGGTGTTGGGATGAGGATGTTGGGATGGGGATAGGATGGGGACGTTGGGATGAGAATACTGGAATGGGGATGTTGGGATGGGGACGTTGGGATGGGGATGTTGGGATGAGGATGTTGGGATGGGGATACTGGAATGGGGACGTTGGGATGGGGACATTGGGATGAGGATAATGGGATGGGAACATCAGAATAGGGACGCTGGAATGGGGATGTTGGGATGGGGACATCAGAATGGAGATGTTGGGATGAGGATACTGGAATGGGGACATCAGGATGGGGACATTGGGATGGGATACTGGAATGGGGACGTTGGGATGGGGATGTTGGGATGGGGATACTGGAATGGGGATGTTGGGATGGGGACATCAGAATGGAGATGTTGGGATAGGGATACTGGAATGGGGACATCAGGATGGGGATGCTGGGATGGGGTGTTGGGATGAGGATGTTGGGATGGGGACAGGATGGGGACGTTGGGATGAGAATACTGGAATGGGGATGTTGAGATGGGGATGTTGGGATGGGGACGTCAGGATGGAGATGTTGGGATGGGGATACTGGAATGGGGACGTTGGGATGGGGACATTGGGATGAGGATAATGGGATGGGAACATCAGAATAGGGACGCTGGAATGGGGATGTTGAGATGGGGACATCAGGATGGAGATCTTAGGATGAGGATACTGGAATGGGGACATCAGGATGAGGACGTTGGGATGGGGATATCAGGATGGGGACGTTGGGATGAGGATACTGAAATGGGGATATTGGGATGGGGACATCAGGATGGGGACGTTGGGATGGGGACATCAGGATGGGGATGTTGGGATGGGGATGTTGGGATGGGGACGTTGGGATGGGGGTACTGGAATGGGGATGTTGGGATGGGGACATTGGGACGGAGATGTTGGGATGGGGATACTGGAATGGGGACATTGGGATGAGGATGCTGGGATGAGAATACTGGAATGGGGATGTTGGGATGGGGATGTTGGGATGGGGACATCAGGATGGAGATATTGGGATGGGGATACTGGAATGGGGACATCAGGATGGGGATGCTGGGATGGGGGTGTTGGGATGAGGATGTTGGGATGGGGACGTTGGGATGGGGATGTTGGGATGAGGATGTTGGGATGAGGATACTGGAATGGGGATGTTGGGATGGGGACATTGGGATGAGGATAATGGGATGGGAACATCAGAATAGGGATGCTGGAATGGGGATGTTGGGATGGGGACATCAGAATGAAGATGTTGGGATAGGGATACTGGAATGGGGACATCAGGATGGGGATGCTGGGATGGGGTGTTGGGATGGGGATGTTGGGATGGGGACGTTGGGATGGAGATACTGGGATGGGGGCGTTGGGATGAGGATGTTGGGATGGGGACATCAGGATGGGGACATTGGGATGAGGATACTGGAATGGGGACGTTGGGATGGGGACATTGGGGTGGGGATGTTGGGATGGGGACATCAGCATGGGGATGTTGGGATGAGGATACTGGAATGGGGATGTTGGGATGGGGACATCGGGATGGGGATGTTGGGATGGGGACATCGGGATGGGGATGTTGGGGTGGGGATGTTGGGATGGGGACATCAGGATGGGGATGCTGGAACTGGGATTCCGAAATGGGGATAGTGGGGAAAGGACAGCAGGATGATGGGGACATTGGGATGGGGACGCTGAGGAAGGGACATTAGGATTGGGTCACCAAGATGGGCGCACCGGAGCAGAGATACCAAGATGGGGATGTTAGGACACGGATATTAGGATAAGGACACTGGGATGGGGATGTCAGGATGGGGTGGGGACACCAGGATGATGGCACTGGGATGGTGACATTTGTGTAGGGACATTTGTGTAGGGACATGGGGATGGGGATACCAGGATGGGGAACCCCCAGGACACCCCATTTCAGGGATTCTCCACAACATGGGGACAGGACTCGCCCCACGTCCCCCCCACGCATGGGGTGAGGGCACCATTGGGAGCCCCCAGCCCAGGGTCAGCCCATTTTGGAGGGTCTCTATGGGCAGGGGCACTCACGGCCTCTGTCACACCAGCTCCAGGCCACTCTGCTGGGGCAAACGCCTCCTCCTCGCCCCGCGACAGCTCCGGCCCCTCGTCCTCGTACTCGGTGAGGTAGTCAGACTCCTCTAACGGGAGCAGAAGGGAGGGGAAATAAAGGGGTTTAGGGCCTGAATGCAGCCCCCAGCCCCAGGCTGTGAGATGGGCGCTCACCATCCGCGTATCCATCCGATGGGTAAGGCTTGGCGGGCTCAATGCGGGAGATGATCTCTGCCAGGTCTGTGAAACCAGCACTGGGGTACGTGAGCACCTATGGGGGGAAGGGGGGTCCGTCAGACGGAACCCCCAAGTGGGAGAGGGGTGAGGATGGGGGACGTGAGGTGGGTGATGGGGAGGAAGGGGACAAAGAGGGAAAAAAGGGTGATTTGGGCGTCCTTTCTACTTGGAAATCCCTCGTGGAACTTGAATGAGGGACTGGGGTGTCCCTGTGGTCTCGGCTGTCCTTGAGGACCTGGGTGGCCCTTGGGGAATTTGAATGGCCCAGTAGAAATTCGAGTGGCCCAATGGGGCCTTGAGAATCTCAGGTGTTCTTTGAGAAGACCTTTGGGATATCCTGGAGATGCATGTGAGCATCTCTGGGGGAACCGGGGCGGTCTGAATGGGATGGGAAGTGGGGACAGAAGAACGGACCAAGGAAGGGATAAACGGATGGAACAAGGAGGGGACGAGATGGAAAGGGGTGGCGTGGCCCAAGGGAGCAGGAGGATGGGTGTCCTGGGACTCCTGTTGCTCCTGTTGCCCACAGAGCCACCCGACTCACATCCATGCGTTTGCTCTCATAGAAGTCGGCCGAGCGCCGGTCCTTCACCATCTTCTCAATGATGTCACCCTGACTCCAGCCATCAAAGACCGACTTGCCATGCTGGTAGCCCACATCCTGTGGGGAGAGCGTGGCCACAACTCGTTGGTGGCTTGGGTAAACCAAATGGTGGCTTTGGGAGGCTCGAAGGATGCACTCAGCTGGTGGCTACAGCATCCCAACCCATGGCAAGGACATTCCAACCAACGGTAAAGGGCACCCAACTTTTGCCTGGGACACCCAAATAATGGCCGGGAAACCTTAAATGATGACATGATGACCCAAGCACTTCAAGTGATGACCAGGACACTGCCACTGATGGCTTGGGAATCGCAAATGATGGTCTGGACAAGCCTAGGTGATAGTTCAGTCACCACATCAATGGTCAGTGCACACAAATGATGGCTAGGGCACCCAACTGAAGGCGAAGACATCCCTATCAGGGGCTGGGGAACACCAAAAATGGCCAGGACACCCCAAAATAACAGCCTGCTGTAGCTTGTTAATGGCTGGGACACCCAACCCAGTGACCCGGGCACCAGAACTGATGGGCCAAAACGCCCTAAATGGTGGTTGGGGCACCCAACTCATTGCTGGTTGATGAAACCTGATGACCAGGACACACAGTTGGGTGCTCAAGAGGTGGCCAGGACACCTCAATTCATACCTGGGCACCCCATTAGTGACATGTTAATGACCAGGACACCCTGTTAATGACCAGGACACCCCAAATGATGGCTGAAGAACCCCACCAACCCGCGACGTGGGACACCCCACTGATGTCCCAAAGCCAACCAGCCAGCCCCCTCGCCCCTGACTCACGTAGATCTCATCGAACTTGCCAAAATCCATCGTCTTGAAGCGGTCGATGGGGGGACGGATGTACTCACAGTAAGAGCTGGACTTCACCACCTCCAGCTGCCTCACACACGACACGTACGCCAAGCGGGACTGGATCTCTGCCATGTCGGGCACCTGCCAGGATGGGCTGCTCAGCACCCTGCTCTGCCCCCAACGGGTGTCCCCGTGTCTCCTTAATCCTCACCTTGACTTTTTCAGCCCAAGGGTTGAGGCGCTTCCAGAGCAGCCACCAGCCCGACAGGCTGTCCCCGTAGTTGCACAGGTCTGTCTCGTCCTGGCTGCCCACGTCGATGGCGATCACCGTCTTGGCACCCATGTTGCGAGCGATGTCAGCTGTAGGGCGGGGAAGGAGGAAGATGGGTTGGCGACTCCGTGGTTTCCCCACGTGAGAAGTGGTGGCACAAGAGGAGCAGGGCGAAGGATCGCTCCCAACCATGGGCCGGATGGCAAAGTCACGCTGGGGCACCAGTGGGGGGACCCACGGGTGTTGGATTTGAGGGCTGGTGGGGAGCAGAGCAGCGGTGCAGACGTAGGGGTGATGGAGGGATGCAGGCAAGCTGCGGTGTCTGCAAGTGTGGAGGAACCCCAGGAAGATACGCAGTGCTGAGGGCTCCAGGAGATGATGCGAGGTGGGTGGGGATGGGTCGAAAGGGGAGGAGGTTGGAGGTGCACCGGGGGACACGTGGAGCTGAGGACATCAAGAGATGGTGATGCAGTGGGGAGGAAGCTGGCTTGCATGTGGAGGAGGATGGAGATGCTCCAGAAGAGCACTTGGTGTCAAAGACACCGAGAAACACGATTCAGGATGGCTGCACCTAAAGAAAGATGCCCCAGGAGGGCACCCAGCAGATGATGTAGGAGAGAGGGAGGTGGCAAGTGAAGGATGGAGGTGTCCTGGGGAGGACATGTGGTGCCAAAGGCACCGTGAGGTGGTGGGAAATGCCACACGCAGCACGAAGGGCAGCTGGTGCTGAAGACATCAGGAGGTGTTCAGAAAGTAGATGGCCATGTCTCGTCATACAAAGGACACGGATGCCCAAAGAGGGCACACAGTGAGTGCTAAGGACACCTGGAGATGGGGCAGGATGGAGGGAGGTGGCTGGCAGGAGGATGGAGATGCCCAGGGAAGGCACGTGGTGTCCAGGACATCAGGAGAGGAGGATGCAAGTTGGGGTTGGAAGGAGTGCAGGAGAGCACCCAGTGCCAAGGACACCAAGAGATGATGCAACACAGAGGGATGTTTTTTGAGCATGAAGGACGATGGGAGGACACCTATCGCTAAGAGGAGATGCAGGATGAAGGGCCGCATCCTGTATGCCAAGAAACATGAAGATATCCTTGGAAGCAGAGGCCAACGGGACCCAGTGCAAGAGGGATGGACACCGTTTGCACAGGAATGAGGATGAAGACGCCCCCAAGAGGGCACCCAACACTGAAGACACAAACAGGCAAGTCAAAACTAGGTGGGACAGCCCCAGTCCAGCCTGTGTTGCCTCGAAGAGCATTGAAGCCCCATCCCGTGGTGGCCGCACGGCTCCAAGCCAAGTGCCCACCGCTTGGGCTGGACCCAGTTACCAAAAGCCAACGCAAGACGGACGGACGCCTTTCGCACGGCAAGAAGATGCCCCAAGAGGGCAGCCAACACTGAAAAAACCAACGGGCGACTCAAAACCAAGCTGGATGGCCCAAATCCAGCCTGAACGGGAGCTCGAAGACAGCACTGAAGCCCCATCCCTTGGTGGCCACCTGACCCCAACCCAACTGCCCTCCACCGGGACCGGAGCCGGTGAGGGCGGTGGGATGCTACTTGCCTGGCAGGTTGTTGATGTAACCCCCGTCCATCAGCAAGTTGCCGTCCTTGGGGTCGCAGAGGGGTGGCAGGTACCCAGATAGGGTCATGCTGGCTCGCACGTACCGCCAGAGCGAGCCTGCACCGGCGGGGAACAAATGCAGTGAGCACGGCTCGCCCCACGCCTGCCTGAGCCCCCCAGGGGGCTGCCCCTCACCCCTGCCCTTGCCCAGGGATGTCTGCACCCCACGGGGGTCCAGTGGGCACCCATGGGTGGCAGAGAGGCCGTTTGCAAAGCTCCACCTGGAATGGGATATGCGTGATTTTTGTTTGTTTGTTTGTTTGTTTGTTTGTTTTCTTGAGGGGGGAAAAAAAAAAAAAAAGGAGTGTTTCTGGATGGGGTCCGCTGGCCCCGGAGAGGGAGATGCTGACCTGGGACATTGTTAACATAGCAGCCGTCCACGAGGCAGTGGCTGTCCTTGGGGTCGCAGAGTGGAGGCAGGTAGGGGGGATAGGAGGCACTGGCTCGGATGTAACGCCAAAGGCAGCCTGCCAGAGGGAGAGGAACGGTCATGGCATGGGGGGGCGGGATGGGCACAAAGCCCCGGGCTGCTGATGTGATTCCAGCATCAGGAGAGAGTCGTGGCGGGGAAAGCACGCTGTTCACTGGGGAAGGGTCAGGGGTGGTGAGGGGGGATTAGTTGGCGTTAGAGGAGAGGGTGGGGAGGGAGCCAGGCTGCCTACAAGCCACCGCGTTCGCCCCATGGACGGCTCAATGTCCCAGGTGAGCTCTGGCACCAGGCAAGGATGAGGGGCAGCCACCGCATCGTCCCCATCACCGCACAGCCCCCACCACCATCAGCACGTGGCCCACCCCATCACGACGTGCCCCAGCACCACCAGCACCACCCCACTGCATCGCCACCATCACCGGCACCGCGTGGACCCCACCACCATCAGCACGCGGCCCTCATCGTGGTGTCCCCACCAGCACCACTCTGTTGTCCCCGTCACCATGTCCCCTTCACCACCATCATGGCATCTCCAGCACCATACTGTCCCCATCGTGTCCCCACCACCACCAACTATCCCCATCATGGCATCTCCATCTCCATCACCATCACCATCATTACCTCCCCTTCACCACCACCACCTTTTCCCCACCACCCCCAGCAGGGCAGCCCCACACCCCCATGCTGTGAGTGAGGGTTACTGGGGTTAGTGTCGAGCAGAGGAGATGTGCACGCTGGGGTGGGCTGCAGCTCTGCATCCCAGTTCTGTCCCTGCCCCCACGTGGGGCATGGGGAATTGCCAGGCTCTGATGTGGAGCTGAGCTTTGCTGGTCACCAGCAATGGGACACCACCTCTGTCCAGGTGCCAGTGACGTTTCTGGGATGCCAGTGATGTTTTTTGGGGTGCCAGTGAAGAGATAAAGTGGTGCCACAGAGCGTCCCCAGTTCTCTGGGGGGCTCTTACCATCCGTGTGCACCCGCATGGCTGAGGCTGTGATGTCTGTTGTGACGTTGAAGTAGGGGAGCCAAAGGTCCTGTGGGGACAAGACGAGGTGGGTGACACCGTGAGGACAGTGATGGTGGGGGTGAGGGGGAGACAGCTGGGACCCCAGGTTGGGGTACAGCCCACCTCGATCTGCTTGTCCTGGAAAACTTTGTTGATGCTGGCGTTGAAGGCTGAGCCCGAAAACATGGAGGTGATGGGGTAGGTGAGGTCCAGGACGGTCGCAAACACCGAATTCATGCACTGGAGGGGGAGGAAGAGGAGGAGGAGGAAGGAGGAGGATTAGAAGGAGGCAGAAGGAGTGGAAGAAGGAAGAAGTTGAGGAAGGGGAGAAAGAAGGAGAGGAAGAAAGAGGAGAGAGAGGAGCAAGAGGAAGAGGAGAAAAGCGGAGGAGGAGGAGGAGGAAGAAGGAGAAGATGAAGGAAGGAGAAAGAGGATGAAGAAGGAGAGGAGGAGGAAGGAGAGGAGGAAGGAGAGGAGAAAGGAGAGGAGGAAGGAGAGGAGAAAGGAGAGGAGGAAGGAGAGGAGAAAGGAGAGGAGGAAGGAGAGGAGGAGGAGCAGAAGAGGAGAAAGAAGGAGAGTGGGAGAAGGAAGAAGAGGAGGAGAGCAGAAGAAAGAAGAAGAAAGGAAAAAAATGGAGAGAAGGAAGGAGAAGGAAAAGAGGAAGAAGAGGGAGAAAAAGGAGAAGCGCTGACGTGCCCACCCAGCTGGGGTTGGCACCCACCTTGGCCCACTCCCGTGCCCGCTGCTTGGTGCGCACAGCGCTGCGCTCCTCGGCGTACAGCGCGCCGATGAAGGAGCCGATGGAGGTGCCACCAACCATGTCGATGGGGATCCCCACCTCCTCCATCGCCTTGATCACCCCGATGTGGGAGCAGCCCCTGGGGGAGGAGAGGGGATGGGGTGGGAAAAAGAAAGGGGGATGAGCGTGGTCAGCAGTGCCATGGGTCAGTCACAGTCACAGAATGGTTGGGTTGGAAGGGAGCTCAAGGATCACGAAGCTCCAACCCCTGCCGCATGCAGGGCCACCAATCTCCACATCTCACAGCAGCCCAGGCTGCCCAGGGCCCCATCCAACCTGGCCCTGAACACCTCCAGGGATGGACGGGGCTCCACAGCCTCTCTGTGCAGCTGTTCCAGCACCTCACTGCTCTCACAGCAAAGAATTTCTCCCTCACATCCAACCTCAATCAACTCCAAACCATTTCCCCTCATCCTGCTGTTATCAATCCTTCCAAAGAGTTGACTCCCTAATGTTTGTAGGCTCCATTTAGGTGCTGCAGGCTGCAATGATTCACCCCGCAGCCTTCTTTTCTCCATGCTGAACAAGCCCAGCTCCCTCAGCCTGTCTCCACAGGGGAGGTGCTGCAGCCCCCTGCTCATCTTCATGGCTCTCCTCTGGGCCCCCTCCAACAGCTCCCCGTCCTTCTTCAGCCAACCCCCTGGCTCACCCATCCTGCCATACGATGCACCCACCTGGCTCCGCCGCCACCCAAAACGAGGGCGATGGTGTTCCCGGTGAGCACCCGCGCCAAGCGGGAGAAGTCGCTGTGCCGATCGGCGCTCTTGGCAAACACCTTCTCGTACATCTCTCGCTTGGGGATGGGGAACAACCGGTGGTGACGGCAGCAGAGCCACGGGGACACTCGGGTTGGGGACAAAGCACGGTGGCACCTACCAGCTTGGCTGGGTTGCGTCGGGAGAAGACGCGGCGCGGGCACTTGATGTGCAGGTGGCCCGAGCACCAGCTCCGCATGTTGAGCCACTCAACGGTGCGTGATGGGCTGGGACCATCCTCACGGTGTAGGAGGACCAACTGCTTCAATGCACGCACCGCTGTGTTCTCCAGCATCTGCTCCAGCTGTGGAAAACACCAGCAGCTTGGTATTGGGTTGTCCGCATCACGTCCGCCCCGTTCTGCGTTGGGTTGTCCATGCCATGTCCACCCCATTTGGCATTGGGTTATCCATGCCATATCCACATATTTGGCATTGGGTATGAGGTTGTTCCTACCATGTCCACCCCATTTGGAATTGGGTTGTCCATGCCACGTCCACATATTTGGCATTGTGTTGTTCCTGCCATGTCCACCCACTTGTCATTGGGTTGTTCCTGCCATGTCCACCCCATCTGGCATTGGGTTATTCATCATGTCCACCCATTTGGCATTGGGTTGTTCCTGCCATGTCCACCCCATTTATCATTGGGTTATCCATGCCATGTCCACCCCATCTGGCATCGGGTTGTTCCTGCCATGTCCACCCCATTTATCATTGAGTTGCCACATCATGTCCACCCATTTGGCATTGAGTTGCTCCTACCATGTCCACCCCATTTGGAATTGGGTTGTTCATGCCATGTCCACCCCATTTGTCATTGGGTTGTCACATCCTGTCCACCCATTTGTCATTGGGTTGTCCATGCCATGTCCACCCATTTGGCATTGGGTTGTTCCTACCATGTCCACCCCATTTGGAATTGGGTTATCCATGCCATGACCACAAATTTGGCATTGGGATGCACCTGCCACGTCCATCCATTTGTCATTGGGGTTATCCATGCCATGTCCACCCCGTTGGGCTGCCTAGACCACGTCCACCCATCTGGCATTGGCTTGTCCACCCACATTACTCATACAGCACTGGATTGTCCACGTCACGTCCGCTCCATTTGGAGCTGAGCTGCCCCTGCCACGTCCACCCATTTGGCACTGGGTTGCACCTGCCGTGCCCACCTCACCGCACATCCCTCACCTCTCCTAGCGCTGGCTCCTGGTCGCCCAACCCGACGATGAGGATGCAGTCTGCCTGCCGGATGCAGCGCACGGTCCACGGCGTCAGAGTGCAGTCGGTTTGGTAGAGCACGATGCGATGGATGTCTTCTTGCTGAGCCAGCCAGCCTGACAGACGATACTCATGGATGCTAATGGGATGGAGGAGAAAGATGGTACGGCACTGGGGCGCTGGCGATGCCCCTTCTGCTGAGAGTTACCTGTCCAGTGCTGAGGAGCCGAGTCGGGCACGGATGATGTCACTGGTGAGGACCAGCGTGGGACCTGGGGGAGGTGGGGATGCCATCAACCACAGTGTCACGTGGCTGTGGTCACCACCAAACCATAGTTGCCACTGTTTGTGTGGCCGCCACAACGCTATGGGGCTCTAGTCACCAGCTTGACATGGTTGCCATCATCTGTGATCACCAGCGTGCCATGGGGCTCCAGACGACACCAAGCCATGGTCACCATGGTTGTGTGGCCACCAAGCATGCCATGGCACTCCAGTCACCACCAAGCCACCGTCAACACCATCACACGGCCACCACAAAGCCACCTGGCAACCATCACCACCATAATCGTGTGGTCACTACCATGCCATTAGGATTCCACTCACCACCAAGGCATGGTAGCCACTACTGCATGGCCACCACGATGCCTCGGGCTTCTAGTCACAAGCCACGACCATTGGCATCTCATGGGTCTGCTGGTCACTGCTGTGTCATGGTCACCACCACGACACAGAACCACGGCCACCTCTACCCCATGGCCACCAGTGAGTCATGAGGCCATGGTCACCACCTCACCACGGTCACCTCCACCTCATGATGGCCACAGTCACCACCATGCCATCGCTCACCAATGGCATTCAGTGCATGCTTGAGCTCCAAGGTGAAGGCAGCCGTGGGCACGTCGTCACACACCGGCAGCACCGCCACCGTTGACAGGTTGCTGGTGGGGTTGGTGGGCTCCGAGCTGGAGGCCATGCCCAAACCAGAGCCTGCAAGAAGAGAAGATGCAGTGGTGTGGTGGCAACCCCTCGTCACCCTGTCCTCGTTGTCCCCTTTGGGACCCACCTGCGAAGGGGCCGCGGAGCTGCTGGAGGTTTCCCAAGATCTTTTGGCTCAGGAGGTGGATGAGACGGGTGACAACCTGTGGGACAGCCATCAGGACAGGTTCCTGAGCCTCAGACACGACAGCACCCAAAAACACACATGGGATGCTCTTCTGGTCTTGCTCCATGGTGCTGACACGACTGCCACACCTCCCTGGGGATCTCGGAGAACATCCCCCAGGGGCACTAAACTTCCTCCCCCACCAGCCTTAATCATTAATTCTTTAAGGTGGATTTAATGAGCATCAGAGCCATGAGTCGGGATGTCAGACGTGCTCCTTCCCCAAGAAGGATGTGCAGACCCTGGGACAAGCATCACCAACACGGCAGGTCTCCAGACTTCAGCAGGATCAAGTGGACACCACGAAACCACGGCCATGGCCACGCCATGGGGCTGTGCCACTGCCACCACCGTGACACAGAGCCATTATCTCTTCCACCCCATGGCCACCGCTGCGATCACCACCATACTGTCACCACCTTCGCACTGCAGTCACCTAAATGCCACTGCCGTGCTGCAGCCACCAGTATCTCTCCAACCTCTAAAATATCCTAAATTTTGAGATCGGTGAGGCATCATGGCTTTATCCAGGGTGTTACGTGGCTCAACCCTTCCCTGTTCTGGGTTCAGATCCGTGCCACTAACCCATCCATGGGGATGCAGTCGGGACTCCCTGCACAGCCCATTTTGCCCCCAGAGCAGGGCAAGATTTTGGCTGTACCTGAGGGTACCGACGTTTGATGTTGTTCAAGGTGCCTTCGGGCAGCTTGGCCAGCTCCGTGTCCCGGACTGCGTGCACCGTGGTGGCACGGGGTTGCCTGGTAAGCGCTTCCACCTGGAGGTGTTGACACGTAGATCAGACACAACACCGAGACGTCGTGTCCCACCCCTGGCCCAGCAGGGCTCTCACCACGCCGATCAGATCCCCGCGGCCGTACTCCCCAATCAGCTCCTTTTTGCCACTGCCCTTCTGGATGACGGAGCGGAGCCGCCCGTTGAGCGCGATGTAGGTGCAGTCTGATTTGTCACCCTGCCTGGGGACACCAAAGGGGACGTCAGCTCGCCGTGGTGGGGTCCTCATCGAGCCACAGGTGTGGGTCGCCCACCTGTAGAGAGCCCGGCCGGCTTCCACCGCCATCCAATCGATGGCGAAGTCCATTTGGCGCACGAAGGGTGACATGCGGGTGACCACGGTGTGGGCGACGCTCAGCACCACGCTGGGCTGCTCCCGCATGATCCTACGGACCAACAGCAGCTGGGGGACACGGTGGTGACCCCAGGAAGTGCCACCATAAGCGCTGAGCTGCGTTCGCCCCAATCGATCTGAAATGTTGACCCAAATCTTCCCCCACCCAACCCCCCTCCTCTTCGTTGGCGCTTTGGGACTCACTCGTAGAAATCCGACTTGGAGATCTTGAGGAAGGTACAGTCACGGTTGGCCTTGATGGTGAAGATGAGGGGCTCTCCAGTGAGCACGGCCAGCTGCCCCACCATCTCTCCGGGCTGTGTCAGGAAGAGGCAGACATCCTCGGCCTTGTCGATCATCCTCTGGTAGACATGCAGGCAGCCCCACAGCACGAAGTGGAGGCTCACGTCCTGCCAGAACAGCGCTCCATCACCAGGACTCATGGGGCAGAGGCAGGAGGAGCAGCACCCCATGGAAACACGGGGTAAGGGGAGCAAGACGCTGCACCGTTCCCCCAAAACCCAGACCATTCCCCCAAAACCCAGACCATTCCCCCAAAACCCAGACCTACTTGGTCCCCTTGACGGGCAATAACCGTCCCAGCTTTGGCGTGATGAAGCAAGACACGGTTGTTGAGCAGAGAAGGGTCCTGGGAGAAAGAAGGGTGTCACACAAGGTGATGGGGGCCATGAAAAAGTCATGGAGGGCCACCATGAGATGATTGGGACCACAAAAAATCCGTCTGGGGCCACCATGAGGGGAAGGGGCCATGAGAAAGTCATAGGGGCCACCACGAGATGATTGGGACCACAAAAAATCTGTGTGGGGCCACCATGAGGTGAAGGGGCCATGAAAAAGTCATAGGGGCCACCATGAGATGATTGGGACCACAAAAAATCCATGTGGGGCCACCATGAGGGGAAGGGGCCATGAAAAAGTCAAGGAGGGCCACCACAAGATGATTGGGACCACAAAAAATCCGTGTGGGGCCACCATGAGGGGAAGGGGCCATGAAAAAGCCATGGAGGGCCACCACGAGATGATTGGGACCACGAAAAATCCGTGTGGGGTCACCATGAGGTGAAGGGGCCATGAAAAAGTCATAGGGGCCACCATGAGATGATTGGGACCACAAAAAATCCATGTGGGGCCACCATGAGGTGAAGGGGCCATGAGAAAGTCATAGGGGCCACCACGAGATGATTGGGACCACAAAAAATCCGTGAGGTGAAGGGGCCATGAAAAAGCCATGGAGGGCCACCACGAGATGATTGGGACCACAAAAAATCCATGTGGGGTCACCATGAGGTGAAGGGGCCATGAAAAAGCCATGGAGGGCCACCACAAGGTGATAGGAGCCATGAAAAAGCCATAGGGGCCACCATGGGATGATGGGAACCATAAAAAAATCCGTATGGGGCCACCATGAGATGATGGGAACCATGGAAAAGCCACAGAGACCACGACAAGACAATGGGACACACAAGACAATGGGGACCACCAGGGGCAACAGAACCACCAAGAGGCCACGGGGGACCACCACGAGGTGACACAGACCCAGCACGAAGCAATGGGGGACCACCATAAAGTCACAGGGACCGCCACAAGGTGCTGGGGAGCACCACGGGGTGACCCCAAACCACCCCGAGGACCCCAGCATCTCCTTCGCACCGTCTCCGTTGGTGACCTCACCTCCACCTTCATGAGTTTGACCAACTCTTGCTTGGCAGCCTCGAAGATGGAGCTGGTTTGGCGACCCTGGTAGGGCTCAAAGGGACAATCCACCACGGCTGAGTCGTCCTCACAGCTGTACCTGTAGATACCCGATGGCTGCTCCTCCACCGTCACCGACTTGCGTTCCTTGGGCTCGTGTGAGATGGACTGCGAGGACAAGGGGCAGCTCCAGCGTTGGAGTCGGGGTGGATACGGATTGAGGAGGACGTGGGGGACCCAGTCCTACCCGAGAGAAGGCAGCCAGGGGGCTGGTGCTGTCCTCCTGCAGCGACACTGAGATGCGGCCGCGCTCGTAGGCCATGTCAAAGTCAGAGCGGGGACCCTTCTGGATGCCTGTGTCCCACCAGGGAGGGGACCGGGTGGTCACCAGCAGCACAAGGTGGGCAAAAATGGGGTGAGAGAACCGGGGGGGAGGCATGCGTGAGGCCAAGGGAGAGGGGAATGCATGACACAGAGGGGACAACCCCATGGAGGATGGAAAACTCTGTGGGGGAATGCACGACCCCGTGGAGGATGGACAGCCCCATAGAGGGATGCACAATCCCTTGGAGGGGTGTGTGACCCTATAGAGGATGCATGGTCCCAGGGGGGGATGTGTGACCCTATAGAGAATGCATGGTCCCAGGGGGGAATCTGTGACCCTATAGAGGATCCATGGTCTTAAGGGGGGATGTGTGACCCTATAGAGAATGCATGGTCCCAGGGGGGGATGTGTGACCCTATAGAGGATGCATGGTCTTAAGGGGGGATGTGTGACCCTATAGAGGATGCATGGTCCCAGGGGGGGATGTGTGACCCTATAGAGGATGCATGGTCTTAAGGGGGGATGTGTGACCCTATAGAGGATGCATGGTCCCAGGGGGGGATGTGTGACCCTATAGAGGATGCATGGTCCCAGGGGGGGATGTGTGACCCTATAGAGGATGCATGGTCCCAGGGGGGGGATGTGTGACCCTATAGAGAATGCATGGTCCCAGGGGGGAATCTGTGACCCTATAGAGGATCCATGGTCTTAAGGGGGGATGTGTGACCCTATAGAGAATGCATGGTCCCAGGGGGGGATGTGTGACCCTATGGAGGATGCATGGTCTTAAGGGGGGATGTGTGACCCTATAGAGGATGCATGGTCCCAGGGGGGGATGTGTGACCCTATAGAGGATGCATGGTCCCAGGGGGGGATGTGTGACCCTATAGAGGATGCATGGTCCCAGGGGGGGATGTGTGACCCTATGGAGGATGCATGGTCCCAGGGGGGGATGTGTGACCCAAGCACAACCCTCAGCAAGTGACACAGTACCCTGGGGGGTGACGCACAAGACTAAAGGACCCCCTCTTTCCTCCAAGCTCCCACCCACCAGAGATATCCACCGGCATGGAGATGCAGCGGCTCAGCAGCGGTGGTGCAGAGGCATCCAGAACTCCAGCTTTCAGCGGCTCAACTGCAAGGACAGACAGCTGTGAGCCCCCTCCTGCTGTAGGGTGGGGGTCAGGGGGGTCCAGAACCTTACTCAGCTCCGTTGGTCTCTCCCTGCCCTCCTCAGCAGCGCCGAGACCCCGCTTGCCATGGCGGACTGGGCTGGTGCGGGTGGCGTGGCTGGGCTGTGGGAAGAGCCGCAGCGGCTGCATCTCCTGCAAAGGGACAAGGAGACAGTGGAGCCAGGACTCTTTTGCTCCTACGGTGGGGGATCCCTATTTTCAGCCCCTCTCCTCCATGCTCACGTGGCTGAAAAGCTCGTTGGTCAGCCCCAGGTAATTGTGCAGTGCCAGGAAGGTGACGCGCTGCAAGCGCACCATGATGATCTGCGGGGACAAAGAGGTGTCACTGTCCTCTGCTCGTCCCCCAGTGGGCATCCCAATGGGGTCGGGCTCACCTGCACCACCCGCACCAGGCTCTCAGGGTATTTCTCAAAGACAGCTGAAAAGGCTTCAACTGGTAAACGAAGAACTGTAGAATCCTCCGCTGCCCGCGCGCACACCGTCCGGTACGGCCGCTGGTGGCCCTAGGGGACAGCAGGGTGACAGTGTCATTGCTGTCCTGGCAATGACTCTTGGCTGGGAGTGAGGACAGAGGGACATTGGGAATGGTGGTGGTTGGGTTGTGGTTGGTTTTGGCTTAAGGGATGGCCATGGTTGGGTTTGGGGATGGCTGTGGTTGCGTTTGGAGACGGCCATGGTTGGGTTTAAAGAAGGCTGTGGTTGGGAGTGGAAAGGTTTGGGGATGGCCATCGTTGGGATTGGGTTTGGGGATGGCCAGGGTTGGGTTTGGGTTAGAGAATGGCCATGGTTGGGATTGGGTTTGGGGATGGCCAGGGTTGGGATTGGGTTAGGGGATGGCCATGCTTAGGATTGGGTTTGGGGATGGCCATGGTTGGGTTTGGGTTAGAGAATGACCATGGTGGGATTGGGTATGGCCATGGTTGGGTTTGGAAGGGTTTGGGGATGGCCATTGTTGGGTTTGGGTTAGAGAATGACCATGGTGGGATTGGGTATGGCCATGGTTGGGTTTGGAAGAGTTTAGAGATGGCCATGTTTGGGTTTGGGTTAGAGGATGGTCATGGCTGGGTACGGATTAGGGGACTACCTTGATTGGGTTTCAAAGGGTTTGGGAATGGCCATTGTTGGATTTGGAAGGCTTTGGGGATGGGTAAGGTTGGGTTTGGGGTTGGGGATGGCCATGGTTGGGTTGGGGAATGGCCATGGTTGGGTTTGGAAGGGTTTGGGAATGGCCATTGTTGGATTTGGAAGGGTTTAGAGATGGCCATGGTTGGGTTTAGGTTAGAGGATGGTCGTGGCTGGGTATGGATTAGGGGACTGCCTTGATTGGGTTTGGAAGGGTTTGGGAATGGCCATTGTTGGATTTGGAAGGGTTTGGGGACGGGCAAGGTTGGGTTTGGGATTGGGGATGGCCATGTTTGGGTTGGGGAATGGCCATGGTTGGGTTTGGAAGGGTTTGGGGATGGGCCAGGTTGGGTTTGGGTTAAAGAATGACCATGGTTGTGTTTGGGTTAGGGGATGGCCAAGGTTGGGTTTGGAAGGGTTTAGAGATGGCCATGTTTGGGTTTGGGTTAGAGGATGGTCGTGGCTGGGTATGGATTAAGGGACTGCCTTGATTGGGTTTGTAAGGGTTTGGGAATGGCCATTGTTGGATTTGGAAGGGTTTGGGGATGGGTAAGGTTGGGTTTGGGGTTGGGGATGGTCATGTTTGGGTTGGGGATGGCCATGGTTGGGTTTGGAAGGGTTTGGGGATAGCCACTGTTGGATTTAGAAGGGTTTGGGGATGGGCAAGGTTGGGTTTGGGGATGGCCATAGTTGGGTTTGGAAGGGTTTGGAGATGGCCATGGTTGGGTTTGGAGATGGCCATGGTTGGGTTTGGAGGAGTTTAGGGAGGGCCATGATCAGGGTTAGGATTCTTGTGGACAGCCACAATCAATTCTAGGTGTTGCTGGGGACCACCACAATTATCATGGACAATTTGTGATGCTCTGGGAACAGCTGAGGCACCGGTACCGTGATGACATCAAGGATGCTGAGCAGGCTGTGCACGCTGTCTCCAGGAAACACCTCTTTCATCACTGTCTCCTTTCCATCCTGCACAGCACAAATCCCTCTGTTCTTCACAGCCCCATCTCCGTGGCGCCCCCATCCCATCCCTGTCCCCACAGTGTCCC
This sequence comes from Chrysolophus pictus, assembly GCA_037305975.1. Classification (NCBI taxonomy): domain Eukaryota; kingdom Metazoa; phylum Chordata; class Aves; order Galliformes; family Phasianidae; genus Chrysolophus; species Chrysolophus pictus. The sequence continues at coordinate 1,150,565 of CM074605.1, forward strand.
CATCCTGTCCCCGTCCCCGCACCGGCTCGGTGAGGAGCAGCTCCAGCTTGCCATCCTGCAGCACGTAGATGCTGGTGTCGGGCTGCCCGGGTCGGAATACATAATCCCCTTGTTGACACTGCTGGAAAACCATGTGCTTGCAGAGCTCCAGAAACAGCGGCTTCTCAAAGTGTCCCAACACCCTGCGGGGATGGGGACAGCAGGTGACACAGTGCTGATGGCCACTGCACCAAAATGCCACCTTGCATCCCGTTGCTATAGCAACAACGGATGCAGAGCACGAAGCATCCGTGATCCAGCTCCCAAAAAAAGGGCTTTGAGGTGCGCATGGATCACTACCAGCTTTAGGGTTGGGGGCAGAACGTGAATCCAGGGTCGTTCTGAGGCTCACCGGACGTTTTTGAGCATGTAGAGCACCTCGGAGGGGAGGTGGGAGTTGGCCACGTCGAATTCAGTCAGGTCAGCTTCCAGCACCGAGGGAGGGGGCTCCTTCAGCTGCAACGTGGGCAGCTCCTTCTGGATACGCAGGAACCTGAGGGGACAGCGAGGTGACACCGGGCTCTGCCACCACCACCACCACCACCAACCAGGGGAACCTCACTTTTTGGCAATGTTGAGCATTTTGAGTTTCTTCTTCATGCGGGGCCGCGAGGTGCTGGAAATGGTGGTGTCCACCAGCGAGGAGGTGGACTGGGAGACCTGGGGGGGAGAAGTGGGGGGACCGAGATGCGACGTCAAGCTGCGGTGACATCGGGGAGCGTCACCCCGTGGTGACACGAGGGAGATGCCACCCCCAGCATCACCTTGCGCATGATCTTGCGCCCGTAGAACAGCATCTTGTCCCTTTTTCGGAAGCGGTATTTGGGCGTCTCCTGTGCAGGCACCTCTGGAAAGTGGGGAGGGGGCAGTGCTGTCACCCTACTTGCCACCCTCTTTGTCACCTCCCCCATATGCCCAATTTTCCATGGGGGAAACTGAGGTGCCTCTGTGTCACCCCCTGGTGTCACTCACTCTTCAGGCGCAGCCGCCGGACCAGCAGCACGATGCCAATTGCAAAGAGGATGGTGAAGAGGCTGAGGCTGAGCATCGCCCACAGCACCTGGGGAGGAAGATGAGGTCCCCATGTCACTTCCCATGGCACTGCCACCTTGATGGCGTGGAGGGACCTTGGGGTGTGGGAACAGCCCCCCCAGTGGTGCTCAGCAGCAGGACCGCATCCCCCAAAAGCGTGGGGACAAGTTTGTGTCCCTTGGAGCACGGGGACAAGTTGGTGTCCCCTTGGCTGCGCTTGGGGACATGGTCCACAATGGTGTGGTGACAAGTTGGTGTCCCCTGGGGCGTGAGGACAACTCTGTGCCTTTAGGGGTACTCAGCACTGGGGTTCAGGCTGCATCCCTGCATTACGGTGACAGCTTCATCACCTTCAGCTTCAGCAAGAATTGAGACTTGGGGGACACCATGGGGACACGTGCGCATCCCTCTGAGCTGTGCTTAGGGACAACTTTGTCCCCTAAGGGACAACTCTGTGCCCTCGGAGGGGACTCACCGTGCTGGTGGAGAGCTGCTCCTTGCTAAAGAGCTCAGACAACGTGGCCATCAGGGACGCATCCTGCGGGGACAAGAGGCTGAGCTGCAGGGTTGGGGACGTGGGGTGGCGGCTGTCACCTCGTGGGGACGTCCCCTACCTCCGCCTCCTCCTGTGGCTCCAGTGCACTCTGCCCCATGTCCGCTGAGGGGCTTCGCCCATGCAGAAATCTACCAAAAAATGGGAAAATTATAAAAATATCCTGGGCTACGCAGCTTGGGGGGACGCAGAGGGGACAGCAGGGAATGGCGACAGCGTGGTGACGTCTGCAAAGGGGGTGAAGTGAGGTTGGGGTTGGCTTTTTTTAACCCAACGGGTGACCCCAGAGCGTCTCACGGGTGCCCTCGGGGTGGGGGACATCTGCAGATAGGGTGAATTTGGGTCGGGGGTGGCTGCCCACCCCAGTTGGATGCATGGGGGCTGTGGGCACAGGGTGTCCCCAGGGTGTCCCCACCATTGCTGGGTGGCACAGAGCGGAGCAGCTGGTGGAGGATTTCTGTGTCCTTGCAGGGAGGAACTGTCCCAGGCGTTGCGACAGCCCTGGAGGCCTCTGCTGTCACCGTGTCACCTGGTGTCACACCCCCCCTCCCCCCCCAACACCCAAAGGGAACAGTGCCACCTCTTCCCCCCCCCCAAAGAAAAACCTAAAGGGGACAGTGTCACCCCCCCCCCAGCACGCAAAGGGGACAGTGCCACCTCCCCCCTCCCCAAAAACCCAAAGAGGACGGTGCCACCTCCCCACCCCCCCAAAAAAAACCCAAAGGGGACAGTGCCACCTCCCCCCCCAGCACCCAAAGGGGACAGCGTCACCTCCCCCCCCCCCCAAAAAAAACCCAAAAGGGGACAGTGCCACCTCCCCCCCCCCCCAAAAAAAAAACTCAAGGGGACAGTGCCACCTCCTCCCCCCCCAGCACCCAAAGGGGGCAGTGCCACCTCCCCCCCCCACCTTGTCCTTCCCAAGGACACCCCCAAGAGGTGGCGGTGCCATCGGTGCACAAACAGCACCGGGGATTGGCAGCATCACCCAATGCTACTGGTGGGGCGGGGAGGGGAGGGGGGTGGGGATAAACAACCCCTGCGGTGCCATTCCCCCCCACCACGGGGTGTCAATGCCCCTCCCCCCCCATGGTTCCTGCCCCACCCCACCGTGCTGAGCCCCCACCCAGCCCCACAACCCCGCGGTTGATGCTGCCCTCCCCCTCTGCATTTAATACCCCCCCTTCCCCCCAAATTAAAATCCATCCACCAGCATCAATATTACTCCTCCCAGACCGCACTGACCCTCCCCCACCCCCCCCAAACCCATACATCACCCTTAGGGCTAATATTGCCCCCTCCCCACCCACGTATCCCCCCAAAATCCATGTTCCCACCCCCCAAATCCATATCCTCCCCCACCCCCACGGCTACCATCGCTCTCCCCCAACCCCTTTTGCCCTCTCCCCATCCTCACATCCCTTTTCCAGAGGGTACGAACCCCTCCCTAAACCCACACCCAGCCCCCCCCCGAGGGTATTACCCCCCACGTCCCCCCCCCACGGCACAGACCCTCTCCTCGGAGCGCTCCTGCCCCCGCCCCGCCCTCACCAATTGCTTCCCACCCCGCTCCGGCCTCGGCAGCGGCCAGGGGAGGTCATGGTCCCTTTAAAACCTCCTCCCGTCGTCTCTTTGTGATGACGTAAGCGGAAGTGGGGGACGGAGAGCATCCTGGCGACGCCGCCATCTTCGGAAGGTCGACCGAGGGAGGTAAACCCAGCGGTCGCCATTTTGAGTGTGGCGTTTGTTTTGCGACGTCATCACGGCGCGCCCACACACGTGCTTTCATCCCTGGCGCCATCTTGGGAGTGGCAATGGAGGGCGGCGCGTGGCCCAGAACGCTGAGGAGGGGCTTAAAAATAATGCGGGGAGGGGGGAAACCAGGGGGGCACTGCAAGATGAACCCATAGGGCTGATACCTCGTGCTGAGGGCACCCTGAGGTGACAGCACCCCCCCCAGGACCCCCTGTCCCCGGGGTTCCATCCCTCCCACGTGACAGCACGTCACCCCCTCCCCTTCCCAGGACCACCCCCCCAGTCCCAACGACCCCCTCATCCACGTGCTGGGGCTGAGCCCCACAGAGCACAGAAGCACCGTTTCCCCTCAGCTGCTTTATTCCCCCCCCGCAGGCTGAGAACAGCCACAACTCGCTCCACAAATGAACACAGCTTCCCCGCGGCAGCCCGGCTTCCACGTGCAAAGATTTCAGCCTTTCTCAGCACAAAAGCCGTGCCTGGAGCCGGCGGCTGTTGGCTGCACTCCAGCACAGAGCAGCTGCCTTCCCCTCCCCCTTCCTTCCCCCCAAGGACAAAAAGCTTCCCTCAGCCTGGGCTGTAAACACGCAGCCCTGTGCCAACAGCACAACCTCCAGGGAGGGCAGGAGGACACGGCCTGACTCCTGGGCCTGTGGTTGGGATGGGACAGAGGCATAAGACACATTGCTGCAACCCTTTGTGTCTCAACAGCCCCTAAAATGGTTGCGGGGATGGGGGATGGAGAGAGGGATACCACCCCAGTGCAGCCAAAGGGGCTCTGGGCTCCTGCCTGTGGGCCCAAAGGGGAATCTGATGGCAGCAGCTGGCTCAGGACTTGTCCCTGCACTTATTTCCAAGGGGCTGAAAGCGGCTGAGAGGCTGCAGGGCTCGGTGGTAAAGCCCCGGACACAGCCCTGATTCAGCAAACGGGAAGCTGGGCTGCAGGATAAGGGTGAGGATAAGTCTTGAGGGCAGCCAAGGGGCTGTGGAGCTGTAGGACAAAGGCCAAGATGTGTCCTCAGGGCACTGCAGGGCTTGGACGTGGCAAGTTCAGGATGTGGTCCAATGGCAACTGGGCTGGGTAGCGAGGGCAGGGATGAGTCCAGGACACAGCTGAGGGGCTGCAGGGCTTCGGGATGAAGCATCAGCCAAGTCCTCGGTGCAACAGAAGCAGGGCTGAGCTCCCAAAGCCCCCAAAATACAGCTGGGGGGCTGCAGCTCAGCTCCCGACTTGCTGCCAGGCTGTAGTTCAGCATTGGGAGCATAGAGGCACAGCGTCCATCGAGGGGAAAAAAAAATAACAGGACAGGCATCCATCTGTGCACCCCATTGGCTGGGGGGTGTCCATCTCTTCTTGCTCCTTTGGGGCCGGTGCTGAGCCCCGAGTCATTAAAAGCAGACGATAAAATAAATTAGAGGGTGTGCAGGCAGCAGGAGCATGGGGCACCTCGAGTGCTGGGATCCTCCCTCAGTTCACCAGCATCGTGTTGTCCTGCAGAGGAGCCCTGCAGGGAGACAGCAGGGGTGAAATCTGATGAATTCGGAAAGCAAGCTTCAAACAGAGACAGCTGAAGGTGGCAGAGAGCCACGAGGCAAACAATGGACAACAGAACAGCACCAGTGGCCACAAACACAGTCAGGGGTCCCCACGGACATTTTGGGGACTGCAAGATGGATGTTGGCACCACGACACAGCCCAGCAAAGCTGGAATTCACAATCCACGTGGCACTGGCTGTGCACAAGAGCGGCCAGCAGCACAGAATGGCTGTAAATTCTCCTCTCCCAGCACGCGGGGGGGATTGGGGTGGGTAATAGGGTCACACTCACCGTTCACAGCAGCAGAATACAGAGCAGGTCGAGGCGCTGTCACGACGGTACTTGCCCGACTTGGGGCTGTCCTTGCACTCTGCAATGTAGGCGTGGAGCTGGGACATGGGTGTTTCACCCTCACATTGGTGCTGCGGAGACAGAATGGGGAAAAGAGAGCATTTCAGCTGCACCAAGGGGGGGGGACTCTGCCCCATTGCAGCCCCCTTAAGAAGAGCTGGGAATCTTGGCTCAAGCACTGGGGTGTGGTCTCACCTTGATGGTTTCATAGGATCCGGTGATGAGGGCGATGAAGAGGCTGAGGACCATGTAGATGAAGAGGCTGATGAAGGTGTACAGGTAGATCTGGCTGAAGAGCCACACCAGGTAACTGTTCTGCTGCATCTCGGCGAAGGTGATGAACATGTCGTCCCCGTTGATGAGAGAGAAGAGGCATTCAGACACCATGGAAAGGGAGCGGAACTGGGATGGGACAAAGCAGCCGTGTCACCTCCTGTCCCTTCCACTGTCAGGCTTAAGGCTCCCAGAAAGCCACTGCTCCTCAATACCCTGCAGATCACCCCAATAGGAGCCTCGTCTAACCCACCAGCCCCTAAAGCAGGGCCCACCTCCCCCTAAATCAGAGCAGAGGATCGCCCCGAGGTGGGAAGAGAGCCCAGAGGTGGGTGAAGCCCACCCAACCTTATCACAGAGGAGCTCAGAGTGGCACCTTGACGTGGTATGGTCCCAGCACGATCCATCCACAGAAGCAGTAGCCCAGGTAGATGACAGCCACGCAGCAGCAGAAGCGGATGACGTTAGGGAGGGCCACCCTCAGCGTGACGATGAGGATCTGGTGGCCAAAAAGCTGTCAGGGTTAACCTCTATCCTTTGTGGCAATCAGACAGGAGAGGGGAAGGGGACCCATGGGGACAGCTCCCACAGAGGGGGGCAGCAAGGACAGGTGGTTAAGCATCCTGTGTGACCCCACGGTGCCCAGCAGAGCACAGGGGACACGCACAGCAGTCATAAGATGGGCCCAAGTTCCACCAGTTGTCTCTGTGCTCACAGCCAGCCTTGGAAACGTTCCCCTCAGGTGACTGATCACCTCCCCAAAGCCACTCACGTTGTACTTTTGGAAGAAGGTGAGGTAGCGAATGACCCCGACCCAGACCAGCAGCGTGGAGGTGCCCAGGAGGATGCTGCAGACGTCGTAATCAGCAATGTTCTGTGGGGACAGAGGTGATGCAGGCCTGAACCAAAAGGAAAAGGAGACTCGGGGGTCCCACCTGGGCCAGGACCCCCCAAGAGGAGCAATCACCATCTCTGCTCACATCAGGAGCACGGCGTGCTGCCAGAGCCCAGCAGAGCCTCCCCTGAACAGGGAGACATCCACACCAATGGCCAAAACACACTCAGGGTCTGCATGCCCCCCTACCTTGGACTCAATGCCGATCTTCATGATGGTTCCCAGCACGGTGAGGACATCACTGATGACCAGCAGGATGTACCAGCCATTGAGGAACTCCATTCTGTCTGACAGACACACGCTCTGGTTGTAGCGGCGCCGGAAGAACTGACTGAATTCCTGTGAAGGGAGGAGAAACCGGGGTCCTGAATGCATGGGGCTGAGTTCTGCCCATCCCTCGGTATCCATGGGATCATTAAGGCTGGAGAAGTCCTCCAAGATCATCAAGTCCAACCCCAACCCACCCCCGCTATGCCCACTAAGCCACATTCCTCAGTGCCACCCCTCTGGAGACGGTGACTCCACCACCTCCCTGGGCAGCCCGTGCCAATGCCTGACCACACATACATTTTTCCTAAATCCAGATAGGAGCTGTGGCTTTGTTTGAGCATCCCCATGCTAAAAAGGCATCCTGAGACACAGCAACACAGCCAGAATGCTGGAAAAAACCCAACTTGGTGGCAGTTCAACCCCACGAGCTCTAACAGGGACAGTAGTTAGCACGAGTGCTGCTTCCCCTCTCACTCACGTGCTGCAGCATCAGGCCCCTGATGATGGAGCGGGCACAGAGGATGAAGGAGAGCGAGCAGACGACGATCACGACGACGTCAAAGAAGAGCCGGAAGGAGTTGTCACCTCCAGGAGGCACAGTGACATTAAACAGTGGCACCAGCAGCACTCCCATCCAGCACGCTGTGCCCCCTGGGGACAGATGCCACCTCTGTCACCACCAACACAGCTCCTACCTCGGCCAAAGACGCTGTGGTCTTTGCACTCCTTGATGTCAGCCCGGTTGTTGAGGTGGATTTTCACCCGGCCGCTGTGTGCCTTGTTGTCAAACGTGATCTGGAAGCAGGGCGTTGCTTGTGAAACCAGATGGCAGCTCCTCGTGTCACGACCACGAGGGACACCCCCACCCTGAGCCACCCCTGCTCGTGGTGTGCACTCACGGTGATGGTGAAGGTGTAGCAGTCTGGGATTTCGTTGTTGATGATGGTCTGGATGTTGATGGCTTTCAGCTTGAATTGGATGGTGACGTTGATGAGCCTGTGGGAGAGGGATGTTCATTAAGACCCCTCCTGGGGCAAGTCCAGAGTGCAACATAGCCCTGCACCAACCCCCAAAAGGCAGCAATGAGTCAAACAACCACAGCAGTGGGGAAACATGTGCTTTGGGACTGTGCATAGCCACATGAAAAGGCATTGGAGGGTCAAACCACAGCCCCAGCAACAGTGGATTGGGCTTCGGGGGGAGCTATGCTGCATCTCTCAGCACCAGCAGCACTGATATCCCTCTGTCCAGCACCAACAACAGCACAGGGTGCTGAAACAACAACCTGATTGTGCTGAAAACCTGCCCCCAGGCCATCAAAACACGGCCAAAACCAGTGCAGTTTTGAGGGAAGGAAACAACCCTCAACATGAGTATTGCAGGGTAGAAACGGAGCCTTGGGGCCAGCTCTGCAGCCAACACCAATGGAGACAAGGGCCGGAAAGCAGCTGCTTCTTGTGCAATCACACTGGTTTCACATCTCCCTCAGCCCAAGGGTAGATTTGTTTCTCTCCCACGGGGGTTTTAAAACTAACAAGTGGTTCTCCATCCTGGCAGTGAGCCTGAGGCTCAAAGCACGAGGAAGCCCACAGGTCAGGCATGTGCTCAGCACCTGAATGCTGCAGGGAAGGCAAAGGCCATTACTTGTGAAATTTGAAGGTGAAGTTCTTGTAGCTGCGGTCCAGCTCTGGGGGCAGAGGATGTGGGTCCTCAGGGTCCACTCCCAGGCAGTCTGCAGGGAGGGAGAAACACCTTCAGGGAAGCCCAAAGACCCCTCAATCCTTCTCAAATCCATAGCAAGTAGCAAAAAAAAAAACAACCAAACAAAAACCCACGGTGGCCACAAATCCCTCCCAAGACTCACAGGTGGCTGTAGGATGGATGAGCTCAGCCCTGCCGCCCCTAAAACCAACCTGTGACAATCTTGGGGTCGATGTTGAAGGTGTCATTGGCTGGATCAATGCGCCCTCTGCGATAGTACTGCTGGCACAGCATGAGGGCCGACTGGTTGCTTCCACTCTGCCCTCGCACATAGGCGTAGCGACCGATGGTCTCGTTGGGAATGGCCAAGTACTGGGGAAAGGAGATGTTCTCAGGAGCTGGATGCATTCCCAAGCATCTTCACTTCTCCATAGCCCTGTTTTCTCACAGCTCTCACCTTGTCCACGGCATAAAACACGCGGTCATAGAGGTCGTGTTGGGTGTAGACAGCATAGGAGTCGTCGGCGCCGTCCACGTAGTCCTTCAGGAAGAGGTGCTTGAAGGCAATGGTGTTCTCCTCCTTGAAGGTCACCACCATCTGGTTGCTGAGCCCAAAGAGGATGAGCTGACAGATAAAGGGACCAGGATTAAATCCCGCACCCAGCAGCTCTGTAAAATGGACCCAAAATGCAGCCACGCCACCCAAAAGGAAAGAAAACGCCACCACCCTCTGCGTGGGGGTTCTGAGAAGACAAGGAGCAGCTCTCTGTCTCCTGTTCTCTACCTGTTTTCCACCCAAAACCTCTTAAGCCAGCACTTAACGCTGCTGATTTCCTGCAGTCAAGCACAGTGGGGAGAACAACCTCCATGGGGACCCGCACGTGTCCCTCGGTGCCATCCCAGACACACAACAGCAGAGGGAGCACTGATTTCCCACCTCTCCACCGGCATTTTCCCTGCCCACACGCTCTAAACCTTTCCCCACACCACTAATTACCTTGTGTGACGATTACACTTCTGTTGATCAACACAAGAGGCTGCTCGTTAGCACGAGGGGCGGGCGGGGTTGCTCCGGGTGACACAGGCAGCCCTCACATGCCAGCTTTTTCTTTCCTCATGACTACAACCTGCTGACTCCAGCTGTTTTTCTCTGCTACCCCCACAGGGGAGGCAGGTTTCTTTCTACCTTTCTTTCTCGGGGCACCCCAAGCGTCCCCAGACACTCAAGCCCTCTCCTTTCCAGCATCCCAGTCACTCCAAAGATGCTCAGACTGCCTAAAAGGGCCCAGCACACCCCACAGTGTCCCCACATCTCGTTGGGTGTCCCCTTCTACATCCCCACGCCCAATGCCCACCTCAGGGGTCCCCTCCTGTGCCCTGTCACCCCCACGTCTCCTCACTCCATGCTCAGGGCTCTACGCATCACTAAAGTGACCCCTTCCCTTCCCTTTGTGCCCACAGTCCCTTTGTGTCCCCATACTCACAGTCCCCTGGTGTCTCCTTTCCCAGGGCTCCTCTATGGTGTCCCCATGCCCCAGAACATTCCTATATCTCTCCCCTGGTGTCCCCATGCCCACTGTCCTTCACTGTCCCTTCCTCAGTGTCCCCAAGCCTCCTCGTCTTCAGTGTCCCAACATTCATCACCCCCTCCATGGCATCCCCAGCCCCAGGGGCTAACCCCCCTCTCCCCCCATCACTGTCCCCAGGACTCCCCAGTATCCAGTAGTGCTCCCAAGTCTCAGGGCCACCTCACTCCAGTATCCCAATGCCTTCTGTCCCTTCAATATCCCTTTTTTGGTGCCACCAGGACTCCTCAGAGTCCCAATCCCTGCTGTGCCTTCCCTGCTACCCTCAATCCCCAGAGCTATCCCTCCCCATGTCCCAGTGCCCACTGTCTCCTCTGTGTCCCTTTCTTGGTGTCCCCAAGCCACCAGGACTCCTCGGAATCCCAATGCCTGCTACCCCCAAGCCCCAGAGCTATCCCTCCCCCCATATCTCAGTGTCTTCTGACTCCTCAATGTCCCATTCTCACCACCTCCAAGCCCCCAGGACTCCTGAGAATCCCATTGCCTGCTGTCCCTTCCCTGTTGTTCTCAATCCCCAGAGCATCTCTCCCCACGTCCCAATGCCCACTGTCCCCTCTGTGTCCCCTTCTTGGTGTCCCCAAGCCACCAGGACTCCTCAGAATCCCAATGCCTGTTGTCCCCAAGCCCCACAGCATCTCTCCCCATGTCCCAAAGCCTTCTGTCCCCTCAGTGTCCCCTTCTTGGTGCCCCCATGGTGTCCCCAAGCCCCAGGATTCCTCAGAATCCCAATGCCTGCTGTCCCTTCCCTGCTATCTCCAAGCCCCACAGCATCTCTCCCCATGTCCCAAAGCCTTCTGTCCCCTCAGCGTCCCCTTCTTGCTATCCCCAAGCCCCAGAGCTATCCCTCCCCATGTCTCAGGGTCTTCTGACTCCTCAGTGTCCCATTCTTACCACCTCCAAGCCCCCAGGACTCCTGAGAATCCCATTGCCTGCTGTCCCTTCCCTGTTGTCCTCAATCCCCAGAGCATCTCTCTCCACGTCCCAATGCCTTCTGTGCCCTCAGTGTCCCCTTCTTGGCATCCCCAAGCCCCCAGGACTCCTCAGAGTCTCAATGCCTGCTGTGCCTTCCTTCCTATCCCCAATCCCCACAGCATCTCCCCCCATGTCCCAATATCTTCTGTCCCCTCAATGTCACCTTCTTGCCATCCCCAAGCCCCAGAGCTATCCCTCCCATGTCTCAGTGTCTTCTGACTCCTCAGTGTCCCATTCTTACCACCTCCAAGCCCCCAGCACTCCTGAGAATCCCAATGCCTGCTGTCCCTTCCCTGCTATCCCCAATCCCCACAGCATCTCTCTCCATGTCCCAAAGCCTTCTGTCCCCTCAATGTCTCCTTCTTGGTGTCCCCAAGCCCCCAGGTCTCCTCAGAGTCTCAATGCCTGCTGTACCTTCCTTCCTATCCCCAATCCCCACAGCATCTCTCCCCATATCCCAATATCTTCTGTCCCCTCAATGTCCCCTTCTTGCTATCCCCAAGCCCCAGAGCTATCCCTCCCCATATCTCAGTGTCTTCTGACTCCTCAGTGTCCCATTCTCACCACCTCCAAGCCCCCAGCACTCCTCAGAATCCCAATGCCTGCTGTCCCTTCCCTGCTATCCCCAATCCCCACAGCATCTCTCTCCATGTCCCAAAGCCTTCTGTCCCCTCAATGTCTCCTTCTTGGTGCCCCCAAGCCCCCCAAGACTCCTCAGAGTCCCAACGCCTGCTGTCCCTTCCTTCCTACCCCCAGAGCTCTCCCTCCCCACGTCCCAGTGCCCGTTACCCCTCAGTGTCCCTTCTCCACAGCCCTGACACCCCACACCCGCTCTCCCCCCAGTGCCCCCAAACCCCACAGCTCCCCCTCCAGCATCCCTACGACCGCTGCCCCCTCCTCGGCGCCCCCAGCCCCTCCCCCTCCTCCCCCTCCTCCCACCGCCCTCCTCCGGCCCCCCCAGCCCCATTCCCACCGCCCCCTCCGCCTCCCGAAGCCCCAGACCGCCCCCAGAACGCTCCCCGGCCCCACCTGCACGGTGACCAGCAGGATTTTGGCCAGCTGCAGCCCGAGCTTCACGGGCCGCCGTCCCCGCGCGCGGTACTTATCGCAGGGGCTCATGAAGAAATACTTCAGGCGGCGCCGCAGCTCCTCCTCCTCCTCCTCTTTTTCCTCCACCGCCGGAGCCTCCGTCGCTCCATAGCCGGGCGCACGGCTCAGCAGCCGCTCCGTCTCTGAGGGCATCGGGTCGGTGAGGGGCCGGCACCCCGGGATCCCCGCCGCCCCCATCGCCGCCCGCGGCCCCCACTCACCGGACGGGGCCGCCATGGCGCCGCCACAGCGCGGCTTCCGCCTCCCCCCCTCACGTGACCGGAAGACACCGCCCCGCCCTTTGGCCACGCCCATTCAGCCCTGACCTCGCCCAATCGCTGCTAAGCATGCCGTAGCCCCGCCCACTCGTTGCTATGGTAACGTAACCCCGCCCACTCGTTGCTATGGTACCTTAGCCCCGCCCATTCGTTGCTATGATACCGTGGTCCCGCCCATTCGTTGCTATGGTCGCATAACCCCGCCCACTGGTTGCTATGCTACTGTAGCCCCGCCCACTGGTTGCTATGCTACTGTAGCCCCGCCCACTCGTTACTATGGTCCCGTAACCCTGCCCACTCGTTGCTATGGTACCTTAGCCCCGCCCACTGGTTGCTATGCTACTGTAGCCCCTCCCACTCATTGCTATGATACCATAGACCCTCCCACTGGTTGCTATGATACCGTAGCCCCGCCCACTGGTTGCTATGCACTCTGGTGATGCTGTAGGGCAGGAGGGCTGCCCTCATGCTCCACCCCCTGACCTCTGACCCCTCACCACGTCCCGTCCGGCCCCACGTGTGCCCTGTGCCCCACCATCCCCACCACCCAGGGGACTCCCCCCCTCCGCCCCACATCACCACCACCACGCCGTCCCGGCTGTGCCGCCATTTATTAGCACCGTCCCCACATCCCCCCTCCTCAGGGCGTCCCGGGCAGCGGCTCCAGCTGCAGCCAGAGCCCGTCCTCGGCACGAAGGATCAGCTCAGTCCTGCGGCGCACCGGCCTCGCCGGGTCCGGCCTGATGGCGAAGCGTGCGAGGGTCAGCGCGGCCACCACCTTCAGCTCGGCCATGGCGAAGCTCTGCCCGATGCAGTTCCTGCCACCAACATCGCCACATCACCGCCAGGCCGTGGCTTTCCCCATCACCATCTCTGGCCACCACCACCCCGTGGACAACTGTCCTGATGGCCATCACCATCCCACTGGCCACACCACCACCTCACGGTCAACATTCCCCATGGCCACCATCATTCCATTGATCACATCACCAACTTATAGCCAATATTCCCCATGGCCACCATCCCATTGGCCACACCACCACCTCACAGTCAACATTTCCCATGGCCACCATCATTCCATTGGCCATTAGCACCTTATGGTCAACATTCCCCATGGCCACCATCATTCCATTGGTCACACCACCAACTTATAGCCAATATTTCCCATGGCCACCATCCCACTGGCCACACCACCACCCTGTGGTCAACATTTCCCATGGCCACCATTATTCCATTGGTCACACCACCAACTTATAGCCAATATTTCCCATGGCCACCGTCCCATTCTCCACACCACCACCCCATGGCCACCATCCCATTGGCCACACCACCACCCTGTGGCCAACATTTCCCATGGCCACCATCATTCCATTGGCCATTACCACCCTATGGTCAACATTCCCCATGGCCACCATCCCATTTTCCATACCACCACCCCATGGCCAGCGTTCTCCATGGACACCATCATTCCATTGGCCACACCACCACCCTGTAGTCCGCATATCCAATTGCCTCCACCATCCCAGTGGCCATACCACCACCCTATGGCCAACATTCCCCATGGCCACCATCATTCCATTGGCCATTACCACCTTATGGTCAACATTCCCCATGGCCACCATCCCACTGGCCATTACCACCACCCCACGGTCAACATTTCCCATGGCCACCATCATTCCATTGGTCATGCCACCAACTTATAGCCAACATTCCCCATGGCCACCATCCCACTGGCCACACCACCACCCCGTGGTCAACATTTCCCATGGCCACCATCATTCCATTGGCCATTACTACCTTATGGTCAACATTCCCCATGGCCACCATCATTCCATTGACCATTACCACCTTATGGTCAACATTCCCCATGGCCACCATCATTCCATTGGCCATTACCACCTTATGGTCAACATTCCCCATGGCCACCATCATTCCATTGGCCATTACCACCTTATGGTCAACATTCCCCATGGCCACCATCCCATTTTCCATACCACCACCCCACAGTCAACATTCCCCATGGCCACCATCATTCCATTGGTCACACCACCAACTTACAGCCAATATTCCCCATGGCCACCGTCCCATTGGCCACACCACTAGCCTGTGGCCAACATTCCCCATGGCCACCATCATTCCATTGGCTATTACCACCACCCCATGGTCAACATTCCCCATGGCCACCATCCCATTGGCCACACCACCATCCTATGGCCAACCAACATTCCCCATGGCCACCATCATTCCATTGGCCATTACCACCAATCTGTGTCCAGCATTCCGCATGGCCACCATCCCATTGGCCACACCATCACTCCATGGCCAAATGTTCCCATGGCCACCATCATTCCATTGGCCACACCATCAACTTATAGCCAATATTCCCCATGGCCACCATCCCGCTGTCCACACCACCACCCCATGGTCAACCCATGGCCACCATTTGCCCACACCACCAACTTATAGCCAACATTCCCCATGGCCATGCCAAACTGTGTGGTCATCATGACAACCACAGAGTCAGGGTGACAACCACCTGCCATGGCATCACTGTCCTGATGACCAACACCATTCCACTGGCCACTGCCACCACCCTATGGCCAACCGGTCCAATGGCCACCGTCATTGCATTGGCCATACCACTACTATATGGCCAAATGTTCCCATGGCCACACCAAAATATGTAGTTCCCATGGTGACCACAGAGCCAGGGTGACAACCACCCCTCCTTGGCATCACAGTCTCCATGGCCACCACCATTCTATTGGCCACTACCACCACACTTTGGCCAACTTTTAACACGACCACAACAAAATGTGTGGTCCCCATGATGGCATCAAGGTAGCATCTACTTCCTGGGGTGCTGGGGGTGGCACATGGGGACACTTGTGTCCCCTCCATGGCTTACCTGGGCCCAGCATGCTCCCGTGGCCACCACCACCCCCTTGACTACACCACCACTCTATGGCCAACTCTCCCATGGCCACATCAAAATGCGTGGTTCCCATGATGACCCCAAGGTCAGGGTGACAACCACCTCTTCTTGGCATGACTGTCCCCGTGGCCACCACCATTCCGTTGGCTGCACCACCACACTACTGCCAACTGTTCCATGCCAAATTGTGTGGTCCCCATGATGGCATCAAGGTGACAACCACCTCCTGGGGTGCTGGGGGTGGCACATGGGGACACTGTGTCCCCACCGTAGCTTACCTGGGCCCAGCAGAGAAAGGAATGAAGGCCAATGGGGACCGTCCCTGGCTGTTCTCCGGGCTAAATCTCATTGGGTTGTAGACCTGGGATGACAAGGACACCAGCAGACGGTGGGTGACACGGACATGGTGACATCCTGCTGTCCCATGGCCACGTCATGGTGAACTCGTGGCTCTACCTGAGGCTCAGGCCAGATATCTGGATTGTGGTGGGTCCCGTAGATGCTCATCAGGCAGATGACCCCTAGTGGGACAGAAATGTCTGCGTTATGGACAAGAGACAAGGAGGGACGGGGACGATGGGGATACCCTTGGGGATGACGCGTCCATCACGCATGGCGATGTCCTCAGTGCAGCGTCGGGACACGGCGGTGACCGGTGGGTGCAGGCGAAGGCTCTCCTTGATGCACATGGTGGTGAAAGGCAGGAGGGACAGATCCTCCCTGGGGGCAAAGGATGGTAGCACCGCATTCCCCGAGCTGCGTGGTAGGGGGTGACACCGGGGATCTCTCACCATTCGATCTCCTCCACGTCCCTGCCCTTGAGGAGCTCGTGGACCTCCTGACGGCATTGCTCCTGGTAGTGCGGGTGGTGGGCCAGGTTGTAGAGCAGCCACGCCAACCCGCTGGCTGTCGTGTCGTGTCCTGTGGGGGCACGGGGTGAGTGGGGGGGACATCGTGGTCCCCAGTGGCAGCAGGTGGCCTTCCCTCACCTTCGAACATGAAGGTGTCAGCTTCGGCTGAGATGTCCTCATCAGACAGAATATTGCCGTCCTCATCCTGCAAGAGTAACAAATGGCAACCAAATGGTCTCCCGATGGCCACCATGTGACACTCAACCCTCTCCAATGCCCTCATGGCCACCAATGCTCATCCCATGGCAACCAGAATTGGGCCAGTCCTTAATATGGCCAATGCTATCCT
This sequence comes from Chrysolophus pictus, assembly GCA_037305975.1. Classification (NCBI taxonomy): domain Eukaryota; kingdom Metazoa; phylum Chordata; class Aves; order Galliformes; family Phasianidae; genus Chrysolophus; species Chrysolophus pictus. The sequence continues at coordinate 1,167,028 of CM074605.1, forward strand.
CATGATCACCATGATTCTCATGCCAACAGTCTACAGCCATCGCTGCCCCATGGCACCAACATCCCATTGGTCACTACCACCACATTATGGCCAGTTTTTGCCGTGGCCACCACCCTGTAGCTGCCAGTCCTTCCCAAGGCCACCAACGTCCTGCTATGACCATCACCATATGACCAAAACATCCCATGGCCACCACCATTCTCTTGGAGCACACCATCTCCTCTTGACCACCTCATCTTACAGTCAACCTTCCATATGGCCACCACACTACAGTCAATCTCCTCCGCTGTCCCAACCTTTATTTTGCTCACCTCAATCTCCCCATGACCCCTATGACCTCCCTGTAACCAATATCCTCCATAGCCTCAGCCCCATGGCCAGCCACCTCCATAGTCCCAACCCTTCTCTTGCACACCATGATCTCTTGATGACCACCATGCCTTCCTTATGGCCACCATCATACAAACAACCCTCCCCATGGCTACCACAGTCTTCCTATGTCCACTACAACCTTCCAGTGGCCACCACCTTATAGCCAGCCCTCCCCATGACTACTGCTGTTCTCTTGGCCATCACCACTTCCTTGGCAACATCCATTCCCTTATGGCCACAATGCTGTATCCTCTCCATGGACACTATGACGTTCCCATGGCCATAGCCCCAACCCTTTGGCCAGGCACCTCCATAATCCCAACCCTTCTCTTGCTCCCCACCATCTTTTGATGACCACCATGCCCTCCTTATGGCCACCATCCTACAAACAACCCTACCAGTCTCCCTATGGCCACTACGACCTTCCAGTGGCCACCACCTTACAGCCAGCCCTCCCCACGACCACCACTATTCTCTTGGCCACCACCACTTCCTTGGCAACATCCATTCCCTTATGACCACAATGCTGTATCCTCTCCATGGCCACTATGTCCTCCCCATGGCCAATATTCTCCGTAGCCTCAACCCTATGGCCAATCACCTCCATAGTCCCAACCCTTCTCTTGCTCCCCACAATCTCTCGATGACCATCATGACCTCCCTATGGCCACCATCCTACAAACAACCCTACCAGTCCTCCTATGTCCACTACAACCTTCCAGTGGCCACCAACTTACAGCCAGTCCTCCCCACGACCACCACTATTCTCTTGACCATCACCACTTCCTTGGCAACATCCATTCATTTATGGCCACCCTCTCCATGGCCACCATGACCTCCCTATGGCCAACATTCTCCATAGCCCCAACCCTATGGCCAATCACCTCCATAATCCCGACCCTTCTCTTGCTCCCCACGATCTCCCTACAGCCACTACCCTACAACCAATCACCCCCACAACCCCACCGTCCCCAACCTCACCCCCTTCCCCCACCTTGCTGAGCAGCAGGAGGTCAATGAAGTCCACGCTCCGTCCCTGGTTGCCTTTCAGCAGTGCCTGATGGCCGAGGCTGTCGAGTTCCCGGCGTCGGCGCTGCACCACGTTGGCAGTGAAGCTGTGCACCGTGGCACAGGCGCGGGCGAAGCGTCGTCCATCGGCTGAGAGTCGGTAGAGCCACGAGGTGTAATGGAGCAGGCGCTGCTGCCTCTGCACCACCAGGGTGCTGAGCTCCAGGATGGCTGCGATGTACTCACTGCGCTGCCTGCGGGACAGCGGGGATCCCCGTGGGACATCCAACGTGTCACCAACGTGGCCCCGTTGCCACCCCACATCCCCACCACGGACACGTTGGTGATGCTTGAGGGGGCAGTGATGAGGTGAGGGGGGCAGAGCACAAAGGGAACCCCAGTGGGGGATTGGGATGGAGGTGGGGAAATAGGGGATCGTGTTTTGGGATAACCCTAACTCAAACTCTTATCCCAACCTTAGCTTTAACCCTAGACTAACCCTAATCTTAACCATAAGCCTAGCCTTATCCCAAAAGGGAAGGGAAGGGAAAGGAGCGGGAGGGGGAAAGGGGAAAGGAAGGGGAGGAGGGGGGGAGAGGGAGAGGGAGGGGGAGGGGAGTGGGAGAGTGGGAAGGGAAAGAGGAAGAGGAGAGAAAGGAAGGGAAGGGGAAGGGGAAGGGGAAGGGGAAGGGGAAGGGAAGGGGGAGGGGGAGGGGAAGGGGGAGGGGGAGGGGGAGGGGGAGGGGGAGGGGAGGGGAAGGGGAAGGGGAAGGGAAGGGGAAGGGAAGGGGAAGGGGAAGGGGAAGGGAAGGGGAAGGGGAAGGGGAAGGGGAAGGGGAAGGGGAAGGGGAAGGGGAAGGGGAAGGGAAAGGAGGGGGAAGGGTTAGGGGAAGGGGAAGGGTTAGGGGAAGGGGAAGGGTTAGGGGAGGGGAGGGGAGGGGAGGGGAGGGGAGGGGAGGGGAGGGGAGGGGAGGGGAGGGGAGGGGAGGGGAGGGAGGGAAGGGAAGGGAAGGGAAGGGAAGGGAAGGGAAGGGAAGGGAAGGGAAGGGAAGGGAAGGGAAGGGAAGGGAAGGGAAGGGAAGGGAAGGGAAGGGAAGGGAAGGGAAGGGAAGGGAAGGGAAGGGAAGGGAAGGGAAGGGAAGGGAAGGGAAGGGAAGGGAAGGGAAGGGAAGGGAAGGGAAGGGAAGGGAAGGGAAGGGAAGGGAAGGGAAGGGAAGGGAAGGGAAGGGGGAGGGAATCCCATGCCATGCGATCCTAATCCTACCCCAACTGCAATACAATGGAACATAACACAAGGCAATGCAATCACCCTAACCCTAAAAACCCAAACTCTGACCCTCTCCCCAGCAATGTTGGCATACAGTGGTGGTGGCACCTATCTGGGGACAACGCCAAGTCCCTGATGGATGCCAAGCCCGAGCTGGGGGGACCTGATGAGGACCAGGGGGAGCCTGGGATGGGGACAGGGCCACACTCACTCCTGGCAGTGGCTGTCGTGGCTGAAAATGCATTTCTGGAGGGTGTCAAGGGTGAGGAGGCTGAGGTCCTCCAGCATGTTCCGTCCCACCGGTCCCCCCGCTGCCTTCGCTGCAGCCCTCCACTTGGTCTGTGGGGCAGGGGATGTCAGGGATGGGGTGCAAGGGGGGGGTGGGGGTCAGGGATTGGGGTCAGGGTGGGGAATTGGGGTCTGAGTGAGGAACCAAGCTCTGGGTGAGGGGCTAGGCATGGATGTGGGGGAGGAACCGAGGTCTGGGTGAGGATCGGGTGAGGAACTGGGATCTGGGTGAGGGTCTGAGTGAGGAACCAGAATCCAGGTGAGGAGTGAGGATCTGAAACTAGAAAAAGCTGGAAACATCTTGAAACTAGATGATCACTGCGGTCCTTTTCAACCCAGTCCATTCTATGGTTCTATCTGGGTCCAGGAACTGGGTGTGGGATGGGGTCAGGAACCGATGGCTGGGTGAGGATTTGGTTCAGGGACCAGAATGTGGGTGAGGAATTGGGATCTGGGTGCAGGATGGAGTCAGGAATGAGGGTCTGGGTGAGGAACTGGGGAATGAGTGTGGATTTGGGTCAGGAATCTGAATCTGGGTGAGGAACTGGGGTTCATGTGGGATGTCTAGGTCAGGAATTTGGGTGAAGAACCAGGGTCTGGATGGGGATTTAGGACAGGAACCCGTATCTGGATGCAGGATAGGATCATGAACAAGGACTGGGTTGGTTTCAGGTTCTGGGTCAGGATTTGGGTGAGGAACCAGGGCCTGGGTGCAGGTCTGTGTCAGGGGTGGGAGTCTAGGTGCAGGATGGGATCGGGAGTCAGGATCTGGGTCAGGATCCGGGCAAAGAACAAGGATCTGTGTGGGGGTTTGGGTCAGGAACCAACACCTGGTTGAAGATCTGGGTGAAGAACCAGAATCTGAGTGCAGGATGGGGTCAGGAACTGGGATCTGGGTGAAGATCCAGGTGATGAACTGGGATGTGGGTGTGGGATGGGGTCAGGAACCAATGACTTGGGTCAGGGACCAGAATGTGGGTGAGGAACTGGGATGTGGGTGCAGGATGGGGTCAGGAACTGGGTGAAGATCTGGGTGAGGAACCAGGATCTGTGCGCAGGATGGGATCAGGAATCAGGGTCTGGCTCACGTGCATGATGTGGGTGCTGCTGTTGAAGATGCTGACGTAGGATTTGAGGATGTCAAAGTGGAAGGCAGGCGTCAGCAGGCGCCGGTGCCGGGCCCACTTGTCCCCACGGCTCAGCAGCAGCCCATCCCCTGTGTGGAACCACTCAGCTCCATTCATGGGGCACCCATGGGTGCTGCCTCCCCATCCCCAGGCACCCACTCACCCAACCAGGGCTTGAGGAACCCGTAGAAGAGTTTGTCCTTGGGGGCAATGAAAGCTGCAAGAGAGAGCACCATGGGACACGGTTATATTCTGGGATCTGGGGACCCTTGGGGACAGCTTGGTGGCCAGCATAGGATGCATGTTTGGGCACAGGTGGCACCTCCAGGTGGTGGCCCTGGAGACAATTGGGGTTGGGTTGTGGCCACCATGGCATGGGCACTGTCAGGTCATCACACCACACAAGGGTGACACTTTTTGGTGGCCCTGAGGACAGCTTGGTGGCCACCATAGGACGTGTGTTTTGGCACGGGTGGCACCTTCAGGTGGTGGCCCTGGAGATAATTGGGGTTGGGTTGGTGGCCACCATGGCATGGGCACTGCCAGGTCATCACACCACACAAGGGTGACATTTTGGTGGCCCTGAGGACAGTTTGGTGGCCACCATAGGACGTGTGTTTGGGCACGGGTGGCACCTCCAGGTGGTGGCCCTGGAGCTGTTGGGTTGGTGGCTACTGGGCACCACCAGGTCACCACATCACCCAAAGATGACACTCTGGGGTGGCCCTGGGGATCCATAGGTCGATGCCCCCCACGTCCCCCCCATGCCCACATCTTGGGTTACCTGAGGCCATCAGCACAGGGCGCAGGGTGTCGGGGTGGAAGAGGCGGAGGACTGGCAGCCATGGGGACACCCACCAGAGGCAGCCATGACGGTACTGTGCCACCATCTTATCCACATCCTGCAGTCCTTCCTCCGTGTTCCGTGCCTGCGCCATTAGGGACACACGTGGGGACATGCCTGGGTGTCCCCAGGGCTGCATCCGACCTTGGGGACACGTTTGTCCCCAGGGTGATGGATTGGCTTGGGGTCACATTTCCATGCCAGCACTGTGTCCTCACTGTCACCCAGCCATGTACCACTGTCACTTACCTATATGGCCACCCTTATGCCCCCGCTGTCACCCCCAGGGTGTCACTGCCCTGTCCCCACTGTCACTCCGGGTAACAACAGCCCAAGTGCCACTGAGCTGTCCCTGCCATCGTCCCAAGTGCCACCACTCTGTCACCACTGTCCCCCCTTAAGTGTCACTGTCCTGTTCCTCTCACCACCCCAAGTGCCACCACCCTGTCCCTGCTGTCATCCCAAGTGCCACCACTTTGTCCCCTTTAAGTGCCACTACTCTGTCCCTGCTGTCACTCCCTAAGTGCCACCACCCTGTCCCCCCAACCCTGCTAAGTGCCACCACCCTACTGCTGCTATCTCCCCTTAAATCACTGTCCTGTCCCTGCTGTCACCCTCCAAGTGCCACCACCCTGTCCCTGCTGTGACCACCCCAAGTGTCACCACTCCATCCTCTTTATCACCCCGTAAGTGCCACTGCCCTGTCCCTGTTGTCACCCCAAGTGCCACCATCCTGTCCCCTCTGTCCCCCTTAGTGCCACCACCCTATTGCTGCAATCCCCCTTTGAGGGCCACCACTCTGTCCTCTGTCACTCCATAAGTGTCACTGTCCTGTCCCTGCTGTCACCCCAAGTGCCACCACCTTGTCCCTCTGTCCCCCTTAATGCCACCACCCTGTCCCTGCTGTCACCCCAAATGCCACCATCCTGTCCCCTCTGTTGCCCCATAAGTGCCACCACCCCGTCCCTGCTGTCACTCCAAGTGCCACCACCCTGTCCCCGCTGTGACCACCCCAAATGCCACCACTCTGTCCCCTCTGTCCCCACTAAGAGCCAAAGCTCTCTCCCTACCATCACCCCAAGCGCCACAACGTGGTCCCCTCTGTCACCCCATAAGTGCCACCACCCCGTCCCTGCTGTCACCCCCATGCCACCCCCTTCCTGTGCCCCCTCACCATCCCGGTGTGTCCCAGCAGCCAGCTGCGCCATGGTGGCAGAGGGAAGTGACGCAGCTGCTGGCAGGTGGCCCGGAAACGGGTGACAGCAGCCACCGCATCCCTCAGCCAGGCCACCAGCAGGGCCACCAGCAGGGCTACCAGCAGCCAGGACATCACCATCGTCACTGCTGGTGGGTGACACCAAACCAGGGGCGAAGGTCGGGGTGAGGGTGTGACGTGTTGTCATGTGGTGTCACCACGTGTGACCCGGTGCCACAGTGCCACCGTCTGTGTCCTGGTGGCGTTGTCCCCTCCACGCGTGTCCTGGTGGCGTTGTCACAACATGTATGTATCCTGAAGGCTCTGTGTGTCCCCTCCAAACCCCCCCCCACACAATGCGTCCCTGTGCCTTCTGCATCAACCCCACCCCCACACTGGGATCCAGTTCAACCAGTTGTGCAGGAGCTGGGTGTGACAGCGGTGTGTGCACAAATGCAGCAGGAACACACGTGCACACGCGTGCATGCAGGCACCTGCGTGTATGATGTGTGCAAGCACACACCCCATGCATGCACACAAGCTCACAACCCCCCCCTTGCACATGCATGCGGCGAAGATGCACATGGCTGCACACACCTGCCCACGCACCCATGGACGTGTGTGCACACAGGTACACGTGCAAACACACGTGCAGCCCTGTGCATGCACACACACACTCCTGTGAACACAGACCACACATTTACACAGCCGTATGCACACGCATGTGCATAGGCACCCATGTGCAGGCACACAGTGCGCATACGTTGCACACATACGTGCACACCCACTGCACACACATATATGGCATGCACACGTGCACGCATGGCACGTACCTGTGCACACACGATGCACGTGTATGGGGACACCCATTGCACACGTGTGTGCACACGTTGCCCACACATTGCACATGCATGTGCACACGTATGCATTGCACGCACAAACCCATTGCACACGCTGCACACGCGTGCCCATATTTGTGCACACGTTGCATGCACACACACACACCCCTTGCACGCGTGTTACACACACGCTGTACACCCATTGCACACCCCCGTGCACACCCCTCGCACACGCAGTGCACAGCCATGTGACAACACAGGGGTGGGACAAAGTCCGTGCGGTCCGTAGGGCACCATGCGCTGCTCTGCTGCTGCTGTCCTCCTGCTGCTGGAGCTGCTCAGCGCCCGCTCCCAAGCAGGTAAGGGACACGGGGACACTGCACTGCCATGTGGCACCTCAACATGCCACTGCTTGGCACCACACGGCACCACACGGCACTACATGGCATCGCATGGCACCACATGCTAACACGTGGCACCACATGGCACCACACAGCACTACATGGCATCACATGGCACCACATGGCAGCACATGACATTACATGGCACCACATGGCACCACACTACATGGCACCACATGGCATCGCATGGCACCACACTGCACCACACAGTAATACGTGGCACCACATGCTAACAAACACACGGCACCAGATGGCACCTCGCAGCACCACATGGCACCACGTGCAAACACACAGCACTACATGGCATCACATGGCATCAAATGGCACCACGTGACATCACGTGGCACCACGTGCTAACACAAGGCACCACACTCTAACACAGAGCATCACATGGCACCACATGGCACCACATGGCACCACATGGCACCACAGTGCACCACATGCTAACACATGGCACCACATGGCACACACAGCACTACATGGCACCACATGGCACAACATGCTAACACACGGCACTACATGGCACCACATGGCACCACATGGCACCACATGCTAACACACGGCACCACATGGCACCACATGGCACAACATGCTAACACATGGCACCACATGACACCACATGGCACAACATGCTAACACATGGCACTACATGGCACCACATGGCACCACATGGCACCACATGCTAACACATGGCACCACATGACACCACATAGCACAACATGCTAACACATGGCACTACATGGCACTACATGCTAACACATGGCACCACATGGCACAACGTGCTAACACACAGCACTATATGGCACCACATGCTAACACATGGCACAACATGCTAATAGACGGCACCACATGGCACCACATGGCACAACATGCTAACACACGGCACTACATGGCACCACATGCTAACACATGGCACAACATGCTAACACACGGCACCACATGGCACCACATGGCACAACATGCTAACACATGGCACTACATGGCACCACATGGCACCACATGCTAACACATGGCACCACATGGCACAACGTGCTAACACACGGCACCACATGGCACCACATGCTAACACATGGCACCACATGACACCACATAGCACAACATGCTAACACACAGCACTACATGGCACCACATGCCTCCACACACCACCACATGACATGGCATGATGCTACATGCCACCACATGTATTCACACGTCTCCACACGCCACCACACGTCACTGCAGGTCACCACATTTCATCCCATCTCACTACACGCCACCATAGGTCACTGCATGTCTCCACATGTCAACGACATCCCATGTTTCCACACATCACCACGTGTCACCACGTGTCACCACGCGCCGCACTTTTTACCCAATTCAGGGAGATTTTTGCCCAAATCTGTGCCCAAATTGGGGCAGATTGTCGACCAGTGGGGAGGGTGGGGGTATGGATGTGGGGCCCAAATGACATTTTGGGGGCAGACTTGTGCTTTTGGATTCATTGCCCCCCCAATTTGGGGCATATTCCTCATTTTTTGGGTGTTCATACCCTCTAATTTGGGTTCCTACCCCCCCAGTTTGGGAAACATTTGCCCTTTTTGGGGTGCATTCCCCTTTCGTTGGGTCCCTCCCCTCCAACTTTGGGCACATTCCTCCTTTTTTGGAGTTCATTCCCCTTTCTTCAGGTTCCTCCCCCCACAGTTTTGGGGATATTTCCTTCTTTTTTGGGGTGCATTCCCCCCCCCCCCCCCTTTTTTTGTTCATCCTCTCCAATTTTGGGTACATTTCCCCATTTTTTCGGCTGCACTCCCCTTTTTCTGGGGCTGCATTCCCCACTTTTGGGCGCATTCCCAACCTCGGGGTGCACCCTGCCTCCCCCCCCCCTCTCCCTCCCCATTTTGGGTGCATCCTCTCCTGTTTTGGGCTCTCATTCCCATCTCTGCATGCATCCCTCCCCCCTTTTCATCTACATCCCCCCTTTTCCTCGGGCGCATCCCTCCAATTTAAGATCCATTTCCCCTTTTATTTTTTGGGAAGTGGGTGCGCATTTCCCCATTTTTTTTGGTTCACCCCCCCAGTTTTCGTCTTCCTCCCCCATTCCTGTCTCACCTCCAGCCTTCCTCCCACACCACATCTCCTCGCTGATCCCAATCCTACAATCCCTGGAGGTCGATGACACCCTGGACATCCCATCTCTGGTGCGGGCGCTGGGGGGCTGCGGGACCCCCGTGTGCCACACACTGCTTGGAGACCCCCCTCCCACCCCAAATCCCATCCCTGAGCTCTGGACGTTGCTCGTCCACCTCCTCCACCCCAACACCACAGCAGCAGAGCACGGCCTGGTGTTGGCACCTGATGGTTCCACCGTTGCGTTGGCACCGCTCTTCGCTGGCATCGAAGTGGGGCTGAAGAGGGCAGCGGGGTGGTCTGGCCCCATTGATCAACCCTACGCTGCTCTGGATGCTCTCTACGCCGTCACCATCACCGAAGCTCTTGGGACATCCTTCCTCATGGCACGGGTCAACGGGACGGCCGCCCTGGGACCCGATGGGTGTTGGGATGACGTGGACAACCCACAAAACTTCACCCTGTTGGGTCCCCCATCGCTCGTCCCCGACGCTGTCGCCAACGGGGCGATGGATGGGGTGCTGCTGGGCACACGCTTGGCTGAAGAACCCATCCCACTCTCCGTCCTATTCCGGAGATATTATGGTGTGGAGAATGGGATCACAAGCGGGTGGCCCCACAGCAGCCGCCGGCGTCGGGATTTCGGGGCGCTGACGGCAGTGGGGAAGTTGGAGGAGGAGGTGGCGGCGATGCTGAGGGTGCTGAGGGGGCTGTCACCCACCCGTGAGCTCCTGGAGGAATTTGGGGAGGAGGAGGAGGTGGACATCGCTCATCGGGCAGCACGGGAGTTCATGGAGGTGTACGTTGGTGAGTAGGTGCCCAAAGTGAAGGTTGGGGTGGGAGCTGGGTGGTGGGATGGGAGGTGGGAATGGCGATGGGTTGAGTGTTGGGATGGATGGTGGGATGGGTGCTGGGATGGGAGCTGGGATGGGTGCTGGGAATGGTGTTGGGAATGATGCTGGGATGGGTGATGGGATAAGAGGAGGGAATTGTGTTGGGATGGGTGTTGAGATGGGGGCTGGGATGGGTGCTGGGTGCTGGGTGGTGGGAACGGTGATCAGGTGAATGTTAGGATGGATGGTGGGATGGGGACAGGGATGGGCGCTGGTGTGGGTGGTGGGAATGTGGTGGGATGAGTGGTGGGTGCTGGAATGGGGGGTGGGTGCTGGGGTGGATGTTGGGATAGGTGATGTTTGCTGAGATGGGTGATGGGTACTGGAATGGCTGGTGGGAATGGTGATAGGAACGATGCTGAGTAAAGCTGGGGGCTGTGCTCATGGTGACACATGGAGTGGCGTGGCCAGATATCAGTGTGTCTCCTGGATGGACACCACTGAGTCTCCAGATGGTAGATTTGGGGTAGACACCTCTTTATCCCCTGGATGGACACTGGTTTGCCTCCTTCTGGTGGTCCCTGGATGGACATTGCCATGTCCCCTAGATGGATATCAGTGTATCCCCAGTTGGTGGCCCAAAGATAGACACCATCATGTCCCCTGGATGGACACTGGTTTGTCTCTAGTTGGTGGTCCATGGATAGATAACACCGCATCCCCTTGCTGGTCACCAGTGTGTCCCCAGATGGCAGGTTTTTAGATGGACACCACTACGTCCCCTCGATGGACGCACCAGTGTCCTCTGGAAGGGGGTCCCTGGACATTGGACAAAGCCATGGCAGCCAAGGGCAGATTCTCCATGTCCCTTGGACAAGGTGTCCCCAGGTGGACTCAGCAGTGTCCCCAAACCAAGGAACTCCACAAAGACAGATGCTCCACATTCCCAAGACCAAATACACCCCCCACAACCATCACCTGCCTTCCCTCACAGAGTGCCCAGCCATCATCCCCCGCTGCATGTGGGGTGCCCGTCCCTACCGGGGCACCCCCAAACCTTTGTCCCCACCTTTGGGTTCCATCTACATCCACCACACCTTCGTGCCCAGCGTCCCATGCCGCTCCTTCGCCGCCTGCGCCCGCGACATGCGCTCCATGCAGCTCTTCCACCAGGACACCCGTGGCTGGGATGACATCGGCTACAGGTGAGACTGGTGTCACAGTGACCCCACCACGATCCCTGTGACTGGAGGGGGATATAGGATTGACCAAGGTTGGGTTGATCAACACAGAACTGACCAATGTTGGGTTGATCTACGTTGGGTTGACCAACATTGGGCTAACAAATATTGGGTTGATCAACGTTGGGTTGACCAACATTGGGCTAACAAATATTGGGTTGACCAACGTTGGGCTGACCAACGTTGGGTTGACCAATGTTGGGTTGACCACTGTTGGGTTGACCAACTTTGGGTTGATCAACTTTGGGTTGATCAACTTTGGGTTGACCAACATTGGGCTGACAAATATTGGGTTGACCAACATTAGGTTGACCAACGTTAGGCTTACCAACATTGGGTTGACCAATGTTGGGTTGACCGATGTTGGGTTGACCAATGTTGGGTTGACCAACTTTGGGTTGACCAATATTGGGTTGACCAATATTGGGTTGACCAACGTTGGGTTGACCACTGTTGGGTGCCCACAGCTTCGTGGTGGGCTCGGATGGATACCTGTACCAAGGGCGAGGTTGGCACTGGGTGGGTGCCCATACCAGAGGTCACAACACCAAGGGCTACGGAGTGGGCTACGTGGGCAACTTCTCAGCCAGCTTGCCAGATCCTGAGGCCATCGCTTTGGTGCGCGATGGCCTCATACCGTGTGCCGTGAGGGCTGGGTGGCTCCACCAGAACTACACTCTGCATGGCCACAGGCAAATGGTGAACACCAGCTGCCCCGGGGATGCCCTGTTTCAGGAGATTCAAACCTGGCACGGCTTCAAGGTGGGCACTGGGCCCTGTGGCATTGCTGGGATTGGGCATCTGGCTCACCCTGATGCTCTGGAGATGGAGGGTTGGGGGAAGTGTGGGGGATGCTGGGGATGACCACGGTTCCTTCTCTTCTCTTCAGTGAGGATTGGCCCCATGGGTGCTGGTCTGTGTGGGTGCTGCAAAAGTTGGATCCTGGTCTTCACAGATGGTGGCCTGATGGGGGACAGAGGGGGCACCAGTCCAGATGGACACCATATGGACTCTATCCCAATTATTCCAATCTGCATGGAGCCTGGTCCATCAGGACACCAACCCAATGAATGTCAGACCACGTGGACCCCAGGCTGTGTGGACAACAACCCAAAGGATATCAGACCAGATGGACCCTGGTCCATACAGACCCCAACCCAATGAATTCCAGATCAGAAGGTCCCCAGTCCACATGGAGCCCAACCCAATGGATGTCAGAACAGATGGACTCTGCTCCATTTGGACTCCAACTCAATGAATTCCAGACCAGAAGGATCCCAGTCCACGTGGACCCCAACCCAAGGATGCCATACCAGGACACCAGTCTCTGGAACACCTGGCTTGCTCCCAGTGGTCCGACAGACCATGCCCATGGCCTCAAACATCCCATAATAAAGTCAGTGCCAGGATAGCTGCTTGGGGTGACCTCTGGAGGGAAACTGAGGCATGGGCTGGGGAGGCAGAACGTTGTTCTACACGTGTATGCACAATCCTTGTGCCTCCCTCGTAGCGCAAGGGGAGAACCCAAACTTAGCCCACCCTGGGGACACTCATGCCCATCCCAGACCTTTCAGGGCTCACCCCCTCCCACCCAGCCCCATGCAGGACCCCACAACCCGTGCATGCACACACACCACGCAGCACTCCAACACCTCCATCTCCGATTCCTGTGTTCACTCTGAAACCTAATGACAGCCTTTACGCCGGACACGCAGTGCTGTGACCTCAATACCCGGTGCAGTGCTCCGGGGGGGTGGGGGGCTCAGCCTGCTCGGTGCCCCCCGGGGCTGTGGCCGAGCTCTATCCATTCGGGCTGGGCGCACAGATAACATCATTGGGGCAGAGGCGGAGGTGAGGGTGTGACTGAAACTCCTGCTGGGTCACATGGGGAAGCCACGGCAGGAACCGGGTGTCAGAGGAGGCAGCGAGCAGTGAGGTATGGCGGGGCTGGGGGCACACGGGGGGGGGTGAGGGGGTGGCACCCTAAGGGGATGCTCCATCCTTGGGAGCAGCTGTGGGGGTGTGGGGTGCTGGGGTGAGCAGCACCGTGCTGATGGGGTGATGCGGTGCTGCCAGGTGGGACGGTTTGCACCCCAAAGACCCCAAAAGTTAGCAGCACCCCATAGGCCCCAAAAGCACTGGCATCACCCCCAGGGTGGGGGTACCTCCCTGAAGGTGGGGGCACCCTCCCTGGGTCACCCTTTGGGTGCTGACCCCCAAATTGATGGGCGCCTGCAGCTCGTGGTGTCACCACCATGAGGATCATCCAAGCCCCACGAGCACCCATTTAGTGCTGCACCCACCCTGGGGTGCCGTGTGAGGGGGGGGGAGGGGGGTCCCACCCTCGGGGCCCCCCCCAGCCCGGCGTGGGGCCACGCACAGGGTGCAGATGGCGGGAGGAAACGCGGCAGAGACGCGGAGGAGGGGGAGGAAAGGGGGGGGAAGCGCGGCTGCCGCAGCCACGGAAGCATCGTCGGCACCGCCTGCGCCCGGGGATGGGGTGGCAGTGGGGCCACCCACAGGTGTCACCCTACAGCCCCGTCACCGCACCCCGGTGGCTCCGTGTCTCAATCTGACACGCATCCCAGGATTGGGATGGTGCAAAGGGTCGAAGTGCCCCGTGGATATGGGGTCGGCGCGTCCCGTGGATGTGGGGTCGAGGAGTGCCACCCTGTGGCCACCCCGCAGCCGCCCAGCGCCCATCCTCGGATACCGTCATCCTGGCACAGCTCTTCGCTTTGGGTCCCCCATCCTGGCACTCCCACCTTGGGGTTGTCCTCCACTGCGCTTTCATCCACACCCCCCCTCCATCCCGGCACCCCCTTTATGCGTCCCCTCGTTCTGGGAGGGGGGTGTGAGCAGGCAGGGATGCGTGCATGTGGGGGAGGGAGCAGATGGGGCACCCAAATAGGGGTGTGCAATGGGGCAGAGATGTAGGGGTGCCCGAATAAGGGTGTCTGGATGGAGGGGGGGGGTCTTCAAGGGGGTGCTGATGGTGGGTGCAAGGAGAGGGGCACACAAATAAAGGAATCTGAGTGGGGGTTCCTGGATGACGTGTCCTGGATAGGGGCACCCAAATAGGAGTGTGCAACTGGGGTGTCAATATAGGGGTGCCCCAATAAGGGTGTCTGGATGGGGGTGTTGTGATGTGGGTGCCTTGGATGGAGGACACAAATAGGGGGTGTTGGAGGGGGGGGGAGGGGAATCTCCTACAGGTTTGCCCACAAAGGGGTGACCTAATTGGGATTTTTGGCACACAAATTGAGGCGTCTGGGGGGTGGGTGCCCAAATAGGGGAGCTGAGATGGGGGTACCCCTACAGGGATGCTCACACAGGGGTAACCCAGTAGGGGTGTGCAAACGGGGCGGTGATATTGGGTGCCTCAATAAGGGTACCTGGGATGGGGGTGATCAGATGGAGCCCCCCAGATAAGGGTACCCATACAAGGGTGCCTGAATGGAGTGTCCTGGGTGAGGGTGCTGAAATGTGGGCACCCCCGGCAGGGATGCTTGGATGGGGGCACCCAAATTGGGGTGCTGGAATTGGGGAACCCACACAGGGATGATCACACACGATTGACCCCAATAGGAGTGTCTGGGGGGTGCCTGGATACGGATACCCAAAAGGAGGTGTGCAAATGGGGTAGCAGTACCAGAGTGCCCCAATACAGATGCTAAGATGGAGGTGTTGAGATAGAGGCTCCCCAGATTAGGACACCTGTTATGGGGACGCCTGGATGGGGGCACCCAAATAGGAGTGATGGAATTGGGGTGCCCCAGTGGGAATGCTTAGACGGGGGGACCAAAATAGGGGGGCTGGAATGAAGGTGCCCAAATTGGGGTGCCTGGATAGGGGTGCTTGGGTGAGGGCACCCAAATTGGGGTACTGGGATGGGGATGCCTAGATAGGGCACCCAAATTGGGGTACTGGGATGGGGATGCCTGGATAGGGCACCCAAATTGGGGTGCTGGGATGGGGGTGTCTGGATAGGGTACCCAAATTGAGGTGCCAGGATGGAGATGCCTGGATAGGGCAACAAACTGTGGTGCTGGGATGGGGATGTCTGGATAGGGTACCCAAACTGTGGTGCTGGGATGGGGGTGTCTGGATAGGGTACCCAAATTGTGGTGCCGGGATGGAGATGCCTGGATAGGGCACCCAAATTGTGGTGCTAGAACTTGGCTGCCCAAATTGGGGTGCCTGGATGGGGGTGCCCCAATGGGGACATTTGGATGAAGGCACTCAAACTGGGGTGCTGCGATGGGGGCACCTAAATCCGAGTGTTGAGATAGGAGTGCCCAAATTGGGGTGCCAGGGCAGGGGTGCCCTGGTAGGGGTGCTTGGATGAGGACACCTGAATTGGGGTGCTGGGAGGTGCCTCTGGGAGCTCGTGAAGCTCACCCCATCCCACAGATGGAAGTGGAGAAGCCCCCCCAAAATGCTGAGCCGCCGACACTGCTGAAGACGTACCGATGGCGAACGGCAGCACCCGCAGGCGAGCGGGACCCCGAGCGGTGCAGTGCGACCCCGGGTGGTCGGCACTGGAGCCGGCTGCAGGGCTGGAAGCGTTCCTACAGCCAACCCGAGTCTGAGAGCCTCGACGATGGCGTTGGGAAGGGAAGCTCCAACCTGGGGGCACCCAAAGCCAGTGCCCGTCGGTCGCTCTTCCAAAGGGCGTTCTCGGCGCCCTCCAAGGTGGTCAAGGAGCCACGAAACCCCGAGGGTGGCAAAGGCACCCTACAGAAGTACCTGCGCTCCATGTCCAAGAAGAAGGGCTATGTGGAGAACGGGGCCAGGGCTGAGAAGGGGTCCCACGAGGCCATCCCAGGTATGGAGGTGTTTGGGGTGGTGGGGATGGGAGTGGGATGGGGTGGGAAGGGGATTGGAATGAGTGGGGATGGAATGAGGATGAGATGGGAGTGGGATGAAGATGGAGATGGGGTGGGATGGGGATTGGAATGAGGATGAGATGGGAGTGGGGTGGAGATGAGGATGGGGGTAGGATGGGGATGTTGCTGGGGGTGGGGATGGGGATGAGATCGGGGTGGATGGGGATGTAGGTGGGATGGAGATGGAGATACAACGGGATTTGTGTGGGGATGAGCTGGGATTGGGGTGGGGATGGAATGGGTATGAGATGGAAGTGGGATGGAGATGAGATGGGGGTGAGGGTGGGGATGGGAATAGGGATGGGGGTGGAGTCGGGGGTGAGGATGGGGATGGGGTTGGGATGGAGATGGGGATGAGATGGGAGAGGAATGGGGATGGAATGGGAATGAGATGGGGGTGGAATGGGGATGGGGATGGGAGTGGGATGGAAATGGGGGTGGTGGTCATGGGCTGAGGTGGTGGATGGTGGAGATGGGTGATGGTTTGGGGTGTAGAGTCTTGTGGGTGCCAGTTGGGTGTGATGGGTGGTGATGCTGGATGAAGGATTGGGTGTGATGAGTGATAGGGAAAGATGGTGGATAAGGGGCTTGAGGGACAGTGGGGGGTGGGCAGTGGAGACGGATGATGGGTTGGAGGAAAAAGAGCTGGGTTTGATGGGTTGGCAGGCAGTGGGGATGGGTGATGGCCTGGAAAGCACAGGGTACTGGGATGTGCTCCTCAGCATCACTGCACCAATGATGGTGTGACCACAGCCACATCCCCTGGCATCCTCATGGTAGCACCTCCGTGGCCACTCGTCCTCCAGCATCGCCACACCAGTGGTGACACAATAGCCACGTGGCCTTTGGCATCACAGCCCCCAGGATGGTGGCATGGCAGTGTTTCCATGTCCCCTGGCTCCACCACCCCAACCGTACCATGACATTGTCACACCTACTGCAGTACAGTCACAGCCACACTAAATGCCAACCATGGGACATGGGGACACAACAAGTGCCCATTGGGTGCTCCTGACCCCTCTGCTCCACACCCCCAGCCCCAGAGAGCAACCACGGTGCCCCATCCATCCCATTGCCTCCGGCAACCGATGTCACAGTGTGGGACGTCTCCAACTTCTCACTGGTAGACGGACAGCTGGTCCATGTGGGTCGGGACGAGGAGGTGAGGACGTGGGTACCCCTTATGTTATGGGGTGCACGGGGTGCTGGGCATTTGATCCCTGACCCCCCTCTGCGTCCTCAGACTTGGAGCAGGAACAGGAACCGGACCGGGAGCTCTGAGAGCAGCAGCCTGCACCCAGTGGGCGGCAGGAGGGACACCGGTGAGCTGACGACGTGGGGTGTTTGTGGGGTGCAAGCTCCAGTGCAGCTCCTGGGGCACGCCACGCACCACGCTGTGCTCTTTGCTTCCCACCATGCACCACGCCATGCCCTGTGCTGCACATCATGCCACGCGCAAGCCCGTGCACCACTCCATGCTCTGTGCCATGTGCACTGCACATCGTGCACCACCGTGCCATGCACCGAACCGTGCACCGCACCGCATCCTGTGCCACGCACCTTGCATTTTGCACCATGCCCCAACACCACGCACCTTGCCCTACACCTTGCCCCATGACTCGCATCGTGCACCGCGCGTCGTGCCCCACTCCATGCACCCCACTCGTGCGCCTTGCACTGTGGATCTTGCACTGCACGCTGTGCCCCACACCCCGGTGCGGAGGAAGCCCTCCATGTGCCGTCACCGCTTCCTCCGCGCCGCTGCTGTGCGCTGATCCTCCTGATAAGGGCTTCCTTGCCACCATGGGCCCCCGTCGCTGGCTGCTGTGCGCGGCGCACGGTGAGACCCCAGCCCTAGCTCGACCCCCCTGCACGCCAGTGCACCCACCAGTGGGCCGCACCCCATGCGTGGCCGTGCTTCCTTCTGCTTTTTGGGGAGGGGGGTGCTGCACCCCGTCGTGGTTTCGGGGTCTAACATGGGCCACCCCAACAGACCCCGAGGAGAGGAGTGTGAGGACAGCTGGGAAAGGCACCGACAGCGACGGCTCCACCACCTCGCAGTTCAGCAACGTGAAGGTGGGTCCCACTGTCACCCACGGGTGTCACACTGTACCTTGGGCTCACCCGTCATCTCTCCATCCCCACCCTACAGGGACTGCTGTGGAAGAGACTGCGGGAGCGGAAAGGTCGCATTGTGCCCAAAAATGAGAGCTCAGCGGCGGTCGGCACAGATGGAGAAAGGTATGAAGGCGGTGGGGACAGCGTGGGGACAGCGTGGAGGGTCTTTGGTGACAGCTGTGTCTGCCACAGGGCCCCGAGCCGCAGCGGCTCCCACGAATCCCTGCTGCCAGCACCCAGCGCAGCCGAGCTGGACCTCAGCGGGGAGAATGTCATCGTGCGCCCCGTGCACGGCAGCATCGTGGGCGAGAAATTCTGCTTCCAGGTGATGGTGCTGGGGGAAGGGCAAGACAAGCAGCCCATACATACACCCTATAGAGGCACCCAGGGTACCCTGCAGAGGCACCCAGAGCACCCCAGAAATCCTGGATGTGCGTCCAGAGCACCCATGGCACTCTGTAGATGCACCCAGGGCACACAGGGCACCCTATAAGGGTGCCGAAGGTACCCTGGGTCCTATAGAGGCACCCAGGGCACCTCAGCACACACATCCCCAGGTGCCCCCTGACCTCCTCCCTGTCTGCAGATCATCACAGGTGGGCACAGCCATTCCTTCGGGTGCAGCTCCTTGGCTGAACGCGACCGCTGGATTGAGAACCTGCGCCGCACGGTGCAGCCCAACAAGGTGGGACCCCCAGGGACCTCCCACAGGCCCTGTCCCCATTGTGTCCCCTTGTGTCCTGCTGTCCCTTTGTGGATTTGGCCAACCTCTTGTGTCCTGAAGTATTTGGCCATCCATACTTCTGTGTCTCCTCCCATCCCTCATATCCCCTCCAGTCCCCTGTGTTCCCTCCAAATCACACATCCTCTCTTGTCCCCAAGGCCTCTTTGTGTCCTCTGTGACCCCTTCCGTCCTAATATTCCTTCCTGTGCCCCATGTGCCCTCCTGTCCCCAAGGCCTCCTCCTATCTCCCGTGTTCCCTCACGTCTGCCATGTCCTCTCCTATCCTGTCCAGTCCCCTCATGTCCCCAGTGCCACATCCTGTCCCCCTATCATAGAATCATAGAATCACAGAATCATAGAATCATAGAATGGGCTGGGTTGAAACGAACCAATGATCATCGATATCCCCTCCTTTCCCCCATGCTCCCTCATGTCCCCCAAGTCCTCAATTCCCCCTCGCATCCTCCACATCCCCTTATGTCCCCAATTCCCCCCCATGCCTCCCATGTCCCCTCCTGTCCCCCAAGTCCTCTCCTGTCCCCAGTGCCAGCTCCTGTCCCCCATGTCCTCTCCAGTCCCCCATGTCTCCTTCTTCTCCCAGCGTCCCCTCCTGTCCCCCGTGTCTTCTCCAGTCCTACTTTCCCTTCCAGTCCCATGTCCCCATCTGTTCCACATCTCCTCCTGTCCCCCAACATCCCTCCTGTCCCAAATGCCACCTCCTATCCCATGGATATGGATACCCTCCTATCCCCCATGCCCCCAAGTCCCCTCCTGTCCCCCAAGTCCCCTCCTGCCCTCAATGTCCCTTCCTGTGTCTAATCCAGCCCCACTTTCCCATCCAGTCTCACCTCCCCGCCTGTCCCACATCCCCTCCTTTCCCCCCATGTCCCCATTGTCCCCTCCTGTCCCCAGGACAACTGCGAGCGCCTGGAGCTGGCTCTGAGCCTGTGGGTGTACGAGGCACGGGACCTGCCGCCCCGCCGCCGCCTGCGGTGCCACCTCCACCTGGACGGCACGCTCTTCGCCCGCACCACCGCCAAAGTGTCCGGTCCCGACGGCGAGCTCTTTTGGGGGGAGCTCTTCCAGCTGGCCGCCCTCCCGCCCTCCCAAGCCCTCACCCTCTCGCTTTGCCGTGATGATCAGGGCCACCCCAGCCAGCCAGTGGCATCTGTCACCGTCCCTTTGGCCGAGCTGGCTGCTGCCCGGCAGCCCTTGGAGCGGTGGTATCCGTTGAGCAGTCATGGTGGCAATGACCAGGCACCGGCGGTGCGGGTGCGCGGGCGGTACCGGGAGGTGAGGGTGCTGCCCATCGTACGCTACAAGGAGTTGGCTGAGTTCATCACCTTCCACTATCGGGAGCTGTGTGCCTGCCTGGAGCCCACCATCGCCGTGAGACACAAGGAGGAGCTCGCCGGCGCCTTGGTGCGCGTCCTGCAGAGCACCGGGAAAGCCAAGGTAGAGCGGCTGGTGGCCGTGGTGGGATGGACGCGGTGGTTGGGGTGGGGTGAGGGTGGGATGAGTGATGGTTGTGATGGGGCGGATGTTGTGCTTGGGTTGGGATGGAGGGAGGGATGGATGTGCCCAAGTTGTGATGGATACGATGGTTGGGGTGCGATGGGTGATGACCAAGTTGGGGGATGTGGTAGTTGGGGTGGGATGGGGATGGAATGGGTAATGGCTACGGTGGGGGAGATGTGGTGGTTGGGATGGGATGGACAAGGTGGTTGGGGTGGGATGAGGGTGGAATGGGTGAAGGTTGTGATGGTGTGGATGTTGTGGTTGGGTTGGGATGGGAGTGGGATGGATGAAGGCTGTGATGGGATGGATATGGAGGTTGGGGTGGGATGGGTGATGACCAAGGTGGGGGGGATGTGGTGGTTGGGATGGGATGGGAATTGGATGAGTGATGGCTACGGTGGGGTAGATGTGGTGGTTGGGATGGGTCATGGTTGGGGTGAGAAGTGTGATGGCTGTGGTGTGATGGACACAGAGGTAGGATGGGGTGAGGGTGGGATGGGTGATGGTTGTGATGGGGTGGATGTTGTGGTTGGGTTGGGATGGGAGTGGGATGGGTGAAGGCTGTGATGGGATGGAGATGGTAGTTGGAGTGGGATGGAGGGAGGGATGGATGTGCCCAAGTTGTGATGGACATGATGGTTGGGGTGGGATGGGTGATGACCAAGTTGGGGGGGATGTGGTGGTTGGGATGGGATGGGGGTTGGATGAGTGATGGCTACGGTGGAGTAGATGTGGTGGTTGGGATGGAATGGGCCATGGTTGGGGTGGGATGGACAAGGTGGTTGGGGTGGGAAGCATGATGGCTGTGGTGGGACAGACACAGTAGTTGGAGCAGGATGGGTAATGGTCACGGTGGGATGGATGTGATGGTTGAGGTGGGATGGGTGATGACCAAGATGGGGGGGGATTTGGTAATTGGGGTGGGATGGAGATTGGATGGCTGATGGCTATGGTGGGGGTGGATGTGATGGTTGGGGTGGAAAGCATGTTGGCCATGGTGGGATGGACACAGTGGTTGGGGTAGGATGGAAGAGGGATGGATATGCCCAAATTGTGATGTACATGATGATTGGAGTGGGATGGGGGAGGGATGGGTGTTGGCTGTGGTAGGGTGGATGCAGTGGTTGGGGTGGGATAAAGATGGAATGGGTGTACCCAAATTGTGGTGGACATGATGGTTGGGGTGGGATGGGATTGTGAGGGGAATGGGGTGGGATGGATGGTTGGGTTGTGTTGAATTTGGTTGGGATGGGATGTGTTGGCATGGCATTGTGAGTGGGATGGGATGTGATGGGATGGGATGGGGTGGGATGGGATGGGGTGGGAAGTACAACTCAAGGGCACTCCAGGAGATTCCAGCACTGCCCAGACCGGACTGCCCAAGCCACATCGGGCCCATGGGTGCTCCCCAACTTCCATCCCACAGGAGTTCCTCATTGACCTCGGAGTGGCTGAGTTGGATCGCTTTGATGATCGGGAGTCGCTCATCTTCCGAGAGAACACATTGGCCACCAAAGCCATTGATGAATACATGAAGCTGGTGGGGGGCAAATACCTCCAGGACACGCTGGGTACGAGCAGGTGTTACGGGATATTATGGGGTGTTACGGGGGCTAGGTATGACTTCATGAGGCATTCCAGGCTATGGGACACCCCCAGGATCTCCATGGGGTTGTCCCACGGCAGTGACGGCTCGGTCCCCTCATTGCCTTTCTCCTGGTGCCCAGGTGAGGCTGTGGCCCAGCTCTGCTCCTCAGATGACAGCTGTGAAGTCGATCCCAGCAAATGTGGTGGCCCTGACCTCTCAGACAACCAGAACAACCTGCGGCAGGTCTGCGAGGAGACCCTCCAGCGCATCGCCACGTCCTGCGAGTGAGGAACAGCCCCGTGGGGGCGCGGGGGTGGGCTCTGCATCGAGGTGGGTCTGGGGGCAGGAAAGGGGTTGGGAGCTGGCACAGGCAATGGGACAGGTATGGGGGACATGGAGGCAGACTTGGGGGTGGGCATCAGAAAGGATGTGGGGACAAGTCTGGGGACGGATGTGGGGCAGGGATGGAGATAGGCACCATCCCTGGGACGGACGTGGCTATGGGCACCAGGAAGGACATGGGGGCATGTTTTGGGCCCGGGATGGAGACAGGCACCATGACCGTGGTGATGGGCACTAAGAGTGAGGTGGGGACAACTCTGGGGACAGACACAGGGGACAGGGATGGAATTAGGCAGCATCCCTGGGATGGCCATAGTGATCAGCAGCAGGAGGGACAGTGGACAAGTCTGGGAACAAACGTGGGGACAGGAATGGAGACAGGCACCATGGCCACAGTGATGGACACCAGGAAATACAAAGGGGACGGGATTGGGGATAGACATGGGAGATCAGCATGGGGACAAGCACAACAGTGGTGGGCACCATGCCCCGTGGTGGCACATAGGGGACACCAGAGCCACCCACCCACCCCGTCTGTCCCCACAGCATCTTCCCGGCGGAGCTGGGCGAGATCTTCGCAGCGTGGCAGGAGGAGTGCATGGCTCGGGGCAAGGCGGCCATAGGGCAGCGCTTGGTCTCAGCCTCGCTCTTCCTGAGATTCCTCTGCCCTGCCATCATGTCCCCGAGTCTCTTTGGCCTCGTCCAGGAGTACCCGAGTGAGGCCACCGCTCGTACCCTCACCCTGGTGGCCAAGGTCATCCAGAACCTGGCCAACTTCACCACGTACGTCACGGCACGTCACCCCATGGGGAAGATATGGGGCAGCACAGATGTCCCCTACAGCCATGGGGCAGTAGGGATGCCCTCAAACGCCTTGGGGCAACATGAATGTCCCTGATAGTCTCTGGGGCTACTAGAACTCCCTTATGTGCTAAAGGACAACAGGGATGGACCCTACAGCCCATGGGGCAGCAGGGGCGTCCTTATCATGCCATAAGGCAGTAGGGATGTCCCTAATACACCATAGGACAACAGGAATGTCCCTGGAATTCCATAGAGGTGTTAGAACCTCGCCTACATGCCATGGGGCAGCAGGGATGGACCTTACAAACTTTGGGCGCCGAGGGATACTGTGGGGCAGCAGGGATGTCCCCAGGAAGCCACGTGAGCCAAGAAGTACATGGTTCTGGTGGTGGCCCGTGGGTGACTGGCCATCGTGGTCCTCAGGTTTGGTGAGAAGGAGGCCTACATGGGCTTCATGAACGAGTTCCTGGAGCACCACTGGAGCACCATGACAGCCTTCCTGAGGAGCGTGGCCAGCCCTGAGAGCAGCGGCCATGTGGCCACCTATGATGGCTATGTGGACCTGGCCCTGGAGCTTGCCACCCTCCATCTCCTGCTCTGTGATATCTTCTCCAGCCTGGACCAGGTGCCACCTGCATGTCCTCGAGGGTGGCTAGTGACATGGGCCTCTTCCTTCTCCCTATGTGCAGAGCTGGGTGCTCGCAGCCCCGTGGGTGTCACTGCCCCATGGGTGTCACTGCCCCATGGCCACCCCATGATGTCCCATTTTGTCCCATCAGGCCACACAGGAAGAGCTGGAACCTCTACCCACCATCCTCAATGCCATCAGGGAGGGCACGCCAGTCCCTGTCTCCGTCCGGCTCAGCTCCATCACAGAACGAAGGTAACAAAGGGGAACAAGGGACACACACGGGACCAATGGGGACATGTGGGGGTCAGAGGGGTGACACCAGGAGCAGTTTGGGGTGGCTCTGGTCCTGGTTGGCTCCAGGGGGACTCTAGGATTTGGTGGGTGATGGGACCATGGGGACGCTTTAGGAGTGAGAGGATAATGAGGACTTTTTGAGGAATGGTGATGGGGGTTCTTTGTTGGGTGACAAGAATATGGGGACCCTTTGGCGGGTAATGGAGACCTTTAGAGGGCCATGGGGAACTTTTGGGGAGGAGCACAGGGATCTTTAAGAGCAGAGCCATGGGAACTCTTTGGTGGGTGACGAGATCTCGGGGATCTCTGGGGCAGGATCTCACTAGGGGACGGTTCTGGCCTCAAGTGGTTTAGGGATGACTATGGTCCAGGCTGGATTCAAGGGACAGTTCTGGTCCCACGTGCTTTTAGGACACGTTTCTGCTCCTGGATGGATTCCATATATGGTTGTGGTCCAGGATGGGGATGGTTCTGATCCCAGACGGGTTCAGCTCTGATCCCAAAAGAGTTTGGGGTCCTTCACCTCCTATGTGGTTGTGGTCCAGGGTGGGGATGGTTCTGATCCCAGATGGGTTCAGCTCTGATCCCAAAAGAGTTTGGGGTCCTTCACCCCCTATGTGGTTGTGGTCCAGGATGGGGATGGTTCTGATCCCAGATGGGTTCAGCACTGATCTCAAAAGAGTTTGGGGTCCTTCACCTCCCTGATACCCCACAGCTCGGAGAGCTTCAAGCCAGGCTTCGTGCCGCCGCGGGACCTGAGCAAGCACAGCCCTCTCATCAAGAGCCAATCGCTCATCAGCATCCGCCGCGCCCGCAGCCGGGAGGACGGGACAGATGTGGAATTGACACCGGTTCCGGTACCGTCACCGCGATCCAGTCGGGAGCGCAGGAACGTGCAGCGCACCCAAAGCGTCCCGGCACAGAACAAAGCTGCCCGGCGTCTGCGCAAGCAGAACAGCGTGGAGCACGTGGTGGAACCAACGGGAGGGGATGGAGCGAGGTCCTCTGTGCACCGTGAGGGCACCGTGAGTCCCCCCGGGGTGCTGGACTCCGTGGAGGGCCGTCACCCCATGGGGTTACATGAGAGTCGGGATCTTTTGGGGATGGTGGGATCCCGGGGACCTTCTGGTGGAGGATGGGATCACGGGGACACTTTGGTCATAATAGGGTCATGGAGAACTTTTGGGGTAAGGCCGTGGGGACCCTCTGGTGGAGGATGGGGCCGTGGGAACCTTTTGGTGGAGGACAGGAGCACGGTGACCTCTTATGGGTGATGGAAACATGGGGATGTTTTTGGGTAGGGCCATGGGTGGAGGGACTGTGGGGGACCCTTTGGAGGTGACAGGAACATGGGGACTTTTTAGGGGTGGTGGGACCATAGGAATCTCTTGGGACAGGGCCAAGGGGACACTTTGATGGTGGCGGAATCATGGTGACATTTCAGGGCAGGGCCATGGAGAACTTTTGGTGGAGGACGGGATCATGGGGACACTTTGGTGATAAAAGGATCATGGAGACCTTTTGGGGTTAGGGCCATGGGGACACTTTGGTGGAGGACAGGGCCATGAGGACCCTTTGGTGATGGTGGTATCATGGGAATCTTTTAGAGAAAGGTCATAAGTGGCCCTTTGGGGGTGACAGGATCTGTGGGGATTTTTTAGGGGCCAGGCAATGGGGGTAGTTTGGGGCAGGACCGCAGGGGGTTCTTTGGTGGGTGATGGGACCATGGGGACCTTTTGAGGGTGAGAGAGGTGTGGAGATGCTTTGGGAGTGACAGATTCTTGTGGACCCTTTGGGGATGAAGGGATCATGGAGACCCCTCAGGGTACATCCGTGGGATCCTACTGGGGAGACAGGGACATGGGGATACTTTGGTGGGTGACATGATTGTGGGGACTCTTTGGTGGGTGATGGGTCCATGGGTCTATTTGGAGGCAGGGCCATGGGGACCTTTTGAGACAGGACCAAGGGTACCTTTGGGGGATGACAGGAACATGGGGACACTTTCAGGATGAAAGGACCATGGAGATCTCTCCATGATGCAGTCAGGGGGAACCCTCAGCACAGGTCCATGGGGATATTTTGGGGATGACAAATCCATTGAGACTCAATAGGGATGACAGAACCACGGGGAACCAATGGAGATGACAGGGCCATGGAGATCCACTGGGGTGATATGTCCATGGATCCATTGGGGAAGTCAGATCCACGGGGACTCTTTGGGGACGATAGATCCATGTGGACCCATTGGGGATGAGGTCCAGAGGGGCCCAGCATTTCCATTGGGACCCATTGAGGATGATGGGACTCTGGGGACTCTTTGTGGATGATGGGACCATGGGACCCCTCAGTGCAGGTCTATGGAGACCCTTTGGGAATGACAGACTCTTGGGGGGCCCATTGGGGATGGGAGGTCCATGGGGACATTTGGAGGTCACCATACCCTCACTGTGCAGTCCCTGCCCCGCTGCACACCCAAGGGTGCTGACACTGATGTGTGCCCCCGATGTTGTAGGGCCGCTCAAAGCTGCGCCCATCGGTGTCACTGCCACGTAAATCCACGGTGCCGTGGCAGCGCTATGCTGAGGAGGTGTCAGTGGCACAGGGTGAGCTCTACGCCATCCGCCCGCTGGAGAAGGTAACCTGGGGAGCACGGCAGCGGGACGGCACCCATAGGGACACCATGCTGACATCCATCCCTGCGTCCCCAGCAGCATGGGAGGCAGATCGAGGCACTGCGGAAGGAGGTGGCTGAAGGCCAGGAGAGGCTGCGGGTGGTGGAGGAGAAGGTGGGCGAGCTGGAGGGCGAGCAGCGTGGGCTGCAGCAGGAGCAGGGCCAGCACCGAGAGCTGCTCGAGCGTCTGCGGCTGCAGCTGGAGGAGAGCAACGCACGGATGGCCAACCTGGTTGCCAGGTGGGTGTCACCAAGGCACGGGTGTCCCCAAAGCCCTGATGTCCCCAAAACCCAGGCTGAGTTGTTTGTTATGGGGATGTTGTTTGTTATGGGGCTGAGGGTTTGTTATCCCCACAACCCGGTGTCCACAGAGTCACAATGTCCTCAAAGCCTGGATATCCCCAAAACCCTCGTATCCCCAAAGCATGACTTTTGCCTGTGTGTGTTCCCAAATCTTTGGTGTCCCCAAAGCCTCGATGTCCCAACAGCTTTTACGGCCCCAAAGCCCACATGTTCCCAAATCCTGGGTGCCCCCAAAGCCTCAGCGCCCCCAAAGCTGTGGTGTTCCCAAATCTTTGGTGTCCCCAAAGCCTCAATATCCCCATACCCTCAATCAAATCTTCGGGGCCTCAAATCTTTGGGGCTCACCTGCGCTGCTTTAGGCTGACGGCAGCTGAAGGGACCCGCAAGAAGGACCTGGAGAGGCTGAAGGCAAGCGAGGACCGGGGCAGAGCACTGGTAAGACACTGGGACCCTGGAGATAGGGACAAGGACAGGGCCATGTGGTGGTGGTGGTGGTGGTGGTGGTGGTGGTGGCACTGACGCATCCTCTGGCAGGAGAGCAGGCTGGTGGCACTGGAGCGGGAGCACAGCGAGCTGCGGGATGCCATCACCCGGCTGCTGGGCCACCCCGGCAGGATGGGACGGCGGCCACCAGCACAGAGCAGGGACGAGGGTGGGGATGAGGGACAGGCCACCAGTGTGTGACTTTGGATGTCACCGCGGCACGGCTGCGTTCCCCAGGTCCTGATCTCGATGGATTTCCGTCCCTCAGCAATAAATATTGTTGGTGTCACTGTGACTCGGTGCTGGTTGGGTTCTGTCACCACTCTGGGCTCTGTCCCCAGTGCCATTCTGTTTCTAGTGTCACCTTGTCCCCAACCATGGGGACCCTGTGGGGCAGAGTCACAGGGAACCCTATGGTGAGTGACACCCTATGCTGAGTGATGACACCATGGGGAACTTTTGGGGGTGTTGGAACCATGGCAACTCATCTAGGGGTGACGAGACCATGGGGAGCCTTTGGGACAGGGCCATGGGACCATTTAGGAATGCTGAGTCCATGGGAACCTTTTGGGGGTGACAGAATCCTAGGGACTCCAGTGAGTGAGAGGACTGTGAAGACCCTCTGGTGGGTGATGGGACCACGGGAACCTTTTGGTGGAAGATAGGACCATGAGGAACCTTTGGGGGTGCCAAGTCCATGAGGGTGTTTTGGGGGTGACAGGACCATAGGGACCCTCTAAAAGTGACAGAACCGCGGGGACTTGGGTGGGTGACAGGATCACGGAGACGTTTTGGTGGATGCACAGGACCACGAGGACCTTTTGGGGCAGAGCCATGCAGACCCTCTGGTGGGTGATGGGATCATGGGGACCTTTAGGGACAGGACCATGGGGACTTTTAGGGACAGGACCATGGGGACCTTTAGGGACAGGACCATGGGGACTTTTAGGGACAGGACCATGGGGACCTTTAGGGACAGACCATGGGGACCTTTAGGGACAGGACCATGGGGACCTTTAGGGACAGGACCAAGGGGACCTTTAGAGACAGGACCACAGGGACCTTTAGGGATAGGACCATGGGGACCTTTAGGGACAGGACCACGGGGACCTTTAGGGATAGGACCATGGGGACTTTTAGGGACAGGACCATGGGGACCTTAGGGGACCATGAGCACGCTTTGGGGCTGACAGGATGGCGGGGACTCTTTGAGGGGGACCAAGCACTTGAGGACCCTTCGGGACAGGACCATTTTGAGAGGTGACATCTCCTTTGGAGATGAGGGAACCACGGAAACCCCTCCACGATGGGGTCATGGGAATCCCTCGGGGCACGTCCATGGGGAACCATAGGGAAAGGCCATGGGGGAACGTCTGGGGGCGAGAGGGCCATGGGGGACCCTTTGTGGGGGTGACGGGACCGCGGGCACCCCTCGCGCAGCCCATTGCCCTGCGCCCCCCAAGATGGCGGCGCCGCAGCCCCGTCGCGCTCCGATGACGCAATCACCCCGCGACGCACAGCCCTTCCCCCCCTCCCCGTGGAAGGTCGTCACCCCCAATATGGCGGCGCCATCAGCTCCGTGACGCCATCACCTCGCGCCGCTCCCGGCGCCGTCTAAAAGTGACGTCATCACAGCGAGCCGCGCGGCCCGGAAAAAAATGGCTCGGTACGGCGCTGTGACGTCATCTCCGCGCGCCGCTCGGCCCAGGGAGGGCGGAGGGGGCGGCGGCGGCGGCGCGCGGGGATCCCTCCGGCGGGGGGGGGGGGCGGGGCGGGGCGGCCTGAAGGCGGCCCCAAGATGGCGGCGGCGGGAGCGGAGGCGGCGCTGGGGCCCCGTTCGCCGCCCCCAAGATGTCGGCGTCGGGCGGGCGGCGCGCGGCGTGACGTCGTCGGGCCCCGCCGGCGGGGGGGGGGCGGGGGAGCGGCCCGAGCGGCGCAGGCGGCGGCGGCGGCGGCGGCGGAGGAGGAGGAGGAGGAAGAGGCGGAGAGGGGGGGCCCGGGCCCGGCCGAGGCCCCGGGGGGGGATTTAAAGGGACCATGTCCCCTCCGAGGGGAGAACGGCGGCGGCGGCGGAGCGGCGAGAGAGGCGGGCGGCCCCGGGGGTGGCGGCTGCGGCGCTGAGGGGGGGGGAGAGGGGTGAGTAACGGGGGGGGGAACCGTCCTGAGTGCTGAACGGGGGTCTGGGAGCGGGGGGGGGGCGAGGGAGAGAGGTGACAGCGGGGCGGGGGGGGAGCGGGGGGGTGTGACAGTGTGGGGACGGCGGGGGGGGCGGCTGTGTTCTAGGAGTAATGAGTTGGGGGGGGCACAGGTGGCAGTGGTGCCATGGGGAGGGGGGGGAGTGAATGGGGGGCTGCGACAGTGTGGGGACACGGGGGGAGGTGTGCTGAGATGGGGGGGTCAGAGTCTGGGGGGGGCATGGGGGGGTTTGTGATTGTGGGGGCAATGGGGGCACAGGTATCATAGGGGTTATGGGGGGGCTGTTCTGGGGGGAAGTGTTTTGGGGGGGCTGTGACAGTGTGGGGACACGGGGGGAGGTGTGCTGAGATGGGGGGGTCAGAGTCTGGGGGGGCATGG
The DNA here is from genome assembly GCA_037305975.1 of Chrysolophus pictus. NCBI lineage: Eukaryota > Metazoa > Chordata > Aves > Galliformes > Phasianidae > Chrysolophus > Chrysolophus pictus. The sequence continues at coordinate 1,197,491 of CM074605.1, forward strand.
GAAGTTTATGACTGTGGGGGCTCAGGTGGCAATGGGGGGGACACAGATATTGTGGGGGTTATGGGGGGCTGTGCTGGGGGGAAACAGGTAGCAATGGTGAAATGGTGGGGGGAGAGTTTTGCGGGGGGCTGTGATGTGGGGTCACAGGGGGCTGTGCTGTAATGGGGGGGTCAGAGTCTGGGGGGGACGTGGGGGGGTTTGTGATTGTGGGGGCACAGGTGGCAATGAGGGCACAGGTATCACAGTTGTTTGGGGGGCTGTGCTGGGGCGCAGGTAGCAATGATGACATGATGGGGGGAGTGTTTTGGGGGGGCACGGGGGGCCTGTGCTGAGATGGGGGGGTCAGAGTATAGGGGGGACATGGGGGGGTTTGTGATTGTGGGAGCAGAGGTGGCAATGTGGGCACAGGTATCATAGTTGTTATGGGGGGGCTGTGCTGGGGGGAAGTGTTTTGGGGGGGCTGTGACAGTGTGGGGACATGGGGGAGGCTGTGTTGAGATGGGGGGGTCAGAGTCTGGGGGGGACATGAGGGGGGTTTGTGATAGTGGGGGCACAGGTGGCAGTGGGGGCACAGGTATCATAGGGGTTATGGGGGGGCTGTGCTGGGGGGGCACAGGTGGCAGGGAGGACATGGGGGCTACTGTGCTGAGGGGAAGTGTTTTGGGGGGGCTGCGACAGTGTGGGGACACGGGGGGAGGTGTGCTGAGATGGGGGGGTCAGAGTTCAGGGTTGGGACATGGGGGGTTTTGCGATAGTGGGGGCACAGGTGGCAATAGGGGCACAGGTATCACAGCTGTTATGGGGGTTGTGTTGGGGCACAGGTAGCAATGGTGACGTGGGGGGAGTGTTTTGGGGGGGCTGTTATGATGTGGGATCATGGGGGGCTGTGCTGAGATGGGGGGTCAGAGTCTGGGGGGGTCATGGGGGATTTGTGATAGTGGGGGCACAGGTGGCAATGGGGGCACAGGTATCATAGGAGTTATGGGGGGCTGTGCTGGGGGGGCACAGGTGGCAGTGAGGACATGGGAGGGAGGGGATTGGGGGGCTGTGACTGTGTGGGGACATGGGGGGCTGTGCTGAAATGGGGGTGTCAGAGTTGGGGGGGCCATGGTGGGGTTTGTGGCAGTGGGGACATGGGGGGGCAGTGGAGGAGGGAGTGTTTTGGGGGGCTGTGAACAGTATGGGGGCACAGGGGGCTGTGCTGAGATGGGGGGGTCAGAGTCTGGGGGAGGGCATGGGGGGTTTGTGATTGTGGGGGCACAGGTGGCAATGGGGGCACAGGTATCATAGGGGTTATGGGGGCTGTGCTGGGGGGGCACAGGGGTCCTGGAGGGGTAGGGGAGGGGGGTGTCCTAGGGAGGTTATGGGGGGGGGGGGTCTGTGCTTGGGGGGGTCTTATGGGGAGATGTGACAGTTGGGTGACTTGCAGGTCTGTTCTGAGATGGGGGTCCTGGATGCTTGAGGGTTGGGGTTGGGACAGGTGGCAATGGGGGGGGCACAGATGTGCTGGGGGTAATGGGGAGACTGCTGGGGGGGGCACAGGTGGCAGTGGGGGGGGCTTGGCGGGGGGCTTGGGTTGTGACAGTTTGAGGATGCAGGTGGCAGTGGGGAGGGGGGTGGAGGTGTTGTAATGGGGGGCACACAGGTGGCAGTGGGGATGTTGGCGGGGGGGGCACTGTTCTGGGGAGGGGGAAGATGTTTTGGGAAGGGCTGTGCTGTTATGGGGGAGTGGAAAGGTTTGTGAGGGGGGCACAGTTGTCCTGGGGGGCAATGTGGCAGCTGGGGGGAGGGGGGACTATGGGAGAAAGGGGGAGGGCAAGTGTTTCTATAGGGGGCTGTGACAGTGGGGGGGCACAAATGATGATGGGGGGGAGCAAGCTGACGGGACACAGGTGGCAATGGAGCAATGTGGGGGGGAGTACTGTGCTGAGGAGGGGGAGAAAAAGTGTTTTGGGGGGGGGGCTGTGCTGATATGGGGGGGTCAGGCACTGGGGGGGGCAGTGGAGGGGTTTGTGACAGTTCAGGGACGCAGGTGGCAGTGGGGGGAGGGATGGGTAGCAATGGGGTAAAGGTGGAGGTTGGGGGGGCAAGTGGCAATGGGGACCCCCCCCCCCTCCCCCTCCCCCTCCAGGACTGTGCTGGGGGGGTGGAATGGGGACAGTGACACGAGACAGGGATGCCAGCACCATGCCAGGTGACAGCTGTCACCAGGTGGGTGACATGGGGTTGGAGGGGGGGGGATTTGGACCTGTTCCCCCCCTCCTCTTTGGGTTGGTTCAGCATCACTTCGCCCACCCGGAGACCCCAAGAACCCTCCGTTAACGAACGGCTGCTAACGAGGGGTGGGAGCCTTGATGGGAACATCAGTGATTTGGGGGGGGCTTTGGGGCCAGGGTTCCTCCCCATGCAGCTCGTGCCCCCCCCCCCGTGGCCCTTTGGAGCATCTCTGGGCTCGACGTCGCTCCGTTTCACCCAACGCTGCCATGGCAGTGACTCCACATGGAGCCCAACATCCCCGTGTTGGGATCGTCCCGGAACGAATGCTGCATCCCAACCCAACGCTGGATTTCCCATCCCAGCACTGCAGCTCTGCAAGCAAAGAGGAGGAAGGAGCTTTTTTAGGGGACGCTTCCCAACGGTGGGAAGGAGGAAAACCCTTCAGCTCAATGCTGTCCTTAATGCAGCTTCGGGAAGTTTTCCTTCTTGGGCACATGGGGAGAATCTGTTGATTTCTCCGAGGAAGGAAATCCTCCAGGATCCCATTTCCAACCCAACTTCTGCTACGAAAACGTCGTCGCTATGGAGGGAAACCATCCGGGATCTCAGCTCCAACCCAAAAATACCATCGTGATCGTTTGGAGCTTTTGGGAACTTCCCCAAATTCCTCCTTGGATCGAATTCCATTGCAATCGTTCACCCTTTGCATTTCTGCCCTGGAAGGAGTTGTTCCCCAAAGAAGAAATCCTCGCAGTCGAAGCGTTTTGATGGGAGAACCCAACTGGATGCGCTCAGCCCTTAACCAAAAAAAAAAAAAAAAAGGGGGTAAAAAAGCCCCCAAAAAGGCTCGGAATGCCACCAGGAGCCATCAGGCCTCGATGCGGATCTCTCTTGGCTTTCTGGTGGGGCATTTCCCCATCCTCGGCTCCCAGGGAAGGAAGCAATTGTCCCCACTTAACCATTTTAGCATTTAAATTGTGGCGGTGCCGCTCCGCCTTTGCATGGCCATGGGGCGATGGGTTGGGGGAGGGATGCTGCAGTGCTGCTCCGTCCCTCGCTATGAACGGGTGCTGGGGAGTGTGGTGAGACAACTTTTGTCACTTCTTTCTTTCTTTTTTTTTTTTTTTTAATTTTTGCTTTTTAGAGCCCAGAAGTTGCTGGGATTTGGGGTTTTTAGATGGGTCGCGGTTGGGTTAACGGTTGGGTGGTTGCGACGGAACCGAACCCAAACTCTCTAAAACCGGGGGTTTTTAGGATGGAGGCATCCGCTGCCTTTTCTCGTGGGTTTCTGAGCTGCACAGGTGTGTGAGGGGGGGAATCTCCCTTTTCCTCCCCCATCGGACTCAAAAAACCCCAACCAAGAGTTGGGAGATGGAGAAGGGCAGCGGTTGGTCCCTATGGAGAGGAGGGACGTCAGCGCGTCTTGCAAAGGGAAAAACCCTTTCCTGAAGCAGGGAGGCTTCAGCTCTTTCCAAAAAACCCATGCGTGAGGAGGAGGGGAAGGAGAGAAGGGCTGTGGGATCAGCTCCAGTGTGCCCAGCGTTGGTTTTTCTGGGGTTTACCCAAAATCCAGGTTTCTTGCGATGTCGGGGTCGGTGCACGCCGGGATGCGGGCTCAGTTTGGGATGCTGTGCTGTAGGGTCGGAAGGGCCAAACTGGGGAGCTGCATTGTGTCCAAAGGGGGAACAAAAAGAGCTCTTCAGGTTGTTTTGCTTTATTTCAGATTATTTTTCACCCCGGCGGGTTCCTTCGCAGGGAGGACAGCACTCGTTTTGCCATCAGCCCATCCATCGCGTCACGATTTTAGGAATGGGGTGATGCGTTTTGGGGCGATTTCCCTCTTTTTGCTCCAACTTCTCCCAGGCTTTGGGTGAAGTCTTCACATTGCCGAGCCCTCAGTGCTGCCTGGGTGCAATCCTGCTCACTTCAGGTCTCTCTTTGCCACCACTTACCGCTCACGGCACCCAATGCTTGGCATGGAGGCAACGGGCTCATCTATGGGCCATTGTTTTCCTTTGGCTCCTGCAATGAAATTGAAGCCTGTTCTTGAGTTAAGGGTGGATTTGTCAGCTTTTTGGGGTCTGCTTTGATCTGGGGCTGAGGTTTGAGTGGTCCATCCGGCTGCCGATGTGATGGGAAATAGGGGGTGACACCAAGAGGATGTCCCACATCTCTCCGCGTCCTTCTGCAGCTGGATTTAAGCAAGAAAAAGGGGAATTTTCCACGGGAACTGACTTTATCCTGGCTGAGCATCTTCCACCCAGCAGCTTTGGGATGGCGGCGTTCAGTTCCAAAACCCGATTTGGAAATGCAGTTGTCCATTGGGTCCCATTGGGTGCCCAAATCTCATCCAACTACAGGAGCTGAGCCTCGATGGTCTGGCATAACGGCGATGATGGCACCAGATTTTGGGGTATTTTTAGGGTTTTTTAAATCTCGCTGGGGACAAAGTAGCCCAAGTGTTGGGGAGCTTTGCCCCACCACGGGGGTGAAGGCAGCAAAGTGGGTTTTTAGGAGGAAAGAAGAAGGTTTTGGGGTCATCGTGCCTCCGCTTGGCTCCGCCGCTCTCCTCCCACGGCCTCGGGCTACGGTGGCTGATAACAGCTCGAATAATTCCCTCTCTTCATTTGCATTGTTACCTTGAAGGTATTTATAGTCTCCCTGCCTTCTCCTTCCCTGGCTGTGTAAATTTAGCTCCTTGGCTCTCCCCGGGTGCCTTTATCCAGCCGATAAGCTGCGCTTTTTAGCACCGCTTTCTTCTTTTTCCCCGCCCTGCACCCGTGGCGGAGATCTCCCTTCCTCCAGGTGATTCTCATCCCCCCCCCCCCTCAGCCCCCCCTACAACTCGTGCTTGCAGCACAGCACCGAGCAGCACAGTGGGTTTGGGGGCACTGCGTTGGTTTTAGGGGGACGAACCCACCTGGCTCGCTGGGACCCTTGGAAGATCCCCAGTTTGCTTCGATCCGTACGGTTTAACTCAACGTGGGGATAGAGGATTTCTTGGATTTGGGGTAATTCTGGCGTTGGCAGTGGGGTCAGTGCCCACGAGCGGGGTGTTTCTATTCCTTTAACCCCGCTCAGTGTCTGCAGTATCCCAAAGACTCCCAGATTTTGGGAACCAGGGGGTTTTGGGGGTTCAAACTGCGCTCTTTCCAGCGGCAACATTATGGGACTTGGGTATTTCTGGGGGGAAAGAATGGGTTTGAGGGTTTTCTCTGGTTCGTGGGGAGGGCAGAGGGGATGAATGGTCCCAAAGCAGAGGGATGCTGTCTGTCTTCTCTCTCTATAATGGGATGGGGGGAAAGCTTCGTATTGGTTGCATCACCTCCAGGACGGACCCGGCACTGAGCGATGGGACCCAAAATCTTACCCAGGGCTTGACTTGGGAAGCAGCAAATAAGGGATGAGCAGAGGGGCAGCGTTGGGAACAGCAGCTTGGATGGAGCCTGCTGGGTTTTCAGGAGCTGCTCGCTGCTCTCACAGCCTCCTCCGCCTCGGTGAAGCCGTGCTCCTCTCATTTTCCCCTCTCTTATCTCTGTTTCTCATAGATTTTTCCGGCTGTCCCTGGCCATCAACCCTCCCGAGTCCCAGCGCGGTGTTTTTTTCCAAGTGACACAGCACAATCAGCAAGGGATGGAGAAAGCTGTCCCTACTTTATCAGAGCAACAGCGAGAGCGCCAGGGAGATGGAAGCAGAGCCCTGCTAATGCCACTGGAGCCAAACAAAGAGAATTTTGCTGCCCCCGATTGCCCCCAAGGTGAAGAGCGAAGAGCTGCTTTTGTGAAAGATGCAAAAAAGCCTCTGGAGAGCGCGGCTCTATCTGGGACATCGGTGGAAGTGGGGACGGAGCTCGACGAAGCTGCCTTCTACACCGCTGATGACTTGGTGACAATGAGCAGGGACACGAAGGGACCCTCTGGCACTGATCTCTGTCCCCTACAAGAAGACCCCGTCTTCTTCTCTCCGCTGTCTCGCCAAGAGCCCGACATCGCCCTGGAAGCCTGCGACGTGGCCGGTGAGTCCCCTTGGGTTCTGCTGCGGGCTGGTGGCATCTCTTGCATGGCCATGGTTGGGTTTGGGGTTGCGTTGGTTTTGTCTGTTGGTTGTTTGGCAGCCCGGGTCTTGTTGGTGTTGCCCAGCTTTGGTTTGTGGTGGTTCTTTCCTTGTGCGGTTTGGAGACGTTTTTGCCACAAGATGTTGAGGATTTGGGGAAATGGAGCTGCGGAGGGGTGGGAGATGTGTGGATTTAAGGCTTTGGGGTTGTGGTAAAATGAGAAAGCTGAGTGTAGTTGTGTCTGGGTTCAGCACCAGAGAGAAGCGTGCCAAACCCCATTTGGGCCTTATTGGGGGACCCTAAAGTCCCGTGTGCCATCACCCTCACTGGAAAGGTATGAGGTGGCCAGGGACCTGTCTGAGGATCTCTGGTAACCCACTGAGGCCACATCTCCATCGTTGAGACTGATGGCACCAGGATCTGTTCCATGGGAAGAGCCAACTCTCAACAGCTGGCCATCTTGGAGCAGGTCTGATGTTTGGGACCCACCGTGTGCCCCAAAAGCTCTCACAGATGTTGGGTTTCAGCCATGTGCGTTGTGAGCTTGGGAGCTCAGGATGCACCTGGGCAGCGCTGAGCCCCTCTTGCTGCAGCAAACCCAACTTTCGGGCATGCTTGGTGAGTCAGATCTGCCATCTGTGGCTGCTTTCGGGTGTCTTTGGGGCTGAAACGCCGCCGCCTGCACCTGGTTGAGTTGAGCATCTCCGTTACCCATCGGTGACCCCAATGGAAAATCCTACTCCAAGGGCACTTGGATGTGTGCGAGCAATGCTGCTGCGCTTTTGGGATATTTTCTGTGTTTTCCCAGCTCTGTTCCTGCAGGGCAGCCCCTCGCAGCTGCTGCTTTTCCCTAAATCCCTGATTTTCCAGCATCTGCCCCTCGCCTGCTCTGAGGATGTCCCCGTCTCTGTGCCATCCCTGCATCCTCCAAAACTTTTGTATCGTTTGGATGCCGAGTGCTGGCGGGGTGCTTGCGTCCATCCTGCACGTTCACAGCCCTCCCTTCCTTTCCTCTTTCCTTCTGGGATGCTGGCTGGTGATTGGCCTCGTTAATTAACTCCTGTTTGGAAGGTGGCTCTCAGTTCCTCCGCTGCGGACGGCGGGTGGAAAATTAACTCACGGAGGGGGAAGGAGTGTTTGAAGAATGAGCAATGCGGGGCAGCCGGGCGTGAGGTTTAGGGCAGGGCATTTTCCTCCTGTGCTGAGCTGGAGGGCAAATCCTATTTGGTGCTGAGCAGAATTCAGGGCTTTTTCCCCTTAAAAATCCCCGAAGGAAGGCAGGTTTGGTGTGGAGCGATGCTCAGCGTCCCCGTGTTGGAAGATCCTGGGTTCCCCACATTGCTCAGAGGAGCCTCGTGCTCTGGTTTGGGTGATTTCACCCAAGCACATCACCCACGGCTGCTCAGAACTTCGTGAGCCCTGAGCCAACGTTGGGAGCAGAAGGAAGAAATCCCAGTGGAAACCCTTTGCATTTTGGTGGCTTCGTGTCTCATCTTTCCTCCGTGAGAAGCTGCTTGGGCTCTGTTTGTGCTCTCCCAGAAGCAATTCAGGCAATAAATAGTTTCAAACTGTGTTTTCCTGGAGGGAAATGGGGATGCTCTGCGGTCCCCTCCCTCCTTTGGGGCTGAGCAAGCAGCACACTCACAGATCTCCATCCCAAGCCCTTATCTTCTGGCTGCATTTGCAACTCCCTGTGCACCCCCTGCATCACGGGACCCTTATCAGCCCCGGCCCGGGGGGTTTCCTCCCCATATCAGCAGAGTTGGGGCAGGGCTGTTGGAGCCGAGGTCGCAGCACGCTGAGCTTTGTGCTGAACACTCCCTTGTCCTGCTGGTCGGTGCTCATTGTCTCGTCCCCATTGTGTCCCCACAGGTGAGTGATCAGGAAGGGGAAGGTGGGGATTTGGGGCTTGCTGAGGGGGGAAGCAGTTTGGGAATGGTGACATGATGTTTCCTGTGCAGGGATGCCTTGCTTTGGGATTGCTGTGGCAGTTCCAGGTGTCCCCAGGTCCCCCCAGCAATGGGACAGCCTGCTTTGGGATTGCTGTGGCAACGTGGGGTGTCACGAGGTCCCCAACGTCGGGACATCCAACTTTGGGTTGCTGCAGCAGTGAGAGGTGTTTCCATGATCCCCAACATCAGAGCATCCAACTTCAGGGTTGCTGTGGCAGTGTAGGGTGACGTGAGGTCCCCAACGTAGGGACATCCAGCTGTGATGGTAAGAGTTGTCCCCAGTATTGAGGCATCCCACTGTGGGATTTCTGTAGCAACGTGGAGTGTGGTGAGGTCCCCAACGTGGGGGCATCCGTTTGGTAGTGAGAGGTGTCCCCGAGGTCCCCAGTCTTGGGACGTTCTGCATTGGGATGTGGTGTGGGGCGTCCCCAGGGTCCTGCACAGGGCACGACTTCATCCCTGGGGACACTTCATACCCCACTGGAAAGCCCAGCGATGGATTTCCAACCAGTGCCATGCGTCAAACTGGTTCAACTGGTTCAGGTTTGGGTATAGAAAACATCTCATGTTCACCAGGCTAAAAAGGGGCATTTTCATCCCAAATCACCAACTGGGAAGAACAGCCCAACCCACTGAGGCAGAGGAGAAAGGGGAGAAGGTTGGGGAGGTGCTGTGTTTGATTTATGGAGGTCTGACAGTGAGGGCAATGCCCTGCTGGGCTGCGTGTGGCACAGCCAGCGTCCCACCTCCACGTCCCTCCTGTTTCCCCACCTTTTGGGTTAATTTTTCCTCTTTTTCCATTTTAATCCCTTCTTCTGCATCCCCTTCTCTTGCAAGAACCGCCGTTGCGGGTCAGGAATGACTTTCCATTGATCCTTGCGAGCTCCGATTGAAGTGAGATCACTCCTGGGAAAGGCTGAGCCCTCCTTAAGTTGGTATTTTAATGTTTTATTTATTCTTTTTTTTTTCCTTTTTTTTTTCTTCCTGCTGGAATGAAACTCAAGAGCCCACTCGAGCCCGGCGTCACGCCTGAGAGCTCTGGGGCCGTGTTTGCCTTTGTGCTCAGCTGGGATGTCAAGGGGCTGCAGGTTGGGGGAGATTTTATGCCAAAATACATCCACAGGAGTCTGGAATAACAGTGATAGGGGTGCAGCTGTGTTTGGGAATTGTCTCCGTCTGTGGCCACAGGAGGTTGGGGACAACGTTGTCCTTGGTTTGGGTCTTAATTGCTGCTGGGGAACAGTTTGGCCGCATCCTGATTTTGATATCTGGCCTAAATCCTCTTAAAAGAGGAGGAAAAGAGGGATAATCTCAAGCTGCACTGCTCTGTGACTCAGTTTCCCCTTGCAGCTCCCTTCTCTGCATTCTTTGCTACCTGCAAGCTGGAGAAAAACCCAATGGGACTGGGGACGGTGCAGCTCCACAGTGATTTGTTGGGCATGGAATCTGTCCTCGTGGGTGTCCTTGTTCCCCTCTGGGCCACTGCTATCATTAAAGCAGAACTTGCTAGGGCTTTTCCAGGGACGTCCCACTGAATGATTGTAAGGTTATCGCGGGTTTGTGCTGCTGCAAGGAAAAACTGCTGGAATGGAATTCCCCAAATTCGGGTCATTTTTTTGGGGATGGTGGCACGGAGTGCCTTTTTTGTGGAGTGGATGGGAGCCGAGAGACAAAAGGGCAAAGATGAGTTTTGGGGTTTTTTTCCACTCAAAAGAACACAATCTGCAGAGTGCTTGGGTAACTGAGGTGCCACGGAGCGATGGAGATGAGGGGACAAGACAGAAAAGCATCAGTGCTGTGAATGCATCTGATGCTGGGGCACGATGACAACTCATTTGTGTGCAGGAAAAAAACATAAATTTGACTTTTTCTGGGAAATTTGAGAGCCTCAGCTCTTCCGCTCATACTGGTTTGGGTCTTTGGGCCTCCAGGAGCAGAATGCTAGATTTGGGTTGGTTTGTGTGGGTTTCTCCTGCCTTGATGACTTCCAAGGAGGGTCTGGTGATAAATGAAGTGACTTCAGTGATAGATTTCTTTTGTTGTGTTAACCTGAATGTCCTACTTCCTCATTGCAAAGTGCTGGAATGTGTTCTGGGGGAAAAACACGTTGGTTTTGCAAGGTGGATCCCAGTAGGAAGTGGGAAATGATGGGTAGGTCTGGGGCTTGGGTGGGAGGTGAGGCATCATGGCACTGTTCTAGTTCTGAACTTCAGTGTATTGGAATGAGTTTTTGGAGTGTTTGGGGTGAAAATGAGTATCGGAATGAGGTTTTTTTTGGGGGGGAAACGTTGATTTTGCAAGGTGGATCTCAATAGGAAGCACTTCAGGGTGGGAAATGGCACTTAGGGTTGGCCATGGGGATTTGCAAGAGCTCTTGGTTGAGTTTGTGTGTCCGTCCTGGTCCAGGTTGGTGGGAGTTTAGTTGGAGACATTGAATGGACCCTCAGAAAGGCAAAGAAATTGGTGTAAGCTCAGCTTTGGGGCCATGTGGATGCGTAGGGAATGGGGATGGATGCCCACGTGGAATGCATTTGGGAGATCCTTGAGCAGATCCTGGCACGGCCAAAGCTCAGCACGGTTTTATCCCAGTCTTTCTCTTAGTTTGAAGACCTCGGTTCTGCCCTACTGAGAGTCTTGTGGTGCTGCTCTCTGGCCCCACGATCCGACCCCAGAGTTGCATCCCACTGCCCCTCTCTGTGTGTAGGATCTTGCACAGAGCTGGAGCGCTCGCTCTGTAGGAGCCTGGAAAATTCAGTGAGGACATTGAGGAGGCCAAAACATACACGACCTACGTTTGTCTGAGATCTGGGGCTGGTGGGAAGGTGAGACCTTAAGATGCTGTTCTTCGTTCCTAATTTCAAGGTATCGGGATGAATTTTGGGGGGAAACGCGTCGGTTTTGCAGCACTGATCCCAGCAGGAAGCGCTCCAGGGTGGGAGGTGGTGCTTTGAGTTAGCTGCGGGGTTTTGCAGAGAGCTCTGGTGGCCTCCAACCCTTCTCCCAAGCCCTTCCCAAGGTGTGTTTGCCAACGCTTTGTTTCCACGGCTGCCTTTGAACTCCGTCCAAGAAAGATAGGCGATCACAGGACGGACCGAGCGGGCGCAGCTCACGCTGATCTCCTGCCTTAACGCTTGGGGACAGTCCCTGCTGCCTTCCTCCAGAGACCTGAAGCCTTTATGGAGTTTTCCCGCGTGGACGATGAGCAACGTGGCGATTTCCCAGTGCGTTCTCCATGCTGATGGATGTAGGATTCCCTTCGTGGAGGAGCTGAGCGTGCATTCCCGGTAACCTTGCTCGTCGCCGTGCCATCAACCTCGTAGCCTGCGAGCGGTGCCAGGAAAGATGTCATGTTGTTGCTTAGCAAATAAATAACCCAACGCTGGAGTCCAAGACAACAGACAGAGCGTAGCTGGAGCTGGGACCTGGAGTGCACTTGGTGACCCTACAGTTACATGGAAAAAATGCACGTGGCGTGTCCTCCAACGCAGCCTCATGGAGGGGATCTCTCCTCAAAGGCTTTTGGGGTTGGTGGCCATCAGGATTTGGGATGCAAGGCAGAGGTTGGGTTGTGTGGTTGCTTGCAAGCATGGCCACGTCCCCATAGGGTGCAAGTTTTGCTGTGCCGTGATCCCCAAGCGTGCCACCGAATGGGACAAGAGTCCATGGAGGTGTTTTCTCGGCCCCTTTTGGACCCCAAAGCTGGAGCCCCAAAGGCGGGGGGGTGGGCTCTTCCCCCCCCTTGCTATGGGGCCGTGCAAGGAGCAGTAAGCAGCTGCTGTGCCACTCCGTGGCAGCTATAAATAACGTCCCCAGGCCCGGTCCCCTGTGCCGCTGCTCGCGCTAACGGGGCCGTGGTTTAAAAATAAGCCAGGGGCACGGCTGTGGGTTCTCCTGCTGCTGTGCAAAGTAGGACGCGGCCACGTCTGTCCCCTGCTCTGGGTGTAAGGTTGGTTTGTGCTGTGCAAAGCCAGGCTTGGGCATGGGGCAAGCGTTCAGCCTTGCACCTATAAGCTAAGGGTGCAGCGTGTCGTGGTTTGGGGGCTGTTTGGTTCTACCCCACAGCCCAGGCTGCTTCATCCAAGCTGCCAGATGTCCAGAAAAGCTCAGCAAACAGCTCAAACCTCATTTTTTTTTTTTTTTTCCTTTGGTATCAATTGGGATAAAAACTATCTGGGAGAGAATAGAGGGTATGTGGATGTGGCAGTGACCCTTTTTGTAAGACAGGGTCAAGCTGGGGACAGAGATACCGTCACCTTTTCCCAGCCCCAGCACAATGAGCTCATGCTTCGGCATGGGGCCATGCTTATCCTTCTCCAGCATTTGCTGCTGAGGAGGAAATTATTTTTGAGTTTACACGGTGTGTATGCGGCACCACGTATATATGTCATCAGGATGCTGGATTTGATCTGTTCGGTGCTTTGCAGCATTTTTTTGTGGGGGGGAAATAGTTGGTTTTGGGACATGGCGACCTTGCTGTAGGAGATCTGGGGGAGTTTATCCCGTGTGGGTTTGTTGCTAGGGTGGAACTGAGCTGCTGCTTTCCTTCCTCTGCTGCTGCCCCACTGCTCTGTGTCTGGTTTGTCCTCCTCATAACTGTATGTTGGATGCATTATTCTAGTTATGCGTTATTATAGTTATTGGAGGTGTGATTATTGTTTAGGGTTGTTTGTGTGATCAAAGTCCTCCATTTTCTCGCTGTCTCCCAAAAATCACAGCTGTGTTCTTCCCCAGTTTTGCACCTGATGGTCTCCACAAATCCCTTGCAAGCAGAACCATGTGAATATTCTCAGTTCATCTCCATCTCCCAGCTGGTGTTCCTCCCAGTGGCCAATCCCTTCTTTCTCACCCTGGGATCGGTCCTGTTTTCCACCCTGTGATGGTTAGAGTCTTTCTCCACCTGGGATACTTAGATGGAAGAGGGATCTTAACAGCATTTGGGTCCGATTTTGGTCCATCTTCCACCTTGCTGGATCACCGCGATGGCGACCCAATGGGCGATGGCCATGATGGCAACCCAGTAGGTGATGGTGACCCAATGGGTGATGGCCATGATGGCAACCCCATGGGCAATGGTGACCCAATGGGCGATGGCCATGATGGCAACCCCATGGGCAATGGTGACCCAATGGGCGATGGCCATGATGGCAACCCCATGGGCAGTGGTGACCCAATGGGCGATGGCCATGATGGCAACCCCATGGGCAATGGTGACCCAATGGGCGATGGCCATGATGCCAACCCAGTAGGTGATGTGACCCAATGGGTGATGGCCATGAGCAACCCCATGGGCAATGGTGACCCAGTGGGTGATGGCCATGATGGTGACCCAGTGGGTGATGGTGACCCAGTGGGTGATGGTGACCCAGTGGGTGATGGCTGTGGTGGTGACCCAGTGGGTGATGGTGACTCAATGGGTGATGGTTGCCATGGCCACCCAGTGGGCGCTTGCTGTGATAATGCACCTCAAATACTGTATTAAGTGTGGGCTTCAAGAAAGGCACTGTGGCCTTGGAGTGTGTCCAGAGAAGGGCAGTGAAGCTGTGAGGGTTCTGGAGAACCAGTTTGATGGGTAGTGACTGAGGGAACTGGGATTGTTCCATCTGAAGGAGAGAAGGTTCCGATTAAACATTAGGAAAAATCTCTTCTCCAAAAGAGTGTTCAGGCATTGTCACAGGCTGCCCTGGGCAGTGGTGGTGTCACCATCCCTGGAGGTGTTTAAGAACTGTGGACGCGTGGCGTGGAGGGACGTGGTGGCAGTGGGTTGATGGTTGGACTTGGTGACCTTAGAGGTCTTTTCCAACCTTAATGATTCTATGATTCTATAACCCAGTGGTGCTGACTGTTACAACCCAACACTTGGCATCCTCCAGAGCTTGTCCCCCAGCCAAGGGCCAGTCCAGCTTGTTGGCATAGCTGTGTGACAGTGGAATTAATGAGCGTTCCCGGATCCTGGCTGTAATCAGAGAGGATGGCTCATTAAAGGCTGACAGCAGCAAACAATGAGAGGCTGATCCCGTTGGTGAGAGGCTGATCCCGTTGGTGAGAGGCTGATCCCGTTGGTGAGAGGCTGATCCCGTTGGTGAGAGGCTGATCCCGTTGGTGAGAGGCTGATCCCATTGGTGAGAGGCTGATCCCAGCTGATCCCAACTGAGGGTTTTCTATGGCATTATAGCATCCAAAAATCCCTTTAGGTCTCCTCACGCTGCCAGTACAGCAAACAGACAAGTGCTGACCTTCTCAGGACTCCCTGTTGTTGCTTTTTAGTTGATTGAAGCCTTGTTTAGCAACGGTGAAGCCAACACGTGCCAGCAGGCAGAGGAAAAAGTGGATCAGGGTGTGGGATTCAGGGCTTGAAGAAGAGGAGATGGCAATGTGAATTGCTCGTGTTCATCGCTGGTGAAACGGTGCCACTTTGATGGGAGCTGTGTGCGTGCCGAGATCTGCTGGAAGCTGGAATAGGGATAGATCCAAACGAGAGGAGCTTGCAGCAGAGTCTGGATGGCTTTCAAGCAGCCTGGAGAGAAACCATCCTTTCATTCGATGCTGGACGTGTCCTCTGCTGACGAGGAAAGTTTCGGCCTCCCGCCCCATAAATCTTGCTTAAAGCTGGATGGAGCGGAGGGGTTGAGAGAATGGATTTGCTCAGGGCCCTGATAAGGAGAGGGTGGGGAGGAAAGGTTTTCAGCAGCTGGGAATGGCCTCTGAGAAGGTGAAAGGGCTGAAAGGAGACCGTGTGCCTGCAGGCAGCGCTCATTCGCACTTGGCTTTTGTTTTTGAAACAAAGCTCTGTGATGGGAGAAATGCAGGCGTGGAAACACCTCGGGGAGAAGAGCCCCGGGGGGTCCGTGGGGTAAAGGAATGGGGTTTTGTGGAGTTTTGGGCCTTGGGCTTGCATTGCTAGGTTGAATGGGATTGGTGCTGTGTGATCTGAGCGCAGCAGAGGAAGGAGCATCCTCCTCCTTCCTTATCCAGCCCTGGGACCGGGCTGCTGAGAGCCCCAAAACCACCCAACTCAAATTCTGGCAAGCTTTGGACATCTGGACGCAGCCCGCAGCCCTTGTCAGCAGCCAATTTGGGCTTCAAATCATGGATTTTCACATTTTAAACAATGCTGCGGTCAGGAGAGCAGAGTTGGGTCGCCGTTGGGTCACCACCACCCGTTGGGTCGCTATTGTGGCAAGACTCCAGCAAGGCGAAAGGTGAGCCAAACAGGACCCAAAAGCTGCTCAGGTTCCTCCTCCAACTGAGCGTCCCAAGTGGAGATGGATCCGAAACATCATGGGGTGGGAAATGGGACCGGGGTGAGAAAGAAGGGATCGGCCACTGGGAGGAACAGCAGCTGGGAAATGGAGATAAGATGGGAATGTTTGCAGGGCGCAGAGCTTGGGATTTGCTTGGGAGGTCGTGGTGGGGGGCACCAGCTGCAAACTGGGGAGGAACACAGATGTGATTTTTGAAAGGCAGCAGCAGGAAAACAGAGGGTTTTGACCACAGGAACAGCCCCGAACAATAATCACACCTCCGCTAATTAGAATACATCTGATAACTCGAACAAGCCCTTGGGCTCCATCCGGCGGATCTTCCCCATTTCAAACAGGAGAAAACCCAAAGGAAACCCCAAAGTGAACGCGTGTCCTCCGCCTCTGCGTGCCGGGAGGGGAGAGCAGCGCAGTGTCGGGTTCCACATGGCTGTGCCAAGCCAAACACGCCACGCTGCTCGGCGGCTCGTGGCACCAACCGCTGCTCCCCACGCTCACACCTGTTTCAGTTTCGATTAACTCGTTTGCAAGCAGCAAACCCCTCCGGAGCGTTCCCAGCTCACCCTGACGGCTCCTCGCCGTGCCAAGCGGGGCGTTTTGGGGAGAAACGGGAGCTTTTTCCGCCTGGGTTGGATTCCAGCAGGGAGCAGACGCCTGCGGAGCGCGCTCGGGTTGCTGACAAGGGGTTGGCTTTGCTCTGCTGCTGCTCGGCGGCGCTTTGCAGAGCTGGCTGTGCGCTGCAGGTTGCAAACTGTGGTTGGGTTGTTTTTTTTTTTTTCTTGTTTTTCTTTTCTTTTCTTTTCTTTTTTTTTTTTTTTTTTCCTCTCCCCCCTAACACTGTGAGTGACTCGTGACTTCCACGCAGCCACTGAGGTCTTCTATTGTGCAGCTGGTGAGCTTCCAAGAGCCTTTTTCCTTCAGCTCATCCTTATTTCTTGGCTCTTTTGGGATTCTCCATCCTTTCTCGCTGCAGCAGCGATGCAGAACCCCAGGGTGATGCAGGATTATCACCCCGGTTGCTGGGACAGCATTCAGCTCTTCCTCCTGGCTGGCACCTCCTCTTCCTCTGGCTCCGTTCCTTGCCAGGTCGACCTTCTTTTTGGAAGAGAACTCCACTGGTTTTGCCCTCTCTCTGCCCCTGGTGGCCCTACAAGGGTTGTAGGGACCTGGGAGCGCCGGTGGGATGCAGCTGAGGTTGTGGTGTGTCTGTAGGACCCGCAAACATTGCCCTTCCTCCCTGCAGGGCTTTTTCCTGGTGGAATGAGGGGCTGCATTCCCACCTTCTTCCTCTCACTGGATTTGCCCCCGGCTCCGTTTGGGGTTGGGTGCAGTTCATCCCCCCCAGGGGAGATATCCCAGTGCCACAATGGGGTGGGTGCCCACATCCCCATCTCACCTCCACACATCCCTGTTGAGCTCAGCCTCACTCAGCAGCATCCCTGCTTCTCCCCAATCCAGATGTTAGCTCGAGCTCTGTGAGATCGCAGCGGATCCCAAAAACATCCCAGGGAGCTCCTCCAGCACTGTGCCAAACTTCCTACAGCTCCATCCTTCAGCAGCACTGCTTTAGGTTTAGCTTAGCTCGGTTTTTTGTTTGTTTGTTTCCAGCTTGCTGCAACTTGGGTGCTGTTGTGAGAATTAGCATTCATGTCTATGGGTGACTGTTCCTCCCACACTCTCAGAGGGCGATGAGTTTGTGCCGTCCTGCAGGTCCCCCTTTTGGAAGGTTGGTGGATCTGAGCTGGAAGAGAAGATGTTTTCACGAGCGTAAACGGGTGCCAAAGCTCTGAGCTTGCTCCAGATCCTTTCCAGAAGGGTTTGAGTAGGATTTCTGTCCTGATGCAACGTGTTCTGATCTGTCCAGACCAGCTGCAACGCTCTCCGGAGCCGCTGGATGTTGCGTGCCTGGGCACAACCAAGCTCAATGCAGACATTGGACCCATGTTTCGATTTATTTGAGTTAAGCTTGGGCGTGACAGTGATGGCAGAAAATCCAATGAAGCCAAAACGGAGCGTCGTGCGGAGAGATGCATCCCCTCTGGGAACCGAGAGCTGGAGGGATTCAGATCCGTGCGGTGCCATGCAATGGCATCGGGGTGGGTGGGAGCAGCCCCATGGCTGAGACGAAGTGTTCTGAAGGCAGGGTGAGCCGGTGCGTGCTCGGCTGCTGAGTCAGCACATCCAGTGCCCTCCCCTCTCACTGTGCCGTTCCCCACCTCCTGCAGCCCTCCGCAGACCACTTCCTGAGCAGGCGTTGCCTTTGTAACTGTTCGGGGGAGAGCCCGTTGTGATATGGGGACAGAATAACCCGTGCAAGAGACGTGCACGTGGTGGGATCCAGTGTGAGCTCTTGGGGTGCACGGTGTCCAGGTAAGGGGAAAGCACATCTCTGTGTTTGGGATCTAGACAGTGCACGGGACACTTGGTGGATGGGAATGTGTTTCCCCACTGCGTGGCTCAGTGCACAGGGGGTGGAAACGTGCAGGCTTGGTTTTAGGGGAAGTGGGAGCTGGGGGAGGCTGGTGCTCACCCCGAAGCCCCTTCTGTTGGAGTTGTTTTCAAGGTTTCCTCGTGCTCGTCGCCAAGCATTGCTGGTGGATGGGGAATGTGGGATGGCTGTGGTCTTATGTCCATGATGTTGTAATTCAGGCTGGCTTTGCTCTGGATGCGATCCGTTCTCCATGGTTTTGTTCTGTGTTGGTGTTCATCCTTGTTCTCTGTCCACTAGTTGTGAGTATTTGCATCTCTACACAACCTTAAAGCATTTCAGTAGTGCCTGGAGGTCCTCGTCTTTGGGATTCCTCATGGTGCTGGTTCCTCTTGCCATAAGATCTCACCTTGGTGGGACCATGACGTTGTGCTTGTTGCGGTGTTCCCTCATTGCCATGGGGTTCCCCAAAGCTCAGTGGGGCAGTACAGTGACCCATCAGCCAGGCAGACCTGCTCCTCTTCACTTCTCTTCTGGATGGTGCTCCTACAACTCGCGTGTCTTTCCAATTGGGAAGGGAGGGAATTGAAGGGATAGAAATTTTGAGGGATAGAAATAGGATTTGACGCTTTTGCTCCTCAAATCAGGCCCGGGCCAAGGGCTTGCTGAGTCTTTGAGAAGGGCAAGAGACTTCCAGCAGCAGTTGAGTTGGGCAGCTTTTGAGCCTCGATGCCTTTTTGGGTGTGGAGAATTGAGCTGGGCAGCTTTGAGCCTCATTGCTTTTTTGGGGAGAGTTGGGTTGGATGCCAAAGCCAAGAGCAGGTTGCTCGTTTGGTTCAGCTGGGACAGTCTCCAAGAATGGATGTTTCAGCAGGGTGGGTTGGAGCTGGTCTATTAGGTCGTATAAATTCTGTAATTTCACGCTGCATTTGTCTTGTCTGTGCAACCCTTCATCTCGCTCTGGGTCGTCTCCAGATCTGTGAAGCAGCTCAAGGAGCCAAAGGGACCAAGTACGGATGGTTCTGCTCCTACTATAGCTCGGTGTAGCCTGAAAGAGTGGATTGGGCATTGTCTGATGGATGGCAGCAACCGAAAACATGGGATCCTTTGGTTTGTTAGTTTTGAGCCACATTTGGAATGCTGTGGTTTGGGCTCTTCGCAGTATTTTTTTTCTGCTTGTGGAGCAGAAATATCAGTGCTTGGATGCTGGTTGCTCAACCCTTGGGTTTTCCAGCTTGATTTCCAGCTCTGCATCTGCAGCACAAACGGAACACGTAAATGTGACTCGCAGCCCCATCTCCAGCTCCGTCAGCAGCCGGCCAAGCCCGAGTCAGATGAGACGCGATGTGCTGCCAGCACGCCGGGCTTTGAAGAGCTCCTATCCTCAAGGTCACCTGCCTGGGGGCTTAGGAGTGTCCTTAAATACAGCCCTGAGCTGCCATCGTGCAGAAAGAGAAAGAAACGCATCCCGTTTCCGTCCGCAGGCGGCCAGGATCTTTCACCGGTGCCGGAGGAGGAAAACTGACCCCAAACACATCCGTTTTCAGGAGGAAATGTGAAATTCACGGCTCTGCCCAAGTCTTCTCGCCAGCTCATCTATATTCAGGAGTGTGAGCAGAATCTCCTGCTTGCCTCTGGCAAAGCCACAGCAAAGGGATGGAGAGCATGATTGTCTTGTCCTGCCCCGGGGAGCGTTCGGACGCGCACGTGGGACGCAGTGGGATTATTCCTGATGGAGAGAAGTGATGCCGCGCTCTCGGGACGGAGCAGAATTTGCTCTGAGGCAGGATTTGAAGCAGGGATACCATGATGGATATTGAGGATTGATGCCGTGCTCTTGCGATGGAGAATAGTCCACCCAACTTGGAGATTTGAGGTAGAAAGACCATCAAAGAGCTTAAGGAGCAATACCATTCTCTTGGGATGCAGGGGTGCTGTGCCCTGCTTCAAGATTTGGAGCAGAAATACCATCAAGGATCTTGAGGAGCGGTGCCGTGTCCTTTTGATGGAGAACAGTCTACCCTACTTGGGGATTTGGGGCAGAAACTCCGTTGAAGAGTTTGAGCAGCGATGCCGTCCTCTGGGGATGGAGGAGTAATCTGCCCTACTTGGAGAGCTGGAGCAGCAATGTCATCAGAAGGTCTTGGTTTGGGTTTGCAGGAACCCAGGCTGCTCCTTCGGGTGCCCTCAGTGGGAGTGTTGGGGTGCAAGCAACTTTCTCCTCTTGCAAAAGGGAAAGGCTCTGCATTCATGTAGGAACTGCAGCTCCTATTAATGGTGAGTTGGGAGAAGAGCTGTTATACCCTTTCCCTTTTTTTTTTTGTGTGTGCGTGTGTGTGGAGTTGCTTTGTTTTGCTTCTCAGCCCAAGGCCACGCATTCCTTGCATGGGAACCCTCGTTGCTCTAATTTGGAAAGAAAAATACAAACCTGTGCCATCCAAAGCAGCAGCAATCCCTGCTGTTGGGGTGGTGGCATGGGGCTGCAGCGTTTTCCCACCGCTGTACCGCACCGTCTGCTGGTTTTTTGGCACCGTGGGTCACTGCTGCGTGTTTGGACTCCAGAAAGCCACGCGTCAAGCCAAAGATTTGTGGTTTTTCTTTCAGGCTATTCACAACACGCAGAAGTTGCTGGTGCCAATGAGAGAGTCTTCCAGCACCATTTGCTCTCAAATTAAACGCCCAAGATGAAAGCTTCACCCTGAGCAGGAGCTACTCTTTAATTCCAGAGCTAACTCATGCCTTGCAACATCCTGCATTACACAGAAGATGATGCAAGACCTCACCCCTTGCCTAACCCTTGCTTATAGCCTACTCACTTGCCTAATATCCCCCTGCTCAAATGGCAGTAGAGGAACTAAAATACCTCTTTTTGCCCCGTTTAGATGGCTGGAGGAAAAAAAATGGTTTGTTGCAGGGTTTTTGGAGATGGTCAGCTTGTTTGGGAGGCTCTTGGAAACTTTCAGCTTGGTCCAAAAAGTAGTACTGCAAATTCTGGTCCAATTTGCTTGATTTCTTCTGGTTTTGGGAGAGTCTGGTTTTGGTCTGCACCAAGTATTCACCGTCAGGAAGAGCCCAGTTGATCAAGAGGGCTGAAGGCAGGGCTGAACCTCCCTCCCCATTCCATATTGCTGAGATACAGGGTGCAGACGGGCTTTGGAGGTCAGGTAGGCATCCTCCCTCCCATTCTGGAGGATTGTGTGGTGGAGGGGAATCTTTCCAGTATATGCAGATGATGGACCCTTACACGGATCAATAGCTTCTGAAGTGTAGGAAATAGTGTTTTTTATGGATTTCCTTTAAATCTTCACTCCTGTAGGCTCCTCTAGACTGTTGCTCTTTGGGAGCTGAGTATGAGACCTCCAGGAAAATAGAGTTTCTTGGTTGAACTCTTCCAAAGCATCTCATCTTTTCCAGCTGGTGTAGTGCTGAGGGAAACCAACTATCCAAAAGATGTCTCTGCTTTGAGCCCAATCCTGAGCTTCGACTATGGCCAACTTGAGAATTGTTTGAGTTGTTCAAGCCCCATCCAGCTGAGTTTTGAGCATCTTCAGGGATGGAGATATCTACGTCCCACAGCTGTGCCGTGGGAAGAGTTTCCTGTGTTGTCACTTTCTTTTCATTGTGCATGTCCAAGAGGGGTTTGGCTCCATCTTCTTCACACCCTCCGGTTAGTGGCTGTAGGCAGCACCTTCCTGCCCTCACCTGGAAGCTAAACACTCCCAGTTTTCACCTGCTTGTCTTCAATTGAGTCCTCCTGTCACCCATGGCTGGGGGCCTTTGTTGGACTTAGGGTTAGGATCCACCAACATCACTGCAAGGGCAACACTATATGAGAAAAAAATATATATATATTTATGTATATATATAGACATAGCTGAGTTGAAAGGATTCCAGGTTGGAAAGACCCTTTTGGTGAGCCTTTGGGTGGAAAGGATCCCATAAGGAAGACTTTTTGGAGATCCTTTGGGTAGAAAGGATCCCTTAGAAAAGAGTCCTTGGAGACCCTTTGGGTAGAAGGGATCCTGTAGCGAAGAGCCCTTGGAGACCCTCTGGGTAGGAAGGATCTGACACTTGGAAGAACAATGATGTGGAAAAGCACTTTGCAGTGTGTCCTTGTGCTCCTGGGTGGTGGTGGTGACAGTTTAGGTAAAACCATGCTTTGTGTGCATGCTGTTAAACCTCTGCTTATGAACACTGCCTGCAGTGACCTTGGTGAAACGGAGCGCTTTTGGCCCTAATGGTGATGTCATTATTGCTTGATTCGTGACCTCTGAAATGAATTTTGTGAGTAACCTTTGCTAAATGCATCTAGAAGTGGGTTCACCGTGCATAGGAGAAGTCCCAGTGTAACCATTCTATACTGGGAACAGTGCTGGTTTCCCTTATCTCTGCCCTTCATGTGTGTTTTGGCTGCTGCAAGCTCACGTGTTTGCTCAACATTAGAAAGCATCTCGGTGTCTTGGCTGCTCTAACTGGTGTAGAGGAAAAACCATAGAACTGTAGAACTTTACGAGGTGGGAGGGACCCATGAAGATCATTGAGTCCAACTCCCTGCTCAACATGAGAGCTCCCAAAGCCCAAATCCTGAGCATGGTGTCAGTCTCCTCTCGGTCAAACAAACCAAGAGGCCTGGGGCTGCTCCTCGTACATCTTGCCCTCTAGACCCAACGCCATCTTCGTGCCCTCCGCTGGATGCCCTCTGATAGTTCTGTGTCCTTTTTATGTGGTGGATCCAATGGATGAGAGTGGTTGACCTTGTGGCTGCCGCGTTGCTCTCCTGGGAGGAGCTGCAGTTGCGCTCCCGTGGTCGGAGGAGCAGCTCTCACTGGATTACCATAGAGGGTAAACGTGAGCTTGCGAAGTCCAAGACATTAAACTCCCTCATCTCTCGCTGTTTCCAAGAAACCAGGATTTGCAGGGAGCACAGTTACGTGCTCATCAGGAGAAAGATAAATCACGGCGTGTTTTCCTCTAAAGGAGACAGCTGCTAAAAATAGGAGCCACGCTGGAGCTGTGCGGAACAAAGAGCCCCTGGAAGGCTCCTGCCTGTCCCTTCGCCCGATCGTCCCCTCCGTCAGCTTCCCTTCTCCTCACTGTCGCTTTCGGTTTGATTCTTTTTGGAAGTGTTTTACAGTCTGCCCGTTTGGGAGGGTTTTCCCATCCCTTCCCCCACGTGCCTGGCTGGGCCGGTCAGTGACTCAGGCTTTCCTGAATGAACACTATTTGTCCCCCGTGACCTCACAGCTTGGCCGTGCATCCCAACGGGCTTTTCCAAAATGCTTCTGAAGCCAAAAAAACCTGAGCTGCTGGAGTTCAAGGCCACCTCTCTGTGTCCTCTGATGGTGCCGATGGAGGATCGCCACAGTGGCCCCATCCGAGCGAAAGACCTCAAAAATCTATCATCTCCTTTCAAGAGATCCTCAGCTTTAAGCTTCTGACCTCTTGCGTGCTTCACTTGAGATGTTAGGGTGGAAAAGCAGCGATGGCTTTTCACGTTCCTTTGCTTGACTCCTTCATCTCCATAATGGTGGTCCCAAATTCCTTGGGCCATCGTGCTCGACTTCTGGCACATAAGCAGCAATCTGCAAAACAAACATGATCTAAAAGTGGTTGCATCTGTCAGGGAGGGGATGGAGGTCAGCCACAGTCATAAAAACCATAGAATATGCTGAGTTGGAAGGGACCCATTGGGATCATCCAGTCCAACTCTTGTCTCCATAGCTGCACTGTGCACGTGGGTCTGGTGCCCACTCGTCTCTCTGCTCACGGTCTTGTCCAGGCAGGTGTGATTCATGCATCCTTCTTGGACACCAACAAAAATTTCCCCACTTCTTCAGGGCTGATCCTGGTCCATCTGAGTCCAGTAGAGCTCAGCAGGATTCACCCGTGCGTTGTCAGCCCCAAGCAGGGTTGGAGACGTGTGGTCAGCACCACCATCCCAGGGGTTCCACCACCAAGCCCAGAATGATGCTCAGCTGTGCACCCAGAGAAACTAGAGCCCATGGGATGCCATCTGCTTTGCAGAGTGGACAAAGCCAACCCCTCCAGGTTTGCAGGAGCCTGGCTGGAGCCATGCACATCTCCACTCTCGCCTGCTTAGTTGCAGGAGTGATTATCCACCAAATACTTTTGCGCGGGATTAAACCCTCTTAAGTGTGGCTCAGCAATCCTCCCGTAATCCGGACCCGGCCGTAGCAGGACAGGGCAGCAGGAGCAGAAGGGGTTGATCTGCTGGGAAAGCTTTTTCCTTCCAACACCCAAATCACGTTGATTGCAAATTGCGCTGCAGGAGCCTCACTTGGGCACTGACTATGGAGCTTTCCTCTCTGTTGCAGATGAGCCTGATCCTGCCCTCTCCGGTGCTGTCCCAGCCCCAGCTCACAGGACCGAACTCGGGTAAGTGCCCTGGGGATGTTGCAGAGCATCTCCCCTTGCTAACAGCACAGAACCCCCAAATTTCTGCTTGGCTGTCCCCCAAAGAGGGTTGTCCCAACCACGAAGCCAGCACCATTCCCTCTCTCCAATGCACTGTTGGCTGTTCCAACATAGCTTCATTTCACCACTTCCCACCGCAACCCCTTTCTTCTGCCCATCCCACATCGCCCCTTGGAACACCTCAGTTCTGCTTTGCTCTCTTGGGGCCATCCCTGGTGCAAGGGGAAGAGGAGGCTGCTCAGATGGGTGTTCCCAAGCTCCTTAGGGGTGTCCCTAACATCTCTGAGCACGCTGGAGGAAGCAGATTGAGTGGTGGCAGCCCAGGGCTCCTTATGGGAATCACTCTCCCTCAGCTTTCTTTCGGCGATACAGCCCATGCCTGGCACGTTTTAATGGGTTTATTTTAGTATCTGCTGTTGAATGATCCTTCCTGGGCCAGCGGTTTCCTTAGTGAGTTATTTTTAATAACGTTTGTGGTGCATATGGGAATCGTATTTCCCTGCTATCACACCGCAGACGATGGAGAGCCCGTCCTCTCAATTTCTCTGTGTGTTTACAGAAAAGAAAAGAAAATAGGGAAAGATTTGGAACTGGGAGGGCAAGTGCAGGAACTGGTTTGCCCCTGAACTCTGCTTTTTAGGAAATAAATAGGTTTAAAAATGATGAGAAATGCGTGGAACTGTAAGCCCTGCTGTCCCCAACAAAGGAAGATGCTTTGTTCTCCTGGCAGCACAGCCTGACCTATGAGAGAGTGTTCTGCTGGCCTGGAGCAGCTCCTTGCACAGTATCTTGAGTCCTTGGGCTCTTTGAGGCTCAGGGTTTCTTCCCTTGGCAGTGGTTTCAGCAGAGCGCCAGGATGTGGTGCTCTTGGCCACTCATCCCTTCCATCAGCACTGTGTAGATGGGAGTTTGAGGCACCCGTAGCTCCTCTGTCTTCCCATCTCTGCCCCAAGCCTTGGGCTGTGGGTTGGGGTCTGCTTGCACCTTCCAGACCCCATTAAGCTGCCAATGGAGATGTCCTCTTCCTCCTGTGTGGGCCCTGTTGGTGTTGGGTCTTCTGTTCTGGTTGAGATTTGGGTCATGACTGCTCTTTGGGGGCATCTGGATTGCTTGGACTCTCTTCAGAAGCCTGAACATGGTCATCAGGTGCTTTTGGGTTTCCTGGTTTCCCTAGCAAGCCTCCCACCTCCCTTGCAGAAGGGCTTGATGCTCTGTCTCACTGTGCAGATGTCTCCAATCCCTTGGGGCATCCTGAAGAACACTGGGTATCTTCGTTGCACCTTTGCGGTCCCCTTTCTTTCATATGGGGAAAAAGCTTCCGAGCCCAAACACAGGACTTCCAAAGCCATTTGGTTTGTCCATGGGCATGCTCTCCAGATCCCAACACGTCTTTGCTGTGGTGGTGGTGTCAAACAGCACCTCCTGGGTGGCCTTGTGCCACCCAGTCCACCAGTAGAGTTGCCCCATGGAGACTTGTTTTCCAGCTGTTTGATGGAATCTTGCTAACTTTGGGGTCCTGCTGAGGGTTTGGGGGAGGAACCAACTCAATCCAGTGTGATTTGGGGGTATCTGCAACAGGGAGGAAAGATGGAGGATGGTCAGCATTCCCCCCTTGTGCTGCAGAGGGAGATTTGCACTTCATGATGGGAACAAGTTGTCCTTTGGTCCCACAGACCTTGGTGTGGTCCACGATGGCATGTCAGCCCTGTTTTTATGCAGTTCATTGTCCTGCTCTTTGACTTGTTAGTACCAAGCATCACTGTTGGGTAAGAGGACAATGGCCAACAGAGGGAGGGGTGGGATGAGTGGTCTTTGAGCGCATTTTCTTTTGTCCTAAATCCTTGATGTTTGGGGTGATACAGGAAAAACGTCCCTTCTGCACTGTTAACCAGTTGTTAACTGTCCAAACTTCTTTTGCAGCTCCAAGACCGAGGAGCATTTAGAGTTCCAGAAGGCTTTGTATAGAGCAGACACCAGGACCTCCCTGGAGCTGCGTGCCATGACGGTGTCCGGCAGCGTGCCCTGGGACACCTCCGCCCTGGAGACGCGAGCTGGCGATGGCAGAGAAGAAAGCACTTTAGAGAGACTCTCTAGCTTGAAGGACTCAAAGGATGTGTCGACATTCCCTGGGGATCCCCAGGTTGTAAATACGGTGCGGGTGGATCCTGAAGACCTGGAGAGTGACGCCGAGGAGCTGGGTGCTGGCATGGCGGCAGCTGGGATACCCAACCCTTGCACGGGGCCACCGGTGGGTGGTGGGGAGGAGAAATACCTTAAACCTGAACCAAAGCAACTTGAAGGCGTCGGCAAAGAGCACTTAGAGAAAAGCAGGAGGGGGACGCAGAGGGTCGACTGGATTTCTCGACCCAACAGAAGCCCAAGTCCTCACTACAAAGATGTGAGCAAGCCGACGGATGTAGCAACCAACGTACCCTTCCGGGGACAGGCTGTGCGTGAAGTGCCTCCTCCGCTGACTTCAACAGTGTTCAGGAAATCTCTGAACACTGTCCTCAGCAAGTCCAAAACCCTTGAGACCCCCTCGTCCCACAGGAAGGGGCTGGGGGTCGACTCGGACGCGGGTGAGATGGGTGCGCTCAGCACAGCTGAGTGGACCATCCCAAAGCCAGCTCTGCAGCTCAGCACCGACCTCGCCATCGGCAAACAGTCGTGGACAGTGAATTCTGAGGATTCGGTGGAGAGGATCCCACTGATGTCCCTGGAGCCCACTCCCTGCAGCTCCTATGATGTGGAGATGAGGCCCTATGTGTGCAGCGTGCTGGTGGAGGAGCAGGGCAAAGAGGAGCTGGGTCCTGAGGAGGATCCCACGGTGTACACGTGCATCGAGTGCAGCATCTACTTCAAAAAGAAGGAGCACCTGATGGATCACATGCTCCAGCACAACCGCGGACCAGGGAGGGACCAAGATGGAGATGCTCTCGGAGGGCAGTGCCAGTTCTGCTGCAATGAGTGCGGGTGGGCGTTCGGGGACCTCGCATCCCTGGAGCAGCACAAAAGGCTCCACCAGGAATCCAGGGAAAAAATCATCGAGGAGATCCAGAAGCTGAACGAGTTCCCGGATGAAGGTCGGGAAGCCCGGCTGCAGTGCCCCAAGTGCGTCTTTGGCACCAACTCCTCCAAGATCTTCGTGCAGCACGCCAAGATGCACGTCAAGGAGAGGAAGGACCAAGGGGCGAAGAGCTTGAGTCTCTATGGGGGCGGAGAGCTGCAGGATAGCCCCGTGCACGGTATGTACAAACACTTCAAACCCAATGAGCACATGCCTCTGCAAGTGCAGGCACCTCCGCACGGCAAAGGGCTCAGCACCTGCATGCTCTGCAGCTTCCCGGCACCCAACGAGAACATCCTCAAAGAGCACATGAAATACGCCCATTCCCACCTCTCTTGGGATGCGGAGGTGTATGAAGAAGATCCCAACCAACCGGGAACCAGCAGGGATGCCTACAGCCCCGCCAGGACAGGCTGCTTTGCAGAGACTGATTATTTTGGCAAAGCAGAACAGCTCTTCCCTCCGCCCCACCGAGAAAGCGCGTCGCATTACGACATGCACAGTTTCACCGTAGATCACCCAAGACTCAACAAAAGCAATGGGGGCAGCAAAAAGGACTACGTGACGTCGGGGTTCCATGCCAGGAAAGCGGCCCCGTACGCTGCCCGGCACAAAAACCTGGGGCTCTCCTCCACAAAGGCTTATTCACAGTTTGCTCTGCAGCACCTGAAAAAAAAAACAGCAGCTCAGCACCTCGAAGCCGAAGGCGATGGTCTGAGGAGTCACTCAACTGGACTGGAGGAGGTCAGGCACAAATGGATGTTTATCAACGAGGTGGGGGGCGTGGAAGGGGAGTTCTCCATGACCACGGACACGGACTTGATGGAGCACAGAGTCACCAAACCCGTCACCATCCCTCAAGCTGCATTGGACCTGAAGAGGACGTACAGAGACACATTGAGAGCCACGGACCCTTTGATTGCCTCCGAAGAGCAGCAGCAGCAGCTGCGGATGATGGTGCCCATCGTTCTGCTGGAGGAGGTCAACCCACACCCCAAAGCAAAGAAGCGGCCCCGGGCAAAGCCCTACAAGAAGAAAGCAGCATTCCCATCGCGGGAGTTCATGATGGAAGAGCCTCTTCCCTTGGATGTGCTCCTGTTGGACTCTCCTTTAGAGTTTGATGACTTTTTGGACTCCGACTCGCCCATGTTGAAAAATGAGGAGAGGAAGTGCCCGTACTGCCCGGATCGGTTCCACAACGGCATTGGGCTGGCGAACCACGTGCGGGGCCACCTCAATCGGGTTGGGGTGAGCTACAACGTCCGGCATTTCATCTCGGCGGAAGAAGTGAAAGCTATTGAGCAAAAATTTTCCTTCCAAAAGAAGAAGAAAAAAGGTAGTATGTATTCAATTTGCCGTGCTTTCTATTTTCTTGCTTTAATCGGTGGGGTTTAGAAAGCCCCCCCGGACTATGGGTACGTATGGCGCCATGATGGCAGCCTTGGTGGCTGTGGTGCATCTCATGGCTCTTTTGGGTCTAACAACCCCCTCCCAAAGGCTTGATCCAAACTTTTACCCACTGACTCTGTCCTTCTTTCCTCAGTTGCAAACTTTGACCCGAGCACGTTCAGCCTGATGCGATGCGAGTTCTGCGGGGC
This sequence comes from Chrysolophus pictus, assembly GCA_037305975.1. Taxonomy (NCBI): domain Eukaryota; kingdom Metazoa; phylum Chordata; class Aves; order Galliformes; family Phasianidae; genus Chrysolophus; species Chrysolophus pictus. The sequence goes on from CM074605.1 coordinate 1,226,501, forward strand.
CGGCTTCGACACGCGTGCCGGGCTCTCCAGCCACGCTAGGGCCCACCTGAGAGACTTTGGTATTACCAACTGGGAGCTCACCATCTCGCCCATCAACATCCTCAAGGAGCTGTTGGCCAACTCGGCAGAGTACCCCATGCTGCAGGCGGCGGTGGGAGCGGAGCCCTCATCCCCGGGCCGAGAGCCGCACGGCTTCGTGCCCCGCAAGAGCATGACCCCCATCTCCGAGTGCAGCATTCCACGCTCTCCTCTGTCCCCATTCCCCCCATCTTGGGGAGATGAGTCTTTGCAGTCCTACAGAGACGGTGAGTGAAGCCACAAACCTTTTTGCTGGCAACTTCTCTTGATCCTTGGTGCAGGGGATGGATTGCTTGGCGGAATCTGATGTCGATTTGTAAAATCTTTGTCATTGTCGTTGTGCTGGGTGAAGTCTGAGCCCTGTTTGGGGCAGGTGAAGGTGTGGTGATGGAATATCTCAAGCTGTGGATGGAGGGATTGCCTTCTGTTTAGGTGGCAGCTGTGCTTAGGAAGATGATTTCTGTCAGCAAAACTCATAAACTCAGAATGCACATTGGGTCTTTGAGGCAGAGGAGTGTGCATTGGGATATTTGGGACAGAGAAGTGTGTGTTGGGGCCAAGTGTGGCCACCCTGCTCTTTACCCGTATAGAAGGTGCTGTGTTCACCCCTTGGCTGCCCGTTTTTTTCTAGATGTTGTTTTCCCAAGGGGAATTGGAGGTTTGACCTTTGGGTCTTAGTGAGGCCCTTCCATCAGCAGAGCCCCCAAAGTGCTCACAGAGCAGCACTGGGTTTAGAGCAACGGCCTTCCCAAAACGCTTTCAAACTTCCCCCCAAAAGCTGACTTGGCTTTTGCAACAGCAGCGTTCTCCCAAAGGCTGAAAACTTGCTCGCACGCTGTGAGAAAGTGACATTGGGTGCTCTGTCACCTTTTTGAGGTCCTTCTTGTAGAATCTGTGCTCAGCATGATCCTGCGTGAGGTTCTCACTGCAGGAATCCATCTGTCTTTAATTGAAATATCATAAAGCCTGTAATCCCTGCTCTCCATAATGAATGCAGATGAGCACAGCCAATGCCAGCTCTTAATTCTTGGCTTGAAAGAGCTGGAAGACGAAGAGCTCCAAGCCCAGGGCAGGGGCTGATGCTAAGGAGAGAGCTCAACGGGGTTCCTGCTGCTGGTGGCTGGATGCTCCTCCTGTCTGGGACAACCATTCAGAAATTTCTAGGTGCACAGTGCCCAGAATTTATGGGCACGAGGCATTGTGGATAGTGCTTGAAAGCTCAGAGCCTAGTAGGGATGAGTGTTGAGAGGTGTCACAGTGAAGGAGCGCAACCACCTTCTGCTCATGAGGGGGAGGTTAAAGCAGTTCTGAATGTAGTGAACTATATCAGATGTCCCCAGTATTAAATTTAAGGGGAAAAAAAAAAAAAAGGATTTGTCTTGAAAAAAGAGATGTGTGTTGAACTAGGATTTTGCCTGTGGGTTTGGCCAACAGTGCTCAGCTTTTTGCTGTGTGATGTTGGGAACTCCATCACACCTCCATCTCAGGTTGCAGAATGGCAGTGGGCCAGAACCCAAAGCCAACTCACCAAAAAGGTGACAAACCTCACAATAAAAGGGAGAGGGGAAGTGAAGTGCTGCTCCCCACTCAGGGTTGTGCATGAGATGGTTGCGTGGTGTCGTTGGACTGCGCGGTATTGACTGGACTCTTGCAAAGCAGCTGAGCAGACAATTGTTGGGTTGAGGTTGGGGACATGGGGAGGCTAGGCTGAAGGGGTCGGGGGCATGGGGTACTTGATCTGTAATGGGGGACCTGGGGATTGTTTTAGGAATCCATGGGTTTGCTTGAATCGCTTGGGAGATGTTGGAGTGCTGAGAGCTCCAGCCAGTGGCATGGATCTCAGCAACCTCTCCCACTGCTCCCCGATGCTCTCTGCTCATGTTTTATGCCAATTCAATCATTTGCAGAACGTTTTAGACACTGTTAACGAGATTTAGGCCGGAGCAAGTTGTTGTGAGCTTCTGGAAGGTCTCTGCCTGCATCGCAAGGGGCATCAGGTGCTGCTAAAAGCCCAGACCAGCTCTGCAAAAGCTGACTTGGTGTTTTCTTCTTGGATCTTGGTGTAACACAGAGCTCTTAGCAGGATGGTTGGTTGAATGGTACAGCATCAGGGAACTGATCCTACATCCTGATCCTACATCCTTGCAGGTGGGGATTCCAAAATGGGGCTGCTCCTTCCTTCCCTTGCTCGTCTCCTCCTTCTCTAAATGGAATGAAACCCCATTTAGATGGCACTAGGGGGTTCCTCATTGCAATGCTTTGTTTCTGTTGGTGCAGCCTTTAGGGAGCAGGTTTGGGGCTGCAGATCTGTTTGCTTGTTTCCCAGCGTTTTGGCTGCCAATGGCTTTCTGTGCATCTCTGAGCACAGAGCGCGTTGCAGGTGGGCACAGGTTATTGCTCTTCCAATTTCTAAGAAGGGCAAAGAGGGAAGCCCCGGTAATTATGGAGCTGTCAGTCTCACTTTGGTGCCCAGCAAAATTATGGAGAAGATTATTCTGTGTGTTATTGAAGAAAAAAACACTTTTGCAAGACAACATGGTCATCGGTCACAGCCAACATGCATGAAGGGACAGCCATCCCCTTGAAGGTCACCCATCTGAGGGGTGAAGGGAAGGTGATGGAAATGGGTTTTAATGATTTTTGGCAAGTATTGAGGCTTTCTGGACAAAGCATGCAGCACAGAGCTGGATAAATATGCCATGTGATGGCTGAAACAAATGCAATCGTTGGTCATATCCAACACCCATGGAGGGACAGCCAGGTCCTACGTGTCCTCTTGAAGGTCACCCAACTGGGGGACAAGTAGAAGACAGTGGAGGTGTATTTTTTGTTTGTTTGAAATGAATTTTGGCTAATATGGAGAATTTCTGGACAAAATATCCAGCATAAAGCTGGGTATACACATAATGCATTGGGTGCACGATTGGGTTGTTGCTGTTCAGAAGCCTTTGGGTGATGCTCTGATGGTTTAACTCTTGGTTGACTCTTGGCTTGCCCAAAAATCTCTCCAAAGAACCCTAAAACATATCTTATAACCCAAATTAGGCAGTCCAGTACTGTGAGGCCAGGAGCTGGGCATTATGATCCCTTCCAATTGAGAGTACTTCTAGTTTCAAGTACCTTACAGCTTCTTTTTAGAGAAATTAATTCTTAAAAAACCATTTCTCTAACATACAGAACATACCGAATTATTCCAAATGATGGGAACCACAGTGACCAGGCCAGAAGTCCTTGGGTTTATTTCCCACCAAACCCAAACAATTCCCTTTGTCTCACTTTGCCTATCGCTTTGCTTCACCGTGTTCAGCTTCCACCTGTGGTTTTGTCCTTATCCTCCATTTCTGCATTTGTTATGTATATTTTTAAATTCTATTCTGTATACATTCTCATACAGAATTCTGCTTGAAGGTTTGTTGCCTTTTTACTGAAATCTCTGAGCCCATCCTCTACACAGCTCTCCCCACATCTCCCATCTGGAGCACAGTTGGATTTGGGGTTTTTATTCCTTCCAGCTCTTTTTCCAGCATTTTCCCCCTAATTTAATTTTGTCTGCTGGCATCTTGGATTTTTTCCCCTTCTCTTCATGGAGTGGCATTGCCCTTCCTTGTCTTCCACACAATCGACCCAACCCTGACCTGGATGGCACAGGGCTGGAGTGCCAAAAAAAGGCTCTCACTGACAGCCCCTGCCCCAGAAGAAGGGCCTCCAGTGGTGACCTCTTCCCCAGCACAGTTGGAGCTGGAAGTGGACATTCAATGCCAATTTTTTTCAGCACAGCTCTGATTTCCATTCCGAGCTTTGCTTTCTCTGACTCTGGCTGCCCCCCTCCTGCAAAGGAGAAGAAAAGGAATCAAAATCAAAACGCTGGAGCTTTGTAGATGGGATCTTGTGTCTTTCCTCCCACCCGTGAGGCTCATCCCGTGTTTGCTGCTGAAGAAAGGATGTCAGAAACCCTTTGGAGGTGCCTGACCCCATCAAGGCCGCCTACAGAGCCAGGTCACAAAGCTCGGGGCTGTGTCCCATTGAACCACGTCCTATTGAATTTGTGTAGGGTGGAGGTGACACCCCCTCCTCTGTGCCCCGAGGACCCTCCTTGTGCTGCTCTCCTGACCTACTTTCCGCAGTCTTTCATTCTTTTCTTGACTTCCAGCTCACTGCAAAGCTCTTGTTGGCCTCTTACTTCTCCTCCTGCCCTATTTTCAGATGAGCTGAGCCACGGCCACAGGAGATGGCACCTTCATCCAGGTCTTCCCATGCAGGAATTTTGGGGTGACGCTCCCTGGGGGCAGCGCTCCAAGGTCGCAGTAACCCCTTCCACCTTTTGGTGGTGGCAGCAATGGTAGGGAATCAGTTTCTTTCTTAATGCTTTGGGGAAAACACTTTTTGGGATAGCTGGAAGGAAGGAAGCTTGATGCTGGGGGAGCTCTGAGCCTGAAATACCACATGACAGCCCCAACCCCAGCCAAGCATTGGGACGTCACATATTTCTTGCATTCTAGGACACAGGAACATCACTTATTTCTTGCACTTCTCATCCCATTAAATTTCACTGAGCGATACCTCGAGGTCTTCCTTCCCCATGCGTTTTTCCAGCTCTGCTTCCCTCCAAGCCAAGGAGAGCAGTTCCACCCCGTGGTTAAACCCGTCTGAACCCAATACGGATCGCCAAAAGGAAAGGCAGTTGGCATGAGTGGGGTGGTAGCGGAGCCAACGAAGGGAAGCACCGTGTTGGAAACCATCGGTGAGATGGAAAGCACAACGCAGAGCTGGCCAAGCCTCTTGGCAGAGCTCTGTGTGCCTGGCTGGCCGGCAAAAAACTGATTCTTTCTTCCCCGTCCCACATGGAGCCGATGAGTAGAACGGCGATTGCGCTCTCCGTGCCCCTCATCATTTCCTTGCACTGTAGGATGAAGCATGGAAGAGCCCATGGGGTCCGTCTCAAGGTGCTCAAAGACTTGGCTGATGTCATCATGAGACCTCTGTCAATTATTATCATTTTGTTTAATGGTCTTGGGAATCTGGGGCCAAGAAGGGCAAGAGAGAAGCCCCGGGTAATTATAGGGCTGTTAGTCTCACTTCAGTGCCTGTAAAAATTATAGAGATTGTTCCAGGAGTTGAAAGCCAACAGTAATTGATCACAGCAACACGGGTTCATAAGGGGCAAGTCCTGCTTAACGAACTTAATTTCCTTTATGACAAGGTTACCCACCTCGCTGACCAAAGGAATCCAGGTGATGTCATCTTCTTGGATCTCAGCACCTCTCTGCTCTCTGGTGGCTCGAGGGAGCAGCACAGAGCTTTGTCAGGGAATGCTGTTAGATACTAGGAAAAGGTTCTTCAACAGAAGATGGTGGGCATGGATCAGACTCCTGGAGCCGTGGCCACGGCCCCGAGCTCACGGAATGCTTGGACACTGCTCTCAGACATAGGGTTTGGGTTTTGGGTGGCCTTGAATGGGGTCAGGAGTTCTCCAAGGGGAACTTTTTGGGCAGGTGTATGGAGTTATCTGGGATGTTGGCTGTTGTTACAAGATTTCTCTCCGATATTCTGCGTGCGCCATGTTGAGAATTTGTTGTTGGGATGTTTCACTTCGGTAAGAATTTGAATCTCTAAAAACTTCACTGTGTTTGGGTGACAATTGGATGTCCAGTATAGGTCTGGTTTTCTTTTAGTTCTGAGTGCTCTCATCTCCCACTGCCTCTTCTTGGATGGGGCTTTGAGTTGGTGGTGGAGTTTTGCATTGGCCATAGGGGGTCAGTGTTGGCCATGGGGGGCTGACGTTGGGTAGGGTTTTGTGTTGGCCATAGAAGTTGACATTGGGTAGGGTTTTGTGTTGGCCATAGGGTTTTGTGTTGGCCGTAGGGGATCAGTGTTGACCATAGGGGTCGGCATTGCGTGGAGTTCTGTGTTGGCCATAGAGCTTGGCAATGAGCATCAGGGTTTGGAGTTGGATTTGGAGGTTCTGCACTGGGTTTGGGGCTTTTGCATTGGATTTGTGTTTGACATTGGGTGCAGAGCCTTGGGATTGAGTAGGGTTCGGCTGTAGGGGTGCGCGTTGGGTGTTGGTAGGGGCTTGGTGTTGGGTTGGATTGCATGCTGTTGGCTGTTGTTGAGTTGCATGGCCCCATCAGTGGCAAAAGCATCTTTTGGGCTCCGTAACCAGCTTTTACCTAGATAGATTTTGTTTCATAGCTTAGCATCAGGCAGCGTGTGGCCATGGCTCCCTTCTCCCACCACCCGCTGTCGTGGTGTTGTGGTTGTTACCTAAAACCTGAGGTTCTTGGCGGTGGTTGTGGCAGTGCTGTTGCTCTGGTTTTGGGATCAGTCATTCTTGTGAGAGGACCTGTATTTTCAGGGAAATTTTATTGCCCATTCCGTGAAGATTTGAGTCTGTGTTGGTGCATCCTTTGTACCATGGGTGTCGTGGAGCACGGACAGTGCCTCAGGGGATGGCAGATGAGGACAGCAAAGTGCTCCTTTTGCTTTTTAGTAGTGTCTCCAGTGGAAACCAGCTGGGGCCTTACACGTGGGTTGTGAGGGGACACAGAGCCTGGGCCTTGTTCTGGATGTGGGGACTGTGATACCCTGTCCAGGCCCAAGGGTTTGGGTGGGGGACTGGGGTGTGGTGGGGGGGGACCTTGGAGTCACTGAGCAGGGCTCCCATCCATGGGTCTGCCCATTCATGGGGCTCTCCTGTTCCATCCACTGGGGACTGTCCCATCATTAGGGACTTCTCTGCCCTCTGTGGGTCTCCCATCCATTGGGGTCTCCCATCCCTTCCCCTGGAGCTGCCTTCCCCTTCTGTGGGTCTTCTGTGGGATTCTCTCTTCCATTTGGGTCTGCGCTTCCATAGGGCTATCCCATCCATGGGGCTCCCCTCCCTACATAGTCTCTCATCTGTGGGGCTGCCCCTACATTATGGGATGCTCATCCATTCAGGTTACCATCCCTTCCATGTCCCCCCTCCCCCACCATTCTATGGGACTCCCCTGCATTGGGTTTCTCCCCTTCATTGGGTCTCCACTCTCTCCAGAGGTCTCCCCATCTATGGGGTCTTCACTGGGGGCTGTCCATCCACTGAGGACTCTCCCCCAGTGGGGGTTCCCATCCCTTCCATGTCTCCCCCTTCCCCTCCCATCCATGGGATTCCCATCCATTGGGATCTCCCGTCGTTTCCTTTGGGTCCCTCCTCCACTCTGTGGCTTTCCCCATCCATTGAGGTTCTCCCCCCATCTGTTGGGGTCCCCCCTATGGTTCTCCCCATCCATTGGGGTCCCTCCCCCCTCTGTTGCTCTCTCCATCCATAGAGGTCCCCTTCCCATCCATTGGGCCCCCGTCCATTGCTCTCCCCCATCCATTGGCATCCCTCTCTTGCCTCTCCCTATCCACGGAGGTCCCCCCCATCCATTGCCCCTCTCCCCTCCGTGGCTCTCCCCATCCATTGAGGTCCATCTCCCCACTGGCTCTCCCCATCCATTGGCACTGTTCTTCTATGAGTCTACTCCCACCAACCAAGACTCCCCACTATGGGGAGCTCACACCCCCTTCCCCTCCCCACCACCATTCCCTCCCTGCTAACCCCTCCTCTCCCCACCCCATCCCCTTCCCCACCATCCCCTTCCCCACCACCATTCCCTGCCTTCCCCTCCCCTCCATCCCCCACCACCAGCCCCTTCCCCTCCCCACTTCTCCCCACCCCTCCCCACCTCACCACCATCCTGTCCCTGTCCCCTCCCTTCCCCACCATTCCTTTCCACCCTACCCCTCCCCACCCCACCGATGTCCCCTCCCCCTCCCTTCCCCACCGTCCCCCTGCCTTCCCCTCCCCACCATCCCCCTCCCTTCCCCCCGTTCTCTCCCCCCCCTTCCTTCCCCACCATCCCCTCCCTACCCCACCAAAGCCTCCCCTTCCCCTCCACCCCCTCCTTTCCCCCCCCTCCCCTCCACACCATCCCTTCCCCTCCCCCCACCTCCGGTTCCCCGCTCGATTTCTCGGCTCTCCCCCCGCCTCCCTGCGCTCCTTCAGCGCCGATCCCGGATTGCGGCTCCGCCGTTCGGCGCTCGATTGGCGCTGCCCGGGGCCGCCCCGCGCGCCGCTCCAAGATGGCGGCCTCCACCTCCTCGCCGCCCAAAGTGACAAAAGCGGCGGCGGTCCCGCGGCCTCGAGACCGGGACCGGGGTGGGGACGGCGAGACCGGGCCCGAGGCGACCCCCGAGCCCGGTGAGCGGCCCCTCCCCCCGGCTCCGCCGCCTTCTTCTCCCCGTCGCTCTCGGCCCCACCGCGGGGCCCGGTCCGGGGCTGAGGGAGCGCGCTGCCATTCCCGGCGCCGCGCCGCGCTGTGGGGTGAGGACAAAGGAGGGCCGCGGCTCCTCCCGGCCGTCACACGGAGCCGCCGCTGCCCCACGGCGACCCCGGGCACCAACCCAGGGTTGGAGCCCCACAGCCGCCCCGCAGCGGCCCCCAGGCCCCACCCTGGGTTAGGCCCCACGGCCGCCCCAGGCTCTGCTCCGAGGTTGAGCCCCGAAGCCGCCCCATAGCAGCCCCGAAGCCGCCCTATAGCAGCCCCAAAGCCGCCCCATAGCGGCCCTAAAGCCGCCCCGCTGCGGCCCCCAGGCGGCCCCCAGACCCCACCCTCGGGTTGGGCCCTACAGCAGCCCCAGACCTGGCCCCAAAGCCGCCCCACTGCGGGCCCGGGTTAGGCCCCACCGCAGCCCCAGCTCTTCTCTGAGGTTGAGCCCCGCAGCTGCCCCATAGCAGCCCTAAATCCGCCCCATAGCAGCCCTAAAGCCACCCCAGGCAGCCCCCAGACCCCGCCCTCGGGTTGGACCCTCCAGCAGCCCCAGATCTGCCCCACGTTGGTCCCAGGCCCCACCCTTGGCTTTGGCCCACAGTTGTCCCAGGTCTGCCTCGCAGCTGCCCCAGGCCCCACCCCTGGGTTGGATCCCCACACCCCTGCTCTGCAGTGTGCCCAGGCACCACCCCTGGGTTGGGCTCCTGAGCTGTCCCACGGCAGTGCTGTGTCTGCCCCACAGTGTCCCCAGGCACCACCCTGGGTTGGGCTCCATACAGAGCCAGAGCCACCCCCTGGAGCTGTCACCATCCCCCCACAGAGCTCTGTGTTCTCCCACACGCCTTACAGAGGGGTTTCAGTAGGGCAAAACCTCCTTTCCCCTCACACAGAGGGACTGGAAATACAGAAAAAACCCTTTTCCACTCCCACATCTTACTGAGAGGTTGGAAATAGGGGAAAATATCTCTTTTCCCCTCCCGCAGAGGAATTAGAAATCGGGAAAATGCCCTTTTTCCCCTCTCGCACAAGGATTAGAAATGGGGAAAAGGCCCTTTTTCACCCCAAAATATCGTCGGGGGGGGTAGTTTGGGGCTGATGATTGTTCTTCTCTCGGCAGTTCTGGCCCCAGAGGAGGAGGAGGTGGTGGCCATGGAGGTGGGTTCCCCCCCGCCTCCCCCACCGCCACCGCTGCCCAAGAAGAGCTCAGCCCCGGGGCAGTCGGAGCCGCCCGCCCGCATAGGGACCAAGCTGTGCGCCGAGCCGCCCGGCAGCAAAGCAGATCCACACGACCCCAAAAGTGAGTACTGGCAGCACTTCGCCCCGAGGGGAAGAGCGAGGAGGTGTTGTTGGAGCTAGGATGGAAGTGTGCTCGTCAGCTCTTGGGAGCTGTGGGGTCTGTGGGTCACTGAGAACCGAGCGGTGCGTGGTGGAGCCTGGTGAGAGGTGTCGTGACCATGCAGCGGGTGTTGTGCCCCCTGAAAACTTGGGGGTGTTGTGCCCTGAAAGCCCAGGGATGCACTGCCCAAAACTTGGGGGTGTTGTGCTCTGAAAGCCCAGGGTTGCACTGCCCTAAAACTTGGGGGTGTTGTGCTCTGAAAGCCCAGGGATGCACTGCCCAAAACTTGGGGGTGTTGTGCTCTGAAAGCCCAGGGATGCACTGCCCAAAACTTGGGGGTGTTGTGCCCTGAAAGCCCAGGGATGCACTGCCCAAAACTTGGGGGTGTTGTGCCCTGAAAGCCCAGGGATGCACTGCCCAAAACTTGGGGGCGTTGCACCCCAAAAATCTGAGGATGTTGTGCCCCAGGACTTGGGGAACTTGTGCCGCAAAAACCCGAGGTTTTTGTGCTCTGAAATCCTGAGCATATTATGCCCTAAAACCTGGGAATGTTGTGCCCCAAAAACCCAAGGATGCTGTGCCTCAAAGACTCAGGGATGCAGTGTCCCAAAAACTCGGAGACTCTGTGTCTCGATGCCCTGGGGATGCTGTGTCCTAAATTCAGTGATGTGCTGCCCTGATGACTTGGGAACATGGTTCCCCAAAATCTCAGAGATGTTGGACCCTGAGAGCCCAGGGATGTGGTGCTGCAAAAACTCAGGGGTGTCGTGCCCTTAAAAGCCAGGGGTCATTGTGCTCCAAAAACTTGGGGATCTGATGCCACAAAGACTTGGGGCCATGGTGCCCCAAACTCAGGAATGAGGTACTTTAAACTTGAGGGCGTTGTACCCCAAATGTGAGGTGAGGATATTGTGCTCCAAAAACTCAGGAATGTGGTGTCCCCAAAAGCCTGGGGAAGTCACACTCCCCAGAACTTTGGGACATTGTGTCCTGAATGTCTGGGGACACTGTGTCCCCAAAATGTGGGGGCATGTTGCCTTGAAGGCATGGGGCCATTGTGACCCTAAAACATGGGGCTGTGATGCCCCAAACGCAGGGATGCAGTACCCCAAAAGCATGGAGACAGTGTCCCCAATACTCAGGGATGTTGTGCCCCTAAAAACTCAGGGATGTTGTGCCCCTGAAAGCCTGGAGACGTTGTACCCTAAAGATTTGGGTATGCAGTGCCCTGAACAACTTAGGGATGTTGTTCCCTGAACATGGGGCTGCAGTGCACGCCCAAAGCCTGGGGAAACTGCAGTGCAAAAGCTCAGGAATGTTGTGCCTGAAACTCAGACTGTGATGCCCATGATAACACAGGCCTGTTGTGCCCCAGATTCAGGGCCATGGTGCCCCAAAAAACCTGGGGAAATGGTGCCTCAAAAAGCTGGAGATGTGGTGCCCCAAACTCAGGGCCACAATGCTCCAAGAACCTGGGGACATGGTGCCCCAAACTTAGGGCCATGCTGCCCCAAAAAACTGGAGATACAGTGCACAAAAAACTGAGGATGTAGTGCCCCAGACTCAGGGCTATGGTGCTGGATGGTGGGAGATGGAGAGCTGTCCAAAATCAAGTGGAGAGTGCACTGCCCAGCACAGTTCCCAGTGTTGGGTGGTGGTGGGATCAGGCGCTCATCCACGTTTTCAGGAGTTTCTGCTGAATTTTCAAGAAGAGAGTGGTTGAGTTGTGCTCCAGTATCGTAATGTTGAGTTGCCAGAGCTTGCTGGGATCGACACGTGACTCTTGTCCTCTGCAGAGCACCTCAGGCAGTCCTCTTGCCCTTTCATAATTAGCATGATAGAGGGATGAAATCTCTGGGTTGGAAAGGTCTTGAAAAATCACAGAATTGTAGAATGGAGAGAACTTGGCTTGGAAGGAGCCTGAAGGATCACATGGAATGGGTTGGGTTTGGATTGGAAGGATCTTGAAAGATCACAGAATCATAGAATGGGTTGCATTTGGATTGGAAGGGTCCTTGAAGACTACAGAACCACAAAATGGTAGAATGGCTGGGTTGGAAGGGTCCTTGAAGAATGGTAGAATTCTGTGGTCTTCAGGAACCCTTCCAACCCAACCATTCTACATTCTGTGGTCTTCAAGAACCCTTCCAACCCAACCATTCTACCATTCTGTGGTCTTCAAGGACCCTTCCAACCCAACCAATCTACCATTCTGTGGTCTTCAAGGACCCTTCCAGCCCAACCATTCTATCATTCTGTGGTCTTCAAGGACCCTTCCAGCCCAACCATTCTATCATTCTGTGGTTCTGTGCTTTTCAGAATGGTAGAATGGTTGGGTTGGAAGGGTCTTTGAAGACCACAGAACCACAGAATGATACAAGAGTTGGGTTGGAAGGGTCCTCAGAGCCTGCTGTGGGCGGGTACCTCCAGGGATGGGCCGTAAAACTCATGAGCTTCCTGTTCCATGTCCTGATTCCCTGTCGGTTTATCTTTTTCCTCCAATTTCAGCCCAGAACCTGACGACGTGTGAGGTGTGCGGCGCCTGCTTTGAAACCCGCAAAGGTCTCTCCAGCCACGCGCGCTCCCACCTGCGGCAGCTCGGCGTGGCCGAGTCGGAGAGCAGCGGGGCCCCCATCGATTTGCTCTACGAACTGATGAAGCAGAAGGGCAAACCCGATGGGCACCCCATGGCTCCTCCCACCCTCGGCAAAAAATCTGCCTCTCCCAAGGACGGCATTGCTGGTTCCCCGCGTCCCGCGCTGCTCGCGCTCGGCAAAGGCGGTGAGCGCTCGCTGGATGGCCCCATCAACAAAGCCATCAAATCCCCGCCAGGATTCTCCAAGAGCCTCTCGCAGCCTGGATCCCCCATCCTCAAGAAGGTGCCCTCCGTGCTCTCTGGGTCCCCCTCTCCAAAAAACCCCGAGGAGAAGAGCTCGAAGCTGTCGCTGAGCCCTCTGCAGAGCTCCCCAAAGGCGCAGTGGCCACAGGCAGATGAGGAAGGACCTCTCAATTTGAGTGAGTCTCTCTCTCTTTTTTTTTCTTTCTTTTTTTTGTTTTTTTTTTTTTCCCAATCGTTCATGTTTCCCATTAGGTTTTGGGGCTGGGGAAGAGAGGAATCCCTGGGTACTCCTGGTGAGGTTACAGCTCTGAGCTTTGAGGGGAGAGCTTGGTGTGGAAGAAGCAGTTTTGATGGCCACTGTTGCTCCAGGACGCAGCAACCAGAGGGGAAAGTCCTCCCTGGTGTGATTTCACCTGGTTCTCTACCCTCTGAGCTCCTTATGTCCCCTTCCAATCCTGCTCTCAGCCACAGCCAAACGCTTCCATTTGTTCCCTCTTTGTCCCTAAGCTCTGCTGGGGTCTTGTTCTCATATCTTGGCACCAGTTTTACAGCAGCAGTCAGCTCTTTGGGTGCCACGTTCCTTGGGCAGCTCAGAGGGATTTGTTTGCCCTGCAGGATTTCTCCCAGCTCTTCTTAGAGCTATTGGGGCTGTAGAACCTTCTCCATTTGGCTAACATGGTGCTTTTCCTGAGCAAAATGCTCTGTGCCCATGATGCTGGGTGGCAAATGGGGACAGCCTCCATGGCTGCCTTCTGCAGAATCACTGAACTGTAGGGGTTGGACGGGACCTCTGGAGATCATTGAGACTAACCCTGTGCTAAAGCAGGGTCCCAGGTTGAGCAGGAAAGCATCCAGGTGGGTCTTGAATATCTCCAGAAGCGACTCCACAACCTCCCTGAGCAGCCTGTTCCAGTGCTCTGTCATCCTGGCAGTAAAGAAGTTCTTCAGTCCTCTTCCCCTTGAGTCCCATTGAGGATTGATGTTGTTGGGCATGCAGCTTTGGGTTCAGTCCATTTCACTTCTCAGTCCCAATGAGGACTGGCTTTGGGTGTGCAGATCTGGTTTCAGTCCCGCTTCCTTTGGAATCCCACTGAGGATTGGCTTTGTCACTGTGCGTGCATCTTTGGGTTGGGTCTCATTCCCTTCAGAGTTCCAGTGAGGATTGGTTTTGTTGTTGGCTACATATCTGAGTTCAGCCCTGCTCATTTTGGACTCCCACTGAGGACTGGCTCTGTTGGGTACATATCTTTGAGTTCAGTCTCACTCATCTTTCAGTCCCATTGAGGACTGGCTCTGTTGGGTGCCAATCTTTGTGCTCAGCCCTACTCTTTGCATCCCATTGAGGGTGGACTTTGTTGTTGGGTGTGTAGTGCACGCCTTTGGCTCCGTGCTCTCCTCCTGCTCCTTGGCACCACCAAACTCCACCCATGCATCGCAATAACCACAGTTCTCTCTTTTTTTTTTCTTTTTCCTCCTCTGCAGCAGCCGGGGGGGAGCCAGTGCGGGACATCCGCTGTGAGTTCTGCGGGGAGTTCTTTGAGAACCGCAAGGGTCTGTCGAGCCACGCGCGCTCCCACCTCCGCCAGATGGGGGTGACGGAGTGGTACGTCAACGGCTCCCCCATCGACACGCTGCGCGAGATCCTCAAACGCCGGACTCACCCGCGGAGCGGAGCTTCCAACCCCATGGGCCCCGGGCACAAAGCCATGGCCAAGAGCCTCCTGGCAGCCATGGGACCCCTGGAGCCGCGCGGTCCCGGGGAGCTCCACATCCCGACTCTGCCCAAGAAGGTCCAGCAGCCTGGCAGTCCCCTGGGGCAGTCTCCTACCTCGTCCCCACCTCCCACTGCCCGGAAGATGTTTCCAGGCCTCTCTCCTCCCTCCTTGCAGAAGAAGCTCAAACACGACCAGATGAGAGTGGAAATCAAGCGTGAGATGATGACGGGGGGTCTCCACGGAGAGCCCCACCCCTCCGACCAGGCTTGGCCACCGCTGGAGGAGATGTCACCCTTGAACCTCTGTAAGTGCGTGGTTGTCACCTTTCCCCTTCCATGGGCTGGTGGGGATCAGGCACGCTCCGTGCTGGGGAGAGGAATGGGGGATCCAAGATCCCTTCCAACTCAACCCATTCTGTGGTTCTGTGATTTTCAAGGATCCTTCTAACCCAATCCATTCTATCATTCGATGATCTTCAAGGTCCTTTCCAGGCTAATTCATTCTATCGTTCCATGGCTCTAAGATCTTTAAGGTCCCTTCCAACCCAGCCCTTTCCATGGTTCTCTGACATTTGAGGACCATTCCAATTCAACCCATTCCAGGATTCCGTATTTCTATGATCTTCAAGGACCCTTCCAACCCAACCCATTCTATGGTTCTATGATCTTTAAAGGCCCTTCCAACCAAACCCATTCTATGACTCTATGATCTTCAAGGACCCTTCCAACCCAACCCATTCTATAGTTCTGTGATCTTTAAGGATCCTTCCAACCCAAGAGTTCTAAGATGGATGGTGTTCTCTTCGGGTGGAAGCGTCCCGCTGTGGGATCTGCTTGTGGATCGTCTTCTTCTGTGGGTTGTGCTGTGGGATATGGGGCAGGTGGGCTCAGACCCACTCCCCATGACGCCAACTCTCTCCCTGCAGCCTCCCGAGCCGACCCGGTGCGGGACATCCGCTGTGAGTTCTGCGGGGAGTTCTTTGAGAACCGCAAGGGTCTGTCGAGCCACGCGCGCTCCCACCTCCGCCAGATGGGGGTGACGGAGTGGTCAGTGAACGGCTCCCCCATCGACACGCTGCGTGAGATCCTCAAAAAGAAATCGAAGCCCTGCGTCATCAAGAAGGAGCCCCACACCTCCATCATCGAAACCCCCAAAGGGTTTGGGGAGGAGGGGATGGACCCCAAGCCCTCTGGAAAAGTGCTGCAGGCCATGGCCCTCCCTCCGCTGGGCGGGCGGACGGGGAAACCCGGTGGCTCCAGCATTGGCCGCGAGCTCTCGCTGTCACCGCTCACCGCCAAGCCCCACGGCGCCTTCCTGACACCGCTGGCCACCAAACGGCCACTGCAGGACGACCGCCTGGGTCCCCACCCCGAGGTGAAGCACAAGGCCTACATTCAGACCGAGCTGCCCTTCAAAACCAAGTCTGTGCACGACAAGCCCACGCACACATGTAAGTGTGGGGAGACACGTGGTGTGGCTTGTCCAGGTTCCTGGAGGCTGCAGGGAGGGGCTGGATGGTTGGCATGCGTTGGCCATGGCCACTTGTGTTGGCCATGACCACGTGTTGGCCATGATGTTGCATTGGCCATGGCCAGCTATCAGCTATGGTGTTGTATTGGCCATGGCCACATGTCAGCTGTGGTCTTGCATTGGCCATGGTGTTGTGTCGGCCATGGCCATGTTTCAGCCATGGTGTTGCGTTGGCCATGGTGTTGCGTTGGCCATGGCCATGTGTCGACCGTGGTGTTGTGTTGGCCGCAGTCACACCATCCATGGGACATCATACTTGGATATTGGGCTCGGGCTTTTTGCTGTGATATCTCTGATAGGGAGCAGAGATTTGGGGACCATCCACCACCCCCATCCCATTTAGCTGTATCTTGGAGCCTTGACCTTCTGACAGGACCATCCCACAGCTCACCACCACCTGCCACATGCTGGGAGGGGGCGGATTCCCACCCAGGGGTGGCGGTGGGGGGAACGGGGCACATCTCACCCCCCTGCTCACCACCTGCCCCCGCTCCCCCAGCCACCGAAGCGTGCTGCGAGCTCTGCGGCCTCTACTTTGAGAACCGCAAGGCTCTGGCCAGCCACGCACGGGCACACCTCCGGCAGTTTGGTGTCACCGAGTGGTGCGTCAACGGCTCGCCCATCGAGACGCTCAGCGAATGGATCCGGCACCGGCCGCAGAAAGCCGGCGCGTATCGCAGCTACATCCAGGGCGGCCGACCCTTCACTAAGAAATTTCGGAATTCTTCGCACGCCCGGGATCACGACGGAGCACGGAGGATGCCGCTGAGCCTGCAGCACGGCGGGATGGCCCTGCTGAGCAAAGGGCTGGCGGCGGAGCTGGCGCACGGAGAGCCCTGCAAGATCCTGGATGGCACCGGGGAGCGGCCCATGGTCACCTCGCCCCTCTCGCTGGTGAAGATGGAAGAGCATCAGCGCACGAATTTCCACAGTGAGTTGGGAGAGGGGCGCAGCTGTTGGGATCCACTTCCCTCCGGAGGGGGACTGGTTGGGATCTGGTTCCCTTGGGATGTGGTTCTCCTGGTAGTGGCAGCCATTGGGATCTGGTTCCCTTGGGAGTTGGAGCCGTTGGGATCCTGTTTCCTTGGGAAGTTGGAGCTGTTGGGACATGGATCCGTTAGGAATGGGAGCCCCTCCTGTCGTCCGGAGCACTGTTGCTCCAAAGCAGAAATATTGTGTCATATCACACAGCTCTCAGCGCCACGGGAGTGTTCCCCCTTCCCCCCTGATGCCCCATTTCCCTCCCATTATTCCCCCCTAGAGTTTGAGCGGAGGCAGGCAAGGCCCCTGGACCCCCCCCTGCACCGGGAGGAGGAGGGGGCCGACTTCCAGCAGAAGATGGAGGAGACCCGCCAGCCCCCACCCAGGATGAGGCCGGTGCCCTCGCTGGTCCCCCGCCCGCCGCAGACCTCCCTGGTGAAGTTTGTGGGTAACATCTACACCCTCAAATGCAGGTAAGCCATCCCCTTTTGGACCCCAGCCCACCATAGGCTTAGCTTTTGGGCTCCCTTTGGGCTCCTTGTGGCTTTCTTTCAGGTTCCCCTTTGGGTGCCCTCTGGTTTTCCTTTGGCTTCTGTTTTGTAGGCTTCCCTTTTGAGGCAGCCTTTTTGTTCCTTTGGGCTCTTTATGGCTTTCTTTGAGTTTCCTTTGGGCTCCCATTGAAGCGCTCCCTCTGGGCTCCCTTTTGAGTCTCTTTTGGGTTTCCTTTGGGCTCTTTTGGGCTCTTTTTGGGGTTTTCTGTGGGCTTTCTTGAGGGCTCCCTTTTGGTTCCCATTGGGCTCCCCTTTGGGGGCTCCTGTTGGGTTTCCTTTGAGGCTTCTTCTGGCTTTTTTTGATGCTCCCTTTTGGGGTTTTCCCTTTCACTTCCTGGTGGGGTCTCCTTTGGAACTCCCTTTGGGTTGTCTTTTTGGGTTCCCCTTGGGTTCCCATTGGGTTCCTCTTGGGTTCCTCATTGGGCTCCCGTTGGCTTCCCTTTGTGTTTCCCTCAGCTCCCAAACCTCTGAACTCTTTATTCTTGGGCAGTCCACCCTTCATCGCTGCACCTGGGGGTGTGGGACCTCTTCCTCCCTGCTTTTCTGGGTGTGGTGCCCCCAACCCCCCCTCCCCACAGCCTGTGGGCTGCTGAAGGAGCCTTGGACTGATCTGCTGCCACCGTGTCCCCGCAGGTTCTGTGAGGTGGAGTTCCAGGGCCCCCTCTCCATCCAGGAGGAGTGGGTGCGACACCTCCAGCGACACATCCTGGAAATGAATTTCTCCAAAGCAGACCCCCTGCGGGGGGACGCCCCGGCCCCCGAGCCCCCCGCCGTGGCCGAGGCTCAGTAACAGAGCCCCCACCCCGGGGCAATGGAGCCGAACCGGGGCACCCTCCGCCCCCCACCCCGTGCCTGCGCGTCCCCCACGGAGCAACCTCAGCCCCCCCCCCCCCTTCCTCTACCCCAGTGCCGGGCTGGATGGGGGGCACCCGGCCACAAGCACTACAAGGATCAAAGCCCCCCGGTCCTCCCTCCCCCGGGGTGGTGGCACTCGAGGACGGGGCAGGGGACAGCGGTGGCACCACGTGTGCCCTCCCTCCCGACACCGCGGGTCCGGTTCAGCCCAAAGACGCGGGAGCTGCGTTGGCTTCCACCGGTTCAGGGACACGGGGAGCGAGCGCCGTGCGTTTGTATATGGCCCGAGAGTTGATGTATATTCGATTCCTGCAGGCAGCGCCACCTGTAGTTCCTGGCGCTGTCGGAGCCCGTTGCTCCGGGGTTGCATGTTGCCCCGCTCCCCCTTCCCAAAGGAAAACACTTGGCTCCCCGTCACCACCCCCCGACCCCCAATTTCCAATGGGACCGTGGGCTGCGGTGATGCTGGGGGGGTCCTGGGGTGGGGGGAGGGGGGATCTGCGGAGCCGCACGTCCCCCTCCCCCCCCCCCCCCAGTCCTCCTCACTGTTGCTATATTTTTGTTTGTTTTTTGTTTTTTTTTTTCCCCTTTGTCTAGCTGCATAGACCTTCGACTTTTTTAACTCTAGTTTTGTGTAGAAAATTTAAGGAGCATTCATTTTTATTTCGAAGTCCCGAGCCCAGCACGGCTCGGAGGGAATTTACCTTTTAACTTTTTTCATTGGGCATATTCTGGTTATTAATGTACCCGGGAATATGTACATTAGATTAAACTTCTGGAAACAACCCCAGGGAAGTGTGTGAGTGCACGGGGGTCCTGACGGGGGATTTTGGGGGGGGGAAATGAGGTGGTTTTGGTGCCAGAGGCGTGGTTGGAGCTCACAGGGCTGGGAAGAGTGGGGTGAGGACATGGCCGTGAGTCAGGGCTTGGGAGCATCGTAAAGGGGACGTCAGGACATGGCTGATGGCGTGGTATGGGGTCGGGATGGGGATGTTGAGATGGGGATGTGGGGCACACGGGGTCAGGGTGAGGGCATGACCCAGAGCTTGGGATGTTGGGGTCAGGGTGAGGCTGTGGCAATGGGGACATTGAGGTCAAAGCGTGGCCGTGACCCCGGGCATGGGGACACCAGGGTCGGGATGGGGACGTCAGGGTGGCCGTGTTATGGCACAGGGACACGGGTCGAGAGGAGGCAGTGTCACGTGGCGTGGGGGGGGGGAGGAGGGATGTCGGGTTGGGGGGATATCACGACATGGCCGTGTCCGACGACATAGGGGCACCGGGGTCAAGGTGAGGCTGTTCCGTGGGGATATGGAGGTCGGGGTGAGGCCGTGCCATGGAGACACGGGGACACGGGGTCGGACGCGGCCGCGCCCCGCGGTTCCGGCACTGGCGCGGTTTCGGCGCGCGCATTCCCCGCTGGGGGCGGAGCCCCGCGGGCCTCAGCCAATGGCGACGCGCGGCGCTGAGGGAGGGGCGCGGCCAAACGTCGCACCTCCGCGGTGAGGGCGGTGCCGGCGGCTCCGGGCCGTTCTGCCACGCGATTGGTGGAGGCAGCGCTCAGCCCTCCCCACGCCCCGGTTGACCAATCAGAGTAGACAACGGCGGCGGCACCGCCTCCCTGCCAGCCGACCAATCAACGAGCGTTCCCTCGGGGCCCACCGGGAAAGCCGACGATTGACACCCACATTCTCCAATCGTCGGCGGGACCGCCCTGCGGGAGGTGGAGACGCGACCAATGACCTCCTCCGGCCGCCCGGAGGCCGGACCAATGAGCGCAGCGGGAGGGCGGGCGGACGACACCTTCCGACCAATGAGCGCGGCGGGGAGGCGGGGCGGCGCCGCCGGTACCGTTGGGCGCAGAGGCGGCGGCGGGCGGCGGGCGGCGCCGCCATTATGAGTTACTCAGGTGAGGGCGCGGCGCAAAGATGGCGGCGGGGGCGGCCTGGGGCTCCACGGGGGGCCGGGGGGCGGCGGGACGTCCCGGAAACGGGGATTTGGGGCCGTAACGCGCGGGGTTCTGTCACGGTCCGGTTGGCGGGCGGCCGCGCGGAGCTGAGCGCAGGGGATGATCGGCGCCCGCCGGCCGTGCGCTCCTAACGCGGGCCAGGACGCCGTCGGCCCTCTTGGCCACCTGGCTCACTGTCGGCTCACGTTCAGCCCAGCATCAACCAACACCCCCAGGTCCCTTTCCTCTTCACACACATCCAGCCACTCAGCCCCAAGCCTGCAGCGCTGCATGGGGTTGTTGTGGCCAAAGTGCAGGACCCGGCACTTGGCCTTGTTGAACCTCATCCCATTCACCTCAGCCCAGAGATCCAGCTTATCCGGATCCCTCTGAAGGGCCTCCCTCCCCTCAGGCAGATCCACACACTCCCATCTTGGTGTCATCTGCAAACGTACTCAGGGTACACACAGTCCCCTCATCCAGGTCATCAACAAAGATATTAAACAGGGTCGGCCCCAGCACCGACCCCTGGGGGACAGACACCGCTTGTAACGGGTCTCCAGCTGGATTAACTCCATTAGCCGCTACCCGTTGGGCACGGCCCTCCAGCCAGTTCCTTACCCAAAGCAAGATGTACCTGACCAGGCCACAGGCAGCCAGTTTCCCCAGGAGAATGCTGTGGGAGGCGGTGTCAGAGCTTTGCTGAAGTCCAGGTAGACTGCATCGACAGCCTTTCCCTTGTCTACCAATCTGGTCGCCCAGTCATAGAAGGAGATGAGGTTTGTCGAGCACAACCTGCCTTTCGTGAACCCGTGCTGGCTGGGCCTGATCCCCTGCATGCCTCACACAGGCCGTGTGATTGATCTCACCCAAGGTGATTTGCTCCATAACTTTCCCTGGCACCGAGGTCAGGCTGACAGGCCTGTAGTTCCCCAGATTCTCCTTACAGCCCTTCTTGTGGGTGGGAGTCACACTGAAAAGCCTCCGAGGGAGGCGCTGTGAGTGCTGGGATGGATTCGGGGTCACCTTCTGGGGATCTTCCTGGGCTCTTCTTGAAGCACGCTTGGGGTCTTGGGACTCTTCTGAGGCTCTTTTGGTTCTCCTTTCGGGGCTCTTTTGGTGGCTCCTTTGGTTCTCCATTGGATTTCTTTGGGATCTCCTTTTGGGTCTCATTTGGGGGCTTTTCTTGGAGCTTTGTTGGGATCTTGAGGCTCCTTGGGGGCTCTTTGTGGCTCCTTTGGGGGTTCCTTTGGGCTCTCCTTAGAGCTTTTTGGGATCTTTTGGGGCTCTTTTTGGAGCTCTTTTTGGTGGCTCCTGTGGTGCTCTTTAGGGTCTCCTTTTGGGCTCATTTGTGTGTGCTTTTGGTGCTTCGTTGGGATCTTGAGGCTCCTTTTGGAACTCCTTTTGGGGTTCTTTGGTTCTCCTTTTGGGGGCTCATTTGGTTCTCCACAGCAGCTCTTTGGGGTCTCTTTTGGGGGCTCTTCCTGGAGCTTTGCTGTGATCCTGGGGCTGTTCTGGAGCTCCAGTGGAGCTCTTTGCAGTGTCCATTTGGGAATCTTTTCAGAGCTTCTTTTGGGGGCTCGTTTTGGACTTTCTTGGGGCTCTTTTAAGGCCAGAGAGATGTTGTCTCACAAAGAATGCCAGGTTCTGATTTCATTCTCAAATCTTTACCTGCAAAATGCTCGATTGTGGGGTTGTGGGGTTGTGTGCACCTGAACCCCTTTCTGCTCCCTTGTCTTGGAGGTCTGTGTAGGTGCCTCCTGCTTCCAATTTTTGGTGTTAAACCAATAGAGATGGCACTTTCAGGTAGGACAACGCTGCTGCGTGAAGAGGTTCTGTGTCACAGTGTGGTATGGCAGAAATGGGAGCTGAAAGAAAAAACAGGACCTGATTCAGGGAAAGGACCTGCATCATCTGAAGGTCAGCAGGTTGACCACGGGCCAGCAGTGTGCCCTCGTGGCCGAGAAGGCCAGTAATGGCCAACAGGCTGACTGTGGGCCAGCAGTGTGAACGTTATGGACAAGAAGGCCAGTGGTGGCCAACATGTTGGCCATGAGCTCTTTGCTCTGGGTTAGGAATTGTTCAAAAGTTGTTTGTAGATTGGATTTGCCACCATTTCTTTCTTTAAGGGTGTTGCTCTTTTTTGGTGGTAAAGAAAACCAATTGTGAGAAGTATGGCTCTGACTACTTCTTCTGTCTTCTTTTCCAGGTTATGGAGACTGGAACTCTGGGACAAACAGAGGCAAGTACACTGCAGCTCGAGCGGGTTCCTGACAGACGGGTTCGTTAGCTTCAGGTTCTGAAGGATATAATACAGAGTCTGCATTCCCTCTTCTTTTATTTTTAGGTTTCTTTGCAAACTTTCTTTTATTTTAAAATTCTTGTCGAGCTGTTAACAGCTTCCTTCCCCAGTTTTTTAGGAAGGGCCACATGGCCGAGGATTCAGGTTTCTGTTCCGGCCCACCTTGATATTGCTGCCCAGCTGAAGGCTAAAAAATGGCCTAAAATGGATTTTGGCCATCAGTGTTAACCCAACGAGGTTGATTTTTAGAGGCTGTGCGTTGGGTGCATTTGTTCACCCATGCACCTCAATTCCAATTAAAATATTAACTGCGCCAGATCACCAGGAATGAGAGCTCTCTATTTTTTTCTTGCAGGGTATGAGAGCTACAATTATGGCTATGGCTACGGGCAGGACAACTCGGGCAACTATGGCTACGGCATGGCTGCCTCCAACTCGTGGGATATGGGCAACTCAGACATGGACATGAACCCGGACGGTGCTGGCAGTGCCGACACCGTCATTGCCAAAATGAACCAGCGCCTGGACATGGTGTCCCACCTGGATGCTGACAGCATGCAGGGCGGGCACTACGGCTCCGGCGGGGACCGGTGAGTGGGAAAATCATGGAATGATGGAATAGATTGGGTTGGAAGGGATTTTAAAGATACTAGAACAATAAAATGGTTGGGTTGGGAGAGTTCTTAAAGATAATAGAATCATGAAATCGTGGAATAATTGAGTTGGAAGAGTTCTTAAGGGTCAGAGAACCACGGAATCACAGCAGAGATGGAATCATCCTTAAAGATCATAGGACCATGGAATGGTAGAATGGTTGAGTTGGAAGGGTCTTTAAAGATCATAAAACTATAGAATCACAGCATGGTTGGGTTGGAATTGTCCTTAAAGGCCACAGAACCAAGGAACGACTGAATGGTTGGGTTGGAGGGGTCCTTAAAGATCATAGAGCTATAGAATCACAGCATGGTTGGGTTGGAATTGTCCTTAAAGGCCATAGAACCAAGGAACGACTTAATGATTGGGTTGGAGGGGTCCTTAAAGGTCATAGAGCTATAGAATCACAGCATGGTTGGGTTGGAATTGTCCTTAAAGATCATCCACTCCAAGTTCTTTTCCTGGAGGAAAAAGTAATCCATTAAAATGACCCAAAACAAATTGCTGCTAGTGTCAGCTTTCTGCCTGGTAAAAGTGGGTGTGCACAGGTGTCCCCAGATGTCCAGGAATGGGGACAGGAGCTCTAGCTGGGCTGTGTCCCCACACAGC
Source organism: Chrysolophus pictus (assembly GCA_037305975.1). Classification (NCBI taxonomy): domain Eukaryota; kingdom Metazoa; phylum Chordata; class Aves; order Galliformes; family Phasianidae; genus Chrysolophus; species Chrysolophus pictus. The sequence continues at coordinate 1,250,190 of CM074605.1, forward strand.
TGATAGCATGGGTTCCTCTTGGTGTTTTGGGGTCTTTTAGGGCATCCTGGGCACTCTCAAAGCAATGAGGAGTTTGGGGGCTCAGTTTCTTTGTTTTTTCCATGATGGGGCTTTGGTTCTTCCACCATGCATGGAGGTGGACAGGGACATTGCAGCTGTGCCTTATCCTCGCCCTTGTCCCACAGAGTGGAAACGATTCCACGCTCAGTGATACACTGAAGAGTTTAAAATACCAATAAAAACCTGTTTTGAAGCATTTTGTTGGTTTAACCTCTGCTGGGCTGTAACACAGTGCCAACACTATCCCAGAATCCCAAAACCAGCAGAGTTGGAAGGGACTTCTGGAGAGAGAGGACATCATTGGCCTTCTTGGCTGTGAGGGCACTTTGTTGGCCACTGTTGGCTTTCTTGGCCATGAGGGCACCCTGTTGGCTCATGGTAAACTTATTGGCCACCGTTGGCCTTCTTGGCAGTACTCTCACTCCATGGTCATTCTGTTGGCCACCGTTGGCCTTCTTGGCAATGTTCTCACTTCATGGTCACCCTGTTGGCCACTATTGGCCTTCTTGGCTATACTGTCAGTCCATGGTCACTCTGTTGGCCACCATCGGCCTTCTTGGCAATGTTCTCACTTCATGGTCACCTTGTTGGCCACTGTTGGCCTTCTTGGCAAAACTCTCAATCCATGGTCACCCTGTTGGCCACTGTTGGCCTTCTTGGCAATACTGTCAGTCCATGGTCACCCTGTTGGCCACTGTTGGCCTTTTTGGCAAAACTGTCAATTCATGGTCACCCTGTTAGCCACTGTTGGCCTTCTTGGCAGTACTCTCACTCCATGGTCACTCTGTTGGCCTTCTTGGCAAAACTCTCAATTCATGGTCATCCTGTTGGCCTTCTTGGCAAAACTCTCACTCCATGGTCACTCTGTTGGCCACCATCGGCCTTCTTGGCAATACTCCCAGTCCATGGTCACTCTGTTGGCCACTGTTGGCCTTCTTGGACCCAAAGGCATGCTGCTGACCCTTCTCTCTCCACAGGTACGACTCATACGAATCCTACGACTCGAGGTCCTCAATGAACGACCGGGACATGTACCGCTCTGGTTACGACTACAACGAGAACGAGAACGACAACGCCTACGACAGTCACTACGACGGTCACTACGACGACCACTATGAGAGTCACTACGACAGTTTCTATGGGAACCGCAGGGACCAGTACCAGCACAGGGCACGGGATGGCTTTGGCCAGCGGGGTCAGAACTGGGCGCGGGACGGGCGCAACACCAGACCCATGGCTTCACCGTACTCGGGGCGCATGGGCGGGCAGTGGAACGACGCGCCGCGGGGCATGGGCCCCCACGGCTCCTCCCGCCTGCCTTCCCTCTTCTCCCACAACATCATCCCGGAGCTCGGCATGTTCCAAGGGATGCGAGGATTTTCGGGGAACATGCGCTTCGGAGGAGGCATGATGAAGCAGAGGATGAGGAGAAACTGGAAAATGTGGGATTCGGACTTTAAAGTGAGTACTTGTGCAACATCCTCCCAACTCGTTTAACTCGAGCGGATGTTATGCAGCCCCGTAGGGAAATGGTTGTCCTACAAAAGGCTCCAATGCACGCTCTGGGAGGTGGTCGTGTGTAGTTCCACACGTTGCTGGCTTGACTTTGTAGTGTGTATCTCCTAAGGACAGACCGAGGAGCGTTCGTATGTGCAGTGCTTTAATCTGAAAACATTTATTTCCTAAAGGTAGGAGAATATCATTGTCGTTTTTTACTTAATCTCCTGTTTTATAGCATATAGAGGTGGTGGGCTGTGTCCTGCCTGATGGACTGTGCTGACGAGTAATTGGTGGAACAAAGCACTGCTGGGTGAAGAGAGCACCGCCCTCACAGTGGTGATGAACCTCTCTCTCCTCTTGCAGCCTCAGAAGAAGAAAATGAAGAAGGACCTCACCGGAAAGAAGCGGAAGCAAACCAGCAGCTCAGATGAACCCGACAGCAAGGCGGCGAAGACAGATGGCTCCGAATCTGACTCTGACAACGGTGAGGGCAGAGGTCCCCAAAGGGGCACGCAGCCACCTCGCTTTGCTAGGTGTGGCAGTGGGACCTCAGCTGGGTTCTGACTGTGCTGTTCCTTTCAGAGGAAGGAACTGAAGGAGAATCGGGAGAAAAAGAGGAGAAAGAAGGCTCCAGAGGTGTAAGTAACTCTTGAAAAGTTGTAGTTCCTCATAATTAAGATTGTCAGTTTTAGTTGGAGGCAGAGCAGTGAGGGCAGGTCACCTGAGGAGGAGTGACAACACACATCAGTACTGGTTGTGGGCTGGGCTGCCACAAAGGAGCTCTGCAGGGTGAACCTGGGGTCCCAGTGGTCAACAGCTGAGCCAGCAGCAAGCCCTTGTGGCCAAGAAGTCCAGTGGTGATGGCTGATGTGTGATTCTGGCTGGCCTTAATGTCCCAATCTTGCATTTTAGGAAGGGGAAGATGAAGAAGGTCGAGACTCAGAGAAAGGTGAGTTGGTGTGCATGCCTAGCAGCTCACAGGAAGGGGAGCAGAGGGATGGTGTGTGCTCTGAATGTGCACATGGAATAGTGCCCACCACCAGCAGAGGGCTCTGACATGGCCAGGAGAGAGATTTAAGGCTGAATCTCTGGTTTATTCAGACTCCTCCAGTTGTTGGAGTCCACTTACAACCCAACAATTTTACAGTTTTGTGATATTTAAGGACCCTTCCAACCCAACCCATCGCATGATTCTGTAATCTTTAAGGACCCATCCAACCCATCCCGTGGTTCTGGGATCTTTAAGGACCTGTGCAAGCCAAGCTGATTCTCTAAAGTAATGGTGATGACAATTAGTCCCCTTACCCAAGCGAATCTGTAACTAATTAATTTAAAACCTTCTAAAACCAGAAGTGGTAAACACTAATTAAAATAAAGAGCCAGGAAACCACTTTGAGTGTGTTTGTCCTCCAGTGCCAGTGCCAGTCCCCCAAACAGGAATCCTAAATCTGAGGTACATTTGTCCCTGCCTGGAGGGAGCAGCTCCTCGACTCGAGCGTCTCTCTGACGAGCAATTTTGGGCCAACCACTGATCTTGTCCAGGGCAGTTCTCTTGAATCAGGTGCTGTCCTCAAGTAGTGCCCTGAAATGCAACCTGCTTTAAACACTTAGGTGCTTTAACAATTCAAGAAGAGATCAGTCAAATCAAACGCAAATTACAGGCGGGCAAGAAAACTCAAGAGAGGCAAAAGAAGAGGCACCGAGATCGCATGGTGGAAAGGTAACGTCTCTTATTTTATTTCATTAAGTGATGTTGCTTCCTTCTCTGGGAGGAATGTGATGGTTGCAGGTTGGGTCCTTTCTGTGTTTCACAATTTTCCCAGTGCTGTGTTTCTTCCTGCCCATCTCCTTGACTGTACTGAATATTGGATGCATTACAGTTGTGGCAAACTCGAGTTGGCAACATCCAGCCGTGTTGATGGAGAAATGGGCAGATCTCCAGGGGACATCCCACGAATGTTTAGTGGAGTTCAGGGAGAAGCTCAGGACTCGAGTTGTAGACAGCTCTGCCTTTCTGTTGAATGAGTGGCACTCGTCACAGAGATCAGGTTTTAAAGTAACTCTAAAAGGGAAATGATGGCTGCAACAGAAATTGGGAAGGGGCGGATATTGTCAGCATAAAACCTAAGGAGGTACACGGCGTGTCATTGAGCCAGAGCCTTTTTTTAACCGACAAAGTATTGCCACTTCCACTGGCAAACAACACCAACTCTTGCCTAAAAAAGTGGAGATTTGTGCAAAAAATGTCACTTGACAAAGAATATGCTCTGAAGCTTTAGAGCTCCTTCAGGTAATTGTCCTCCGAGAGGAACCGGTGCCTTCTTCCCACAATGGAATTCTGTCCCTTTCTCCCAGCCAGGATACATACTCAGGGAGAATCGTCTTAATTCATAGTTAAAGCTTCACTTTAATGATCGAAAAAAGAATTTTTAAGATCTGGAAAGGTTTAAAAAAATTTGGCCTCAAGTTTTTTTGGTGTGACATTCATCCTGAGTTGTTCCTTACTGTTAGCATTTGTTTCCAGTCTGACCTCTTTGAGTATTAGCTGGATTTCTTTATTGTGAAGCTCTCTGTAGTGTTCCTTAAAGATGGGAACGCTTTCCTGTGCAACCCATTGTAGGGAAACCCACTGTAGGGAGGTTGGACTGAGAGCTGAGCTCCAGAGGTCCCCACTGGTTCTGTGGTTTGTGAAAGAATCCCAACATCTGAGCACAAACCCCAGCAAAGGGGAAACCTTTGCCCCCAAACTGGGTTCCCCGCTCTGACGTTTGTCTGCGTTCCCCCCCAGCATTTGGGTTCTGGGATGGAAGCTTCCATTGGCCATCCCTCCCACTCACACCCACTGTCCCAACAGGATCCAGTACGTTTGTTCCCTGTGCAAATACCGCACCTTCTACGACGACGAGATGAACAGTCACCTAGAGAGCAAATTCCACAAGGAACATTTCAAGTTTGTTGGAACCAAGTTGCCCCAGCAAACAGCTGACTTCCTGCAGGTGAGCACTGCTGAAGTTTCAGTCCTTTTGAATGAGGTTTGGGTGATTTTTGTGTTGTTTTTCTTTTTTTCAGAGCTGCTGCTCCTAACAAATACTCTTGCCTTCCAGGAATACGTTGCCAATAAAACGAGGAAAACTGAAGAGCGCCGTAAAGCAATTGAGGACATCAACGCAGTTATCCAGCAGATCTATAGGGACCAGGATCTTACACAAGGTGAGTTCTCACCCACATGTAGTCCCTTTGTGATTGGTTATTAATTAGTTTTGCTGTGGCTCACTGATTGAGCATTCGTGATGCATCTGATGTTTATCAACGTGGAATAAAAATGGAGCTTGAATGTGGTTTCAAATGAGATAATTAAAGTGGTACAACAATATTTATCCAATACTTACTGGCCTTAGAAGAAAACTCTGGATTAAGGTTCCTTCCAACCCAAACATTCCATAGGTCTGTGATCTTTAAGGACTCCTCCAGCCCAACCAGTTCTATGATCTTCAGAGACCCTTCCAGCCCAAGCCATTCAGTGATCTTCAAGCGCCCTCCCAGTCCAATCCATTCAATCCTGTCATGGTTCTGTGACCTTCACGGACCCTTCCACCCCAATCCATTCTTTCACTTTCTGGTTCTGTGATCTTCAAGGACCCTTCCAACCCAACCTGAAGGTTGGACACCCACGAGTCATCCTCCGTATTTGCTTCCCCTTCCCCTCAGCCCCTGTCCTGCCCCTTGGGAAGACTCCTAGTGCACAGTGAAATGAATTTCTGGTAGAAACATGATGCACGTGGGGCTCACCCCGTTCTGATATTCCCTTCCAGACATTGGTATGGAGCACTTCATCAAGAAGGTAGAGGCTGCTCACTGTGCTGCGTGCGACCTCTTCATCCCCATGCAGTATGGCATCATCCAGAAGCACCTGAAGTCACTCGACCACAACCACAACCGCAGGGTGAGTGCTGCCTCCTTCCTGCCCTAGGAATCCCTTTTTATTTAAATACATACATATTTTTTTGGGAGGCTCCAGCCACAAGAACAGCAGAAATGTGGATTTGTTGGCTCAGGCGGTTCCTGAAAATGGGGAGAAATATTTTTCTTCACTTTTGGTTCTGTCTGCAAAGAGGCAGCGCTGAGTTTTGATGGTCCTGTGTCACCTCTGTGAAATTGGGCAAGGCGTTGATTAAAGCAGCTTCAGCAAAGCCCCGCAGTTCCTTCTGAGCATGAGACCTCACGCCTCTCTCCGCAGTGACACCGATGCCTCACGTGGACAAAACGTGTGTTTATTTCTCTACCCCACACAGGCCATGATGGAGCAGTCCAAGAAATCCTCCCTGGTAGTGGCCAGGAGCATTCTGAACAACAAGCTGATCAGTAAGAAGCTGGAGCGGTACCTGAAGGTGGGTGTGCAGAGCAGCTGTGCACGCTGTAATTCTGTCCGTAGTTGAGCTTTGGCACTTCAGTGCATTTTGGTAACACCTTTGGATCCCTCATTGCTGATTACAGGTTCTTCTGCTCTCTGTGGTGCTCTCTGTGGATGGAAGCACCCACAGAGCCCAAGAGCTGTGTGGTTTGTGCAGATCTACGCTGAGTTTAAAGCTGAAACTTTTGGGGGTGGTTTGCACACAGCTGCTGTGACCCGGTGTGAAGTTACGGGTTTGTCAGCAGGGAAATGTTTGCCTTCTCTTGCAGGGTGAGAATCCTTTCACAGATGACCCCGAAGAAAAAGAGGAGCATGAGGAGGGAGAAGGGGGAGCGGCTGGGAACGTGGAGGAAGGGACAGCAGAAGGAGGAGACGAAAACAAGGACGAGGAGGAGAATCTGGAAGAAGAGAATGTGGACGATGAGAACAAGGAGGAAAACGTGGGCGATGAGAACAAGGAGGAAGAGAATTTAGACAATGAGAACAAAGAGGAAGAAATTTTAGATGATGAAAACAAAGAGGAAGGAAATCTGGAAGATGAAAGCAACGATCCCAAGGAGAACCCAGAAGGAAATGAAAATGAGGAGGAGGAAGAAAAAGGGACAAAGAGGGAAACTGAGGCCCAGGCAGAAGCACAAGAAGTGGAGCTGGGCGCAGGGAGCAGAGGGGGGGAGGAGGAGGAGGAGGAGAGCTGGCAGCCTGCTGGGGAATCGCTGCCCGAGGACGAAGAGCAGCAGCCAGCAGAAGGTGAAGAGGAGGAGGAGGAGAGTGAAGAAACCACTGCTGCTCCTGAGGATGAGGATGTGGCATAAAACATTGGATAGGAAAGCTGACACGAAAGAACTGGCATCTTTTTTTAAAAACATTGAAAAGAAACATAACTGTATCTGTGAATTTGATAGCACATGTTGAGTTACCGTTCCACTAAACTCATGTAGGCAGTGGAAGCCTTTAACTGTAAAGTGATTGGGGAAAATAGATTCCTATTTTATTTTTTGTTCTGTTTTGTTTTTGTGGTTTTGTTTGGTTTTTTTTTTTTTTTTTTTTTTTTTTTTAACCGAATCTTCATTTGAGTAGCTAGGTTTTGTGTGGTCTGGTTTTTTAGATGCCTTTGTACTAGGAGAACTTCCTCTGAGCATGTGTACCAACCAGCGCATCGTCACCACCTGGCAAATGAGATCTCTTCTCTCTCCCTCCTTAAAAAATTTTCTATATTTAATGAAGATGTGGTTTGTCCCCTCAGCCTGTCTGCCTGGAGCCAGCGGAAGTTCCCTTGCAGGGCGTTCATTTCTGCGATGTACGCTGTGAGGTTCTGCATCATCTCTGTGTGACTGTAATATTCCTCCTCCCCCCCCCCCCCATGTTTTAATGCAGAGCGAAACTTTTCAGTGGTGTCAACATTTGTGGTGTTTGTAAAATGCTTTCACTTGGAGGTGGATGTTGTGGTGGGTGGAGATAAAGGACTACCTGCGACTACCCCGACTCTGCCTTCATTTCAGAGCTGGGAGGAGGTGGAGGCTCAGCACCACTCTACCACCCCTGAAGTGTCGTCACCCGGAGCGCAGATCTGCCTCCTGGAAAGAGGGGGAAGCAGACTGATTGCCATTCTCTGGTTCTGTGATCATTAAGGACCCTTCCAGCATAACCCATTCTCTGGTTCTTTGACCTTTAAGGACCCTCCTGGCCCAACAACCCCTTCTGATTCCACGGCTCTGTGATTTTCCGACCCTTCCAACCATTCCAGGATTCCATCATCTCTAAGGTCCCTTCCCAATTCATTCTGTGATTCGTAAGGACTCTTCCAACCCTTCATGGGCAGGACGTGACACACATGTTCCATCAGCAAGAAAGAAAGAAAGAAAGAAGGGCACAATCCACAATTAAATCTCTCCTAATTAGGGCATTGCTGCAGCTGCCATTAAGGTTTCGAGGCTTTTCAAGCGAAACCTTGCTCCTTAATGCACCAACTATCGCTGTGCTTTGCTGTCCAAGCAAACACGTTGGAGGATATTCTGTGGTATTTGTTCTCCCTCAGAGCACCACGTTTCCTCCTCAAATTTCCTCATTTTTTCCCTCATTTTTCCCTTCATAATTCCTTTTTTTGGTCACATTTCCCTCTTTTATCCTCACTTTCTCCTTTCTCCTTACAGTCCTCCACTTTCCCCACGTATTTCTTCCCATTTCTCCTCTTTTTTCACCTTTTCCCATTTTTCCTTCGCATTTCCTCATTTTCCCCCCATTTATTTTCCCTTCTCATTTCTCCCAATTTTCCCTTCCCTTCCCTTCCCTTCCCTTCCCTTCCCTTCCCTTCCCTTCCCTTCCCTTCCCTTCCCTTCCCTTCCCTTCCCTTCCCTTCCCTTCCCTTCCCTTCCCTTCCCTTCCCTTCCCTTCCCTTCCCTTCCCTTCCCTTCCCTTCCCTTCCCTTCCCTTCCCTTCCCTTCCCTTCCCTCCCCTCCCCTCCCCTCCCCTCCCCTCCCCTCCCCTCCCCTCCCCTCCCCTCCCCTCCCCTCCCCTCCCCTCCCCTCCCCTCCCCTCCCCTCCCCTCCCCTCCCCTCCCCTCCCCTCCCCTCCCCTCCCCTCCCCTCTCCTCTTTCCCCTCAGATTTCCTCATTTTTCTCTTCCTGTTTCCTCACCTTTCTCCATTTTTCCCACTCATTTCTTCATTCTTCCTTATTTTTCCCTATTTATTTATCTCTTCTCCTTCACATTTCATCCCTTTCCTCATTTTCCTCTCCTTTTCCTTCACTTTCCCCCTCTACTGTCTCCATTTTTCCTTCACTATTCCTTATTCTTCTTCCTTTTCCCCCATTTCCCCTCTGTTTTCCCCCTTTTGCTGCTCTTTTCCCCCCAGAATCGAACATCCCTTTCCATGTTAATCACAGCCCCTCAAGGAGCAGCAGAGGGACGGGGTCACGCTTAGGGCTGGGGTCAGGGGTCAGAGGTCACGGTGTCAGGGCTGCGCAGCAAGAGCAGGCCGCGGCTCCATGGCAACCGCAGCTTCCGCCGCCGCCGCCCAATCAGGTGCGGATACGGGTATGATTGACGGCACAGGGAGCGAGAGGGCCTGCGGCAATTCACCAATGGGATTTGGGGTTGGGCGCGAGGCGGGGCGGCGACGCCCAATGGGAACTGCGGAAAGGCCACGCCTCTGGGAGCGTTCGACTAAAGGCGCTTCCAGTAGGCGGTGCTTTGGCGTACAGCCAATCAGTGCCTTCCGTGGGCGGGCCTAACGGCACGGTTGCGGCCAATCGGCGGCGGGCACGGTGCGCCTGCGTATTGCGCGCTCGAGCGGCTGAGCGGAGCCTCGGCGCTGCGGCGGAGCACGACATGGAGCCGGGATACGGCGGTACGTGCGGGCTGGGGGCTGCGGGGGGCGGCCGGGCCTTCCCCGGTACCTCCCGGGGCTTTTCCGATCCCGCGGGGCCTCCTCGCCGCATCAACAACGGTTAAACCTAAGGGGAGACGTTGTGCCCGCCCTCTGTGAGGGGGAGCCGCAGCCCATTGGCTGAGCGGAGTGTCGCTCAGCGCGGGGCGGCCGCTGGTTGGCTGATGGGTTGCGAGGCTCCGGGGGATGGGGGCGAGAAAAGGGGAAAAAACGGGAAGGGCGGAGGGGGAGGGGGAGGGGGAGGGGGGGGGATTCGGTGCCCCCCCTGTTGTGGGTTCCCCTCGTGGGGGTGTTTTGGTGGGGGGAGCGGAGCGGGGCCCGGTGCTGGAGGAGCCTCAAAATGGCGGCGGTGCGGCCACGCCCCAGCAGAACCCCTCAAAAAACACTGAGAGGCGGGGGGAGGGGTTTGGGGGGGGTCACTGCGACCCCCGCTGCGCGAGGTGACCTCATAAAATGGGGGAGGGAGCGGTGGGTTGAGGGAGAAGGGCGTTGAGCTCAGAAAGTGGGGATTTAGGTTTGATGTGAGGAGGGAAGGTTTTATTGCCTTCGAGGACCTTTCCAGCCCAACTCGTACTTTGATCTTTCAGGACCCTTCCAACCCGACCGTTTTGTTGAGATTTGAGACCCCTTTATACCCAGCCATTCTGTGGCACTGTGGTTTTATCACCTTCAAGGACCTTTCCGGCCCATTCTGTGGTTCTGTGATCTTTAAGGACCCTTCCAACCTAAGTCGTGCTGTGATGGTGCAGTTCTGTGATCTTCAAAGACTGTTCCAACCCAACTCATTCTATGATCTTCTGATCTTTAAGGACCTTTCCAACCCAGCTCATTCTGTGGCTCTGCGATCTTCAAACACCCTCCCACCCCAAGCATTCTGTGATTCTGTGGTTCTGTGATCTTTAAGGCCCCTTCCAGCCCATTCTGTCATTCTTCGGTTCTGTGATTTTTAAGAGCTCTTCAACTCAGCCATCCCGTGGAATAGCTGTGGCACATCTGACCTAAAACCAGGCGTTTTGGCCTCAAAATCCACCTCACGCTCTGCCCCCTGTGATGCATTCTGTAGAACATTTTATTAAGAGGTTGATAATGCTCTGGATATAAAAACTGCCTTTTATTTCCCAAATATTTCACGAGTTTTCTTCTTGGGAGATACCTGCTGATAAGACACTGCTGACATTGGGTTGTTAATAACTGCTCACTAGGATAGCACAGAGCTCATTCAGCTCTCTGAGTAGGTGTTCCCTAGGGAAAGGGTTCAGCTGGGCTTTGTTTTCTGATTGGTTTTAAGGTAATTAAGGGCAGAAAGTGAAACTGTGCTGGAAAAACACCGAATCCTGAAACCAGCTTCCTTACTTTGTGTTCTTCTTGCAGGTTATGGCTCCTGGAGTACTGGAGCCACCAACACACAAGGTGAGTTGCTTTATATTGATAGATACATTAACAAACAAACAAACAAAAAAGTGGGGAATTATCTCTCGGAGCTGAATCCATCTTTCTTCTGTCCCTCAGGTACCTACGCAACGGGTGCGACAGGCTGGCAAGGTGGGTGCTACACAGAGCTGCCATCCCAAAAAAGACCCCCAAGCCACTGTCTGGGAGCAGACAAAGGGGGAAGATGATGCAGCAAGGCAGCAGCCCTAACTCCTGTTGGTTTTTCTGTAGGCATGGCGGCAAAGGAGAACTACGAGGGGTCGTCGTGGCAGAGCTGGCAGTCCCACTACGAGAGCCCCAGGGCAGACATGGGGAAGGCTGCGCAAGGTCAGAGGTCCCTTCTAACCCAAACCATTCTGTGACCTTCAAGGACCCTTCCAATCCAAACCATTCTATCATTCTATGGTTCTGTAATCCTTTAGGACCTTTCCAACCCAACCATTCTGTGATTTCATGGTTCTTTTAAGGACCTTCCAAGCCAACTATTCCATCATTCAGTGATCTCTAAGGACCCTTCCAACACAAGCTGTTCTATGGTTCTGGAACTTTTCAATCCATCCAGCTCTAGATTCCATGGTTCTGTGTCCTTTAAGGACCATTCCAACCAAACTAATTCTAGGGTTCCATGGTTCTGTGACCTTTAAGGACCATTCCAACCCAACCAATTCTAGGGTTCCATGGTTCTGTGACCTTTAAGGACCGTTCCAACCAAACCAATTCTAGGGTTCCATGGTTCTGTGACCTTTAAGGACCATTCCAGCCCAACCAATTCTAGGGTTCCATGGTTCTGTGACCTTTAAGGACCGTTCCAACCCAACCAATTCTATGTTTCCATGGTTCTGTGACCTTTAAGGACCGTTCCAACCAAACCAATTCTAGGGTTCCATGGTTCTGTGACCTTTAAGGACCGTTCCAACCCAAACCAATTCTAGGGTTCCATGGTTCTGTGACCTTTAAGGACCGTTCCAACCCAACCAATTCTATGTTTCCATGGTTCTGTGACCTTTAAGGACCATTCCAACCAAACCAATTCTAGGGTTCTATGGTTCTGTGACCTTTAAGGACCATTCCAACCAAACCAATTCTAGGGTTCCATGGTTCTGTGACCTTTAAGGACCGTTCCAACCAAGCCAATTCTAGGGTTCCATGGTTCTGTGACCTTTAAGGACCGTTCCAACCCAACCAATTCTAGGGTTCCATGGTTCTGTGACCTTTAAGGACCGTTCCAACCCAACCAATTCTAGGGTTCCATGGTTCTGTGACCTTTAAGGACCGTTCCAACCAAGCCAATTCTAGGGTTCCATGGTTCTGTGACCTTTAAGGACCATTCCAACCCAACCAATTCTATGTTTCCATGGTTCTGTGACCTTTAAGGACCATTCCAACTAAACCAATTCTAGGGTTCCATGGTTCTGTGACCTTTAAGGACCATTCCAACCCATTCAGTTCTTGGATTCCATGGTTCTGTGACCTTTAAGGACCGTTCCAACCAAGCCAATTCTAGGGTTCCATGGTTCTGTGACCTTTAAGGACCATTCCAACCCAACCAATTCTAGGGCTCCATGGTTTTGTGACCTTTAAGGACCTTTCCAACCCAACCAACTCTAGGGTTCCATGGTTCTTTAACCTTTAAGGACCATTCTAACCCAACCAATTCTAGGATTCAGTGGTTCTTTGATCTTTAAGTACCTTTTCAACCAAATAATTCTGTCAGTTGTTCTATAATCTTCAAGGAACCTTTGCACTTAACCACTATATGGTTCTGTGATCTTTAGGGACCCAACTCCTTCCATGGTTCTGTGATCTTCAAAGTTCTTTCCAACCCTTCCCTAGATTGTATGTTCTGTAAGGATCTTTCCAACCCCACCCCTTCCAAGATTGTATGATCTTTAAGGACTTTTCCAGCCCAATCCATTGCATGGTTGTATGATCTTGAAGGATTCTTCCAACGCAATCCAGTCTGTGGTTATGTGATCTTTAAGGACTCATCCAACCCAACCATTCCATACTTCCACGATCTTTAATGACCCGTCCAACCCAATCCATTCTTTGATTCCATGATCTTTAAGGACCCTTCCACCCCCAGCATTCCATCATCCCCTGGTTCCAACACCCAAACCCACCCCCAGACCCCAACACCTTCGCGTTGCTGCCCTCACCCCGACTCCCCTCCCTCCAGGCTATGAGGGTTATGACTACTACAGCGCCCCGAGCACGGCCTCCGGCACCGCCGCCACCTACAGCTACGGCCCCACTGCCACCCCCAGCTCCTGGGACACCCCCAAAGCCCCCGAGCTGCCCCTCAGCGACGTCGGCATCGCCTCGTACAGCAGCGAGCCCGCTCCCAGCGACAACTCCGACTCCATCATCGCCAAAATCAACCAGCGCCTCGACATGCTGTCCAAGGAGGGCAGCGGCGGGGCCGGGGAGGGCGTGGAGGAGCAGGAGAGGTGAGTGTGCCATTCTGCTTGAGTTACTAACGCTGACAAGAAGCAAATTTTGGTCTGGTGTGGTTTTAATTTCAGATTGGGTTGATCTAATTGCGCTGGATCCAGCGTTCGTTGAGTGATTAAATAAGCTTGGCTGGTTAGCTTTCAGCTGGCCACATGTCTGCACATCTTCTTACAGAGAAACATAACACTGAAATAATAATTTTGCTTAGTTTGTTGTTGTTGTCAGTTGTCTTTTTTTCTGCTTAGTTTTGAGGTTTTTCCCAATGGGTACCTGAAGCTCTTTTTTGCTGTTTATTTTTGTGCCTTTTTGCTCCTGGCTTTTGTAACTCTCCTTTTGCTGATGGAGCCCTTTCCATGTTCCTAGGGCTGTGGAGCTCCTTCTGTTCATAGCTAAGTTTCCAAACCCCCTTTTCATCCGCATCCCTTTTTCCTTGTGACTGTGTTTGTTTTCTTCTCCAAATCATGGTGCATAGACCCTCTAGGCAGACACAAACACCCACATTTGGAATCCTCCTCCATTTTTCTGGCCGGGCACACTTGGATTGTGACCCATCCAGGCTCACACGCCCCACAACCAAACGCAAACACATGGGTTTTAGAATGCTCTTCCACTTTTTCTGCCGGGAGCGCTCCGGCTGTGGCACAGCTCACCACAACCACCCGTGCTGTGCTGTTCCCCTGCTGACTGCTCTCCTCTCCTCACAGCTCCTTCAGGTTCGACTCCTTCGACTCCTACGACTCCCGATCCTCCCTGCCCGACCACGACGCCTTCCGCTCCCCCTACGACTACGAATCCGGCCCCGACCGCTCCGACTCCTTCGGGAGCCACTTTGACAGCCGCCGGGACCAAACCCGAACCCGAGGCAGCGCTTACGGCGCGGTGCGTGGCCGGGGCCAGAACCGCCCTCAGAACCGGGGCCGCCCCAACGCTTACGGTCGCCCCGAACACTTCATGCCCTCATCCAGCTCCGAGCGGCTGTCGGCGCGCTGGAACGAGCTGAACTACATGGGGGGCCGCGGCGGGGGGCCCAACCGCCTGCCCTCCCTCTTCTCCCAAGCCCTGGTCCCCGAATACAGCGACTACGGGGACTACGGAGACTACGGGGATTACGGGGACTACGGCGACTACGGGGATTACGGCGACTACGGCGCGATGGGGATGTCGGGCGTGGGAATGGGGCGGTACGGGAGCGCGCCCTACGGATACGGAGCGGGGCGGCAGCGCAGCCAGGAGCGGATGGGCAGCGCGCCGTGGCACGGGAGCATGCTGGGGGTAAGTGGGCACTGCTTTGTGGGGCTGGGGGAGGGTTTGTCATCTTTATAGTGAGTCTTTTTGGCCTTTTATGACCCAAACCCGCGTTTCTCTGCACAGGGGACAAAGACTCTGTGTGCTTTCCCCTTCCAGATGTGCTCTGCCTGGCTGTGGGGCCAGCAGCAAAGTCTGTAGGATCACTTGGGCTATAGGGCCGGCAGCAACCCTTGATTATAAAGTCTGCAGGGCCAGTTAGATGCCCTTGGCCTGGCTGTAGGGCCAGCAACAAATCCTCTTCCAGCTAGATCAGTGCTTATAGGATTGCTTGAGCTATAGTGCCTGAAGCAAAGCTTTTACCAAAATCTGTAGGGTTTCTCAGATGTGTTGAGTAGCTGTAGGCCCAACAGCAAAGCCTTTTATCTATAGGGTCACTTAGATGTGCTCAGCCTGGCTGTAGGGCCGCATACCCTGCATGTTTGAGGGCCTGCAGCAGAAGGCTTCAGTACTGCACTCATGGTGCACGGAGCTGCTGGATTGACTGATTTCTCCCCTTTTTAGCCCAAAAGGAGAGGATTCCGAAACCGCTCTGGGGTCCGATCTGACGGCGAGGGGGGACGCAAACGGAAACAGTCTCAGAGTGGTGATGAGCCTGACAGCAAACAGGCAAAGAGCGACAGCGACGGCGACGACACCGACAATGGTACAGGCTGGGAGCTGCCCGTTCTCCTGTGTTTTTAAGCATTTAATCCTCATTTAACTTAAATGTTGAGGCCGTTGTGCCCCTTAGCATTGTTGTAATACGTTCCCAGTGCCACCTTGGCAAAACTGAGTGCCTGAGGTGAGCTGCTGTGTCCCTGCACCCGGACTGAGAGCAGAGGGAGCAATTTTGGGGCTTTTTTTTTGTGGGTTTTGAGCCATTTTCATGGTGTCTGGCTGCTGAGCCATGGTGATGAGCCCTTGTCAGCACCCCTAAAATCATTTCTCTTGCACACAGCAGATGAGGGCGAAGGAGAGGAGAAGTCAGGAGATGAAGCTGACAAAGGTGTAAGTATGACATACATAGATTTATTTTTCCAGTCCTTGTGGCCGTTATTTCCCTCTCTTTGCCCTGAGCTGAAAGCCCTGCAGGGGGAGGGCACCTCATTAAGCTCAAATTCCAATCAGGGAGGGGTTTCCTTCACTCCCCACTCTTCTCAGGCAGGGTGGGGATCAGTGCCTTTTATTTTGATGGTGAGAATTGCTAGGGAGACAAGGAACAAAATGAGCTGAGCAGTGATGTTCTGACTGTCCCACATCAACACTTCACTGCCTCCTCATGCTGTCCCCTTTCCCCTCTGTTTCTTGAGTGGGAGGAGGGGAAAAGGAAAAGCTCAAATTGCAGCAAATAAAACCCTTCTGTTCTCTCTCTGTTTTGCAGGAGCGGGGCAGCTGTGGCAGTGTGGTTGGGGAAGGTAGGATGTGCTGCAGGTAAAGGCATGGCAGCCCCAGATTGGCACACAGGTGCTGTTGGTGCTTTCAGGCTGTTCTCTGGGTGGTCATCGTGGTGGTGTGTTGTTGAATCCTCCTTTGTGCCCAGCTCTGGGCTCTGGGCTCCCTTTCTTGAAGAATTCAGTGAATTTTTACTCACATTAGTGCTGGCAGATAGCTCACCTCACAGCTTTCTGCTCAGAATTCTGCAGATTTTAGATCAGCTGCATCTCAGCCTCTCAGTTATCAAAATTATTAGGAAGACAACACATTGAATATCTCTCAAACTATCCTTAGCTGCAACACAAGCACTTCTAACATCCATTCTTTTGTTACTCTTATCCAGCAGCCCTATGATTGGGAAGCACTGAGGACAGGAGCAGAAATAGTCATTTTTTTCCCAACAAGCGAAGCTTGGCTGGCATCACTGTCAGTGTCCTGGCTGTCTGTGATGCTGAGCTGTGTCCCATTGCTGTCTGCAGAGATGGGAGCAGCTCTGGGAGCAGTGGGACGGGAGGCTTTGAGTTTTCCAGACCAAAAACTGCAATTCTTGAAGCTGAGATTAAAGAGAGAACGAAAGAGCTTTGCTCCCTAAATACCTCTGCTGGTGAAAGGTGCAGCAGTGAGTGGCTCCTTAAGGATCTGTTCTCATTTTCCCTCCCTCCAGCATCTGGAGATGGCTATGAGGAGGATGATGAGGAGATGAAGAAGAAGAGGGAGAAGCAGAGGAGGAGGGACAGGATGCGTGACCGCGCCATGGACAGGTGAGCAGCATCTGCCCCATGGCTGCTTATCCCTTCTGGGGGATTCCTCTGTTAGGGATTGTGTGTTTTGGGGCTCTGAGTGCTGATTCCATCAGTTTTTGTTTCTTTTATATGTTTTGTGACTGTTTTAACAGTGAAGAACACTGTTGTTTAATGCAGCAAGGTGTTGTAAATCCAGAAGGGCCTATTAATTAGCAAATTATACAGCCTTACCATTAAAGTAACACAGCATTAATCTAAAACCAACCAGGTAAGGTGCTCCTGTAGGTCAGGGCTTTCCGAAAGTAGGGAGATTGTCTTTATATTTTATATGGGACTCTCCTGCAGTTTGATTTGTTGGCTGCTGTTAAGCTTGTGTGGGGTTTTCACATCTACTCCGTGGTGTCACCTCCTGTTTTAGGGAGAAGCTGATGCTGCTGAACCCCTGTGGGTGACACAGTGATGACAAAGGAGTACTGGGAAGTCCAACTGTGGCATTTTGGGGGGGGGGGAAAAAAAAAGCCCTAAACAAAGAGACAGAAACTGCAGTTGGGGCGGTAGCAGTCCCGATCTTGTTGACGTTGTCCCAGAAGTTCAGCTTGTTCCTCACCCAGCTCATTCCTTGCCTTTTTTCCCCCATTCAGGATCCAGTTCGCCTGCTCTGTCTGCAAGTTCCGCAGCTTTGAGGAAGAGGAGATCCAGAAACACCTCCAGAGCAAGTTCCACAAAGAGACCTTACGCTACATCGGAACCAAGCTTCCCGACAAGACAGTCGAGTTCCTGCAGGTCCAGATCCTTCCGTGTCATTTCTGGGCTCTGTTTGGATCAGTTTGGGCTTTGTGAGGGATGGAGGGGTTCTTCTTCAGCCCTTTACTGCTTGGCTGACATCACCACTTCTGTGCATCACTCACTGACATCGCTTTTCTTGATGCAGTTTCTCATGGTTTGGCATGTTGGGAAGATAAAGTAATGTATGAATTTAACCAGAAAAGCCAAGGGTGAATGCTCCAGAAGTTCTTTACCATTTTGAATAGATAGAAGTGGGGAAAGATGCTGCAGCAGTTCTTTGCCATCTGCACAGAGAGAACCGAGAAGGGCCTGAGATGAGGGTTTTATTTTCTGGGGCTGATTGCTGTTTGCTTTTTGGGGTCAGATAAGTGAGGCTGTTGCCTTCTGGGTCTGTAGGGTGCCATTGTTGTGTCCCAGTGGAGTATAAAAGCATCAACCTGACAGGGGACAGGGGAAGGCACCCAGTGTACCCCTTAATTCCCCACCTGTAGTCATCCTTGTGGTTCATCCTTGTGGTCTTTCTGCGGAGCTGCTGTTGTCAGCGACAGCTGAGGGGGTGTTGTGTGGTGCTGTTGTCCCCTCCAGGAGTACATTGTCAACAGGAACAGGAAAATCGAGAAGCGACGCCAGGAGCTGACAGAGAAGGAAGGCACGAAGCAGAAGCCAGATCCCTTCAAGGGTAAGAGGTGTCACCTGTCCAGGGACAGCAGCCAGCTGGTGCTGGGTGCGTTCTGTGGGGCAGAGTGAGTTTTTTGCCCATTTTGTAGAATAAATCATTTTGGGGAGGGGGGATGGCTGTCCATTCTGTGGTTTCTCCAGCAGCAGATCCGCGAGGCTCGCAGAATAGAAAGGAGGCAGACATCCAAAAGCTTGGGCAGAATGCCTCGTTTCCCCCAACTTTTGCCTAATATCTTCCCATTCCTGCAGGCATTGGCCAGGAGCACTTCTTCAAGAAGATCGAGGCCGCTCACTGCATGGCCTGTGACATGCTGATCCCTGCCCAGAACCACCTCCTGCAGCGGCACCTGCGCTCCGCAGAGCACAACCGGAACCGCAGGGTGAGCAGCAGCACCCCTCTCTTCTCCTCCTTGTCGTTTCCTCTGAGGGATCCTCCTCCTCCTTCTGTTCAGTCTCTGCCTCTGAGGAACGTCCAGCATGAGCTTTGGGTTTGTTTGCGGCCTCTAAATCACTTCTATATCTATTTTTTATCCTTTTTATTAAAACGTAAAAAGGACAACAGAAGCATAAGGCTAGTGGGGTAGTTGACCTTGTTTTTGTGAAACTAATGCCCAGATAACAGTTGAAACACACAGATGAGTTGATGCTAACCCAAACCATTTTATGATTCTGTGATTTTCATAGATGCACATTTAACTAATGAGTTAACTAATGAGTGGCTGTAAATGTGCAGGCTGAGTTTTCCTTCTCTCTAAATCTGTGTTTGCTGGAATTCTGATTTAACAATTCTTACTTAACAATTCTGACTTAAAATTGCTTTTGAGGGCACTTAAGGAATTCAGAGGCAAGGCAGTAATGTCTAAATGAGGTTTTAGAAATGGGATGGGTTGGCCCAATAACAAATTGAAGTGAATCCTAGAATGGGTTGAGCTGTAAGGGTCCCTGAAGATCCTGGAACCATGGAATGGTTGGGTTGGAAGGATCCTTAAGCATCACAGAACCTGTGGTTGGACTGGGGAAGGTCCAGAGCTTCTACTTCCACTTCTGGGATTTGTAAAAGAATCTGAACACCTTGAGCCCAAATCTGACCTTTTGTCCCACGACTCCGATGTTGGGTTCCCATCTGTGGTGTTGATTAGGTTCCCCACTCTGACATTTGTTGGATTCCCCTTTCTGATGTGGGTTCCCCTCTCCAACCTTTGTTGGATTCCCATCTCTCCAGTCTGGTTTTCCCCCTCCAACATTTTTTGGTATCCCTTCTCTGAGATTGGTTGGGTTTTCCTACCTAATATTCATTGGGTTCCCCTCTCTGATGTTGGTTGGATTCCCTTTTCCAGCATGGGTTCCCTTTTCCAACGTTGGTTGGGTTCCCACCTCTGACACTGGTTGGGTTTCCTTCCATTGTGTGTTGGGTTTCTTGCATTTCTTGGGTTCCTTTTCCACTGTGTGTTTCCCTTTCCAGTGTGGGTTCCCCTTTCTGACATTTTTTGGGTTCTTCTCTCCAACGGTCATTGGGTTCCCTATCTGATTTTGGTTGGGTTCCTCACTCTGATGTTTGTTGGGTTCTCCTCTGCAGTATTTGCTACTTTCTCTCCCTGACGTTGATTGGGTTCCCTTCTCCCACATTCATTGGTTTCTCTCTCCAACACGGGTTGGGTTTCACTCTGTGACATTGGATGGGTTCTCTTTCCTCTGTGGGTTCTCTTCTCCAACATTTCTTGAGCCCCCTTTGGCGTTTGTTGGGTTCCCTTCTGCAGTGTGTGTTCCCCCATCTGACATGGCTGTGTTTCCTCCCCAGATGGCCGCAGAGCAGTTCAAGAAGACCAGCCTGCACGTGGCCAAGAGTGTCCTGAACAACAAACACATCGTCAAGATGCTGGAGAAGTACCTCAAGGTGAGCCAGAGGGGGCGGTGCTGAGCTCCGGGAGCCACACGCGTGCTCTGCGTGTGTTCAGTGTGTGCTGGCTGTGTGCTGCAGCCCCGAGGTGGGGAGAGGCTCCGCTCCCTCTCTGCTGCTGCCTTTGAAAAGGCCGAATTTTGGGTCTGGTTTCTCTCACTCCGGAGGCGGTTCACAACCTCTCGTGTTTTTAACTTGCAGACTGTACAGTACCTACCGTAACCCCCAGATCAGTTATGAACCATCACTAAAGACACAAAATAGCCAAAACAAAACAAAAAAGCAGGAACTAAGCCCTAAAGCCACCCCGAGCATGAGGCCCGAGCTCAGCTGGGTGCAGCGTGCTCCGGGGACGGCCCCGAGCCACCCCACGCCCCGCACAGAGCCGAGCTCTGCGGAGACCCCACGGCACAGAGCCTCCAGGCGCTGCACCTCGCTCGCTGCCCCGAGATCCCGGTGGGAAGCAGGAGCTGCCCCCGGGCCAGCCCGCGGCGCGAGGAGCCGGTCCTTAGGGCCAGCGCGGCGCCGGGAGCGGCAGGAGGAAGCCGGAAACCCGCAGGGGGCCGGAGGAGAGCTCGCAGCCCCGCGACGACGCCACGGAGCCGCTTCCCCCGACCCTGGGGGGCACCGGGATGTGCTGGGAGACCCCCCTTGTCCCATCGGCATCATGTTGGCCTTCCCAACCCAACTGCGACTCCATCCTCTTGGGTCCGGCGCAAAGAGCCGCCGAGCTTTGCGTTCGCCCGGCGCCGCCCTCCGGGCTCTCCCGCTCGCTCAAGTTACGACTCCATCCATCTACCCCTTGCCAGGGTCCCCAGGCACGTCACCGGCACCGCCGTCACCTCCCGAGCGACGGCGTCCCACGCTGCCGGCAGAGCTAAGCACGCCCGGCCGCCGTCCGTCGGCGGGAGGAGAGCGTGGAGCCATCCCGGCGCCGTCCTCCGTACCGTTCCCAGGTGCCTAAAGCTGAAAAAAGGGGAAAAAACTGAAGGATTGCAGGTAATGCCCGAAAGCTGCCTCGTCCCCAGCGGAGCCGGGGCGCTGCGTGCCAGGACTGCCCCGCTGGGCACAGCCGGCGGGAGGACTGACGGCTCCGCTCGCAGCCGGCATTCCCGTAGCTTTTCCCGGTGATTCCCGGACAAGGCTCCGGCTCCGGTGAACCCGAGCAGGGAAGAGCGAAACGTTGCATGGATCGCACGGAGGCGGCCGAGCGTGGGGCTGAGCCTCCCATCGGCTCCGTGGGGCGAGCAGCCCGCCCGTGTGGGGCCGTGGGGAGCGGGGCGCAGCCCGTGGGGCTCCCGCTGCTGCTCTCTGGGAGCTTCCAACGAGATAACGAGCTCCGACAATTAAAGCCACGCGCACGGGGGCGGCCGGATCCCCCCGGAGGAAGGCAGCGCTGTCGGATCTCCTGCGCGCGCCCGTGCTGTAGAGCGGGGCCACCGCGATTCGGGATCTCGGCTTCTCCTGCTGAAAGCGTTGGATCCCGCTCCCGCCGTCCGATGGTTCCCGGCTCCGCGCCCCGGCCCCGCTCAGCGCAACCTTCCCTGCTCTTCTTTTTCCCAGGGGGAAGATCCGTTCACGGATGAGATCCCGGAGGAAGGAGAAGGAGTGGAAGGAGCGAGCGGAAGCGGCGCCGCGGATGTTGCTGGTTCGGGTGACAACAGCACAGAGCTGGGGGATCTGTGCGACGTCCCCAAGGATCCGGGTGACAACAGCAAGGACCTGGCTGACAACGAGGACGGCTGTGACAGCACGAAAGTCACGGCTGATGCTGATGCTGAAGGGACGGATGACAACGCGAACGAACCGGGTGACACCGGCGACCTGGGCGATGCCAAAGATCCGGGTGACAGCACCGAGGACGTGGGTGACAGCACCGAGGCTCCGGGTGACACTGCAGGCACGGATCCGCCAGCAGCAGAAGAGCCCCATGAGGAGTTCCTCCGCTGCCCCCCCCGGCCCCCACTGCTGCCCCCGTTCCTACAGGATGAGGACCTCCCCCAGGATGAAGAACCCCCCCAGGATGAGGAACCCTCCAAAAGTGGGCCTGAGGGTGGGGAGAAAGAAGAGGAGGAGAAGGAAGCAGCTCTGGCAGCAGCTGAGCAACTCTGAATATCCCCACACCGTGAGTGCCACCCTCCCCCCCGTCCCCCAGAGATTCATTTTATTTCACAGAATCACAGAATGGTTTGGGTTGGAAGGGACCTCAAAGATGATGAATCTCCAACCCCCCCCATTTAATACCAGCCCAGGCTGCCCAGGGCCCCATCCAACCTGGCCTTGAACATCTCCAGGGATGGAGCATCCACAAACTCTGGGCAGCCTGTTCCAGCACCTAAACTTTTCCTCTTTTCCTGCATTTGGGTTTGGGGTGGGGACTCTGTGGGGGCACAGATGCACTGAGCTTTGCTTCTCCCCCCCCCGCCCCCTTTGCTTTAGGTTGAAAAACGATGGAATCCGTCCACACTCCCCAAGATCACACGTGAGGACGGCACCGCTTCGGTTCTGGGGGCATTTAGTTGGGATTTTAGGATTGAAATGTCGTCGTTTGTTGGTTGGTTTGGGGGAATAAATCAGATTGTATCTGCTGGGGGTGGCCTTAATGAGGCAGAGTTGGGGTGGGAAGGGAGTATGGGAATTAGGGGGGGGAGTGGGGGGCACTGGGAGGGTTCTGGAAAGGTTTGGAGGTGCTGGGGGCAATTCTGCCCTGGGAGAGAAGAGGAAAGCTCAGGCAGATCCCCCTGCATTGTGCCCCCCCCCCCCGAATGTCTTCCCCCACTGTGACCTCCCCCATACACCAAACAATCCCAATTTCTCCCTATTTAATGTTAAAGTCACTCTCCATGTACAATACAAAAATATGCCCCCGGAGGGAGTGGGGGCCATGACCTACCCCACCCCCCCAAAGCTCCAGGACCCCCTCCCACCTCCCCCTCCCCCCCCCCCAGGCTCTAGCAGACACTTTGGAGACCCCAGGGGGGAAAATTGCTGCCCCCCCCCACCCGAGGTAGTCAGTGCGATGGGGGGGGGAGGGGGGAGGGGACAACACAGCGCATTATTGGGGGGTGACAGTGTGTGACAGGCTCAGATTGGCACCAGAATTGATTTGGTGTAGATGGGGTGGGGAAAGCACAGGGTGGCTCCGGTCTGCCCCCAACCTCCCCCCCCTTCAAAATAAAGCTTTTGGGGGGGGCTAAGGGGGGACCCTCATTCCTCACCCTGCAGTGCTGGGGGATGGGGACAGTGCTCAAGAATGGCCCCCACACTCAAACTGGGGGAGAGGGGCAAGGATTGCTCAGTGGTGATGGGTTGGCCCGAGTGGGGAAAGGGGCTGCTGGAGGGGTCCTGGGGGATGTCAGGCTCCTTGCTGGGAGAGGGAGGGGTCCTGTGAAGGATAGGGAAAAAAATCCCTTGGGGTCCCAGGTTACTGTGTGTGGGGGAGTGGGGGGGGAGGGAATCACAATTTATATTGAGAGAGGGTCCCAGCATCTACTGCGATGGTCCCAAACTATTCAGGGGGAGGAGACAGAGGAGGTTCCTACTGAGATTGGGGGTACCCAAACCTATTTGGGGGGAGTCCTCAAGCCCTTGGGGGAGCATTATTGAGGGTGGGGGTCCAGCATGGAGTGTTGGTCCCAGGGATGTATGTGTGGGAGGGTCCCAGGAAATGGGGGAGGTTCCAGTGGTCTGATGGGGTTCCTTGGTGTTATGGGGGGAAGGGGGGAAGGTGGACTAGTGTTGTAAGAGGGACACCCAGAATTCGGGGGAGGGTTCTTCCAGCATTTTGGGGGTCTGCTGGTGGTGTGGGGGGGGGCTCCTGGTGCTCTGAGTGTCCCCCAGCGTTTTGGGGTGCCCCCCCCTTAGCAGCGCCCCGCCTTGGCGTCCCCGATGGCCCCCCAGACGTCGAAGACGAACTCATCCGGGAAGGCGAAGTCCCCGAGCTGTGAGTCCAGGGCCTGCGCCAGAGCGTCGGGGTCACGGGCATCACGGCCCAGCTCCACCATGGTGGCAGCTGTGGGGACACCGAGACAGTCAGGGGACATCAATGGGGACGTGGGGGCACCCATGGGAACCCAGCTCTGTTGCGGGGACACCAGGATGTGGGGACAGTGAGGGGACGCCAGAGGAACACAGCTGCACCCTGGTGGTGGCCGCGGGGACAGCGAGGCATGGAGACAGGAGGCATCATATGGGATGTGACAATGTGGGGACAGTCAAGGGACACCATAGGGGACACAGGGACACCCAGGGAAACCCAGCTCCACTGCAGTAGCAGCTGTGAGGGCACTGGGACAGTCAGGGGACACTCGGGGTCCCCTCAGCTCCTCCATGGTGCACATGGGGACAGAAAGGGGGCACCCAGGTCCATGGTGCTGGGGACATGGGGACAGCCAGGGATCCCCTGCTCCACCATAATGGTGATTGCAGGAGGCAGGGATGGTCAGGGACCCCCCAGTTCCTTCACAGTGGGGACATGGGGACAGTCGGGACACTCATGGGAACCCCAAGCAGTGAGGACACCCGGGGGGCTGCCAGCACTCAGTAACCCCCCTCCCCAGGCACCACCCTCCTGCTTCACCCCACACTGGAGCTGCGCTGCTGCCCCCAAACCCTCCCAGGCCTCTCTGGGTGGTGACGTGGAGCCCCTCCCCACCCCCCCTGGTGTTACCTCCCACCCCCCCGTGGCTCCCCCCCCTCACCCAGCTCGGTGTCGCGGATGCCCATGTAGCTCTCCAGCAGATCATCCACCTTGGCGATGGCGCGCTCCTCAAAGGCGCTGGGCTGATGGGGGTGGGACAACAGGGTGATGTTAAGGAGGGTCCCCAGCGTCCCCCTCCCCCCCACACCCCCACAGGACTACCCCTCACCCCACACACTCACCTGCTCCTCCACGGTGGCCGGGCCGTGGGCGCGCAGTCTCAGGGTGCCCCGACCGCTGCCCAGCGCTGTGCCCCCCCCCCGGCCCCCCGCCGTGCGCTGGCTGATCATGTCTGCAATGGAAGGGGAGGAGGACATAAATCCTGGGGTCACCCCACACCCTGCCTGAGCTACAGGACCCTCCCCCACCCACAGTCCTTACTCCCACCTCAACTGCATCCCAATCCTAACCCCAATCCCAAACTCTACCCCAACCCAATCCCAATCTCTATCCCCATCCCCACTCCAGTCCCAACCATGCTCCCAATCCCCATCCCAACCCAAACTCAATCTCAGCTCCAGCTCAAATCCAACCTCAATCCAATCCCATTCTCAACCCTAACCCCACATCCCAACCTCAGACATAACCCCAATCTCAACTCCAATCCCAATCCCAATCCCAATCTCAACCCCACCCCAATCCCCATCTCAATCCCACTCCATGCCTCATCCTCATCCCTGTCCCAATTCCCATCTCAACTGCATCCTAATCCCAATCCCTATCCCAATCCCATGCTCCATCCTCATCCCAATCCCAATTTCAACCCAATCTCAATCTTAATCCCACCCAGTCCCCATTTCAATTTCATCCCAATCCCTCTTTCAACCCCATCCCAATCTCAATCCCAACCCCAATCCCATTCCCAACCCCACGCCCCATTCTCATCTCAATCCCAATTTCAACCCAATCTCAACTTCAGTCCCACCCAACTCCAATCCAATCCCAATCCCCCTCTCAATCCCATCCTAAACCCAACCTCTACCCCAGCTCCACGCCCCATCCTCATCCCAATCTCAATCCAATCTCAACCCCAACCCCACCCAATCCCCATCTCAGTTCCCCCAACCCCGCCCCCCTCCCTCCCTGACCCCCCATCCCCTTCCCCTGCCCACCGAAGGCCTTTCTGGGCTCGGTGAGCTGTAGGGCAAAGGTTCTCCCTCGTGGCAGCTCCTTCAGTGCCCGTGCCACATCGTAGTGCCGCGCTCCCACCAGGCTGCGCCCGTTGATGGCCTCAATCATGTCCCCGACGCCGATCAGCGGCACGCGGTCGATCACGCTGCCCTCCTTGATCCGCTGCCACGGGGATGGGGGGAGGGCGGGGAACGGCGCTCGTTAGTGGTGATTAATGACATTCCGGAGGGGATTGGGATGGAGATGGAGGCGGGTTGACCCCACGTACCCCCGCGCCACTCAGGGGTGTCCCGTTGTGACCTCAGGGACCGAATGCACATCCAGGGACATCCCCATGCCCCTCCACCCCCCCATGTTCACCCCATGCTCAGAGATGTCCTCCTGCCCCCCATAATAGTCCTATGTCCCCCCACAATGCTTTGGGACACCCCCGTGTCCCCCTACAACACTCCAGGATTTCCCAACAGCGATCAGAGGCACCCCCATGTCCCCCCCCAGGCTGCCACTACATCTTTCTGTTACACCCCCACGTTCGCCCTCCCTCCTCACAGCATCTCAGGACATCCCTACGCCCCCTCATAACCATCAGGGATGTCCCCACGCTCCCCCCTACAATCTCAGCCCCCCCCTCCACACCTTGATGAAGGCGTATCCGGCGCCGTTGTCGGTGATGGTCAGCCCCAGCGCCTCCTCAGACTTGAGCACCTCCACCTCCTTGCGCTGCCCTTTGGTGTGCGCGAAGATGAAGTCCTCCAGGCCGATCTGCCCCCCCAGCAGCTTCTCCATGTCCACCTTGTGCGTGTTCAGCGTGCAGAACATCACCTGGGGGGGGAGGTTGAAATATTGGGAGGGTGCCCCTGGTTGGGAGGTGGAGTTTGCCCCACTGATGTGCATCAGTCTTGCTCCCTAGGGTCATTCTCCCCCTAGGATGCCTTCCCCCAAACACCCAGCTCCCAGACACTCCCCCCAGCACTCCAAATTTCACCCTAGGGTACCTGTTACCACTCCCCCCGAGAACCCAAACATCCCTTCTTATTCCCCACTCCCCCAGCTGCCTATCCACATTTCCCCCCCCTCCCAGCACCACAATAATCCCCTACACTCCTCCTACAATGCTGATTCCCCATCTCCACCCCCTCCCCCAGCACCCCAATATTTCCCCCTACTCTCCCCCCCAGCTACCTATCCCCATTCCCAGCCCCCCAAGCACCCTAATAACCCCCTATTCCCTCCCTATGATGCCTGTTATGACCTCCAGACCTCCCAGCACCCCAATATCACTCCGATTTTCATTTCCAGACCCCTCCCAGCAAACCAACAGCCACCCCAACACTCCAATATCTCCCCCTTCCCTCACCTCCAGACCCCCAGCACCCCAACAACCCCCCAGCACTCCAATATATCCCTTCCTCCTTTCCAGATCCCCCAAACACCCCAATATTTCCCCATTACCACCTCCAGCACCCCATCAACCACCTCAACACCCCAATATCTCCCCATCTCCATTCTGACCCCACCCAGCCCCCCAATATCTCCCCCATTCCTATTCCCAGACTCCCTAGCACCCAATATCTCCCCCTACCCCCACCTCCAGACTCCCCCAGCCCCGCGGTGTCTCCCCTACCCCCACTCCCAGACCACCCCCGGCACCCCAATGTCTCCCCCATCCCCATTCCCAGCCCCCCAACGTCCCCGCTATTTCCTCCCACCCCGTATCTCAGGCCCCACCTCCCCGGGCGGGATGCGGAACGCCTCGGCGATCTTCCCGTACAGCTCCCTCACGTTGCTGAATCCCTCAATGCGGCCCGTGGGGCTGCCGTGAGCCAACTGCGTGTGAAACACCAACCGGGGCCGGAGCGCGGCGGGCGGCGGGGGCAACCCGGGGGGCTGCGGGCCGGCGGGGGGGGCACCGCCCGCACCCCCGTGATCCCCCCCGACTCCTCCGTCCCCCCCCGCCGTTCCCCCCCGGCCCCCCGCCGCCTCCTCGTTCTCCACCAGCGGTGCGGCCTTCTTGCGCCTGCCCAGGCCCAGCGGCATGGGGGAGGCCGGGGAGCCCCGGAAGGCGCCCCTCACCCCCTCAGTCCGCCCCGCGGGCGTCCCCCCGCGCCCGCTCCCCCGCGGTGTCGGTTCGTTCCGGGGGTTTTTCGGACCCCCCCGGCTCGTTTTCTCGGTGCCGGCGCCGCTGAGCACCGAACTCGAGCCGGGCGCTGCCAGGGTACGGCACGCCGGAAGGGGCGGGGCTCGTCTACGCGTCCGCCCAATCAGCGGCGCCGCCCTGTCCTCGTAGCCAATGGGACGCGGCGAGAGGGCGGAAGTAAGGGAGGATGTCTTCTTAACCAATAGGATGCGGCGGGAAGGCGGAAGTGAGGGCGGAAGTGAGGGCAGCTCTGCCCTCCTGGAGCGTTTCCGCCCTCCATGCTGCGGCGGGCGCTCCGGGTGGCGTAACGGGAGCCGAGGGAGGCGATGGATGGGGCGCAGGGGGGAGCCGGCATCCCTGGGTTCCCCGTGGCCCGATCCCAATTTCAACCCAATCTCAGTCTTAATCCCACCCAACTCCAATCCAATCCCAGTCCCCATCTCAACTTCATCCCAATCCCTCTCTCAACCCCAATCTCAATCCCAACCCCAATTCCAACCCCATCCCAATCTCAGTCCCAACCCCAATCCCATTCCCAACCCCACGCCCCATTCTCGTCTCAATCCCTCTTTCAACCCAACCTCAACTTCAGTTCCACCCAACTCCACTCTCACCTCAATCCCAGCTCCACTCCCCATCCTCATCCCAATCTCAACCCCAACCCCAACCTCAACCCCAACCCCACCCCAATCCAATCCCAGTCCCCCTCCCAGTCCCATCCTAAACCCAACCTCTATGGGGACCTCTGAGGGCCAGCAGTGCTGTTATTAAATCCCCTTCCAACACAGCAGAATTAATTAGAACTGACTTTCTTAACAGCCAAACCCCGTAAGCAAGACCAGGAGCCCCCAGTTGGGACCGTGCAGGTATCCCGAAAACGGGTGTTTAACGATTTAATCCGGGGTTCAATTCGCAGTTCGTGTCCTCCTCCAATGCTTCTGGGTCTGGAAGAACGCACAGCAGGTGATGGCGGCAGGGGGCAGACCTCCCTTAGAACCCCGGCGTGGTGGAAGCTGGGGGTTGGGCTATAAACACACAGAAGGTTTCCAAGGACCAGGCCTGGTGGTGAAATTCCTGGGTGTGGTTTGGGTGGGAAAGGCCGCAGCACTGCGCGGTGCAATAACAGACAAGTTCAGGCATTCCCAGTCCCTGCTGCAGCTGCAAGAATTTTGGCGTATATCGGGATAGCCAAAAATGGGACTGGGGGAGAAGAAAAGGCATTCCAGCAAGCACAGCCAGCTGCTCAGCAGGCCCAGGCACTGGGTGTATTTGATCCCAACCTTCCAGCTGAACTAAACGTTTATTAACTCGCACGGGTTCTGCTGGGGCAGTGCCAAAATCCCATCCGAACCCCAGCTGGGTTCTGGTCTCAGGTTTGTCACGGAGCAGAAGAAAGGGACGGCATGACTCAAGAGTTACTGGCTGCCAATTCTGCATTACAGGCAGCAGAGCCAATAACCCCAACGGCTGAGGTTGTAGTTAAGACCATTTTGCCAATTTAAGGATAAAATGGAGCAAATGGGAGGGGAGGTGATAGGGGGAAATGGGGGAGGAGGGGCAGCAGGGAGGGGGTAAATTGGGAAACAAGGGGGAAGTGGTGGACCTGAAGGGGTATAAGGGGCAGGAAGCCAAGGGAACCCAAAAAGAGCAGAGTGGGAAAGGAAGAGCAAAACCTCCCCAACAACAGCATTTTAGGGAGATCCCAGACTTGAAGCTTTATTCTTCCCTCCCTCCCCACCCCCCAAACAAAAAACCACACAGCCAGGCCGGCCTCAGCAACTTTTTACTAATTACACAGAACTATACAGCATTTTATACAAAAAAAATATATCTGTACAGTGTGCACGCTCCTGTTCCAGGAACAGACCTTTTTCTGGTTGTTTTTATCCCAAAGGATAAGAAGGGAACACCCGGAGCACACCGGGGTGGGGGAAAAGGACACCCCTTTCCCACCTTAAAGTGCCACCCCATGGGAAGGGGACAGAAGCCCCCCAGGATGGTGTGGGGACAGCTCAGGGTGGGGAGAGTGTTCCCAACACCCGCAGATGCATTGGGTCCTCCACAACCACAGAGATGTCAATGAGAACAGACTGTCTGTTTCACCCATGGACGGTGGTGGGGGTCACACTGTGGTCCCAACAGATGGAGATGGTGTTGAGGAGGTGACACTGCGGTCCCTGTCACCTGAAAATGGTTGTGGAGATCAAACGGTGGTCCCCAACACACAAGAGGTGGTGATGAGAAGGTGACACGGTGGTCTTTGTCACCTATAGGCAGCTGGAGGTCACACTGTGGTCCCAACAGAGATGGTTATCAAGAAGTGACACGGTGGTCCCTGTCACCTGTAGATGCTTACGGAGATCAGACTGTGGTCCCAAAAGATGGAGATGGCATTGAGAAGGTGACACAGTGGGCTCTGTCACCCATAAGCAGTTGTGCAGGTCACCCTGTGGTCCCAACAAATGGAGATGGCATCGAGGAGGTGACACAGTGGTCTCTGTAGGTGAGTTGTGGTGCTCTCACTGTGGTCCCAACACACAGAGGTGCTCAGGAGGTGACGCAGTGGTCGCTGTCACCCACAGGCAGCTGTGGCAGTCACACTGCAGTCCCCAGGAGGCAGAGATGGTGGGGACACTGCAGTTCCCCCGCAGACAGCTGGGAGGCCCCCATGGGTACAGCTGGTGCTGAGGATGCACACACTGTGCTTTTTGTCACCCCCAGACAGAAGTAATGAGGTCACAGCCCCATCCCTGTCACCCTCACACAGGGTCAGGGATGTCACACTTTGGTCCCAGCACACAGAGATGGCAGTAAGGGGGAGAGGGGAGGGGATCACACTTTGGTCCTCAGCAGATGGAAGTGGTGGAGAGAAGGTGACAGTGTGACCTTTGTCACCCACAGATGGTCACAAGGAGGGCACAGCGCTGTCCCCCCTCTGGGGAGATGCTGGAAGGAGGTGACACTGCGCTCCCCTGCACTGCAGGCAGCAGTGAGGAGGTGATAAATCGGTGCCCAATGCACGGGAGACCCCTGGGAACATTTTTTGGGGAGCACCACCCAGTTGGATGAGACCACCCCAAGCCTCTCTCCAC
Source organism: Chrysolophus pictus (assembly GCA_037305975.1). NCBI lineage: Eukaryota > Metazoa > Chordata > Aves > Galliformes > Phasianidae > Chrysolophus > Chrysolophus pictus. Next base: position 1,281,315 of record CM074605.1, read on the forward strand.
CACGTGCCCCAAAGCATCATCCTGGTCCCCCACCCCACGAAAAAAAGGAAGAGAATCTCAAAACCAAACCCAAAAGTCCACCCCAAAGCTGCTAGACGGGCAGGATCTGCTCCAAGATAGTTTTGGAGGAAGGGGGAATCCTGTCAGGGAATTTGACCTCGAACTCAATGATGAGGTCTCCGCGTTGCTCGGGGCTTTTGGGGTATGGGAGCCCCTCGCCAGGGATGCGCCGTTTGACGCCGGGTTTCAGCACGTCCTTAAAAACCATGGGGATGGTGCGGCCGTCCAGCGTCGGGGTGTTCACCGTGCAGCCACACAGCGCCTGGATATGGAGCACAGACAGTGGGTCAGCACTCAGAAACCCTCAACCCCCCCCCCCCCCCCAAATATCACCAGCCCCCCACAGCACTCACCTCCCGAAGGCTGATCTTGGCCGGGTAGATGATATCAGAGCCCTCGCGGCGAAAAATGCTGTGGGGTTTATCCTTGACAACAAAGATGATGTCGGCGGGGATGTTGTTGGGGGTCTGATCCCCCTCTTTGGGAAAAGTGATTTTGGTGCCCTCCTTCCAGCCCCGCTTCACCTCAATGCTCAGGATTTTGTCCTCATTGCGCACCGTCTTCCCGTCGGGATTCAGACGTTTGTGAGAGATCTTCATCTTTTTGGTGCAGCCCGTGTAGATTTCCTCCAAAGAAACCCTCAGGTCGTACAGCACGGGGGGGTCCTGCTTACGGCACACGCCATCCTGCCCTCCCCGGCCACGGGGGAAACTGATGTTCCCAAACCCCCCCATGTGAAAGGTGGTGAAAGCATCATCGATGTCCATCTCCTCGTCGCCGTTGCGTTGCACAAAGAAAGTATCAAAGGGGTTTCGGCCATCGAAGAACTCGGCAAACATGGCGTGGGGGTCCCCACGGAACGTGTAGGTGAAGGTGGGGCCATTGGACCCTCCAGGCCCCGATGTCGGCGCTCCGCCCTTCAGCCCTGCAGGGTTGGGAGAAGCCAGGCTGTCACCCCCATCCTCACCCCCCCCTCCTTTCATCACCTTCCCCCCCCCTTCATCCTCACCATCCCCCTCTTTACCACCCCCCCCCTTCGTCACCCAGTGACGCCCAGGCCGGTTCTTCCAGCTCAGCACCACTCCCTGTGCCCAGCCCTTCATTAGCAGCGCGTTAATGAGCCTCAAACCGGCCGGCCCTGCTCACTGCCCCCCCCTCCAACACACACACACCCCCCACACCACTCCCCCCCCAGGGCCTGACGCTGCCGCTCCCTCACACGCCCTGATGGCCCAGCAGGCCAAACCTCAGCACTGAGCCCCACAACCCATTGCAGTGGATAACGGGGGGGGAGGGGGGGGCGGCCCTCAGAACCCCCCTCCTCCTCCATGGCTTGCCTTTAATGTGCCCCCCACCCCCCCCCAACCACCATGTTCAATAACCCCCTGCCCCATAACTACGCTGCCCTGCATTCCCTCTGCCCCACAACTAACCCCACTGACTGCTTCCTCGTGGCCATATCCCCCCCCCCCCCAGTGCCCCACAGCTGACCCCACACCCCATAAGCACCCCCAGACTCCCCCCATGCAACAAGGGCCCCCAGAAGGACTGTGCCCCACAAGTTCTATAACCACTACTGTACCCCCTCGGCCCCACGTGCTCCCCCCCATAACCCCACATGTGCCCCTAAAAAGTCTCATGTCCCCCCAACCCCCCCAATAAACCCCACTCCGTGGATTCCCCCCCACCTGCATCCTAACAACATCCAACCCCCCAAATACCCCCATAACTCCCCCATCCTCAAACACCCCACAATGAGTGCTACCACATCCTGGGCCCCACGAGAAACCCCCCCTCATTGCCCCCCCACCTAATAACATCCTATAAGAAGCTCCGCATCCCATAATCCATCTGCCACCCAGCTCTCCACATCTCCTATAACCCCCCTGCTGACCTTCCCCCCCCCCACGGCTGCCATATCCCCCTGCCATCACTCCCAGCCCCTAATCTCCCCCTCGCCCCCATCTCACAACCATCCCTTCAGGAGGCCCACGCCCCCCCCCCCACACCCCACACAGATCCATACCCCCACCCAAACACCCCTGGAATGGCTACCAGACCCCATCACGAGACCCCAAACCCCCACCACAAAAACCTACAGCCCCCTCCATCCTCAATACCCCACAGTCTCCAAACCTCCCCCTACAACAACCTACAGCCCCTAAATCCCCCACAGCCTGCAACTCTCCCCCAAAGCCCCAAAATCCCCTCCCATGGGCCCCAGAGCGCCTAAACCCCCACCCCAATAACCCCCAAAACACCCTACAGCCCCCAAGCCCCTCCGTATGGGGCTCACACCCCCCCACGATGCTCTGCAACGCCCAACTCCCCCAAAGCCCCTAAAACCCCTCCGGTGCACCCCACAGCCACCCAACCTCGCCCCAATGGCCCCAAACCCCCTTACGTGGGACCCGCAGCCCCCACCCCTCCCCACCACACCCCACAACCTCCAACCTCCCCCTCCCAAAGCCCCCAAATCCCCATTTGGAAGACCCCACAGCCCCCCCAACCCCACCCCAATGGTCCCCAAAACACCCTACAGCCCCTGAACTCCCCCACATCGACCCCACAGCCTCCAACCCCCCCACAAAGCCCCTCAATCCCCTCAACCCCGCCCCAATAGCCCCCAACTCCCCCTCCCCCAACACCCCACAACCTCCAACCCCCCCTCAAAGCCCCCAAATCCCCTCCCAAGCCCCCCCACAGCTCCCAAGTCCCCCCTTACGAGGCGCAGAGCCCCGACCCCCCCATTCATGACACCCCAGCTCCCCCCCCGCCCTCACTCACCCTCCTCGCCGTACTTATCGAAGATTTCCCTCTTTTTGGGGTCGCTCAGCACATCGTAGGCCTCGGCCACTTCCTTGAAGCGCTCCTCAGCTCCGGGCTCTTTGTTTTTATCGGGATGAAAACGAAGCGCTTGCCGTCGGTAAGCCCGTTTTATCTCTTCGTCCGAAGCTCCCCGGGCCAGGCCCAGCGTCCGGTAATAATCCTTCCCCATGGCGGCGGTTCGGCCGAGCTCCGCGGCTCCGCCTTTATAGGGCCGCGGCGGCGGAACCTTCCAGAGCCCGCCGCCTCCAGAACCTTCCGGGCCCGCCTGGCCGTTCCACCAATCGGCGCCTGCCGATCTTTGAGCGGCGTGAGCCGCCGGCCAATCGGAGCGCGGAAAGAGGTGACTGGCATTCGGTGTCGGCCAATTGATGGGCGAGAGGTGGGCGGGAGGGCGCAGGCGCGGTAGGGAAGGGAAATGGGGCGGGGCTAGCGTTGCCGTGGCAACTGTTGGCTAGAAGGGGGGGCGGCTGGAGGGGCGTTGCCATGGCGACCGACGGCACAACCGCAGCCTGGGCCTGTCAGCACAGCTCCTGTCAGCTGCAGCGACGGCCTGTGCCTGTCACCATGGCAACCGTCACCCTAAGAGGCAGCCAGGCCCATCACCGTGGCAATTTCACCCATAAGAGGCTGTCGGACCTGTCACCAGCAGCCCCCGTCACCCACAATGGCAGTCTGTGCCTGTCACCATGGCAACCGTCACCCTGAGAGAGACAGCCAGGCCTGCCGCCGTGGCAACTGTCACCCGCAGCAACAGCTGGGCTCTGTCACCCGCAGCTTTACTGACAACCATGGCTGTTCACACTGCAGCTGTCACCATGGCAACCATCGCCCATCACATCCAGAACCTGTCACCCATAACAACAGCCTGCTCCTGTCCACCGTAACAACAGTCGGACCTGCCAACACATGGGGACAGGCAGGGCGGGGGTCAAAGCCAAGGAGCGTTCCCACATCCCCGTGTCTGATGGTGTCCCCGTGGGGTCCCAACGTCCCACGCCATCCCCCTGCCCCTAACTGACCTCACACCCTATGCTGCCCCACATCCCCTGGTGTCCCCATGCCCTACAATGTCCCCAAGACCCCACAGTGTCCCCATGTCCTCTTGTTGTCTGCATGCCCTATAATGTCCCCGTGTCCTTATGGTACTCCTACGACCTACAGCCCCCCCACACCCCGCAGTATCACCATACCCCACACTGATCTCATGTCCAATGGGGTCTTGGTGGTGTTCCCACGATCCCACGCCCCCACCCAAGGCGGTGTCGCTCCCCCCACCCATGGGTGCTGTGCTCGCCCCTCCCCCACTGCTGACTCAGCACACCGCACCCACCCGCACTGACTCACCAACACCCACGGTGGCTGGGGGCGTGGCTTCCTCTCAAACCCCGCCCCCTTCCACTCAAGCCACGCCCACCCCACACCGCCTACTCCACACCTCCCCCTATTTCCATAGCCCCGCCCACTCCCCCTCTCGCTCCACCCATTGGTGTAGCCCCGCCCCTCGCGCAGGCCCCGCCCCTTTCTCTCTTTACTCACGTCTCCTCGCTGTCCCGCCCCCGCGCGGTGACATCACGCCTCTCCCGCCCACCCATTGGCTTTCATCCCACGCCGAGCCTTCTCATTGGTCATCGCGTTGCTACACTTGCAGGTTACCCCAGAGACGTGCGGGACACGCCCCACTAAGCTCTGATTGGCCGCGCTGCGCCACGCGAGGGGCGCTGATTGGCTGCGGGGGCGGAGGGCCCCGCCCCGAGGCGATCACGTGAGCGCGGCGGGCCGGCAGCGGCGGCGGAGCGGGCGCCATGAAGCACTACGAGGTGAGGCGGCACCGCCGGGCCCGGGCCTACACCCGGTTCTCCCCGCGCTGCCGCCCTCCGCCCCGTCCTGAGCCGCGCCGTGCCCGGGGCTGCGCCCGGAGGGGTCGGGGGGGCGCCGCGGCCGTACTGCGCATGCGTTGTCCCTCCGAGGGCAGCGGCACTGCGCATGCGTGCGACCTGTGGGGGCGGGAAGAGAGTGCGCATGTGTGTAGCGCCGGGGGGGCAACTGCGCATGCGTGTAGAGCGCGGGGCCACGAGTGCGCATGCGCATAGGGGGCTGGTGTGAGGGAGTGCGCCTGCGCACTGCGCCGTTCCTTTTTGCGTGCGACGCGCGCATGCGCGGCGGTTTCACGCGCGTTCCTGCGCACGCAGTGCGCATGCGCAGTGCGCAGGCAGCGAGGCCTGGGCTCATGGAGTGTCCCCATGGGGTGACACAATGCCCTGCTGTCTGTCTGTCCCACTCTGTCCCCACCGTCTCGGTGCAGCGGTGACAACCCAGCACGGGTGGCACGTCCCCTATCAGCACGGTGACCCTCCTGTCTCCCTCCCATCCCCCCAGGGGGTGGCATGGCCCCCCCCCCTCCCTGTGCTGTGCCCCCACGCAGAGCCTCCCCATCCCCACACAGTGACACACCCGCTGTCCCCATCACCTCATCCCACAACCTGACAACCAACCCCACGTCCCCGTCCCGCGGTGACACCGTCCTCACCACTGCACCGCGTCACTGTCACCCATGGGGGTGTCAGGAGGGGTGACAGAACAGCAGCAGGGTGACAACGTCCCACCCCCAGCACAGTGACACAGGCATGGCCCGTCCCCTGTCCCCACACCTCATCACACCAGAATCCCACCAAGTGTTCCCAATTGCCATAAAGGTCCCCAAGGACTGTACCCAGATGTCACAGGGGTCCCCAGGAGTGTCCCCAAATGCCACAGAGGTCCCCCAAGCCCCATAGAATGTGGTGACAACCCCACATCCCCACCAGGATGTCCCCTGTCCCCACTGGGGTGAGGCGTCCCCTGTCCCCAGATGGGTGACAACACCCGTGTCCCCAGCAGGGTGTAGAAGGGGTGACATGTCCCCACCAGGGTGACACAACACCAGTCCTCAGCAGGGTGACACAGCCACCGTCCCCAGCATTGTGATGCAACCACAGTCCCCACCAAATTGTCGGGGGGGTGACAACCCCCACGTCCCCAGCAGGGTGTCAGGAGGGGTGACATCCCCTCTGGAGGGACACAGTGTGACACCAGTGACACCCCCCTGTCCCCAATACCTTGTCACGGGGGTGACACATCCCCTGTCCCAATGGGGTGACAGGGACACCCGACCCCACTGGGTGATGCAACCCCCCTGTCCCCACCACCATGTCCTCAAATCCCCCCGCCCCCCTCAGGGGCTTTGTCCCCTTCTTTTCACCCCCCCAGATGCCACCTGGATGCCACCTAGATGTCACCCAGATGCCACCAACCCCCCCACCCCCACCCCTTTTGTGCCCCCCCTGCCCACACTCCGTGTCCCACACAGCCTTACCTCCTGCTCCCCACCCCCCTTCGCAGCCACCCTCGCTGCCACCTGTCCCCAAATGCCACCTCCCCGTGGCAGTGGCCACCTCCAGTGGGGGCCACCGAGCCAAGAGCCGCCCTGAGGGGGGGGGGTGGGGAGGGTGTGTGTGTATGGGGGGGGTTATATTTAGCCAGGGGCCCCCGGGGGCGATCAGATTTCGGGACGGGGAGCCTCGGCCCCGCAGCGTTGTCCCCAAGGAGGTGTTGGTGGCATGGAGGGGACAGCGCTGCCCCTCGAGGGGGGGGGGTTGGAGGGGTTGGCGCTGCGGCGGCCGCCCCCCCACGGGAAGAAGGCAAAGAAAGCCGTGCTCTTCTTTGAGGTGGAGATCCTGGATGCCAAAACAAGGGAGAAGCTTTGCTTCCTCGATAAGGTATGTGGGGTGGCACTCAGGGGGGGTCACATGTGTGTCAGCAGGGGGAGGTGGGTGGGGTGAGGGGTGTAGGGGAGTGTGGGTCCGGATTTTGGAGACGCTGTTGGGGTCTCTGCAGGTGGAGCCGCAGGCGACCATCGCTGAGATCAAGAACCTGTTCACCAAAACACGTATGGACGGGGGGGTGGGGGGGCTCTGATGGCTTTTGGAATAATCTGAGGAGGGGTGGGGACCCCTGTGCTGTTTGGGGACATTGTTTGGGGAACACATTTGGCAGCTGGGACACTATGTATCGCTTGGGGACGTTCTTTGGGGACCCCTGTGGCATTAGGGGACGCCCACGTTGGGGCTCTGGGGACCCCTGTGGCATCTGGGGACACTCTTTGGGGACCCCTGTGGCATTTTGGGACATTCTATGGTGCTTGGGGGACCTCTGTGGCATTTGGGGACACTCCTGGGGATCCCTGTGACATCTGGGTACAGTCCTTGGGGACCCCCTCTGGCAGTTGGGGACACTCTTTAGGGTCCTGGGGACCCCTGTGGCATTTGAGTACACATTTTGGGAACTCCTGTGGCACTTGGGGACACTCTTTCGGGACCCCTGTGGGACCCCTGTGGCATTTGGGGCACTCTGTGGGTCTCTGGGGTGGTTGGGGACACTCTTTGGGGACTCCTGTGACATTTGGGGGCACCCTTTGGGGACACCCATGTTGGGAGAGGGGGGGAACCATAGTGTCCCTTTGGGGAGGACCTTCCTGTCCCCACGTGTCACTGCTGTCCCCCTGCAGACCCACAATGGTACCCAGCACGGCAGTCACTGCGTCTGGATCCCAGTGAGTGCCCCACATCCCCTCCATGTCACCATTGTCACCATTGTCACCGTGTCCCCTCATTGTCACTGCTCCCTCTGCATCCCTATGGTGTCACTGCTGTCCCACTACCCCCTCCCCCTGTCCCCATGGTGTCACTGCTGTCCCCATGCCCCCCTCCCCACATCCCTATGGTGGCACCGCTGTCCCCATATCCCGCTTGCGGTCCCACCGTGTCCCCGCTGTCCCCATGCCCCCCCCCCATGGTGTCCCTGCTGTTCCCATGTCCCCCCCCATGGTGTCCCTGCTGTTCCCATGTTCCCCCCCATGGTGTCCCTGCTGTCCCCCCATCCCCGCTGTCTCCACAGAGGGCCGCTCTCTGAAGGATGAGGACGTTCTGCAGTCTCTGCCCGTGGGCACCACTGCCACCTTCTACTTCCGGGACCTGGGGGCGCAGATCAGCTGGGTGACGGTGAGCAGCTGTCTGTCCCCAAGTGTCCCTCTGTCCTTCTGTCTCTCTCTGTCCATCATGTGTCCTTTTGCCCCTCTGTCCATCCCTTGTCCCCCATCCATCCCACATTCTTCTGCCTCTCAGTGTGGTCTTCTGTCTCTCTGTCCGTCCCATGTCCTGTCGTTCATTCTATCCATCAACATGGTCTTCTCTTCCTCTGTCCATCCCTTCATCCATTTCTCTGTCCATCTCTATGTGTCTTTGTGTCTGTCCCATGTCCCTTTCTGTTCCTGTGTCCATATCACATTTCCCTGTTCTTCTGTCTGTCCCTTTGTCCACTTCTCTATCCATCTCATGTCCTCTATGTTCTTTTGTCCCTCACTGTGGTTCTCTGTCCCTCTGTCCATCCCTCTGACCATCCCTTCATCCATCCTTCTGTCCATCCCATGTTCCTCTGTCTTTCTGTCCATCAACGTGGTTTTGTTGTGTGTCTCTGTCCATTTCTCTGTCCTTTCCACATTTCTCTGTCTCTCTGTCCATCCCATGTCCCTCTGTCCCCCGATCCATCCCATGTCCTTCTGTCCATCTCTCTGTCCTTCCATCCATTGCTCTGTCCATCCCATGTTCCTCTATCTGTCCCTGTGTCCCTCCCTCCCTGTCTCCCTCTATCTGTCCCCATATCCCTGTGCCCCCCATCCCTCCCTGCATCCCTCTGTCCTTCCCTACATCCATCCCCATGTCCCCTGCCCCCCCCCCCCATCCCCACCCTGTCTGTCTGTCTGTCCTCAGGTGTTCCTGACGGAATATGCCGGACCTTTGCTCATCTACCTGCTCTTCTACTTCCGTGTCCCCTTCCTCTATGGCCCCCGCTATGACTTCACCGCCAGCCGGCACGCCGTCGTGCAGTGCGTGAGGGGGTCCTGGGGGGTCCTGGGGGGTCCTTGAGGAGGTCTGGGGGGCTATAAAGGGTCCTGGAGGGGGCACCGGGTCTCACTGGATGGGTTTGGGAGGTCTGAAGGGGTCCCTTGGGGAGGAAAGGGGTCCTGGAGGTGGCCTGAGGATTCTGGGGAGGTTGAAGGGGACCACGGGAAGGTCCTGGAAGGGGTTCCGGGGGAGTTTTGGGGGGGGTTCTGGGATAGTTCCTGAGGTGGTCTGGGGGGGGATAAAGGGGTCCTATGGGCCCTGAAGGGGGTGAAGAGGGTCCTGGAGGGCACACTGGGGTTCACCAGATGGGTTTGGGAGGTCTGAAGGGTCCCTGGGGAGGAAAGGAGTCCTGGGGGTGTCCTGAGAGTCCTGGGGAGGTTGAAGGGGACCGCAGGAAAGTCAGAAGGGTTTCTGCAGGGCCTGGGGGGGGATAAAGGGGTCATGTGAGTCACAGAGGGGGGTGAAGACGATCCTGGAGGGGGGGTGGGGGTCCTTGGGTGGGTCCTGCGGACACTGTGGGGGCTGAAGGGTCCCCAGGGGAGGAAAGGGGTCCTAGGGATGTCCTGAGGGTCCTGGGGTGGCTGAAGGGGACCACAGGAAGGTCCTGGAAGGGGTCCTGGAGTCCTGGGGGGGGGATTCTGGAATAGTCCCTGAGGTGGTCTGTGGAGGGATAAAGGGGTCCTGTGGGTCACGGAGGGGGGAGTGGGGGTCTCTGGATGGGTCCTGGGAGACCCTGGGAGGTGGGGGGGGGGGGCTGAAGGAGTCCTGAGGGTGTCCTGAGGGTCCTGGGGAGGCTGAAGGGGACTGCATGAAGGTCCTGGAAGGGGTCCTGGAAGGGCTGGGGGGGTCCTGAGGTGACTGGGTTGGGGGGAGGGACTCTGGTGGGGACAGAGGGTTCCTGGGGGGGCGTCTAAGGTGTGTTAAGGGATCCTGGGGAGGTCCCCATGGTGGACCTGGGGGTGGCTACAAGGGTTTTGGGGGGCAGGGGGTCCTAGGGTTGAAAAAGGGGCTGGGGGCGAAGTCAGGGACAAAGGGGTCCTGAGGAAGGATAGGCTCAGAGGGGCTATGGGGGAGTCTGGGGGTCCCGGGCTGTCCCCTCTTTGGGGTCCTTAAATCTTGGGGGGGGACAGAATTTGGGGTCCTTTGACGTTTTTTTTTGGTCACATTTAGGCTTCTCAAATAGAGCTGTGTGTGTGTGTGTGATGGGGTGGGGGAGGGTCCTCATTCCTCTGGGGAGGGGGCACATTAAGACCCTGATCCTCACCCCCCAGCCTGGCCTGCGCCTGCCACTCCTTCCACTACATCAAGAGGCTCCTGGAGACCCTCTTTGTGCACCGCTTCTCTCACGGCACCATGCCCCTCCGGAACATCTTCAAGGTGCCCCCAGTGTCCCCCAGTCCCCTGTCCCCCCCCTTAGCCCCCCCCAGACCCAATAATGCTGTTTTTTTTTTTTTTTTGCCCCCTCTCCTTTTCAGAACTGCACTTATTATTGGGGTTTTGCTGCTTGGATGGCATATTACATCAACCACCCCCTGTATACCCCCCCCGGTGAGTGTCACCTCCTGTCCCTTTTGGTGTCACCTCCCATCCCCGTGTGGGAAACTGAGGCACAAAGTGGGGGTGGGTGGGGGGCTTGGGGTCGGGGAGGGACAAGGAGGGGGCACTGATGTTGTCCCTGTGTCCCCCCACAGCTTATGGAGATGAGCAGGTGAAGCTGGCGCTGGCGGTGTTTCTGGTGGGTGACATCTGGGGACATCGGGGGTACTGGAAACACTGTGGGATATGGGGATGCTGGGGGTAGTGGGGGACATGGGGAGCAATAGGGGATATGGGGATGTTGGGGACATTGGGGACAGTGGGGACATTGGGGGTATAAGGGACATTGGGGATGCTGTAGGATATGGGGACATTGGGGACATTGGGAGACACTGGGGAAGTTGGAACACTTGGAGACATTGGGAGCAACGGGATATGGGGTGTTGGGGACATTGAGGACAGTGGGGACATTGGGGGTATAGGGGACACTGGGGACATTGTGGGATATGGGGGACATTGGGGACAGTGGGAGACATTGGAGGTATAGGGGACACTGGGGATGTTGTGGGATATGGGGATGCTGGGGATAGTGGGGGATATTGGGAGCAGTAGGGGATATGGGGATGTTGGGGACATTGGGGACAGTGTAGGATATGGGAACATTGGGGACATTGGGAGACACTGGGGAAGTTGGAACATTTGGAGACATTGGGAGCAACAGGGGATATGGGGACACTGAGGGATGCTGGGGACATTGTGGCATACGGGGACACTGGGAGCAATGGGGAACATTGGGGATATTTGGGGATACTGGGGGATATGGGGAAGTTGGGGATAATGGGGACGTTTGGGATATGGGGACATTATGAGTATTGGAGACATTGGGGATGTTGGAGCTATTGGGGACACTGGAGGATATGGGGACAATGAGGACATTGGGGGTGTTAGGAACACTGTGGGATATGGGGACATTGGGGGATACTGGGGGATATGGGGACATTGGGAATGTTGGGGGTATGGGGGCAGTGGGGACGTTGTGGGTATTGGAGACCTTGGGGACATTGGGGCTACTGGGGACACTGAGGAATATGGGGATATTGGGGGATATGGGGATATGGGGACACTGGGAGTATTGGGGACATGAAGGACATTGTGGGATATGGGGACATTGGGGGCTGTAGGGGGATATGGGGACATTGGGAACGTTGGGGACTGTGGCAAATGGGGACATAGGGAGCAATGGAGGACATGGGGACATTGGGGTCAGTGGGGGACATTGGGGATCAATGGGGGGCATTGGGGTCAGTGGGGACATTGAAGTCAATGGGAGACACTGGGGTCAGAGAGGGTCAATGGGAACAATGGGGACAATGGGGACACTGTGGACCCCCCCACCCCCCCTCCCCCACAGTTCTGTCAACTGGGGAACTTCTCGATCCACGTGGCGCTCCGCAACCTCCGCCCTGCAGGTAAAGGGGGGGCACAGATGGGGGGGGCACATGGGGAGGGCACATGGGGGGGACACAGACAATGGGGTGGGGGCCACACTGAGGACAAGGAGCGGGGGGCACATAAAATAGAGGGGTGGCAGAACCAATGGGTGCACATGGTGGGGGCACAGACAATAGGGTCACATCTGTGGGGGGGCACAGATATTGTGGGGGCACATGAGGGGGCACAGGCATTGAGGGGCATGGGGGGGCACATCTGGGGGGGCACAGGAAATTAGGGGGGCTCACGGGGGGCACACAGTGAGGACATGGGGGGGGCACAGGGAATGGGAATGGCACGCATGGGGGGGCACACATTGAGGACAAGGTGGGGGGCACAGGTAATGGGGGGGCATACATGGAGGGGCACATTGTGGATGTTGGTGGAGGAGTCACATATAGGAGCCCACACTGAGGAGCTGGGGGGTCCCACACCTGTGGGGAGGCTATGCACCGATGGGGGGAGTCCCTGCATCTGTTGGGGGGGGGGTCTAATTTGGGAGGGCCCCCCCATTTCTCCCCCCAGGCTCAAAGACACGGAAGATCCCATACCCCACCCGGAATCCCTTCACATGGCTCTTCCTGCTCGTGTCCTGTCCCAACTACACCTATGAGGTGGGGGGAATTCACAGATTTGGGGGGTGGGGGGGTCCTCAGTGTGGGGTGGTGGTACCTTAAATATGGGGGCATCCTTATTTTGGGGTGGGAGGGTTGTGGTTCTAGGGGAATTTTCAAATTTGGGGGAAGTCCTCAGTGTGGGGGGGTGTGTCTCCAATGTGGGAGGGGGGCACCCACATTTGGGGAGGGAGCTGTGGTTTTGTAGGGGGGACCCTTGTTTTGAGAGGGGGACCCCAATTTTGGGGGTGGGGCATTTGGGGTGAATACAACCCTTTTTTTGGGGGGAAGAACACAAAAACAGTTTGGGTGGGGGGAAAGAGCTTAATTTGGGGGGGCAGCTCTGTTTTTTTTTGGGGGGGAACACTCCTAATTCTGGGGGAACACCCATTTTTGGGGGTGCACCCCATTTTGGAGGGGGGGTAACATCCCAGTGTTGGGGTGCTGCTGCCCCCCCTCCAGTTTTTACCCCCTTTGCCCCCCAGGTTGGCTCCTGGATTGGGTTTACCATCATGACGCAGTGTCTGCCTGGTGAGCTGGGCCCCACGTCCTACCACTGTCTCTGTCCCCCACCCCATTTCCTGTCCCCCCATCCTCATATCCTCCCAGTGTCCCTACGTCCCCCCCATCCCCATGTTCCCCCCCATCCATATGTCTTCCCAGTGTCTCCATGCCCTGTCCTGCCAACTGTCCCCACATCCCATCACTGTCCCCTGTTCCCCACTCCATCCCAGTCTGCCCAGCGTTCCCCCCCCAGCAGTGGCTCTGTTCTCTCTCACTGGTGGGATTCATGCAGATATCCCCATATTCCCCCCATCCCACATCCCCCATTTTCCCACGTTCCCCTTATCCCCTGTCCCCCCCCATATCCTCCCCCTCTCCCCCCCAGTGGCTCTGTTCTCACTGGTAGGCTTTGTGCAGATATCCCCATCCCCAAGCACCCCCATCCCCACATCCCCCCCATAGCACTGACACTGTCCCCCCCCCTCAGTGGCTCTGTTCTCGCTGGTGGGCTTTGTGCAGATATCCCCACCCCCCCATCCTATCCCTCCGTCCCTTGTCTCCCACCCATTCCCCCATCCCCCCACATCCCCCCCCTGGCACTGATACTGTCCCCCTCCTTCCAGTGGCTCTGTTCCCACTGGTGGGCTTTGTACAGATATCCCCATCCCCCCCCCATTCCCATGTCCTCCCCCCATCTCCCATGCCCCCACATCCCCCCCATGGCACTGACACTGTCACACCCCACCGTGGCTCTGTTCTCTCTGGTGGGCTTTGTGCAGATATCCCCATGTCCTCCCTATCCCCATGCCCCCCCCCCGTCCCCTGTCTCCCCTCCCATCCCCCCCACGGCACTGACACTGTCCGCCCCCCCCGTGGCTCTGTTCTCAACGGTGGGCTTTGTGCAGATATCCCCACCCCCCCCATCCCATCCCCTGTCTCCCCCCACATCCCCGCATCCCCCACATCCCCCCCATGGCACTGACACTGTCCCCCCCCCCCGCAGTGGCTCTGTTCTCTCTGGTGGGCTTCGTGCAGATGGCGATATGGGCGCAGGGGAAGCACCGCAGCTACCTGCGGGAGTTCCGTGATTACCCACCGCTGCGCTCCCCCATCGTCCCCTTCCTACTGTGAGGGGACACCTCCAACACCCCCCACCCCGGGGGACAGCCAGGGGGACGGCGGGGTGATGGGGGGCACCCGAGTGATGGGGGATGTCTGGGTGATGGGGGACACCCAAGCGACAAAGGACACCTGAGCGATGGGGATGTTTGGGTGACAGGGGGCAGTTGGGTGAGAAAGGACACCTGGGTGACAAAGGACATCTGGGTGACTGAGGACATCACCTGGGTGACAGGGGACACTCGGGCGACAAAGGACATCTGGGTGACTGAGGACATCAATGGGGTGACAGGGGACACTCGGGTGACAAAGGACATCTGGGTGATGGGGGATGTCTGGGTGACAGGGAGCACCTGTGTGACAAGCAGCACTAGGTGACAAAAGGCCCCTGGGTGACAGAGGACCTTGGTGACAAAGGACACGTGGGTGACAATGGGCCTTGGGTGACACCTTGGGGACAGCAGACCCCCTGCTGTGGTGATGGATGCAGTCATGGTGTCCCCATCCCACGCTGTCACCGATTGTCACACTGGGGCCAGGTGTGACCCCATGTCACCATTCCACGGGGTCAGGAATGATCGGTGTCACCCATAAGGGACACGTTACTGTCCCGTGGGGTCACATGTGACGCGTGTCACTCACGTGTGCCATGTCACTGTCCTGTGCTGGCTGGGAATGACCGCGTCCCCCGCGTGCGACCGTCGCTGTCCCCGCAGACAAGAATAAAAGACGTCCCTTCCACACGTGTGTGTGTGTGTGTCACTGTCCCCAAGGACACGGGGTCGCGTTTGGAGCTTTATTCCGTGCCCAGCATTACCCAGAGGGTGGGTGTCCCATGGGTGGGGGTCCCCACAGGTGTCACTCAGCAGCCACCGCCGCCTCCCGCTCCCGGATCCGCTTCTGGCGCTGCAGCAGCCGCCGCTCACGTTCAAACTCCTTCATGCGCATCACATAACTGTGGATGGACGGCCCCTCCTCGTCCCCGTGTCCCCATATCCCCATGTCTGCCTGTCCCCAGTGTCCCCATTTTGTCCCCATGTCCCCTCCTCGTCCCCATACTCCATTTTGTCCCAATACCTCATTTTGTTCCCAAGTCCCCTCCTTGCTCCTGTGTCACCTCCTTGCCCCCGTGCTCCCATATCCCCTTCTGGTCCCCATGTCCCACCTTGTTCCCGTGTCCCCACTTTGTCCCCATAACCCACTTTGTTCCCATACCCCACCTTGTCCCTGTGTCCCCTCCTTGTTCCCATGTCCCACCTTGACCCCATGCCCCCTATTTGACCCCATGTCCCCACTTTGTTCCCTCCTTGTCCCTGTGTCCCCTCCACATCGCACGTCCTCACCTTGTCCCTGTGTTCCCTTCTGGTCCCCGTATCCCCAGTCTGTCCCCCTGTATCCCTCCTTGTCCCCAAGTCCCCCCCTTTGTCCCCATGCCCCCACCTTGTCCCCACATCCCCATGCTCCACCTTGTCCCCATGTCCTCATTTTGTCCCTGTGCCTTCCCCTGTCCCCCTCCCTTCAATGTCCCCATGTCCCCCTATCCCCCTGCCCTCCCCATGTCCCCTTGCCCCCCCCATCCATCCCCCGCCCCCTACTCTTGGTGCTCGCAGCTGTCCCACTGGTGCCTCAGGTGTTGGCACTGCCATAGGCTCGGGAAGGCGTCGCGGCGGCAGCGCATCAGGCGCAGGAGGTGGTGGGCACAGAAATCACGCTCTGCCAACGGGACGCGGCCGTCCGACAACTGCTGAGCTGTGGCCACCATGGCTGGGGGCAAAGGGACACCATCAGGGGGTGAAGGGACGGGGTTGGGGACAGAGGCTGGGGACACGGGCACAGGCAGGATGGGAGGTGAAGGGACAGGACAGGGACATTGGTTGGGGGCAGGGGAACAGGATGGGATGGGGTTGGGGACAGAGGGTGAAGGGATGGAGTTGGGGACAGTTGTTGGGGACATTGGCTGGGGACAGAGGGACACGGGACAGGGTCAGAGGAATGCAAAGTGACATTGGTTGGAGAGAGGGGGACACAGTCGGGGGACAAGAAGTGAAGGGATGGGGTCACTGGACGGGGACATGGGTTGGCAACAGCGGATAAGAGGTCAGTGGCTGGGGACAGGGTCATGGGGGAGGAGGCAAACGGACATTGGCTGGGGGCAGGAGGTGAAGGGATGGGGTCATTGGCTGGGGACAAGGCAAGGGCTGGGGCAAGGACACCTTCAGACCCACACGGCCCCGCCCCCTGCCCCACAGACCCCCCCCAGGCCCCACACGTACCCCCCTCAGGCCGCACACGGACCCCCCTGGGCCCAGGGCCCCCCCTTACTGCGCGGTTCCCGCTCGGGCAGCCCCAGGTCGACGGGGAACGTGGGCATCGCCAGCGGGTCCGGCTCCGTGTCCTCCCCCCCCCCATAGCGCCGCGCCAGGTGAGCGCCCATAGCACCGGCGGTCACCGGGGCACCGCGCCGGAACCGGAACTGAGATGCGCCGGAACAGGAAGTCACCTGGGATGAGGGAACCGGAAGTGAGCGGGGCTCTGATCTGCGGGGACAGGAAGTACTCGACTCGCGCACCCGCCCGCGTATCATAGAGTGGGAGCGCGCAGAGCGGCGCTCTGCTTGTAGTGCTCCCCTCTCCGTGCGGTCCTCCAGAGGGGTTTATGGGGGAAGGGGTTGGGAACGGTGGGGAGGGGGGACACTGGGGGACAATGGGGACGCTGAGGATCATGGGGACAATGGGGATAATATAAACAATGGGGACTTTGGGGACGGTGAGGACATCAGGGACTTTGGGACCAATTGGGACAATGGGGAATTTAGGGACAAAGGAGACAATAGGGACAGTGTGGACTTTGGGGACCATGAAGGGCATTGGGGTCAGTAGGGACAATGGGAACATCAGAGCTCATTGAAGGCCATCGGGGACAGTGGGGACACAAGGAGGACTGTAGGGATAAATGGGAACATGGGGACATAAGGGACATGGGGACATGACAGGGATGCAGGAAAATTGGGGATGTGGGATATGGGAACATAAGGGACATGGGGACACAGGGAGGAAGGACTGTGTCCCCACATCCCCGTGTCCCTAATGTCTCCATGTCCCCAGTGTCCCCAATGTCTCCAATGTCCCCAATGTCCCCACATCCCCATGTCCCCACATTCCCCCACCGCTGTCCCTTCCCCAGAAGTTGTCCCCCCCCACCCCACCCGGTGGCGCTTCCCCTTTCAGTTCCCCTTTTTGGGGGCCAGAGTTGGGGGAGGGGGGGCCGGAGAGGGGGGACGTGGGGACACGGAGGGCAGAGGGGGACACGTGGCAATGCCAGCTGCCTGGGGACAATGTGACATGAGGGGGGGGGCATGGGGACACTGTGGACATTGGGGACATGAGGATGTTGTGGATATGGGGACACTGCAGACATTGGGGACACTGGGGACATGGAGACATTAGGGACACGGGGATGTGGGGATGTGGGGACATTTTGGGGACACTGGGGGACCCCAGTGAGGACATTTTGGACAAGTGACATTTTTGACCAGGGTGGTGGCCATGGGTGCCCATGGTGGGTGTGGCCCCCATAGGAGTGTGCTCTATTGCTCTATGGGGGGGGGGGGGAGTGGCCCTATGCCCTATAGGGCGCAGCCAACCCCATAGCACTCACAGCACCATGAACTGGGGACGGGCAGGTGGGAGTAGGGGGGATCATTGGGGGAGTGGGGGGGGGAATTTGGGGTAAGGGGGGGGGATTTGAAGGTCTTGAGGGGGGATGTAGAGGAGCTTAGGAGGGTGGTTGAGGTCCTGGGGTGTTTGGAAGGTTCTGGGGGAGGGGGGATTTGAGGTCCTGAAGACTACTAGGGGAGGTTCCTGGGGGGGGGGGGATTTGGGGGTCTTGAGAGGGGTTAACTGGATGTCCTGGGGGGGATTTGGGGTCATTGTGGGGGGGGGGGGGGGGGAGGGGAGGTCTTGGAGGGAGTTGCTGAGGGGTCCTAGGGGGGGAATTTGAGGTCCTGAGTGCTTCTGGGGGTCTGGGGTGGATTTGGGAGTCTGGAGGGGGGGTGGAGGGGGTCTTGGTGGAGGGGTCTGGGGGGACTTGATGGGGGATTTGGGGTCCTGGGGGGGGGGTTGGGGTCCTGGAGGAGTCTGGGGAGTTGTGGGGGAAGATTTGCGGTCATGGAGGCTATTAGGGGGGTTTTGGGGGGGGAATTTTCAGGTCTTAAGGGGGGGGGGGGAGGATAACCGAGGGTCCTGGGGGTTGATTTAGGGGGTCGAGGGGGAGTGTTTGGGGTCCTGGGTGGGGGGATGGGATTTGGGACCTGTTGTGGGGGGATTTGTGGTCTGGAAGGAGGATTTGGGATTTTGGTGGGGTCTTGGTGGAGGGGTCTGGGGGGACTTGATGGGGGATTTGGGATGTCCTGGGGGGGATTGGGGTCGCAGGGGGGGCGATTTGGAGTCCTGAGGGGAGGGAAAGGGGGAGGGGTGCAATTGGAAGTTCTATAGGTATCCTATAGAGATTTAAGGGTGTGGGGGGAGGGGGGACATAGGGGGGTATTGGGTTTCCTCTGGGTTGGGGAAGGGCGTAATTTGGTGTCCTGCAGTGGGGGGGGTTGGTGCTTTATGGTGGGATTCTGGGGGCTCTCCTGCCCCCGCCCTCCCCCACTCTCCCCCTTTCAATTGCAGCCCCATTGCTGGGGGGGGCACTGGGCTGCTCCATGCTGCTGTGGGCGGGGCTGCTGCTGGCACTGCTCAGCCTGGGTGAGTGACCCCCCCCCGCAGAGACCCCTCCCCCAAAGAGACAGAGACCCCCCCATAGTGACCCCCCTCCATAATGACTCCCTCATGGAATCCCCCATAGTTTCCCATCCCCCCCATAGTGCCCCCCCCCCCCAAGAAACCTCCCCATGGAGATTCCCCCATTGAGATCCCTCCAGTGTGACCCTCCCAAAAAAGACCCCCCCATAGAGACCCCCCCACTGTGCCCCCCAAATTACGCCCCACACAGTCCCTCCCCCCAGATCGACCCCCCATGGTACCCAACGAATAGTGACTGTCTTAGTGACCCCCCCATAGAAACCCCCCAAAAGAAACTCCCATACAGTCTGTCCCCCATAGTGCCCCCCATAGTGACCCTACCCCCCCAAACCCCCCCCGGACCCTTCACCCATCCAACAGACATGGAAATCTCGCGAGACTTGGTGCAACTGCGGGACCACCAGGAGGAGCTGTGGGCGAGAGGTGAGATGGGACCCCCCCCCCAAAAAAATACAGACCCACACAATGGGACCCCATACCGAGGGGACCTCAAAGTGGGGACCCCCCCCCCCCCACGGTGACACCCCCACGTGTGTTGTTCCTTCCCCCCCCCCCCCACAGTGCCCCAGATGTGGCAGCGGATGGAGGATCTGCGGGGGAGGGTGGAGCAGGAGGAGAAGGATGGTATGGGGACAGCGGGGGTGGGGGAGCGGGGGGGTATGGGGACACTGGGGGCAATGGGGACAATGGGGACATCGGGTGTAATGGGGACATTGGGGACACTGGGGGTATTGGGGACATCGGGGCAATGGGGATATTGGGGGCAATGGGGACATTGGGAACAATGAGGACATTGGGGACATTGGGGATATTGGGAACAATGAGGACATTGGGAACAATGAGGACATTGGGGACATTTGGAGACATTTGGGAGTACTGGGGACATCAGGTGTAATGGAGGCATTGGGGACAGTGGGAGAAATGGGGACATTAGGGGCAATGGGGACAATGAGAACAATGGGGACACTGGGGGATATAGGGACAATGAGGACAATGGGGACATTGGGGGCAAGGGGGACATTGGTAACAATGAAGACATTAGGGACATTTGGGGCTATTGGGGACATCGGGTGTAATGGGGACATTGGGGACATTGAGGGCCATGGGGACATTGGGAACAGTGAGGACATCGGGGACATTTGGGGCTATTGGGGACATTGGGTGTAATGGGGACATTGGGGACATTGAGGGCCATGGGGACATTGGGAACAGTGAGGACATCGGGGACATTTGGGGCTATTGGGGACATTGGGTGTAATGGGGACATTGGGGGCAATGAGGGACATTGGGATCATCGAAGACTTTGGGGACACTGGGAACAATGAGGACATTGGGGACATTTGGGGATATTGGGGACATCAGGTGTAATGGGGACATGGGAACACAGAGGGATATGGGGACATTGGGACATTGAGGGCAATGGGGGCATTGGGGACATTATGGGGACATTGGGACGTTGGGGGCATCAGAGACCTTGGGGCCACTGGGGCATTTGGGGATGCTGAGACATATGGGGACACTGAGACATTGGGGACACTGGGGACTCTGGGGACAGTGGGGATATTATGGGGACACTGGAGACATTTGAGTGTAATGGGGACATTGGGGACATCGGGGGATATGGGGACACTGTGGGAACATTTGGACAAAGGGACAGTGAGGACAATTGGGAACATTGGGGATATTGAGGACACTGGGTACAGTGAGGACATTGGGGACATCAGGTGTAATCGGGACATTGGGAGCACTGGGGGATATGGGGACACTGGGGACAATGGGACATTGGAGGATCTGAGGACATTTGGGGACATTCGGGGATGTTGAAATCGGGGGATATGAGGACACTGGGGGCAATGGGGACAGTGGGGACATTGGAGGATATGGGGACATTGGGGACATTATGGGGACGTTGGGGACATTAGAGACACTCAGGTCATTGGGGGATTTGAGGACGTTTGGGGACATTGGGGGTTATGAGGACAAAGGAGGGAATGTGGGGGATATGGGGACAAAGGGGACAACAAGGAGAGTGGGGACATTTGGGGATATTGGGGACATCAGGTGTAATGGGGACACTGGGGACACTGGGGGATATGGGGACATTGGGGGCAATGGGGACAATGAGGACAATGGGGATATAGGGGACCCTGGAGACATTGGGAACAATGAGGACATTGGGGACATTTGGGGTATTGGGGACATCAAGTGTAATGATTAGGGACACTGGGGACACTGAGGGCAATGGGGTCAATGAGGACAGTGGGGACATTGGGGATATTGGGGACAATGGAGACACCGGGAACAATGGGGACATTGGGGACACTGGGGGTATTGGGGACATTGGGTGTAATGGGGGATATGGGGACACGGGGGACATTGGGGACAGCGAGGACAATGGTGATATGGGGACAGTGAGGGCATTATGGGGATATGGGGACACTGGGGACATTGGGCCCCGTGGTGCTGCTGTCCCCCTCAGGGCGGCACAGAGCAATGATGGTGCAGCGCTTTGGGGCCGACGTGGGGCGGCTGCGGCTGGAAGGTACTGGGAGCCAAACTGGGGGGCACTGGGAGGGACTGGGAGTATTGGTCCGTACTGGTATTGGTTTGTACTGGTCCCTACTGGTCCCTACTGGTCCATTCGGGTCTATACTGGTTCCAACTGGTCCATACTGGTCCATACAGGTCTATACTGGCCCATACTGGCCCATACTGGTCCATACTGGTCCCTACTGGGATTGATCTATGCTGTTCCCTATGCATCCTTATGGAACCATACTGGTCCATACTGGTGTATATCCATCCACACTGGTCCATACTGGGATTGGTTTCCACTGATCTAAACTGGTCTATACTGATCTGTACTGGTTCATACTGGTCCGCACTGGTCTGTAGTGGTCCTTACTGCTCCTTACTGGTATTGGTCTATATTAGTTCATACTGGTCTGCAGTGGTATTGACCTATACTGGCCCATACTGGTTCATACTGGTCTGCACTGGTATTGACCTATACTGGCCCATACTGGTCCATACTGGTCTGCACTAGTATTGACCTATACTGGTCAATACTGGTCTGCACTGGTATTGACCTATACTGGTCCATACTGGTCCATACTGGTCTGCACTGGTATTAGTCTATATTGGTCCATACTGGTCTGCACTGGTGTTGGTCTGTACTGGTCCATACTGGTCTACACTGGTCCATACTGGTCCATACTGGTGCAGGCACGCGGTTCCTGGTGGAGGCTGCGGCGCTGGAGGAGGAGCTGAGGGCGGAGCTCTCTCGTGTGAGATCAGCGGAGGGGGCGGGGCTTCCGACGGCCACGCCCACAATCTGACCACGCCCCATCCACAAGGCCACGCCCACACCGAAAGCCACGCCCAGCTATTTTGCATTAAAGGCACCGCGTGCCCAAAAATGTCTCCAATGTCCCCAGTGTCTCCATTGTCTCCTCCGCCCCCACCTCCTCCCCCCCCACCTCGCAGAGGCCCCGCAGTGTCACATTCCATTCTCTGATTGTCCCCAACGTCCCCCCCGCCCCCCATCCCCCCCGTGCCCCACATCATCCCCACAATGTCAGGTTCCATTCCTTTATTGTCCTCAACATACATCCCCCCCCCACCCCGACATCGGTGTCCCCCCCACACGGATGTCCCCCCCCCGTGGATATCTCCCCACCAGTGTCCCCCCATAGATGTCCATCTCCCCCCCCCGTGGGGCAGCTCAGCAGCCCCAGCTCCTCTCGCACACCCACCCCCCCAGGCTGACAGCACACGGTCGGTCCCCCCACCCCCCCCGGGAGTCCATGGCCACGCAGTCTTCGCCCCCCCCGGCCTCGTCTGGCTGACCCCAGCGCCAGTTCCTGTGGGGGAAAAGTGGGTGTCGAAGCCCCATAGCCACCCCATAGCCATCCCATAGCCCCCATGGAAACCCCATAGCCCACCCCATAGCCATCCCACAGACCCCATAGCCCCATAGCCAACTCATAGATCCCATCGAAACCCCATAGACACCCCGTAGATCCATAGATACCCCATTGCCACCCCATAGCTCCATTGCCATCTCATAGACCTCATAGCCCCATAGCCAACTCATAGATCCCATGGAAACCCCATAGCCACCCTGTAGACTCATAGACACCCCATAGACACCCCATAGCCCCATAGCCAACTCATAGATTCCATGGACACCACATAGCCATGCCGTAGACCCATAACCACCCCATAGACAGCCCATAGAACCCATGAAAACCCCATAGCCACCCCATGACCCCACAGCCACCCCATGTAAACCACATAGACACCCTATAGCCCCATAGACCCCACAGCCCCATAGACACACAGACCCCATTAACACCCCATAGTATCTCATGACCCCACAGACCCTGACTCCAAACCCCCTATGACCCCCCCCACCCCCCCACAACCGATAACCCTCAACCCCTCCCCATCACCCCCCATGACCTCCCGTGACCCCGTGACCTCTCCCACCGGAAGCTGAGGGCGCTGCCATCCACCCATTGGAAGGAACCCTCCGTGCTGCGGTCGTGGAGTCCGATCCACGTGTCGTGGGGTGGGGCCAAGGAAGTCAGGAACTCCTGGGTGGGGAAGAGGGGTGTGGGACCCACAGCACCACCCCATAGCACCCCATAGAAACCAATGGCACACACAGCGCCCCGTAGCACCCCATAGTGCCCCATAGTGCACCATAGAAACCAATGGCACCCCATAGAAACCAATAGCGTCCTATAGAACCCCATAGAACCTTACACCACCCCATAGTGCTCCACAGCAACCCATAGCACCCCATAGAAACCAATGGCACACATAGCGCCCCATAGCATCCCATAGTGACAATCATAGTGCTCCATAAGTGCCTCATGGAACCCTATATCACCCTATTGCCCCCCATAGCACCCCAGAGCCACACCCCTATAAAGTCCTTCAGTGCCCCACACCTCCCCACATCACCCCATAGCAGACCACAGCACCCCACAGTGCCCGACATCACCCCACACCGCCCCACACCACTCCATAGCAGACCATAGCACGCCACGGTGCCCCATATCACCCCACACCACCCCACATCATCCCATAGCGAACCCTAACACCCCTCAGTGCCCCCCACACCCCACAGCACCCACCTGCTCCTGCGCATCACCGATGACCACCAGCTGTGCCCCACTGTCCCGGCAGCGGCCCTGCGCCTGCGCCCACCCCACAGCGCCGCTCCCCACCATATAACAGCTGCCCCCGTGCAGCCGCCACCCGGGGGGGCACACCTGGCATGAGGAGCCTGGGGGGGCACCCATGGGGACATTGTCACCCACCGACCCCAATGTCACCCCCATTGGGACTTCACCCACCGACACCAATGTCACCACCCACGGGGACCCTATGACCCCATAGACCCCAAAGTCCGCTTCCACCAATGTCACCCCCCATGGGACATCACCCACCCAGCGACCCCAGTGTTACCCCCTATGGGGTCCCTGTGTCCCCACAGACTCCAATGTCACCCCCAGTGGGACTTCACCCACCGACCCCAATGTCACCACCCCACAGACCCCAATGTCCCCATCCACCCACACACACCAATGTCACCCCCCATGGGACACCACCCACACACCGACCCCATTGTTACCCCATGAGGTCCCTATGTCCCCATGGACCCCAATGTCACCCCATTGGGACTTCACCCACCGATCCCAATGTCACCACCTATGGGGACCCTATGACCCCACAGACCCGAACGTCACCCCCCACGGGACATCACCCACCCAGTGACCCCGATGTAACCCACCATGGGGTCCCTGTGTTATCACAGACCCCAGTGTCACCCCCAGTGGGACCTTATGACCCCACAGACCCCAATGTCACCCCACACCCCCCCTCCCCCTGTTACTCACGGTTCAGTGCCCACATGGCGCGCAGCAGTTGGTGCAGGGCACTGCGTGTGGTGCTGCGCTCCCTCCACACCGACACCATCATCCCCGAAACTATGGGGACAGAACCGCATGCCGAACGGCCCCGTGTCCCCAATGTCCCCAAATCCCCATGTCTACATGTCCCCAATGTCCCCACGTCCCCATGCCCTCACGTCTCCATGCCCCCACATCCCCATGTCCCCTTGTCCCCACACCCCCGTTTCCCTTCATCCCCACGCCCCCACATCCTCATATCCCCATATTCCTATGTCCCCCAATCCCCTTGTCCCCAAATCCCCTGATGGCATTATGGGGTCCTTATGGGGATATGGGGTCGTTATGGGGTTATGGGATTCTGGAGTCGTGGGGTTATGGGGTCCTTAAGGGGTCAAATCTCCAGGTCCCCAGGTCCCCCCATGTCACTGCGTCCCCACATCTCCATATCCCCATGTCCCCACATCCCCACACCCCCATATCCCCATGTCACCATGTCCCCACATCCCCACACCCCCATATCACCATGTCGCCATGTCCCCACATCCCCACACCCCCATATCACCATGTCGCCATGTCACCATGTCGCCATGTCCCCACATCCCCTTGTCCCTAAATTCCCATGTCCCCAAATCCTCATGTCCTCAGGTCCGCGTGTCCTCATGTTCCCCCATGTCCCCAGGTCCCTATGTCCCCATGTCCCCCTATGTCCCCATGCCCCCACATCCCCATATCCCCCCTTCCCCACATCCCCATGTCTCCACATCCCCATGTCCCCACATCCCCCCATCCCTCTGTTCTCACATCCCCTTATCCCCAAATCCCCTTGTCCTCATGTCCCTATGTCCTTGTGCCCCCACATCCCCATATCTCCCCTTCCTCACATCGCCACGCCCCCACATCCCCATGCCCCCCCATGTCCCCACATCCCCATGTCCCCATAACCCCATGTCCCACCCTCGAGCCGCGTTGCGCTCTGGTTGGCAGAGAGGAGCTCCAGCAGCGCCGCCGTCTCTGTACCTGGAAGGGAGAGTTGGGGACATTTGGGGACAGGGGGAACATGGGAACACAGGGACAGGAGAGGTGGGGACACAGCAGTGACACAGTGGTGACATGGAGGTGACAGTGACACCCACCGTGCTTCTTCAGCTGCGTTTGGTTCCCCTCCAGCACCGCCAGTGCCACCGCCAGCGCTGAGCCTGTGGGATGCGGCACCGTTGTCCCCCATGTCCCCATGTCACCATAACCCCATATCCCCCCCCCTCTTCATGCCATATCCCCACCGTTGTTCTCCAGCAGTTGCTGAGTGTCCCTCAGGCGCTGGATCTCCTGTGACAGCGCTGCATCTGTTGGGGGGGGAACAGTGCCACCTCCCACGGCCCCATAGACACCCCACAGACCCCCATGGAAACCCCATGGCCCTGCACTGCCCCACAGACATCTCATGGATATCCTCTGCCCCATAGACACCCCATAGACACTTCATAGAGATCTCATAGCCCCCACTGCCTCATAGACACCCCATAACTCCCACAGACACCCCATAGACCTCACTGCCCCGTAGACACCTCAGAGATCCCCAGAGCCCCACAGAGCCCAGAGCTCTGCCCCTATAGAGCCCCAATAGACACTCCATAGACCCAGACACCCTATAGACACCCCATAGACAGCCCATAGCCCCCATAAAACACACTGCCCAGCAGACACCCCATAGACACCCTATAGGCACCCCACAACCCCACACTGGCCCATAGATCCCCCAGAGACCCCATGGAATCATCATTGACACCCCAGGGTCCCATAGACCCCATAGACAATCTCATAGACCCCCCTGCCCCGTAGACACCCCACAGCCTCCCTCTATTCCATAGACACCTCAGAGATCCCCACAGCCCCGCAGAGCCCAGAGCTCCCCATAACTCCATGCATCTCAGAGACCCCCATGGCCCCACAGATTCCCACAGCCTCCTATAACTCCCTTTCCCCCACGTCCCCCCATGCCCCCACATTGTCCCCATATCCCCCCATGTCCCCAATGGCCCCACACCCCCATGTCCCCACATTGTCCCCATGTCCCCACACCCCCACGTCCCCCAGTTTCCCCACATCTCCATGTCCCCTCACTCCCACATCCCCACAATGTCCCCATGTCCCCCCGTTCCCCAGTATCCCCACACTCCCTTGTCCTCATAATGTCTCCACGTCCCTCCTCTTCCCCCATGTCTCCTCCTCCCATGTCCCCTCAGTGTCTTCCCACCCCAGTGTCCCCACACCCCCCTTGGCCCCACAATGTCCCCATGTCTCCCCCGATGTCACCTCACCTCCCTGTCCCCATAACATCCCCCCTCCACAATGTCCCCCCCGTATCCCCCAATGTCTGCACACCCCCATGTCCCCAAAATGTCCCCACGTCCCCCCTTGTTCCACCATATCCCCACACCCCCATATCCACCCAATATCCCCCAATGTCCCCCCCATACCCCCAGTATCCCCACACCCCCATGTCCCCACAACATCCCCACATCCCCCCGCCCCCCCTGCCCCACTCACGCCGTCCCAGCAGTGTCCCCAGCAGCAGCCCCCACGCCACCACGGCCGCCCCCAGCAGCAGCCACAGCCCCAGGGGGGCCCCACAGGACCCCCATTGCCACCCCCAACCTGTGGGGACAGCGATAAGGTTGGGAGGGGTCCCATCGTCGTTATCTCCCCTTTCCCTCCGGCCCCACAGCGCTGCACCTGCTCGGCCCTGACCCATGGCTGCAGTGACACTGCTGGGGACACCCTCAGACAATTGTCACCCCTCCCCACTGCCACCCCCTCCGGATGTGTGTCACCACCCCCAGACACGTGTCAACCCCCCTCGATGCCAGCCCTGGACACGTGCCACCACCCCAGTGCCACCCCTAGAGATGTGCCACCACCCCAGTGCCACCTCCCAGAAATGTCCCACTCCCACAGTGACACCCCCCAAACATGTGTCACTCCCCCTCTCGGTGCCACCCAGTTCTGTGGAAGGAGGAACTGGGATTGGGGTGGGGACAGGATGTGGCCATCAGTATGGTGACAACAGAAATGTAGGGGGGGGTGGGAAGGGGGACAGTGCAGTGTCACTGGGAATGGCCCCACTGCCCCTAAGGGGATGAGGGACAGCCCCATGTCCCCAAGGACTCACTCTGGTGTCCCCAAAGATCAGCTGTGGTGCCCCAAAGGGGACAAGGGACACCTCCATGTCCCTGAGGATCAATCCCGGTGTCTCCAGGGGGACAAGGGCACCCTGATGTCCCCAGGGATCAGCTCTGGTGTCCCTATGAGGACAAGTGACATCTCCATGTCCCCAAGGACCAACCCCTCTGTCCCCAGGGATCAGCCCTGGTATCCTCAAGAGGACAAAAGACATCTTCATGTCCCCAGGGATCCACCCTGATGTCCCTAAGGGAACAAGGGACACACCTCCATGTCCCGAAGGACCGACCCTGGTGTCACCAAGGATCAGCTCTGGTGTCCCCAAGAACCCACCTTGGTGTCCCCAGGGAGGCAAGGGACAGTGTTGAGGGACACCCAACATTGAAGGGCATCCAGCGGGACAAGAGCTCATTTGTAGGGCCACAAAACAATGAGAGAACCCCATCACGAGGACAGGGGATGGTGCTGAGTGACATCAATGGGTTCCAATGTCCCCAAGGAGGTCTGAGGGCCACCAGAGGTGACAGTGGACACCACTGATGGACACCCAACATTGAAGGTCACACGATGGGCCAAGAGAACATTTAGGGGGACATGAAACAAGGAGATTGTCCCAGCATGAGGTCATGGGATGGTGCTGAGGGACAAGAGTGGGTTTTAACATCCTCAAGGAAGTCTGGGAGCCTCCAGGAGGGACAAGGGACACCAGCAAGGGGCACTCAACATTGAAAGTCATCCAATGGATCAAGAGACCATTTTTAGGGACGTGAAACAAAAGGAGCATCCCAACACGAAGCCAAAGAATCACAGAACCGTAGGGGCTGGAAGGGGCCTCTAAAGATCATTATAGACATTGATCAGTCTTCTTTTTTCGAGGCTGAACAGCCCCAGATCACTCAGCCTTTCCTCCCAGCTTTGTATTATTGCTGCACTGTAAAATCAATGAAAATTATATAAAGGAATATTATATAATCAAATAATATTAAGATGTTATAATAATGAAATAAGCAAGAGAGTTAGACACAGCAAGACAAAGAATAAATAGGATGCTTACGAGAGAGAGAGAGAGAGAGAGAGAGAGAGAGAACCAATGATCAGGTTGACTAAAGGGTAAGCTTCTCCTAATACAGAGACCCACTATATCATGACGCTTATACAGTTTCCATCGCGACACATGTTGGTACAATTCAAGACAAGTGACGATTGGTGAACATTGATAGTCTTGTATGGGCCAGTGCTGGATGAAGTTACTGGAGGCATGCGGTCGTCAGGTGCAGGTCCGTCCTACGTTCCATCAGTCCCATATAGGCCATCACCGGGTGTCGCACGTGATCTGACTGTAACACTGGAACGCCTTGATGGCATTCCGTTCCTTCCGGTGATCCTGAAGGCTCAAAGACTCATGGGGAGTAATACAGATGTTTCAGGGGTACCAGGAGGGGAAGGTCTGCTGCCCAGGGCAAGATACAGGCCATATTTCTATCCTGGGTCAACACTTGGGCTTGTACTGGGGCATGTCCCGGCCGCCTGTACCACACCTTCTGGCCAGATATCTGTGGCTGCATAACTATATCAGGCACCAAAGGAGGTGTCCTGATCTGCCACAGGGACACGATGGGGGTCCCTTTAGCAATGAAGATCGGAGTGTTGACCACAATATCAGTAGGCCATGTTCCTATTACTGGAGGAATTACTGAGCCTCCCACCTCCAACAGCCTCCCCCAGGGTGCAAGTAGGCCACACCACTTGGGTCCTACCTGCACCTTCCAAGGCCATTTTATTCTATGGGTACCTGGTTCTAAATTCTCAGGGGCAGGGAGCAGATTATTTTCATTCCCAGTCTGGGGTCTTACCTGATAATCAGTGCCCATAATTTGGATCCTAAGCGGGGCGGCCCATGTTGTCTGCAGCATTCTCAGGGCACTGGGTCTGCCATCTCAGGGTCTTTCATTCAGGTCCCACAAGGTTTCATACAGTCTTTTCATCCACCCCTGCAGGGACTGGGAGTCTGTCTTCAGGGCAGCCTTAAGGATATCATTGTAACGTTCAATGAGGCCTGCCCCCGTTGGATTATATGGCAGGTGGAATCGCCATTCGATGTTGTTTTCTTCTGCCCAGCGCTGTATCGTTGCACCCGTAAAATGAGTCCCTCTCGATGACTTGAGGTGTCCCGTAGGCAGACATCAGTTTAGTCAGTGCCTTGATGGTATATGCCTGGTTTGCTTTTGGTACTGGATAGGCCTGCAGTAGCCCACTTGCAGTGTCAACGCAGGTCAGAGCATATCTTGCCCCCTCAGACCGAGGAAGGGGCCCAATGTAATCGACCTGCCATCGCTGGAGAGGATTGTGTCCTCTAGCAAGATGGGCTGTCGTTTCCGGCACTGATCTCGGTCTCATCTTAGAGCAATCCTGGCAGCCTGGACGATGTCAGGTAGCTGTATGGGCAGCCCCCATGCTTTAGCAGCTGCCCACATTGTCTTTTGTCCCGCATGCCGTAGCTTCTGATGTAACCAACGGGCGACATTCTCAGATGGTGAATTCTCAATCCATCGAACTCGGGCCAGCGTGTCGGCTTCATCATTTCCTGGTGACTGTAGGGGCTGATGACCAGAAACATGGTAGACACATATAGTCCTGTGTTTGACTGCGTTCCATATGTCTAACCACATGTCTTTGCCCCAGATTGGTCGGGCATGGATAGTCCATTCCTGGGTGACCCACTGTGCAATCCAAAGAGTGAGCCCCCAGTACACAGCCCAACTGTCTGTACAGATATTCAGGATACCATCACCGGGTTCCTTGGTTATAACCATCCACACGGCTCGCAGTTCTGCCCACTGGCTGCTCTGACCATCCCCCTCGTCAAACCAGATTGTCTCAGTCGAAGGATGGTATGCTATTGCTCTCCACTTGCTCGGGTTGCCCTTGCTGGACCCATCTGTATACCAGGCATCTTCAGGGATAGGATATTTCCCCTCCTGAACTGGACTCTTCTCTGGTGGAGCGACCAGTGTTTCTTTTGGTGCATCACAATGATAGGTCACTGGGCCTAGGATCTTCTGAAGCTCTTCTTTTAAGGGTGATGAAGACAGACTGCTCCTTTGGCTGAGGTAAGCGACCCATCGTGCCACTGTTTGTGCTTGGGCCACCCCTGTCTTAGGAAGGTGGGTCAGATCTTTCACCCACCCCTGAATCGGCAGAGTGGTCTTCACTATAACTTCAGCTGTCTGGGTTATTGGCTCTACTGCCTGTAATGCTGAATAGGCAGCCAATAACTGTTTTTCAATCATACTATATCTTTCTTCTGCTCCATGCCAGACCTGAGCCCAAAAACCAATGGGAGTCCGAACAGAACTCTGGCTTTGCCACAGGCCCCAACCAAAGCCATCTTGAGTAACGTGAACATCCAACTCAGCTGGGAGGGTAGGATCAAATATACCCAATGCCTGGGCTTGTTTAACTACCAGTTTTGCCTGTTGGAAAGCATCCTGTTCTGTTTTCCCTCAGTCCCATAGCTGCCCCTTTTTTGTGAGTCTGTACAGTGGCCTTAGCAGCTGCGCTAGGTGAGGTATAAAGGAACGCCAGTAACCCAACATACCTAGAAACTCTTGCAGCTGCTTCAATGTTGTAAGGACTGGGAACACCTGAACCTTAGCTAAGCCAGACCCCATAGAATATCTATGCCCAAGATGTACTCCTGGACTGGGGCAATAGATACCTTATACTCCTGGGGTGGGAGACGCCCAACCCCCAGTTTTAACCATGTTTGGGTGACAGGAATAGTCTGTCCCCCAAAACCACCAATCACTCTGTCTCCATTAAATTTGGTTGGATCTCCATAAATAATTGATGTTTCTGCCCCAGTGTCTACTAATGCCATAACTCTTTGGATGTTTTTTCGGGACCAATAAATCGTTAGTTCTACATAGGGCCTCTGGTCCCATCTGGAGGCCCTAGGGGGACTAACATCCCTCGTCACGCCATGAATTGAGCTATGTCCAATTCTTTTGCTTCTGGTGGCTCAGGCATTGTAGCCCGAGACACCTGAGGTGGCTTTTTTTTCCTATTAGGAACAATGAAATCCTCTAAGTTCCATGTCGTTGTTGGCATTCTGTCTATAACCCTTACCCTTGGTTTCTTAGGGTAGGTCTGAAATTTTTGGTTGTCCTTTAGTTGTTTCCACAGTTGGAGAAGGACATGGTTGGGCGGTCAATCTTAGCAAATTGGACTCCAGCCCGAATTAAATCATTAAACATTTGTTTTCGAGAAACCCTTATGGGTCCCGATTGAGGAGCTCGAGTAGCCGGCATTTTGGTTTTAGTCACCGGCAAGACCTCGGCTTCTTCTAGTGTCCGAATGTTGCGCCTATTGCGCAGGCGTTCTGTTTCTCCTAGATCAGCCACTAACTGGGCAGCCTGCTGGACAACTGCTTCTGAGGCCACTAGGGGATTTAGTTTAGAGACCAGAGTACCATACAGATGGGAGGGAGCTTGTTGTAAAATCAGGTCTCATCCCCGCTGAGAATTTGACCAGATCCGGGCCATCAAAGGTATCTTCATAAATTGCTTCCCTTACACCTAGCTCACGGATGTAATTTTGAAGGTCCCCCATGGAGGACCACATCCCTGTATTTAAAGGAATATCAGATTTATTGGGCCATACCATACGGCAGGCCGCCATTAACCATTCTATTATAGAATGGTTTTCATCATTATATTGATTACCTGCATGTAATCTCTGTCTGAGAGCAGGATGGACGGTCATTGTGGCCAACTTGGCTATTTCTGGGCCATTCACCAGAACACTTTCTGCCCCAGAATCCCATAGTCTTAACAACCAGGCCGACACACTTTCTCTAGGTTTCTGCCTGAATCGTTGGACTAAGTCCATCAGTACTGTTGCCGTGTACGGTCGGGCTGTTACGTGCAAGTGGGTTTGAGCGGGGGGCCACTGACCAGGCGGCACCCCTGCCGGTCTGTCCTGTACCTTTTTTGTTTTTTGAGTTATAACAGGACGGACTTCTAGTGCATCCGTCAAAATAGGAGATTCAAGATCTGATTTAGGTTGTTTATTTTCCTGATCAACGCAGTCTGTTGATTCAGGAGCCTGGTCATTGTTTATGGAAATATTACGAACTTGACCTATTGGAAGATGTAGAATTGTTTTTTTCCCCGTTAACATGCCAAGTTCCTGTTCTAACTTTTCAGTATGATATTTTAAAAGTTCATTTTCATTCATTAAAGTATTATTCCTAATTTCAGCGTTATTTAAAGCATTTAACAGTGGCCATGCCACTGTAGAAGCAGCTGTCTTTCTCTTGTGACTGATATATCTTTGCCTAGTCCCTGAAAGTAATCTCCTAGGCGATATGGGGAAACGTTTCCCACAACACGTAGGGGACCCCATTTTTCAATGATAGTTGCCAATTCATAATAAGGGGATCCCGCAAATCCTGGGATCTGCCCCGGAATTATTTTATCTAGGGGGTAATGTTCTCCCCCTTGAACCATTTACAGAAATTCCAAAGAAAGGACATAGTGTAAGTTTAGTATATTTGGCTTGCCTGCCTGGCTCACCAAGTGTATAATCAATGAAAATTATATAAAGGAATATTATATAATCAAATAGTATTAAGATGTTACAATAATGAAATAAGCAAGAGAGTTAGGCACAGCGAGACAAAGAGAATAAATAGGAAGCTTACCCGTGTCGTGGGCTCGCTCAGGAAAGACCAGTGGAGTGGGGGGGGGGAGAGGGAGAGAGAGAGAGAGATGTGCTCCCAGGGCTGACTGAGTCCTTTCCCAGGGGCTCAACCAGTGGTTCAGGCCGTGACTCAGCAGTTCCCATACACTGCACTGACTGGGAGTGGACACCCATCCCCTCATCAAGGTTGTTGATGACGATGCTGAACAAGACTGGACCCAGCACCAATCCCTGGGGAACACTGCTGGTCACAGGCCTCCAGGCAGACTCTGTGCCACCAGTCGCCTCCCTCTGAGCTCAGCCAGTCACCGGTTCTCAGCTCATGTCACCATCTACTCATCTATCCCACACCTTCTCATCTTTGTTATCTGGATGCTGGGAGACAGTACCAAAAGCCTTGCTGAAGCCAAGGTAGATGACACCCACTGCTCTCCCCCCATCCACCCAGCCAGCGATGCCATCCTAGAAAGCTATGAGGTTGGTTGAGTGCAATTCTCCCTTGGTGAATCCATGCTGACTATTCCTGATGACCACCTTCTCTTCCAATTGCTTGGAGCTGGCATCCAGACCAAGCTGTTCCATCACTTTTCCAGGGACAGAGGTGAGGCTGACTGCCCTGAAGTTTCCCAAATCCTTCTTGCCCTTTTTGTAGACCGGAGTGAAACTGGTATATGGGAACTGTTGAGTCACAGCCTGAACCACTGGTTGAGCCCCTGGGAAAGGACTCAGTCAGCCCTGGGAGCACAGTGAAGGCAATTCAGCTGTGTGACCAGACTGCACTGAAGGGCTGACTGTCCCTGGGGAAGGATCTCTGCTTGGAGATCCCTCCCTTGTGAAGTCGTCCCCATGAGCTGAGATGTTCAGAGATGGGTGAGTGCTTTCCTTTTTGCTTTGTAACCCCTTTCCTTTCTGCTAGTCCCTTTGACACCTCCTGTGTCACCGTTCCACCACCTTGGTCTTCTTGTTACAGCACTGATGCTTCACTTCCCACCTGCATCCTGGCACTGCTCCAGTTCCAGTCCTTGCAGCAATGCATTACTGCTGTTCAAGGTTGAGAAATAGTCAGCCCTGCTGCTGATTTCACAGCCTCTCTCTGCACCCCATCTCCCAGGTGCCCATCAGCCCTGCCCAACTTTCCTTAGCACTCCCATTGCCCTCCTGACCCCTGGTCTTTCCCACCCAGTTTCATCCCCACTGCTTCGCACAACCTCACACATCTCCCTATCGTGCTCAGACCGCCCTGAGCCTCATCAAAGCTCCCCTGAGCATGAACCACTGCAGTTTGCCAACAGATGGGGTCAGAACAAAGCAGTTAATGATCTCCATCACAGCCCGCACGGAGACCACAGCGTCCTCTGCTGGGTCGGTGCCTCAGTCAGGTGCAGGGATGGAGAAGATGATGATGGAAGATCTCACAGGAACTGGAGAAGGTTTTTCTGCAGAGTCCAATGGAGAGGAGCGCAGCTGAGGCACCGTCGGTGTTTGGAGAGATGGACTGGAGTGTCTGATAAGGTGGCGGGGACCCTCCTCTCTCCTGCTGTCACCTGGGGCCCTGGAGTGTCACTAAAGGGTCGGAGTGCACTGATGAGGTGCAGCAAATGCCACAGATCAGAGGTGCACGGGATGGGAGCCAGCAGGCTGCTTCGGGACAACGTTGTATCCACTCTCATTCACTTTCACTTTCGCTTCTGCTCTGACTCACTGCCATTTCCTGGTGTGGGAGAAGGAGTTGAGGCCGCAGGGTAGAAGCAGCCTCACATCCCAGCGCTGCAGAGTCCTGCTGTGGTGAGTGGCCGGGGCTGGGTTGAGGAGTGGGCTGCAGAGGGAGGGCAGAGGGAGCCTTGCCCGGGTGGTTGGGGGGGGCACATCCGTGCTCGATGGGATAGGGAAGAAAAACCTCAGCCGAGGAAACTCCTGGGGACAGGGAGGGGAATGGGGGGGTGCAGTGGGGTGATGCTGGGGCTGTGGGGACCCAACGCGGGGTGGGGGGAGGGATGCACCTCTTTGCACAGCACCAAAGCCGCCCCTTATTGCCTGCTGTGCTGCCGCAGGCTGAGAAGGCACAGGGGTATGGAGGGCTGAGCCGGGTTCGGTGCATTCGGTGACCGTTGGTGCCTGGTGAGGTGGGTGCATGGAGCTCTGCTCTGCATTGCTGACTGTTCAGCAATCATCGCTGGGTGATGCTCGGCAAAGCAAGCACAGCCCCGAGCAGAAGTGCAGCTCTGTGCATGAGGCTGCCAGACCCCTTCCTCCCCTCCCTGAATAGCTCCAACCTCCCCACACCCCACCCCAAGTTCCCACCAAACCTTCCCAATGGATATTGGGGTTGGGCAGGGGTTCCAGGCTGGGCTCCAGGCAAAGTCCTCTCCCCTCTCTGCCTTTCACTCTGCCTCACCTACTGCACCTTGGACGGGAGGTGAAGAGGTTGAGACTGCAGGGTGTGAGGCAGGCACACAGCCCGGTGCTGCAGAGCTGTGGGACTGCAGGTGGGAAGGGGTCAAGGTCATG
The DNA here is from genome assembly GCA_037305975.1 of Chrysolophus pictus. NCBI lineage: Eukaryota > Metazoa > Chordata > Aves > Galliformes > Phasianidae > Chrysolophus > Chrysolophus pictus. The sequence continues at coordinate 1,317,527 of CM074605.1, forward strand.
ATTGTCTTTGGAGTGTGCTGCCCAGGAAGGCGCAAACAGAGAAGCAAAGAAGCTCTGGAAAGGAGCAGGAGCAAAGAATGCTGTGCTTGGAGACGCAAAGCGGGGTGAATCGGAGCATGGCTGCCGGCTGCCGGTGCCCCGTCACAAAGTCTCGCCATTCCCACTGCAGGCTGTGATGGCAGCCGTGACATCCGCAGCGTCGGTGGTGGAGATGGAGGAGCCCATCTGCCTCGTTGAGAACCGCGCAGGGCAGGGGCTGGCGGTGCGGCAGGACGCCCTGCAGGTGTTGGCCAACATCACACAGCCCGTGGTGGTGGTGGCCATCAGCGGGCTGTACCGCAGCGGCAAATCCTACCTGATGAACCGGCTGGCCGGAAGGAGGACGGGTGAGGGAAGGGGTGGGATGGGCATCGCTGACCCCGTGTGCCCCTGCTACTGGGATTCTCCTCCTCTGTGTTTCATGCTGTCAAATCCCACGTCCCCCACGCAGGTTTCTCCCTGGGCTCCAGCGTGCAGGCGCACACCAAAGGAATCTGGATGTGGTGCATGCCTCATCCCCTCCAGCCTGAACACACGCTGGTGCTGCTGGACACCGAAGGGCTGGGAGACGTGGAGAAGGTCAGGAAAAGCAGCACCTTCCCCCCATGCAGCCCCGGTGCATGCGGAGCTGTGGGGAGAGCTGCCTGCACCGGCTCCATCACAGCAGTGCGGTGGGGTCGGGTGGTTGGGCGTCCTCACATCTGAGCTCTTGGCCATCGCTGCTCAGAGCGCGGGGCTTCGCTCACCCCCTGCACCGCTCTGCTGGATGGGGACACACTGGGGGTGTGCATTGCAGGGGGACACCAAGAACGACACGTGGATCTTCGTGCTGGCCGTGCTGCTCTCCAGCACTCTGATCTACAACAGCAAGGGCACCATCGACCAGCAGGCCCTGGAGAACCTGCAGTATCCTTGGTGGCCGTGGGGGTTCCCCGCTTTGTTCCCGTTGGGCGGTGGGCTTTGCACGACAGAGCTCCTCCGAGAGCTGCCTGCTTGAGGGGCATCCACATCCCTGTGGTGCACAGGAGCTGCTCGGGGTCCCGTGTTGCAGGCAGAGCCGAGATCTCGTTTTCCTTATCCAGCCCCACAGCTACGTCCTGACGCTGGCAGAGTGCGTGAAGCTGACAAAGAGCCCTGGGGAGAGCGGAACACAACCACCTGCTGCCACTGGGTTGGCCCCATTCTTCCCAACCTTTGTGTGGGCTGTGCGGGATTTCACACTGCAATTGGAGGTGGATGGGCAGGAGCTCTCCGAGGACGAATACTTGGAGAATGCGCTGAAGCTGAGGGGTGGTAGGGATGCTGAGCTGTCGGGCACGGCCGGCGTTGGGTGCTGGAAGGCAGCAGAGAGCTGAGCTGTGGTTGTTCTGTCCCGCAGGCAGCAGCCCGGAGGCCGAACGCTACGACCGCCTGCGGGAATGCATCCGACAGTTCTTCCCCGAGAGAAGGTGCTTCATTTTCGACCAGCCTGCCAGCAAGAGGGATCTGCCCCGCCTGGAGGAGCTCCCGGATGATAGGATGGACCCCGAGTTCCTGCAGCAGCTGGAGAAATTCTGCAGCTACATCTGGCAGAGCTCTCCACCAAAGACCATCCCCAGTGTCTGCAAAGTGACGGGGGAGAGTGAGTGATGCTCTCTTGGCAGTGGGGCGTGCAGGAGCTTTTCTGCCTCTGTTTGGTGCTCCTGGGTGTTGGGTTGGGAGGGAAGGAGCAGGAGAAGCACTCGGGGATGCTGAGAGGGGCAGTAGGGCTATGGCTGCACCCAGGGCCAAAACAGAGAGACCTCCCATCCCCTCCCCCCCACGGCAGTGCTGGGCACTCTGGCTGTGACCTACGTGGATGCCATCCAGAGCGGCGCCGTGCCGTGCCTGGAGAGCGCGGTGACGGCCCTGGCAGAGCTGCGCAACTCGGCGGCGGTGCGGGAAGCTGCGGTTCTGTACCGGGAGCTGATGGAGCAGCGGGCAGAGCTGCCCACGGACACGGCTGAGGAGCTGCTGGAGCTGCACGAGCAGTGCCAGAGGGAGACGCTGCAGCTCTTTGCAGAACGGGCGATCACGGCCGACGTCGAGCGCTTCCGTGCGGAGCTTCTGGTGGGCGCTGCGCGGTTCGGCCAGCACTGCTCCGCGGCCCCGTGCTCGGCTCTGCATCCCCCATCGGCGCTGCGTTGTGCCGCTCCTTCCTGCCCCCGCTTCCCCGGCTGATTCCTGCCCCTCGCGTCCCCCCACACAGCTGCAGGTGGAGGCAGCCAGACTGCAGTTCTGCAGCCGCAATGAAGAGGCGTCCCGTGAGAAGTGCACGGCTGCGCTGCAGGAGCTCTACAGTGAGATGGAGCAATGCATCGGTGACGGTGTCTACTTCGTGCCGGGGGGTCACCGGCTGTTCCTTGGCGACCAGCAGGCGCTGGTGGAGCGGTACCGGGCGCTGCCGGGCAAAGGGGTGAAGGTGGGAAGAGAAGCAGCCCCTGCCCAGCATCGCCACCTCACCCCCTGACTGCCACTTCCGTTGCCCCACAGGCAGATGCTGCGCTGCAGGAGTTCCTTCGGAACGTGGAGCCTTTGGCCAGGAGCATCTGCAGCACAGACCGTGCCCTGATGGAGAAGGAGGAGCAGATCAAAGGTAATGTCTGTTATGGAGAAATGCTAGCACCTCTGGGGGAGCTGGGGACTGGGGCAGGGACAGCACTGCCAGGGTGCTGGGGGCCCGCTCCTCATGTGCAGTAAACTCTGCTTCTCCCACAGAGCTGCAAGCCCAGAACGAGAAGGCTGAGCAGGAGAGGGAGGCTGAGAGGGAGAGGGAGGCGGAAAGACTGCGGCAGATGGAGGATCGGATTCGTGGATATGAGCAGGCTGAGCAGGAGTGGGAGGCTGAGAGGCAGAGGGCGGCCGCAGAACTGCGGAGGATGGAGAACCGGGCTCGCCGCGCTGAAGAGGAAGCTCTTCGGCTGAGAAAGAGACTGTGGCCGGATGAGGGGAAGAAGGAATCTCATTCCGAGGTATGGAGCAGCACAGCGTGTGCGCAGTCATGCTGTGAGTGTGCATCAGTCTTTGAAGGGACCCAACAAGTTTTGCTTCTCATCCCCAGGGTGGGCGCTTTGGAGGTGGCTCCCAGAAGCAGGACACCAGCAGCAACAGGGCAATCTACATCGGGATAGCGGCGCTGGCTGTTCTATTTTTCCTATGGTGTGCCATGTTTGGGTTTCCATATGGACAATTGCGAGTCCTGTTTTTGCTTCTGCTTAGACGATTCTTCACTAGAAACTGTTGACCTTTCCCATTGTTGCCTCATGGACAGCAAGTGCTTTTGTAATTGGGAAGAAATGGTGTCTTCTGGGAGGATGTAACTGTTGGGGAATTGGGCAAACTTCTGATCATCTTCTTGGGGAAATGCTGTCCATCTACTTGGGGAATTGCACGCCCTGGCCCTCCTTTGCCCTGAATGTGCACTGCTTTCAACAGTGGCCTTTAAGAGAGTGACCTTCATGTTTCTGTACTCTTGGCATTTCTGTAGAGTCATGCTTTGCTTCTGAAAATGCTAAGCTAAAATTAATTTAAGAAATAAAAAATAATGAAAAAAGCACAGAAGAGCACTCACACTTTCTTCTGAGCAGTAAGCATTTCAGCCTGGAGTGAAGGAGCAGCACTCGGCCTGGGCCGCCTCTGCTGTTCTGGGGGAAAGTCAGACATAGAAAGCAGGACGGGGAGAGTTGGGGAGAGTGTGAAAAGGTCAGGTATGGTGAACCATCTTGGCAGTGAGGTGACACTGCTGGCTCATGGTCAACTGTTGGTCAACCGTTGGTCAACCATTGGTCAACCATTTGTTAACCATTGGCCAACAACTGTTCAACCATTGGCCAGCCATTGGTCCACAGCTGTTCAACTATTGGAGCACCTCCCTCGCCCTGCTGGCCACACTCATGGAATACACCCCAGGGCCCTATCTTGGCCATGAGATCACACTGCTGTGAACCAACCATTGCTGAGCCACTGGTCAACCGTGGTTGAACAACTTATTGTCCATCGTTGTGCAACCATTGGTCAGCTGTTGGTCAACCACGTATCACAATAAAACAAGACGTCTTTATACTTTTTTTCTCACTTAATGCAGTGTGGGTTGTTTGTGATATGAGGGCATGTCACTTGTGGGAGGGATTGGTAGAGATTGGGGGCTGATCTCCCACATAGGAGGGGTGTTGTGGAGATTTTTTGGGGGAGTGTCATGCATGGAAGGCGATGTGTAGGTTTTTAGGAGATGTGACTTGTGGGAAAAGTTGTGGGAGGTTTTTGAGATGGCTTTTGTGGGAGGAGGTGTTGGAGTTTTTGTGGGAGTGGTTTCATTTGTAGGAGGGGGTGTGGGCAGCTGTGGGGGTGTCACACGTGGGAGCGTGGGGGAGGGTGATCAAGGGGATGTCACAAGTGAGTGTGGGGCACTTTTAGGGTGTTCCACGTGTGGGAGGGGGTGTGGAGAATGTTTGGAGTGTCACTTGAGGGAGTTTTTGGGGGGACTACGAGGGTGTTGCACATGAGAGGGTGTTTTTGGGGAGGTGGTTTCACACATGGGAGGGGACATGGGGAGTTTTTGGGGTGTCAGATGTGGGAGGGTCGAGGGGCAATTAAGGGGGTGTCATGTGTGGGAGTGGGTGATAGAGAATTTTGGGGGTCTATCACGTGTGAGCTTTTTGCGTCTCTATGGTGGGGTCACAAGTTGGAAGTTTTTAGAAGATTAAAGGGGTGTCATGAGTGGGAGGGGGTGGTGGAGGTTTTTTGGAGGGGGCATTGGTGGGGTGTCATGCGTGGAAGCTTTTCAGGGCATTATTTGGGACTAAAGGTTAAGCAGTAGTTGGCAAATAGTTGACCCATAGTTGACCAAGAGTTGACCAATGGCTGACCAGTGGCTGACCATGACCCAGCAGTGCACCCTCGTGCCCTCATGGCGGTACTCCACCCCCACAACTCCCCCCACTGGAGGGCTGCTGCTCTCTGAGCTGCTCCCGGAGCGCTCCATTTGCAGATGTCTGAGCCCCTCTGTTGGCCTCACACAACCCCTGCCTGGGATGCAGTTCGTGATCTCCATCACAGCCCGCACGGAGACCACAGGGTCCTCTGCTGGGTCGGTGCCTCAGTCGGGTGCAGGGATGGAGAAGATGATGATGGAAGATCTCACAGGAACTGGAGCAGATTTTTCTGCAGAGTCCAATGGAGAGGAGCGCAGCTGAGGCACCGTCGGTGTTTGGAGAGATGGACTGGAGTGTCTGATATGGTGGCGGGGACCCTCCTCTCTCCTGCTGTCACCTGGGGCTCTGGAGTGTCACCAGAGGATCGGAGTACTGATGAGGTGCAGCAAATCATAGAATCATAGAATCACAAGGTTGGAAACGGCCTATAAGATCATCTAGTCCAACCGTCTTCACACTGCCACTGCTACCACAAGCACTAAACCAGATCTCGTAGCTCCTCATCCAGGTACCTCTTGAACACTGACAGGGACGGCGGCTCCACCACCTCCCTGGGCAGCCATTCCAGTGCCTGACCACCGTCTGAGAGAAAAAGTTTCTCCTAATGTCTATCTAAACCTCCTCTGGTACAACTTCTGCCCGTTTCCTTGGGTCCTGTTTGTTGCCTGGGAGAAGAGGCCAAACCCCTCCTCATCGCAACCTCCCTTCAGGTACTTATAGAGAGCAATGAGGACTCTCCCGAGCCTCCTCTTCTCCAGGCTGAACAATCCCAGCTCCCTCAGCCGCTCCTCATAAGACTTGTGCTCCAGACCCCTCACCAGTTTCGTTGCCCTTCTCTGGCCACGTCCCAGGGCCTCAATCTCTTCCTTGGAGAGAGGGCCCAAAACTGAACACAGCACTCGAGGTGCGGCCTCGCCAGAGCTGAGTACAGGGGGATGGTCACCTCCCTGCTCCTGCTGGCCACACTGTTCCTAACGCGGGCCAGGATGCCGTCGGCCCTCTTGGCCACCTGGCTCACTGTCGGCTCACGTTCAGCCCAGCATCAACCAACACCCCCAGGTCCCTTTCCTCTTCACACACATCCAGCCACTCAGCCCCAAGCCTGCAGCGCTGCATGGGGTTGTTGTGGCCAAAGTGCAGGACCCGGCACTTGGCCTTGTTGAACCTCATCCCATTCACCTCAGCCCAGAGATCCAGCTTGTCCGGATCCCTCTGAAGGGCCTCCCTCCCCTCAGGCAGATCCACACACTCCCATCTTGGTGTCATCTGCAAACGTACTCAGGGTACACACAGTCCCCTCATCCAGGTCATCAACAAAGATATTAAGCAGGATGGGCCCCAGCACCGACCCCTGGGGGACAGACACCACTTGAAACGGGTCGCCGGCTGGACTTAACTCCGTTGAACACCACCCGTTGGGCACGGCCCTCCAGCCAGTTCCTTATCCAACGGGGGGTAAAACTGTCCAAGCCACGGGCAGCCAGTTTCCACAGAAGGATACTGTGAGAGACCATGTCAAAGGCTTTGCTGAAGTCCAGGTAGACTGCATCGACAGCCTAGCCCTCATCTACCAGTCTGGTCTCCCAGTCGTAGAAGGAGATGAGGTTGGTTGAGCACGACCTGCCTTTCATGAACCCGTGCTGGCTGGGCCTGATCCCCTGGACACCACGCACGTGCCGTGCGATCTCACCCAAGATGATTTGCTCCATTTCTTTTACCCGGTACCGAGGTCAGGCTGACAGGCCTATAGTTCCCCGGATCCTCCCTACGGCCCTTCTTGAAGATGGGAGTCACATCAGCAAGCCTCCAACTCTCTGGGACCTCTCCAATTAACCAGGAGCGCTGACAGATGGCCGAGAGCGGCTCAGCAATCAGCCCCACCAGCTCCCTCAGCACCCAAGGGTGCAGCCATCAGGTCCCATAGACTTGTGACGGTCCAGATGGAGGAGGAGCTCTCTGACTGTCTCCACCTGAATCGCTGGGGGTGCTTTCTGAGTAGCGTCCCAGACTTCCAGATCAGGGCATAAAAAGCCCAAAGGATAACTGGTCTGGCTTTTAAAGGCAGATGTAAAGAAGGCATTGAGGACCTCAGCCTTCTCCTTGTCCTCAGTGGCCACATTCCCTGCTGCATCAAGTAAAGGATGAGGATTGTCCTTGGTTCTTCTTTTGCCATTGATATATTTAGAAAAGGATTTTTTATTGTCTTTTACTGCAGTGGCCAATCTGAGTTCAAGTTGGGCTTTTGCCTTCCTAACGTCCTCCCTGCATACCTTAGCTACTTCCTTGTAATCTCCCCAACTAGCCTGTCCCTTCTTCCAGAGGACATAGACTCTCTTTTTCTCCCTGAGTCTCAACAGTAATTCCATGTTCATCCACACCGGCCGTCTACTCCTGCGGCTCGCCTTACGGCACTCAGGGACAGCCTGTTCTTGCGCCTTTAAGATTTCCGTCTTGAGGAGCGTCCAGGCTTCCTGGACCCCTTTACCCTTAAGAAGCGACTCCCAAGGGACCCGTGCTACAAGCACTCTGATCAGATCAAAGTCCGCCCTCTGGGAGTTCAAGAAAGTAGTTTTGCTGGTCACTCTTTAACACCCCAAGAACAGAGAATTGTACAGTTCCATGGTCGCTCTGCCCAAGACGGTCCCCAGCCTTCACTTTTCCCACCAGTCCTTCTCTGTTAGCGAAGATCAGGTCTAGCAGGGCACCACCCCTGGTAGGCTCTCCTACCAGTTGCATACGGAAGCTATCTTGCATGCACCCTAGAAACCTCCTGGACTGCTTCCTCTGTGCTGTATTATACTTCCAACATATGTCAGGGAAGTTGAAGTCTCCCATGAGAACAAATGCCACAGATCAGAGGTGCACGGATGGGAGCCAGCAGGCTGCTTCGGGACAACGTTGTATCCACTCTCATTCACTTTCACTTTCGCTTCTGCTCTGACTCACTGCCATTTCCCAGAATAGGAGGAGAACGGCTTGAAGCCGCAGGGTATAAACAACCCCATAGCCCAGCGCTGCAGAGTCCTGCTGTGGTGAGTGGCCGGGGCTGGGTTGAGGAGTGGGCTGCAGAGGGAGGGCAGAGGGAGCCTTGTCCGGGTGGTTGGGGGGGGCACATCCGTGCTCGATGGGATAGGGAAGAAAAACCTCACCCGAGGAAACTCCTGGGGACAGGAAGGGGTGCAGTGGGGTGATGCTGGGGCTGTGGGGACCCAACACGGGGTGGGGGGAGGGATGCACCTCTTTGCACAGCACCAAAGCCGCCCCTTATTGCCTGCTGTGCTGCCGCAGGCTGAGAAGGCACAGGGATACGGAGGGCTGAGCCGGGTTCGGTGCATTCGGTGACCGTTGGTGCCTGGTGAGGTGGGTGCATGGAGCTCTGCTCTGCATTGCTGACTGTTCAGCAATCATCGCTGGGTGATGCTCGGCAAAGCAAGCACAGCCCCGAGCAGAAGTGCAGCTCTGTGCATGAGGCTGCCAGACCCCTTCCTCCCCTCCCTGAATAGCTCCAACCTCCCCACACCCCAAGTTCCCACCAAACCGTCCCAATGGATATTGGGGTTGGGCAGGGGTTCCAGGCTGGGCTCCAGGCAAAGTCCTCTCCCCTCTCTGCCTTTCACTCTGCCTCACCTACTGCACCTTGGACGGGAGGTGAAGAGGTTGAGACTGCAGGGTGTGAGGCAGGCACACAGCCCGGTGCTGCAGAGCTGAGGGGCTGCAGGTGGGAAGGGGTCAAGGTCATGATTGTCTTTGGAGTGTGCTGCCCAGGAAGGCGCAAACAGAGAAGCAAAGAAGCTCTGGAAAGGAGCAGGAGCAAAGAATGCTGTGCTTGGAGACGCAAAGTGGGGTGAATCGGAGCATGGCTGCCGGCTGCCGGTGCCCCATCACAAAGTCTCGCCATTCCCACTGCAGGCTGTGATGGCAGCCCTGACATCCGCAGCGTCGGTGGTGGAGATGGAGGAGCCCATCTGCCTCGTTGAGAACCACGCAGGGCAGGGGCTGGCGGTGCGGCAGGATGCCCTGCAGGTGTTAGCCAACATCACACAGCCCGTGGTGGTGGTGGCCATCAGCGGGCTGTACCGCAGCGGCAAATCCTACCTGATGAACCGGCTGGCCAGGAGGAGGACAGGTGAGGGAAGGGGTGGGATGGGCATCGCTGACCCCGTGTGCCCCTGCTACTGGGATTCTCCTCCTCTGCGTTTCATGCTGCCAAATCCCACGTCCCCCACGCAGGTTTCTCCCTGGGCTCCAGCGTGCAGGCGCACACCAAAGGAATCTGGATGTGGTGCATGCCTCATCCCCTCCAGCCCGAACACACGCTGGTGCTGCTGGACACCGAAGGGCTGGGAGACGTGGAGAAGGTCGGGAAAAGCAGCACCTTCCCCCCATGCAGCCCCGGTGCATGCGGAGCTGTGGGGAGAGCTGCCTGCACCGGCTCCATCACAGCAGTGCGGTGGGGTCGGGTGGTTGGGCGTCCTCACATCTGAGCTCTTGGCCATCGCTGCTCAGAGCGCGGGGCTTCGCTCACCCCCTGCACCGCTCTGCTGGAGGGGGACACACTGGGGGTGTGCATTGCAGGGGGACACCAAGAACGACACGTGGATCTTCGTGCTGGCCGTGCTGCTCTCCAGCACTCTGATCTACAACAGCAAGGGCGCCATCAACCAGCAGGCCCTGGAGAACCTGCAGTATCCTTGGTGGCCGTGGGGGTTCCCCGCTTTGTTCCCGTTGGGCGGTGGGCTTTGCACGACAGAGCTCCTCCGAGAGCTGCCTGCTTGAGGGGCATCCACATCCCTGTGGTGCACAGGAGCTGCTCGGGGTCCCGTGTTGCAGGCAGAGCCGAGATCTCGTTTTCCTTATCCAGCCCCACAGCTACGTCCTGACGCTGGCAGAGTGCGTGAAGCTGACAAAGAGCCCTGGGGAGAGCGGAACACAACCACCTGCTGCCACTGGGTTGGCCCCATTCTTCCCAACCTTTGTGTGGGCTGTGCGGGATTTCACGCTGCAATTGGAGGTGGATGGGCAGGAGCTCTCCGAGAACGAATACTTGGAGAATGCGCTGAAGCTGAGGGATGGTAGGGATGCTGAGCTGTCGGGCACGGCCGGCGTTGGGTGCTGGAAGGCAGCAGAGAGCTGAGCTGTGGTTGTTCTGTCCCGCAGGCAGCAGCCCGGAGGCCGAACGCTACGACCGCCTGCGGGAATGCATCCGACAGTTCTTCCCCGAGAGAAGGTGCTTCATTTTCGACCAGCCTGCCAGCAAGAGGGATCTGCCCCGCCTGGAGGAGCTCCCGGATGATAGGATGGACCCCGAGTTCCTGCAGCAGCTGGAGGAATTCTGCAGCTACATCTGGCAGAGCTCTCCACCAAAGACCATCCCCAGTGTCTGCAAAGTGACGGGGGAGAGTGAGTGATGCTCTCTTGGCAGTGGGGCGTGCAGGAGCTTTTCTGCCTCTGTTTGGTGCTCCTGGGTGTTGGGTTGGGAGGGAAGGAGCAGGAGAAGCACTCGGGGATGCTGAGAGGGGCAGTAGGGCTATGGCTGCACCCAGGGCCAAAACAGAGAGACCTCCCATCCCCTCCCCCCCACGGCAGTGCTGGGCACTCTGGCTGTGACCTACGTGGATGCCATCCAGAGCGGCGCCGTGCCTTGCCTGGAGAGCGCGGTGACGGCCCTGGCAGAGCTGCGCAACTCGGCGGCGGTGCGGGAAGCTGCGGTTCTGTACCGGGAGCTGATGGAGCAGCGGGCAGAGCTGCCCACGGACACGGCTGAGGAGCTGCTGGAGCTGCACGAGCAGTGCCAGAGGGAGACGCTGCAGCTCTTTGCAGAACGGGCGATCACGGCCGACGTCGAGCGCTTCCGTGCGGAGCTGCTGGTGGGCGCTGCGCGGTTCGGCCAGCACTGCTCCGCGGCCCCGTGCTCGGCTCTGCATCCCCCATCGGCGCTGCGTTGTGCCGCTTATTCCTGCCCCCGCTTCCCCGGCTGATTCCTGCCCCTCGCGTCCCCCCACACAGCTGCAGGTGGAGGCAGCCAGACTGCAGTTCTGCAGCCGCAATGAAGAGGCGTCCCGTGAGAAGTGCACGGCTGCGCTGCAGGAGCTCTACAGCGAGATGGAGCAACGCATCGGTGACGGTGTCTACTTCGTGCCGGGGGGTCACCGGCTGTTCCTTGGCGACCAGCAGGCGCTGGTGGAGCGGTACCGGGCGCTGCCGGGCAAAGGGGTGAAGGTGGGAAGAGGAGCAGCCCCTGCCCAGCATCACCACCTCACCCCCTGACTGCCACACTCCCGTTGCCCCACAGGCAGATGCTGTGCTGCAGGAGTTCCTTCGGAACGTGGAGCCTTTGGCCAGGAGCATCTGCAGCACAGACCGTGCCCTGATGGAGAAGGAGGAGCGGATCAAAGGTAATGTCTGTTATGGAGAAATGCTAGCACCTCTGGGGGAGCTGGGGACTGGGGCAGGGACAGCACTGCCAGGGTGCTGGGGGCCCGCTCCTCATGTGCAGTAAACTCTGCTTCTCCCACAGAGCTGCAAGCCCAGAACGAGAAGGCTGAGCAGGAGAGGGAGGCTGAGAGGGAGAGGGAGGCGGAAAGACTGCGGCAGATGGAGGACTGGATCTGTGGATATGAGCAGGTTGAGCAGGAGTGGGAGGCTGAGAGGGAGAGGGCGGCAGCAGAACTGCAGAGGATGGAGAACCGGGCTCGCCGCTCTGAAGAGGAAGCTCTTCGGCTGAGAAAGAAACTGACTGAAGAGAAGAAATATCATTACAAGGTATGGAGCAGCACAGCATGTGCACAGATATGCATCAGCAGCTGAGGGGTCCCAATCAGGTTTGCTTCTCATCCCCAGGGTGGGCACTCCAGAGGTGGTTTCCAGCAGCAGAACACCAGGCGCAACTGGTCTGTTGATATAGTGCCAGTGCTGGGTACTGTACTAGTATTGGCATTTTTTGCAGCCAGACTTGTGCTTTGAGGTCTGTGATGCTTCTCTCATAACACTGGAGGTATCCATGGTTGCATCACTACCCAGAAGTGCTTTTGTGCTTTTGTAATTAGGAAGAAATGGGATCTTCTGGTGGAATGTAACTGTTGGTGAATTGAGCAAATTTCAGATCATCTACTCGAGGAATTGCTGTTCATCTATTCATGGAATCGCACTCCTTCCTTTGCTCAGGGACTGCACAACAATAGCTCTGAAAAGAGTGACCTTCGTGTTTCTGTACTCTTTGCATTTCTTTAGAGTCGTGCTTTGCTTCTGAAAATGCTAGGTTAAAAAGAAAATAAAAACGATGTCAAGCATGAACTGGTGTCTAAAGCAGCCAAGTGTTGTGCCACCACTGACACTGCTAATGCCTTCTTTTCCATTCCTTTGAGCACAGAACGTAGGTCACGGTTTGCTTTCACCTGGAGGGGCATTCGGTATACCTGAAATCATTTGCCCCAGGGGTGGAAACACAGCCCAATCATTTGCCAAGGGCTACTGAAGAACAACGAAATAGCCGTCAGGTAGATCGAGCTGCCAGGATTGAGGTGGCTCAAATAGACCTGGACTGGCAGGACAAGGATGAATCATTTCTAGCTCGGTGGGCCCATGAGACCTTGGGCCACAAGGAAGAGATGCAACACCTAAGTGGGCTGGAGACCGAGGGGTGGACTTAACTATGGATGCTTTTGCACAGGTTATTCACGACTGTGACACATGCACCACAATTAAGCAAGCCAAGAGGATGAAACCTCTTTGGGGAGAAGGTACAAATGGGGGGAGTTGTGGCAGGTTGATTCTATCACCTTGCCACGATCTCGCAATGGTAAGCGCTATGTGCTCACCATGGTGGAGGCAACCACTGGGTGGCTTGAAACATATGCAGTACCCCATGCTACCGCCCAAAACACCATATTGGGTCTGGAGAGGCAAATCCTGTGGCGACATGGCACTCCAGAAAGAACTGAGTCTGATAATGGGACTCATTTCAAAAACTCTCTTGTGGATATTTGGGCCAAAGATCATGGCATTGAGTGGATTTACCACATCCCCTATCATGCACCAGCCTCTGGTAAAATCCAACGCCACAACGCGTTGTGAAAAACCACGTTGAAAGCAATGGGTGGCGGAACATTTAAGCACTGGGAGAAGTATTTGGCAGAAGTCACTTGGTGGATCAAGGATCAAGCAACCAACACAGTCCTACCCAATCCAGCTCCCTACATGCTGTAGAGGGAGACAAGGTCCCTGTGCTACATGCAAAAAGCATGTTGGGAAAAGCGGTTTGGACCCTTCCAGCCTCTGGAAAGGGAAAACCTCTCTGTGGAAGTGTTTTTGCCCAGGGACCTGGATGCACTTGGTGGGTGATGGAGATAAATGGGGATGTTCAGTGTGTACCATGTGTACCACAAGGGAATTTGATGCTGGGGGAGTGCAGTCAGTAATTCCATGTATAAATATGTATATAGACGTGTTTGTGTAATGAATATTAGCTACTGTTTGTTTGTATATTTGTATATATATTAAGCAGGAGGTAGTGATGTGGAATAAGGAATGGAATGTCATGGTTTTATGATTTTTGTTATCAGCATTCCACATCATAACATCATGTAAAGCACAGGGGGTTAAAGAGTTAACAGCTCACTTCCATGCACTGCTGATTTTCCCAACACCTGGCCCTAAGAGAAGAACTGCACTCTCCAGAGCAGTGATGACTCGGAGTTGTTGGTTGCCCTGACCCTGAACTATTGCATCCGTTTGTCCTACCGTGTTTTGTTTCATAGGCAGAGCTCTGACTGCAGATGTTAAGACAGATGAGGTCCTACTTGATTGAAAGATGTGTCAACCCAAATAACTTTCTTCAAAATACAGACGTTTCTTTGACAGGGAGCTCTTCATGTCCCCGAGAGGACAGCACATCTTACAACAGACATCTCTAGAAGCGCTAGATTTCATTCCTAGAAATTTGGCTAGAAAGCCAAAGCTTTCTAAAGGATCTGATGCCCCCCTGCCCTTTGGAAAACCATACAGCTGAGGGATGACTTTATCTTTAAAATAGATTTACTCAAACTTCTCAGTCAGGACAGAATTCACGCCTCCTTTGCCCCCTCCCTTCCCTCCTCCCTCCTCTGGCCCCAAGAGCCCTTCAGGTGAGAGATTTCCTTGGAGAGAGTTGAAGAGAGGTACTTAAACGGTTTTCTTCTCAGAGCTGCTTTCTGCTGTGGGGCTGTGAACACACCGCTCTGTGCACCCATTATCCAGGCAGAGCAGTTCTCACATAGGCAGAGAATAGGCTCACATAGGCTAGACAGAATTGGACAGGATTATACAGAGCAAGTGTTGGAAGCTTTACATTCGACTTTTCTTCTAAAGCCTGTGCCCTAACACATCCCTACTGGGGAATGCAGATCTTGAGGAGATAAAATCGTACAGCTCTTACACAAAAAAGTTAGACCTGCAAATACAGAAGAGGTAAGTTTTACAGATTTTTTCTTATTTTCTCTCCCCTTCCCCCTTCCCCCTTCCCCCTTCCCCCTTCCCCCTTCCCCCTTCCCCCTTCCCCCTTCCCCCTTCCCTTCCCTTCCCTTCCCTTCCCTTCCCTTCCCTTCCCTTCCCTTCCCTTCCCTTCCCTTCCCTTCCCTTCCCTTCCCTTCCCTTCCCTTCCCTTCCCTTCCCTTCCCTTCCCTTCCCTTCCCTTCCCTTCCCTTCCCTCCCCTCCCCTCCCCTCCCCTTCCCCTTCCCCTTCCCCTTCCCCTTCCCCTTCCCCTTCCCCTTCCCCTTCCCCTTCCCCTTCCCCTTCCCCTTCCCCTTCCCCTTCCCCTTCCCCTTCCCCTTCCCCTTCCCCTTCCCTTCCCCTTCCCTTTTGTCCCCCCTTCCCCTTCTCTTTCACCTTTTTCCCCTTCCTCCTTCTCCCTTCCCTTCTTTCCCCTTTCTCCCTTTTCCTCAAACAGATGTGAAAATAAAAAAAGCAACTTTCACAACAGTTTAAGAGTTTAACTCTCTGCCATCTTTCACCAGAGCCATGCACATGCAGGGCTAGTTCTGCAACCCTGCTCAGACCATTTTGTTTTGTCCTTTCGTTGCTCATGAATCACATAAGGTTTTAGGGAAGAATGCATGCAATAAAGAGAAGGTAAAAATTTTTAATCCTTTCTGAAATGTTAGCAGTTCCATGCTGTTTTTTTTTTTTGTTTTGCAGTTGGTTGAATTACATCATACACCAGTGAAGACCTGGAAAAGATTCTTGAAGGGGTAAGGCATAACTTCTGGGAATCCTCTACTGGATTTGTCATCTCTGATTCTGCAGTTTGAGTTCACTGCATCGTTCCATGCTGTTCTCTGCTTAGGGATCACCTGCACACTCAGGGAGAACCGGTTGTGGTTTAATGGTCATTTTGAACACCAGCTGACTTAGGAATGTCAGCAAACTAAAATGCATCTAATTTAGGCAATAATTTACTTCTAAGAATGCCTATTTCTGGGTAAATTCCATGAAGAGTTTGAATCGATTGGTTTCTAGGGCTAAAGGAACTCTGATGGAGCTGGAAATATTAATGTCTTTTTAAAGATGAAGTTTACTTCTTTCCTACTGGGGGACAATGGTTGGAACCAACTGAAGCAAAGGAGCCCCACCTTCTGGAAAGAGAAACTGCAGAGATTTACAGATGCCTAAGAACATGGAATTCAACCACAACACAAATAATAGAGTGGCATCAGTGATTTCCAGTGGGTGACTTCCAGGGCATGAAAATGGTCATTTCTCTGAAGTTAGCTTTACCTGGCGATGGTTGAACCTCTCCTGGTCAGTGGAAAAAGAAGTGATTCTGTAAAGGAGTCCAGTTTAGCCACTCTGCCTCTGCAGAGGGATCTGTCCTGACCACCTTCTAGATGTCTGCGTTAAGCAGACATGAACCTGTGACAATGCCCCCCAGAGCACGTCAGAGCTCAGCAGTAGGTGAAATGCACGCAGTACTGGGTCAGATGGTCTGAAAAGATCCTTTCATCCCTCCTTCCTCACAACAAGCAAGATAAATACTGAGATTTAGAGTAAGATAAATACTGAAGTGGTACGTGACTAAATAGTTTTTTTTATTGTTTTCTCCATGACAGATAACTTCCCCAGAACTCATTTTTTCAGCCCTTGACATTGCAATTTTTTTTCCCCCAAAATGTGTGTATGTAAGAGAGATTTTTTTTTCCCTCGGTGTAGTTTCATTTCCCTTCTAAACAACAATTCAAAGATCATTTATACTTACAGAATAAATCAGTATTCCAAGTGATATTTCCAGGTCCTCACGAAGGCATTCTCCTTACAAGGGGTGTAATCATAACCTTGGCCTATAATGGGGGAAAACATCCTGTCCTGCACCCTTGTTGTGCCTCACACTGTCCTTCCTGTAGTGCAAGGCAGGCTCAGTCCTTCACAACCCCAAAGGACCAGGATGAAGGAGCACGGTGACAGCCACGGCCAAAGTTCCACTCGAGGAGAACGAAATACCCAGGGGAAAAAAATAGGGAAAGCAATCATTTTGTAGGATTAATAGTAATCCTACGTGCTTCCTAGTCTCTGGTACAGAATTTGTTATTAGTGATGACGATGATGACAAATCACGTGTCCTTGCTTTTCCATGTGCACAGGCTGTGTGTTGTGCATGGCTGCCCAAGTGACCAACGTGGGGAATGCAAGCGGTGTGAAGGAGTTCATTCTCATCGGCCTCTCTGAGAGTCAAGGCGTGCAGGAGCTGTACTTTGTGATGTTTCTTTGCTTCTATACAATTAACGTGGCGGGAAATCTGCTCATTATTGTCACCGTGGTTAGCAGCCAGCATCTGAACTCCCCCATGTACTTCTTCCTTTGCTACCTGTCCTTTGTAGACATCTGTTACTCCTCCATCACAGCTCCCAAAATGATTGCTGACTTCCTCGTGGAAAACAAAACCATCTCCTTTGTGGGCTGCATGGCGCAGCTCTTCGGGGTCCATTTCTTTGGCTGCACGGAGATCTTCATCCTCACAGTGATGGCCTACGATCGCTACACGGCCATCTGCAGACCTCTCCACTACACCACGCTGATGACCAGGCGCGCGTGCGGCCGCATGGTGGTGGGCTCGTGGCTGGGAGGCTGTGTGCATTCCGTCGTGCAGACTTTTCTGACCGCTCGGCTCCCCTTCTGTGGCCCCAACAAAGTTGACCACTACTTCTGTGATGTCCACCCCCTGCTACGGCTGGCCTGCGCCGACACCTACGCCGTCGGCGTCATCGTCATCGCCAACAGCGGGATGATATGTCTGAGCTCTTTCTTCATCCTGGTTGTGTCTTACGTAGTGATCTTGGTCTCCTTGAGAAGTCACACATCCGAAGGACGGCGCAAGGCCCTCTCCACCTGTGGGTCCCACATCACAGTGGTGGTTCTGTTCTTCGGGCCGGGCACGTTCACCTACATACGCCCATCCAGTGACCTCTCGGAGGACAAGATCGTGGCACTGTTTTACACCATCATCACCCCCATGCTGAACCCCCTCATCTACACCCTGAGGAACAAAGAGGTACAGAGCGCCATGAGAAAATTGTGGGGTAGAAGAGTAGAAAGTGAAGAGGGAAAGGTGTAGAACCGTGGCCAGTTTTCCCAAAGGATCTTTCATGATGATTTATTTGCTCCACTTTTCCACAAAAACGCCCTTTGAATAAAAGCTTGCTGTTCACTCACGCTGAAGGCTCATCTTTTGGTTTGGAGGACACCGTAAACCGTGTGGCAAGTTGACATTTCCTGTCTGTTCTCTTGTCCATGAGCACAGGCCCCCAGTGGGGCTCCTGGGCACCACCTGAAACACCAGCAAATAGATAACACTACCAGAAATATTGAGCATGCTGTAGTATCTCAATGGGCTCTCAATTAAAGCTCTGATGTGAGGTGCCAGCAGGGTCATTTGCTGAGGGAGGTGATGGGAATGAAGGCTTTTTCCTTTCCTTTGCAGTGCACCAGCTCTTTTCTCAGTACCTCACGTAGCACTGATGCCACCCTTCCCACCACCATCTCTACTCTTCAGCTCTAGCTCAAATAATTGTTTTAATTATGGACTAACACAAAGTCACAGATCTACTGCAAGATGTCTTGCTGACTGCAGAAAATGAAGTAACTGCCAAGGAAGGCATTGGAGGCACAACTTAATGTGTCAGTGGTTTGAAAACCATTCCCACAGACGAGGTGATTCCTACCCACATTTACACACCAACAGCAGGGAAGGGGCACACTGTGCATGGGAACAGCTGGTACACCTACTGCTGGGAAGAGGAAAGATGTAAGGAAGAAAGACCAAAGCTGTCACAAAGTGATGAGCTGCAGCGGCTTAACACCCCAACACAAGTGGGATTTAAGGTTACCAGCACCCCAACACAAGTGGGATTTAAGGTTACCAGCACTCCAACATAAGTGGGATTTAAGGTTACCAGGTGTTCCTAGCCCAAGCAGGGGGCTATAACTTAATTATTTCTTTTTTTTTTTTTAATTGCTTTGTGATGAACAACACCAGGAGTATTCTGGATGTTCCACTTTTGGGTACTGCTGAACAAAAGTTCATCCCTTTCAGAAAGCGTCACTGCAAATAACACTTACTCCTCTACATGTTGCTAAGGAACCTTGTAAGAGCCTGAAAGACAGAACAGCTCTGCATTTTGCGTTGGCCAAGTAAAAATACCCACTAAGTAGCAAGGGATAACCACAAACCTTTCTAAAATTTGAATTTCCTGCTTTACTTCTTTTTAATTTTTCCTTCCAAATTTGTACAGACTGGATGTCCAAGGGCTGACAGCTCGTAGCACAGTGGTGATGCTGATTTGTTCTGTTAGCATGCAGTGGTAAAAACAAGGTAATAAGGAGTAAGAAATATTGTTAGGACTGAAAGTGTGTATGGGACTCCTTTACTACAGGAGCAAAGCTAGGATAAATAAAACTCTTGCACATGGACGCTGTGAGGTTTATTTGAACCACAAACACTTCCAGTCGAGGTGACCACACTCCAGCACTGCCCTCACTGCAATCTCTTGTACACTTTTATCTCCTTGCCCACTGATAACTCCCGACAAAGAAATCTTTGTGTGCTGCGATCCCATTGCTCCTGGCAGCCTTGTGCTTTTCCTGCATTATTTGAAATACTTCTGCCAGTTTTCCCATCTTGCAGTGGAGATTTGCACTGCAAGTTGGGTCCTGCAGGAAGATGAGAAGCACAGATAAAGGCGGGCTGCTCCTTCCAGCTGCCATATTTTGTAGTATTGGAGGTCTAAGCAGCAACGTGCAGCCGGGCCATTTGGATGGAAGCAGTCAGAAGAGGTCATCAGAGGAGCAAGTGAAGGCGTAGGCTCTGACAAATGCAAACTGTGTGAGTTTTCTAACTTGGTTCTGCTCAAGCACAGCCGTGAAATTCTGCCTTTTGAAGCAGACTTTTGTGAGGTCTGTCGTATGAATCAGAAGGAACCTCCACTGCAGTTTCTTTACCCCTTGTGTTATTTGGTGGTTTTGGCTGCATGTCATTTCCCCCACAATCATGGTGCCAAACGCACTCAGAGGTTAATGAGTCCTGCACTGCATGTATCACGGTCAGACAGACAACAAGGAGCTGCTGCATCATGTTGGAGGACTGAGAAGGAAAGTACATTTCTTTGAGCTCAGACCTTCTTTGGGACACACCTAAAATGGTGGAGTTGGGTTATAGCTGCACCATCCCTTTTGGTCAACTTATGGTTTCCAAATTGACATCATGGTCAAAAGTAGGTCTTGAGGGGAGCTAATAGTCTTTTTTAGAAAATGTGAAATGAGAAGGAGGATTCTTGAAGGTGCTGTTTCTACCACTGTACTCAGATAAACAGTCTGAGCTTTCTATTGTGTGCTTCAGTAACACATCCTGAGTTGGACAGCAGCTGCTATTCCCAAGGGAAGCATTGATTTTAAATGGAAACTGTCCCAAAAAGGCATCAGAGGAAGAATGATTCATATTCAGCCTGTGAGTGATGGATATGTCTGTGTATGGACAACATCCCGCATCGAACACCACTGCTGGCAGCTCCTTTCTTTGCTTCAGGCCCTGTTCACTTGGTGTCAATAGAGAACAAATCCACTGTGATGGAGTTCATCCCCCTTGCACTCAAGCAAGATGAGGCAGTGGCAAAAGCACGCTCGTATTCTGCCCACTCTTCTCTGCCACTACCATTTGTGGAACCCTGCTCATCACCATCACTATGAGGACCATGAGCAGCTGGACTCTCCCATGTCCTTCTTCCTGAGCAACTTGTACTTACAGACACGTTATTCTGCTGTGACAGCTCCCAAACTCATCTATGACCTTCTTGTTGATAGCAGGACCATCCCTTTTGTGGGCTGCCTTGCTCAATGCTTGTGGGCTATTCCTTTGAGGTCTTCCTTCCCACAGGGATGATCCATGAGTGTTGCACTGCTATACATGAGCCGCTTCATTTCACAGATAAACACATTTCACTACAATAGAGAAAAGAAAGAGAGGGAAAAAAGGATGGCAGCTCCTCACATGACACCACATGGGACAGAATATCCGCTCGGCAGTTCAGTCTCAGAGCACTTGTCTCCCTGTGCCTTTCATGTCACTGCTGTCATTCCTGGGGCCATGTGTCTCCATCCCCGTGCACCCACCAGGCACCTTCTCTGTGCACCCACCTTCTCAGCAAATACAGCACTGTCATATGCAGAATCCTGAAGTTAGCAATAAAATCTGCTATCAGGTGCAAGTTTCATCACTTGCTGATGCTGATGGCAGGAGCAGAATCTTCCCTCCTTCCCTTCCTGCTGCAATTTCCAGTACTATTACTTATTATTATTACCGCCTGGTGTCAGCACCATGATTTGAATTCTTACCAGGCTGATAGCTCACAGCTTTCCTACCATAGCAAGTCCGAACTCTCCCATTTGGATTTGGTGCTTCCCCATAAGCGTGCAAAATGAGGCAGTGTTGTTAAGAACAGTTTTCCCAGCTTTATTTGGACACTGGATGAAGTTGTTTAGACACTGGATGAAGTTTGGTGCTTTGGCAGGTGCTCTGGAGCTGTGACACAAGCGCTGTCTATGGGAGAGGTGTCTCGGTGGGAATATGGGGGTTCAGCCTCTCTCCATGCTGATGAACCACCCACTTCATAGCTGAATGCTGACAGCATTCCTCACCTTCTTAATAAAAACATTCTCGTTTGGGTTTTTCCTCTGCTGTTTCCAGCAATGAAACCTAAACATCTCTAACAGGGATAGAGCCAGCTGCCTGTCTAGGCACAGAAGTAAGCCTCTAAGTGCTGAAATGGGAGTTCAAGAAAACAAGCTCCAGCTGATTTGTATGTAAGCTCTCAGTGGCACATCACCACCACCAACAGCTTTGGTCTGCCCAGACCTTCCTCTGTCCCGATGAATGGATGCTGAGATTGCTGTATCTTTCTATCCCACCCCATTCACCCAGTCTGTCCTTGGGCAGTCCCGTGTCCCAGGATGGCAACCCGTCCTAGCTCTGCAGCTTCTCTGATCTAAGCAATGTTTCCCATTGCCTGCCATGTCTCAGCTTGTTTTATTTAACACAAAGAGATTTGGGCTGCATAGAAGTCTGTGGTGCTCTGTCCTTTCTCATCAGCCTTCAACGCTCCAGCCTTCTCAGACAAGAGAAATTGCTAGAAAGTCTCCCGAGACAAAATTCTTTGCGACGAGAAACTTGAACTAGAGCAGGATATGGCAAAGCAAGCAGGAGGAAGAAAGGAACAATGCCCTGGAGGGTGAAAAACTTGGAACAAATTTGGAGGGGATGATTCTAAATGTCTTCAGATGCCTTGTGCTGTACAGTTCAGACTTGGGAGTTCATGTTGTATTGAGATTTAGTAACTGGGTTCTGTGGTCGCGGTTGAGTTCATGTGTGTTCATGTTCTTCTGTACTTGTGATCGCGTTCATCCACGTCTGTGGTTGTGTTCATCTTTATTTGTGATTTAGCTCATTAATTTTTGGGGTTGTGTTCATCCATGTGGTTGTGTTCATCCATATCTGCGGTTGTGTTCATCTGTGTGAAAGGCTGAGCAAAATGCTTAGCAATTCACTGAACAACATACAGAAAATTTAAAATGCAACAGTGACATTTTGGATGGCTGGATCCTTCAGGGCAGCTTCACTCAATACTGGTCACGTTGTAGTCATCAAGCACGGCACAGGGCATCTGTTCTTCATTTACACTGAAAACCACTGGGCTATGTTCTCCGATCTAAGCACCTCTCTGCAGTGTAACGACCTAAACAAAGTAAACTGAGTCATGCCTTTATGGTGTTGATTCCTCTTCACTGACAGAACGCTCGTGCTGATGTATTCTGAATTATGAATGGTGGAAAAGAAGAACACTCTGAGAGATACTGCAAAGTGGTGGAGAACACGGCAGGATCCAAAGAATTGCCCAGATATTAGCAGAAGGTGAGAGGCACGTACAAAAAGCATGAAGTGCTTTCCTAGTAGTGATCTCCTCCTTGCTGACTCATTAAGAGACAAATGAGCAACTGAAGAATTTCCTGGTCTAATTGCAAACAAAAATGAGCATTTCTCTGTGGGTCACGTTTAACCTCCATCAAACAGAACTTTAAAGATGCCTCCGAGGAACACAAAGATGGCATAGAAAGTATGCAGTGCTTTTCACCTTCTGCTGTGTTAGAAAGCACACATCTTCAGAAGGGCATGTTCCATTAGCATCAGGCCTTAGACAGTGATCATCTACTAGATGTTCACCAGCTCAATGGAGAGGAATAACAGTGAAGGAACTCCCAAACCACCTCTAGTTTCAGAGCTGGCCAGTATCCCAAGAGCCCTGCTGTCAATTTAAATGAATGCAATTAGGGAACAGCCCATGGTTGACCCATATGTTGTGATGCCTGGCCATGGGGAGCATCTGCTTTCCATCATGACACCTGCCTCATGCTGAACTTGCTGCTGGATGCTACTACAAAATAAAATCAGTGCGGGAATGTTTTTAAAGAAGGAGGAACAATGCCAAATGCAAAAGGGAAATAAAAAAGTGGGATTTAAATGGACGACCTACACTTAGTTTTGCATTGATGTTTGTCACACCAAACTTTAAGCACACAAGATTTATCAGCTCAGAATAAGAAAGAAAGTGATTACCTCCCAGGATGGGCTTGTAGGAAGGATGTCCACATAACCGCATGTGGGTAAGGGCAGGCTGTGGGGTAAAGCTGGGATCTCTCAGGACAAGTCACGGGGTGGCAATGAATGAATCCGGGAGCAGCACTGTCCAACCTTCATCTGTGTATGTGGACTGATACATATGGGGACGTGGGATAAAGACACACTTGTGCTCCAAAACAGTAGGGAGAATGGCAGAGGAAATCAGGATTTGGGAGCCTTGATGGAACTCTGGGATGCTCAAGGGGCAATGTCTGGGGTATGAGCTGCACTACCAGCAGTAGATGCTTTGAATGTCCTTGAGGGTAAGCAAAATCTAGGCATGATCATAGAAACACAGAAAAGAATCATAGAATTGTTACGGTTGGAAAAGACCTCTAAGATCATCTAGTCCAACCAGTGACCCCCCCCAATGTCCTCTGAGCCACGTCCCTCAGTGTTGCATCTCCACGTTTCTTGGACACCCCCAGGAATGGTGACTCCACCACGTCCATGGACAGCCCATTCCACCAGCTAACATCCAACCTGAACCTCCCCTGGTCATTCCCTCTCATTCTATTGCTGTTTCCTAGAAGAAGAGGCCAATCCCCACCTTACAACAACCTCAGACAGTTGTGGAGGGCCATATGGTCTCTCCTGAGCCTCGTCCTCTCCAGGCTGACCCCTCCCAGTTCTCTCAGCTCGCTCGGTGATCTTTAAGGCCCTCTCCAACCTAAGCCATTCTATGATTCCATTTGCTGCCATTGTTAATCTGCTGCTTGAGGCAACTTCACTGCTCTGACATCCCAGAAGACACTGCAGGAAGGAGACCAAAGCATGCAGATGAACACGCTGGCCATGTTGGGAGTCCCTGGGGCTGGTGAGTAGGGGGGTTTCTGATAAGTGTGTGTCCATGTGGAGTGACTTTTCTTGTCAGCAGTTCTTTCAGTCTCTATTTTAGTGCAAATGTCTGAGTCCATCGAGAAAATTCAAGGTCTTGGTCTTGTCCTTCCCTTATGCCTTATGTCACGAGGCTGTGGATCAAACCCCATGGCTTTCAAAGCTCGAAGAGACAAAAAGATCTATTTGTTTGTCTGTGGAAGCTGTGGGACCAGGACCTCCTTTGGGATACACACTGCCACACTGCAAAAACTTTACTCTGAAAGTTTGAGGTTTTTCTTAATTAACATAAATCACAGACGGTGCCAGTGGCAGACATTTGAGCTCAAAACAGAATTCCTCAATTGCCACTTTTTTTCTCGGGGTGTGAAGGCATGTCCCATGTAGAGTCATTTCTGCTGGGAGGCAGAAGGGAGGGATTGCCAAACGGGGCCGATGACTTTTAATGGATGACTAAAATTTTGGTTGGATGATGATGCATCCATGAGAACCAGTGCTGAATTTCTGTTGTTTCTTTGATCTGTAATTGCCCAACTGTCATTTTCTTCTCTCTCTCTTTTTTTTTTTTTCCCTATTTTTTAAGCCCCACATTTCCTCTTGGGGAATTATCTACTACGTCCTCTTTGCCACAAGGAAGCATAACACAAATCAATGCAGAACCTGGAAATAATTACTCTGAAGTCGAACACAAACTCCATTCAGCTTTTGGCCGCCTGCATTCCAAGGCAAACTATTTAACGACATTGGTTTGTCCCTCTGGCTGATTGCTCAAGATGATGTTAATGAGGTCTCGGTAGATGTGGTTAAAAAGTTGATGGCTGACAAATGATGGTGATGCAACTCAGTGACTGAGTTTAAGTGTGTTTAAATTGGCTCCACTGTGCATCGTTAGAGTCTCAAGGTTTCTCTCTTTGAAATTAGCAGCTCTCTAATTAGATATCCAGGCTTGATTACAGCTCTAATCTAGGGGACTGATAGCAAGAGACTGCCCCAAAGGAAAAATGGCCTATGAGAACTGGAGAGATATCCACAGTGCTTTAGTTAGATCCCAAGAAAAGCGAAGGTACTCTTGTCTAATCAATGCCATTTGTAAATGATGGGTCAAGCAGAGCTAGCTGCATGTTGGGGGCTGGTTCTAATGCTGCCTGGAGTGGGCTGGTTTCAAACAGCTCCTGACTCTCCTAATCTCAGAAATGGTTCTTGGTGAAGATAAGGCCAATTCAGTGCAGGCCTGGTTCCCCCCCAGCTGCCCCAGGGCTGCTGTTCTGCAGAACTCTCATGGCCATTCCTTCTTCCCAGACCGTGGTCAGTATGGGTCAGTGTTCTGAATAGAATTGCTAATTCTAAATTTTATAGGGGAGGACACTGTTGGAGAGAGTGACACTGAACATGAGTAAGATTCATACTAACTAGTTTCTGCTGTACTACAGATGAGCAACAGCTTAGGTGTATGGGAGGTCACCACACGCATACCTCTGGATTGCTTTGAGGCATTAAGAGGTGAGGAAAACTACCCGGAAAATTTGAATTTGACTTGAGGTTGAATAATGCCTTTTCTACGAGGCAACATGTGATGTGCAGGAATTTGGTCGTAAGGCCTCATCTTTTTTTTCTGAGCAATATTTCAGGGTTGCTGCAATTACTGCACACGTACAGAATATTTCAGCATCCAGTGAATGCAGAGGCAAGTAGGTCTAGCCTTGTAACACACTGATGTCCAGTTCACTAGGCCTTGGTACGCATGTAGTTAATAAAACTGATTAAAATAATTGCATGACACATGCACAGTTGAGAAAACATTTGGTTACTGATGACATTCACAAGAGTTTAAAGGTCATGTTTTCACATGGTAGGTAGGAGTGGTGTGTGTAGTTCATTATGATCTTGGCACTTAGTGGTACCTTATTTGCAAACCCAGCTATTTGCAGTCTTGTGCGAACAGCATGGCAAGTAAATTCTGCTCCTGCTGGTGGGTGAGGCTTCCTCATCCTCTGGCTAAAAGCAGCTAATGGGGCCTTCCTTTGATTGACTTGGTGGAGGTGCAAAGCTTGCGGCCCAAGGCGTCGGCAAATTTAGCCACTGGTGCTGAGCAAGTCACATTATGTTCTGTGTTATACAATATGATGTCTTTGTAAGCTTAGATTTGTAGCTCACTTTGAACTCTAAGCTACCAAAGTCCTATTGGGTTACTTCCCCTTATTATCAGTTTTAAGGTTTTTTCATCAACTGAAAGGACAATCGGAGACAAACAAAGCTATTACATCACCCCCAAGCGTTTGTAACTCCTTTGCTGGAGTTACTGTGCCCAGCTGAGAATACCACGATCATCATTAAAACAATGCAAGGAAAGCCTTCCAGCACAGCACAGCCTGGACCACAGGTCCAATTGGTGACGGGTGGACAGGTGGCCTGGGTGATCTTGGAGGCCTTTTCCAACCTTGGCGATTCGATGATTCCACGAACAAATCAGCCATTCAGTTCAGTTACAAAGAATATTTTTAGTGGAATCACTCCAAAAACATTACGTGAATACATTAAAAAATAAAATAAAATCCCACACTCTGAAAACAAAACATTACGAAGGCAATTGTAGCTTTTCCTGTAGGTGTGGATAGAACAGATCTCTGCTGTACGTGCTGCCAACCTCTGGGGTCGTTGGGCTGGCAGCTGTACAGAGGGGATGAACTGGACCAGGAGGGCGTACTGCAAAGATCTGCATAACCACAGCAGGACAGGCCTGTGGTTTGTAACCCTACTTCTGCAGAGGAGCTGTTGCCAAAGTTATTTTTGCCCCATTATGTGTAGGTGCCAGACCAAGGTAAGGTGGTTGGAGAACAGTGATAAAGGCTTTGTAAAGGTGACAGAAGTACGGCTTAAAGAAATCAGAACTCTGGACTCGTGTGACATAGAAAACTTCCACAATCTGGAGTGGTCCCTGAGGTGTACTGGTAGGATCTTGGGAGAACAAAGCCTTCTATTTCCTTTCCCTGAGGGTAGACGAGTACAGCTCAATGGGAAGGTTCTACAACACAAAAGTGACCAGAATCCAAAGATCTGGGGCAAAGAAGTCATTTCATTGCACTGCTATCTCCTTGTGACTCTTTCACTGCACTCAAAGTGCCTCGTGTGTCCAAGAAAACCTCAGAGACACTCCTCCCTTGGTACACCCACAGCACATAATTATGACACCTTGTTGATGAAGAGGCATTTACTTATGCATCTGGGCTGATGTTATAGCTGGTGCTCGTGTGTCTTTCAAGGTGATTTCCAAAGCAAATCCATCCGTGACTCTAGGTGTGAAAATTCTTTTGCTGCTAAATCAGGACCCATTTTTTCCTGAATAAATTGGTGCTCTTAGATCTCCTGTGGGATCATTTTGCTGTCAGGCAGATCTTCTAATCGGATGTAAAAGGAGAAGAAGGACAGGCAGGTTTCCTGAGGTGCAGACTGCAGTACATCACCAGCAACGAGCTGCTGGTTGCAGTGAGTATTTCCGTGTGCTTCCTGCTGTATTCCACCTGAATAATTTCCCATCTTCCCAAGTGATGCCGTGATTTAAAACACCATGTGCCTTTTATTCCTGCTGAAGCATTGCTTACGGCATTTCGAGGAATTTGGTGAGCAAGGAAGGAGGTGCTTGTATGCACTTAATCTCCCTTTACAATGACTGCATACGCTATTACGAGCCATGCTTAATGTCTCGTAAGTGCCGAGTCTTCCTAGAGGCCTTTGAGTTGGAAGGGAGAAATACAATGCCCAGCCTGATCCTAAAAGTGCTAATATTGTTATGTCTTTGTATTCAACTTTTCAGCTCTCCATTCTAAGAAAAGTTAAACTTTTTGATTCATCACCATTAAGTTTGATATGATTTTTTTTTTTCACTTTTCCTCTGGGTGATGCAAACTTGGAATTTTGCAATTTAAATTGCAACACAGACCAAAACATCACCTTATTAAGAAGGAAAATTAGATTTTGACTGTTCCCTTTTTTTTTTTTTTTTTCTTTTCCCCCCCCGCAGATACGCCTGTGAAATTTCCACAAGGAAAGATAAGATGCAGAGGATCAACATGTCGACAGTATCTGAGTTTATTCTCGTAGGCCTTTCTGATGCTCCAGAGGTGCGTGTTCTTCTCTTTGTGCTGTTTCTGAGCATCTATTTGGCCACCATGGCAGGCAACATCACAGTCCTCATTGCCATTAGGGCAGATGCTCACCTGCACAACCCCATGTACTTCTTCCTCAGCAACTTATCCTTACTGGATATCCTATGTCCCACCATCACTGTGCCGAAGATGTTGCAGGCTTTGCTGTTTGGGAACAAGGTGATCTCATTCACTGCTTGCATGCTCCAGCTGTTCCTGCTCATCGATGTCGTAGGCACACAGATTTTTCTCTTGGCTGTGATGGCATACGACCGTTACGTTGCCATATGCCACCCACTGCAGTATGTGAACATTGTGAGTATGAAGGTGTGTGCTCACCTCGCCATTGGCACTTGGGCAGTTGGATTTTTTAATTCCCTGCTACACACCACTCTGATTTTTACACTCTTTTTTTGCGACTCTAACAAGGTTGACCAATATTACTGCGACATACCCCCTGTTCTGGCACTTTCCTGCTCACCCACTGTCAGCAGGGAGCTGGTGACTCTCACAGTTGCTGGCGTCCTCGGAAGCAGCGCCTTTGTGGTCACTCTGATCTCATACATCCGTATCCTCTTTGCGGTCCTGTGCATGAACTCCGCTGAGAGCAGGCACAAAGCTTTCTCCACGTGCAGTGCTCACTTGACAGTGGTAAGCCTTTTCTATGGGACCACCATCAGCATGTACGTACGGCCTTCCTCCACCTACTCACCTCATCAGGACAGGATAGTTTCCATGCTGTACGGGATCCTCACTCCCCTGCTGAACCCCATAATTTACAGTCTGAGGAACAAAGAAGTCCAAGGTGCCCTGGGGAGAGTGGTCAGCCAGATGAGAACCACCTTAATGAAATGAAGGCATCTCTCTCCTGGAGCCTGAGCAGTAGGGTAGGCACTGCTGGTTAGGACTTCTCTCCTCCTGCTTTAATCATCCAGAAATGAAACACTGGAATAGAAACCCCTGCTCTGAGCTTTACCTTCGCAGGAAGAAGGGAGAGTTGTGCACCCCAGAAAGCCAGCAGTGGCACAACTTGGGTCACCACCACAGGAGGAGGGAACCTCCGTTGGTCATCTTTTCCTCCACTGAGCACAGAGGAAGCTTGGATCCAAACCTTGGTTTTAGACACAGGTGTCGAACGTTTCCCTTGAAGTATGAAATGCCAGTAAAGGATACTGGAGGAATACTTACAGATGCACAGCCCTCTGTGTTAAAGCAGTTTATAGGACTGGTTCTTCTTACTGACCAGATCACTCCTGTGGACAAGAACACACAGAATCACAGAATCACAGAATGGCCAGGGTTGGAAGGGACCTCAAGGATCGTGAAACTCCAACCCCCCTGCCACATGCAGGGCCACCAACCTTCCCACCTAATGGTAGACCAGGCTGCCCAGGGCCCCATGCAACCTGGCCTTGAACACTTCCAGGGACGGGACATCCACAGCCTCTCTCTGTAAAGAATTTCCCTCTGACGTCCAACCTAAAACAGCAGCTGTTCCAGCACCTCACCGCTCTCTCTGTAAAGAATTTCCCTCTGACGTCCAACCTAAAACACAAGCACGTCCTTTGTGGGAGTCTGACTGGAGGGAAAGCTCCTGTGCTTTCATGTGAGTTCACCAGTCTAGGTGTTCCCAACTGACATGCCAAGAATCCAGCTGCAGTGCCAACAAGCACCCGGCCACAGTCTGTGCCACATTTCTCTATCTGCCAGGCTCTGATTCAGCTCCCACACTTGTGGGGTGTCAGATATGATGATGCCTGTGTGTCAGAAGGAATACTGGAAAATGCTCTACAGTGAGTGGGGTGACAGGGAGGTTTTCCTGTCCTGTTCTTTGTGTCAGCTGCTGCTGAATAACTGATGTTATTTTTGTTGTTTGCACATGGCTCCTTATTAAAAGCAAAGATCAAATATGTTTTAGTTGCCTTTTTTGTGATTCCTGTCTTGGCAGGAAGGCTAAGCTAAGGATTTTCCTGTAGAAACTCAGACCCTAGTGGTAACAGATGCACGTTGTTAATATTATATATGAGGAAGAAATTTAAGCTTCATCCTCAGCCATAGATCATGTCGACAATGGGTGCAAAGGTCAACCATAATGACCCAAAGAACTTTTGCCTGGGGTAGCTTGCTCTCTAGATCCTTCCCCAGCTTCACTGCCCTTCTTTGAATAAACTCCAGTATCTCAGTGCCCTTGTTGTAGTCAGTTCCTCTGAAGTGAATGCAATATTTGAGATGTAGTTTCACCAGAGCCAAGTAGAGGGGGCAAGTCACTTCCCTGCTCCTGATAGCTTCGCTATTTCTGACGCAAGCCAAGACGCTGCTGGGCATCTTGGCCACCTGGGCAGCTTTCCAGTCACTCTTCCCCCAGCCTGTAGCACTTACAGGGGTGTTGTGACCCAGCGGCAGGACCTGGCAATTAGTCTACTGAATTCCATATAGTTGGTCTTGGCCCATTGATCCAGCCTGTCCAGATCTTTCTGCAGAGATTTCCTGTCCTCAAGCAGGTCAGCACTCCCTCCTAACTTGCTATCATCTCCTAACTTCATGAGATGCTCATAGTTCCCTTGTCCAGATCATTAGAATCACAGCATCATCCAGATTGGAAAACATCTCCATATATAACCATCTACATCCTACCAATATATCCCCACTAACCCATGTCCCTCAGCACAACATCTAAATGTCCCTTGAACACCTCACCAGGGACGGTGACTCCACCACCTCCCTGGGCATTGCGTTCCACCACTCTTGGAAAAGAAATTTTTCTTAATATTGAACCTGAGCCTCCCCTGGAACAACTTGAGGCCATTCCCTCTATGCCTATCACTAATTATATGGGAGAAGAGGCCAGTGCCCACCTTGCCACAACCTCCCTTCAGGTTGTTGAAGAGAGTGATAAGGTCTCCCCTGAGCCACCCCTTTTCCAGACTAAACAACCCCAGTTTCTTCAGCTGCTCCTCATAAGGCCTGCGCTCCAGACCCCTCACCAGCTTTGCTGTTCTTCTCTGGACGTGCTCCAGAGCCTCAATGTCTTTCTTACAGTAAGAAGCCCAAAACTGAACACAGTACTCAAGTTGTGGCCTCACCAGTGCCAAGTACAGGTGAATCATCTTCTCCCTAACCCTGTTAACTACACAATTTCTGATACAAGCCAGGATGCCATTGGCCTTCTTGGCCACACCGCTGGCTCACATTCAGCTGAGTATCAACCAACTCCCCCAATCCTTTCCTTCCATGCAGTCTTCCACTCACTCTGCCCCAAGCCTGTAGCTCTGCCTGGAGTTGCTGTCACCAAAGTGCAGGACCCGGGCATTTGGTCCTGTTGAACTTCATCCCATTGGACTCAGCTCAGCAACCCAGCCTGTGCAGATCCCTCTGCAGGATGCTCCTACCCCCTGGCAGATCAACAATTTCTCACAGTTTGCTGCCATCTGCAAACTTACTGAGAGTGCACTCAATCCCCTCATCTAGGTCATCAATAAAGATATTAAACAGGACAGGACCCAACACCAACCCCTGAGGAACACTGATGAAGATAGTAAAGAGAATTGGCCCCAGTACTGAAACCTGGGGAATACCAGTTCTGAATAACCTCCAGCTGGGATAACTCCATTCGCCACAAGTCTTTGGTCACGGTCACCCACCCAGTTTTTCACCAGAGAAGCATACACACATCCAAGCCATGGGCAGACAGTTTCTCCAGGAGAACACAGTGGGGAACAGTGTCAAAAGCTTTCTTAAAGCCTAGTAGCCAACATCCACAGCATTTCCTCTCAGCCAAATTGGTCACCTTGTCATGGTCAGAGATAGGTTAGTAAAGCAGGACTCGCCTTTCATACTCTCGTGTGACTGGTCCCAGTCACTTGATGCGTCGCGTTGTGACGCTCAGGATGATCTGCTCCATAACCTTCCCGGCACCGAGGGCAGGTTGACAGGCCTATAGTTCTCTGGATCCTCCACCTGATCCTTCTTGTTGATGGACGTCACATTTGTTAGTCAACTGGGACCTCCCCTTTTTGCCAGGACTGCTGATAAATGTTGGAAAGTGGCTTGGCGAGCACTTCCACTGTCTCCCTCACTACCATTGGGTGGATCTCAGCTGGAGATCCAAGACTTGTGTGCATCTAACTGGTGTAACAGGTCACTAACCATTTCTTCTTAGATTATGAGGGCTTCATTCTGCTCCCCGTCGCTGCCTTCCAGCTCAGGGGGCTCGGCACCAAGGGACAAACTGGCCATACAACTACAGACTGAGGCAAAAAAGGCAGTACCTCAACCTTTCCCACTTCCTTTGTCGCTCTTTCCCCCCACTTCCAAGAAAAGGATGGAGATTCTCCTTAGTCTTCTAGTTTCTGATGTACTTATTGAAGAACTTTTTATTGTAAGCTCCAGCTGGGCTTTGATCCTTCTAACTTCCTCCCTGTGTAGCCTCATGACATCTTTGTAGTCCTCCTGAAGGGCTTTCCCCTTCATCCAAAGGTCATTGTCATCCGAAATTCGGGAAGAAAATTCTAAGTGAAATGTTGTGTTAGAAAGCAGCATTCTTTTATTCCACGTGAAACATTGCAAGCAACTTGAAAAGCACACCCTCACAGAGTTCCGGTTCTACATTTGAACAGTTCAGACATAGATAAGCAGTACATGGGCACATGTATTCACTCTTTTCCAAGAACTCATTCATACGTGCTAATGTCCTTCTGGGCACGCGCGGTTGCATCTACGCTGGTCGGACGATTATTGACTTAATCCCCACTTTTCCATCATCACCTTCATCACAGAGACTTTTGGCCAACCCTCAGCTGTTTTCCCCCACTTTGGTGGATTTCCATTGCTTGTTATGCCACAAGGAGCAACTGCCCGTCCTGGTGCACCCTAATGCAAAACAATCTCTGAGAAATCTGAGGAAGAAGTCCTTGCACGGGGTGGGTGCAAAGATCAAAGCAGTCTGCTATGACTCCAGTGCATCTTGTGAAGCAGAATTGGTGAGAAAAACAAGGCTGTTCACTCATCAAGCAATGCTGAAATGTCAAATTTCAGAACTAACACTCATTGATTCCTTTTGTTTAACAAAGATATTGGTCCTTAAATTCATATCCTGACACCTACTGCTAAACAAACCAGTCTGTATCAGTATGAATAGAGTGGATTTATGTGGGAAAGAAGAAAAC
Organism: Chrysolophus pictus; assembly: GCA_037305975.1. Lineage (NCBI taxonomy): Eukaryota > Metazoa > Chordata > Aves > Galliformes > Phasianidae > Chrysolophus > Chrysolophus pictus. The sequence goes on from CM074605.1 coordinate 1,350,850, forward strand.
CAACACACACACCACACACAAAGAACAAAGCGAACAAAAAGAACGCAGCGCCAAAAAAACCCTACACCCAAAACACACCCCAAAATACCCAGAATAAGCAAGGGAAGTTTATGCATACATAAACACGACTAGGCTACTGAAAATATTGGAGTATCCTTGCTCATAGCAGGTAGGAAGAACTTCTTAATGACTTATGACTTATTTGGAGCGCTAATTGCTTCAGTCCCTAAAGGCGAAGGCATTTTCAGATCTGTTCAGAGCACATATATTCACTGGCTCCAGTTGTGCCTGCTGGCATTTACAGGTGGGACGGAGAACTGCAGCAGCAGGTGTCTTCACACTGTGGCAGCAATTAGGTCAGCACGTTTTGTTTTGTCATGGAGATGCCCAGGCGAGGAGCTGTGCCTGTAGCTGGTGCTGGTGGCAGCTGCATGCTGGGTCAAGAACAATGGCATTATTTTGATGGCATTGTAATAGCATTGTGATTGTGATTGATTGTGATTGTGATTGTGATTGTGACAGCAATAGCATTGCACTGAATTGCTGGTAAACGTTTAAGAATACCTATTTGTGTTTGGAGCAGAAGCTCACATTGTTTTAATTTGAAGGTTCCACGGTGGATGTTGTGCCACAGACCTTTGGCAGCATTGAGTAGAGTGCTTTAGTATTTGTCCACACAGGCAGCACAGCAGGAGGGGCAGGATGGCTTTTCCCCACAGACACTACAGCATATGTGTTAGCTCCTGTTGGCCTGCATGTTTTGTATTACCTGCATGTTTTGGTTCGTGTGCTTTGTGTCCTTAGCCTGAAGCTGAACCCACGCAGGTGTCCAAGATGCCTACTGGGATGATGTCCTTTGCAAAATGAGTGCTGGTTTCAATTTCAGCATTGCTTGATGTGTGAACAGCCTTGTTTTTCTCACCAATTCTGCTTCACAAGATGCACTGGAGTCATAGCAGTTTTGATAGCTTTGATAGCTTTTGATAGCTGCTTTGATCTTTGCACCCACCCGGTGCAAGGACTTCTTCCTCAGATTTCTCAGAGATTGTTTTGCATTAGGGTGCACCAGGACGGGCAGTTGCTCGTTGTGGCATAACAAGCAATGGAAATCCACCAAAGTGGGGGAAAACAGCTGAGGGTTGGCCAAAAGTCTCTGTGATGAAGGTGATGATGGAAAAGTGGAGATTAAGTCAATGATCGTCCGACCAGCGTAGATGCAACCGCGCGTGCCCAGAAGGACATTAGCACGTATGAATGAGTTCTTGGAAAAGAGTGAATACATGTGCCCATGTACTGCTTATCTGTGTCTGAACTGTTCAAATGTAGAACCGGAACTTTGAGAGAGCGCGCTTGCTTGTCAAGTGTCTGGGGAATAAAGGAATGCTGCTTTGTAACACAACATTGGAGTTAGAGAGTTTTATTCCCAGATTTTGGATGACAGAACATCAGTGCCTCCCGAGTTATAGAAGACATTATCTTTTCTTTTTCTTTTTTTTTGGATTGCATTTAGGGCCATTTCTGATTCTGATCAATTTTTGTAGAGAGCAGATGTCTGTCTCATTTCAGTGCTGCTCAGGAGTGTTTCTCATCATTCAGATGCCTCTAGCCCTGTCTTGGTCACCTTTGCTCATTTCTCTGAGATTTGCTCCAGTTTCTAACATGGGACAAAGGAGGAGGGGAAGTGAGGAAGGATGTGGTGGAGACCTCATGGAGGAATGAGTGCAAAGAGTGAGGGAGAGGAAGTCCAGCTGCAGTACAGGCGTTCATCCTGAAATGCAGTCTGAACAGGTCTGTGGTCAGGAAACAGCGCTGCTTTCCAATTCCAGTTGTAGAAGGGCTGTAAGGTCTGGACTTCTTCAGGCTTTTCCACCTCGAAGCACTATGGTATATTTCAGACTGAGACTGAGATTCTTGTCAGCTCCCTTCCTCTGAGTTGATCTCCGTGACAGCTTTACAGGACATTTGCGTGGTTGCTTTAGATGTGAAACCACTGCAACTTCCAAAGAGGTGACGAGTCATCCAGCAAGTGTGATCTTATCTCAACTGCTGGAACACTGTGTCCTGAGGGAAAGAATTCTCTGAAACTCCTTTCATTTTCCATCCCCACATGATAGAAAGAAGATAGGAAGAAAGAAGACAGGATAACTTTTTTTTTTTTACCCCACATACACATTTTCTAGTGCTGGAGGTCTCTGTTTATTTGCTTTCCTGTCAAAGAGTAGAACCCGAGATAAGGAGTATTCTGCTTTGCTCACTGGTGTGTCTGCTTGCTTGCAGCTGCATACAGTACACCTGAGAGGGATGCTGGAGGGGAATCTCACCAAGGTGACAGAGTTTGTTCTCCGAGGCTTCACTGACAGCCCTCAGGTACAAGCCCTCCTCTTCACTCTGCTGCTCCTCATTTACACTGCCAGCCTGGTGGGGAATCTCACCATCATCACGTTAACCCGAGTTGACCCTCGCCTGCAGACCCCCATGTACTTTTTCCTCTGTAACCTGTCCTTCATTGACATCACCTACTCCTCTGCAATCGCTCCCAAGACGCTGACGAATCTGTTAGCAGAGAAGAAGGTAATTTCACTTCCGGGCTGTGCTGCACAGTTTTTTCTTCACTCTTTTTCCATCAATGCTGAAGTCGTGCTCCTAGCCGTGATGGCGTACGACCGGTTTGTATCTGTTTGCAACCCACTGCGCTACGCGCTCCTTATGTCCAGACAGCAGTGCTCCCGGCTGGTCTCCGTCTCGTACCTGTGTGGATGCATCAGTTCAGTTGCCCACACGGCTTCCCTGTTCAGCCTGTCCTTCTGCAGGTCCCGTGTCATCGATCACTTTTTCTGCGACATCCCCGCGCTGCAGCAGCTCTCCTGCTCTGACACACGCCTCGCTCACAGGGTGCACGTGGCCTTTGCTGCAGCAGCAGGCTCAGGCACTGTCAGCGCCATCCTCGTCTCTTACCTGTGCATCATCTTTGCTGTCCTGCAGATTCGCGCTGCCCAAGACAGGCGGAAAGCCTTTTCCACCTGTGCCTCCCACCTGTCTGCTGTCACCCTGTTTTATGGGACTCTCTTCTTCATCTACTTAAGACCCGTGCCCAGCAGCTCTGCTGATCAGTGCAAAGTGGCGGCTGTGTTTTACACGCTGGTAATCCCTGCAGTGAACCCCCTGATTTACAGCCTGAGGAACAGGGAGGTGAAGGATGCCCTGATGAGGGTGATACTGAGAGCATTTGTTAATAAGTGAAATCCTCTCACAGAAAAAATCCGAAGGTGTGTAAGATTAGGAGGTGGCTACACAGGCTGTAACTCGCGACTTGTCAAAAACAGCTGGGATCCTCGATGAGATGGCACGCTGCTCTTTCATTTTCCTTGGCTTAGAGCTTAGGAAGTAAATCAGCAGGGGGAAGATCCAACCACAGTATTTCCACCCATCAGTTGCCTTCACCATCAGAAAATTTTAGCTGGGGTCCTGAGAGGCAGATCCCAGCTTCCTGCCACAGACTCGCCGCGTCTCCACAATTCCCACAGCCACGCAGCCATCCAGCCATGCTCCTGAGAAATACAGCGGGAGAAATAAGGACTCGGGGTGAAAAACCTTCCTGATGTCTTATTGCAAACCGGATGATGTGATATCCAGTGTTACCAAGCATCTTTGAGGTGAAGGGCTGGGAAGGAGCACCTTTCTGAAGACATCCAAAGCAGAGAAAGATATGTCGGGAAAATAGAGATGATTTTCTTGTACTGAGAAAAAATTGTGTATAGGATATGACAGAATTTTACAGAAAATCATCAGGCAGCTGTAGCAATAAGGCAAAAGTCCACCCTTAACATGAGACTGTGACTCCCATCGCTGTGATCTGCTTTGTGAGGAATATTCCAAAAACTCATAATGTAAGAGTGATGCTATACTGAATTGTACCAAGAACTTGCATCACCAGCTCAAATGAAACAGCACCTTGCCTTTGTAGGAGAAGTTCTTTCTGGATTTGTATGGCCTCATCCACCAAATGCCCAGATCCAGCCAGCTGTCTGGCTTTCCTCACGGGTTGTGTAGGAAGAAATGTGTCTCTTGAGAATTCCTCTCTCTTCTTAGGCATCTGTCTTAGCAAAGGAGCTTTCTTTTTGAAGGTTTCTGCTTGCCACAGAATGTGGACAATGACAAGTACAGGGTAGAACACCTGTCACCCAGCTTTGTTTTTCCTGAGAGAAACAACACAGTGCTCACATTCCTCATTTCCAAGCTCTGCTTAATGGGTTCCATTTGTCCCTATGTAATCCTTTCACCTTTGCACATTAGTTATGCCTCTCCCAGCCAGTAGAAACAACAGCAATATTCTGCTAAAAGATAAACTTTTGTGGAATTTGTGTTCAGAGCTCACTGTGTCTTGTCTTGTTGTCAGCTGTGATTTCAGAGATATTTCAGGTAGCCTGCTCTGCATCAGTAAAAATGTTTTAGACCGGGCTGTTGCTAATGAATTACAGACATTCCAGAAAGTGGAGTTTTTATCTGCAAGGCTTGTATCTGTAAAGGCTGTGTAGAAGGAGAATGTCTGCTCCTTGAAGGTACTGCTCAGGGCTCTTTACCTTGTCCTATCCCTACAGACCCTGCTAAATAAAGAGTCTGGCCTTTTCCTTTTTACTGCCCCCCTTCAGATATTGAAAGACCACTCTCAGGTCACCTCGCAGCCTCCTCCTCTCCAGCTGCACAGCCCAGCTCTCTCAGCCTGTCCTTGCAGGAGAGGCGTCCCCTTCCTGGCATCGTTTTTGTGGCCCTCCTCCGGACACGCTTCGACAGCTCCACGTCTCTCCTGTGCTGAGGACTCCACACCTGGACACAGTACTGCAGGGGAAGCATCACCAGTGCAAAGCAGAGGGGCAGATCTCCTCCCTCTCTCTGCTGAGACGAGTTCACCCAGCTTGTTACCAAGGGAAGCCTGCTGGAGGCCGTGGCCCCAAGCTGCTGGAGTTGAAAAAGCACTTGGAACACGCTCTCAGAGGCGTGATTTGAGAATTAAGTGGTCCTGCATGGAACCAGGAGAGGCAATCAATGATCCTCGTGGGTCCCTTCCAGTTCAGGGTATACTATGATTTCGTGATTCCACAGACTTGCTGGATATCACGTGTTCCTGGGACTGCTGTCGGGTTTCGTGGGCTTTCTGGCTGTGGTGATGAGCTACAGGAGGAATTTTGGCCCCAGAAGCAGAGCTGCTGGCAGGAGTCACTGCCCATCCAGGAGCAGTGTCTGCAAGAGCCCTGACATCCTTCTGCTGTGCTTATGTCGCACCTGGAGCAAGCAGGCACTGACTGTACAGCTCATGAGGGCTACCACTGCTCAGATAACCATTGAGGGACTGAGAAAATGTGTCAGTAGGAGCAGCGCACTCATAGTGCAGCAACAAAGACTGGAGCAATGCTGACACAGGTAGCAGAGTGCTTTCATTAGTGGTAAGAACGTTAACCTCATCCAACCTGCAGCACTGCGCCCAGGCCTGGAGCCCCCAGCACAGGAAGGACGTGGAGCTCTTGGAGCGGGGCCAGAGGAGGGCACTGAGATGGTCAGAGGGCTGGAGCACCTCTCCTGTGAAGAAAGGGGAACTGGGCTTGTTTAGCTTGGAGAAGAGAAGGCTCCAGGGAGACCCCATTGTGGTCTTCCAGTACTTGAAGGGTGCGTGTAAACAGGAGGGGGAACGGCTGTTCACAAAGGTGGAGAGCAGAACAGGTTGCCCAAGGAGGCTGTGGATGCCCCATCCCCGGAGGCATTCAAGGCCAGGCTGGATGCGGCTCTGGGCAGCCTGGACTGTTGGTTGGTGACCCTGCACATAGCAGGGGTTTGAAACGAGATGATCATTGTGGTCCTCTTCATTCCAGATCATTCTACGGTTCTATGATTCTATGATTCAATCAACACAGAACAAAATGAGGACGAGGGATAGACTCCACAAACAAAAGATAGTATTTTCTGCTGGCTTTGCAATCATCATTTATTTGGGGTTTGTTTGGTTGGTTTTGATGAGATGCTAATAATATGTGCAAACTCTGCCATACACTACCAATCTCTATCAGGTGATGAGAGAAAGGCTGAGCTAAGCCCTTTTTCAAGCTCTACAATTTTTAAAAAAGAAAATAAACCTGTTAGAGATTTTGTGATGCAGATGGATATGAACAATAAAAACGGAGGTAGAGAAAAGAAGAGCTGGTTTGCATAGCAGCAGGTAAGCAATGGACCTAGGAAAAACACTTGTCTGTAACGTTCACACCCATAACTCATCCCACGTTAGACCCAGAACACCGCAACTTTAAAGTAACACTCTAGCGGACCTGTACTGTATCGAGCCTCTAAGATGTCTTTGCTTCTCTGATTCTGGAATATAAGTTTATTTTGTCTTTCTACTTAGTAGGCAAAGCTCACCATAAGAAGAAAACAATATGCAAACTATGGGTGAAGTCTGTATGCAGCCAAATGGGTACAAATTCTTTCAGTAAGAAACAGAAAACATATGTGAGACCACACTGTCTGATTTGGAACCACACTGACTTTAATAAACATGCCAAAAGACCAGAATCGGCATTTTTACCATCTTTGAGAATTTCCTTATTGCATAATTTTAGCTGCATGGGAAGCTCTAGGATGCCACGTGAACCAGCAGGCACCTCCAACCCTATCCCTTGGCATTACACAAAAGGAAAAGTAAAACTAACAGTCGATACGATAGATTGTCATGCATGCTCTGCTGAGATGAGCAGCAGAGGAGAGGGCAGCCTTGTGAACTGCAAGCAAGTTTATCTTTCCTTCAGAGTGGAAAATGGAAACGCTCTTCTGAGGCACATATTTCTTCTTTTCTGAGGATCAGGTACGCAGAAATTTGGCAGTCTCCCTAACTCCTAGTGCTGCACATAATGTTATGATGTGGAATACTCACAACAAAAATCGTAAAACCATGACAACCACTAACAAAAAAGTATTTCTAAATAATTCAACCTGAAATTCTTTACGTAGTAATGTAACCCAAGGAGCTGAGGCTTTCCAGAAGAATGACCATTTTGCTAGGGAAATGCATAGTTTGGGATGGGGACTCTACACAACTCACATGCAGAAGGTGGAGGGGCTCTCACGTCGCTCTGCTCCCAGGCAGGGTCCCCAATACCGTGCAGAGACTCACCATGATTTGCATTTCTCTTTTCCAACTTGCAAGCACACCCACTTCAGGGCACAACTCATCCCACTGTTAGTCCTTGTGAGAAACGCTATGGCAAATCCTCCTGCAGAAAACACTGCAATTCCCTTTAGTAACAAAGACACCACTCTGCCCTTGCTCCTGACCTCCCTGCCTCCACCTGCACTGCTTGGTTCTCCTGGCAGTGTTTTTGGGCCACTAGAAGATATCCAGAAAATAGAGACAAAAAGGGGCAGACAGAGAAGTGGCACTAATACTTCTTCACTGGTGGGAATCTCAACAGAAAGGTGTGAGGTTAAGGGAAAATCCCTATCAAGACAAAAGTCTTAATATGGAAGGTTTAGTTATGGTATTCTGACTAGAAGAAAAAAGAAATGACCACTACCCCATACTTTTTTTCTTTTCTTTCTGTCTCTCTCGTCATGTAGATCTGAGGATGACCTGGAGGTCTGTTGCCCTGAGCATTGCTGAACCCATCAAAACTGTGGCTCAGAGGTATTCCACCTGCACGTAGGAGAACCTAAGTGCCAAGGGGAGAAGAAAGGGGAACTGTTGACATTCGTTACCTCCTGTGAACTGATAGTCATTGACTTCTTGTCCCATCCAAATCCTGTAAAGCAGGATAACAAAGATTTAGTGATGTTTAGGCTGGTGAGCCTCACCTCTGTGCCTGGGAAGATCATGGAGCAGATCCTCCTAGAAGCTGTGTTAAGACACATAGGAGTTAAAGAGGTGATTGGAGACAGCCAGCATGGCTTCACCAAGGGCAGATCATGCCTGACCGATCTGGTGGCCTTCTGTGACGGAGTGATGACTTTGGTGGATGGGGGAAGGGTGGTGGATGTCATCTACCTGGACTTCTGCAAAGCCTTTGACATGGTCCCTCACCACATCCTGCTCTCTAAATTGGAGAGGTGTGGATTTGAAGGATGGACTGTTGGATGGATTAGGAATTGGCTGGCTGGATGCAGCCAAAGGGCTGTGATCAATGGTTCTGTGTCGGGATGGAGGCTGGTCACTTGTGTCCCCCAGGGGTCGGTCTTTTGACCAGTGCCCTTCAACACCTTCATCAACGACAGACAATGGCATCGAGTGCATCCTCAGCAAGTTTGCAGATGACACCAAGCTGAGCGATGCGGTCGATACAATGGAAGGAAGGGAAGCCATGCAGAGGGACCTGGACAGGCTGGAGAAGTGGGCCCATGAAAACCTAACGAGGTTCAGTAAGGCCAAGTGCAGGGTGCTGCACTAGAGTCGGGGCAATCCAGGTATTTATACAAACTGGGGGAAGATCTCCTTGAGAGCAGCCCTGCAGAGAAGGACCTGGGGGTCCTGGTGGACGAGAGGCTGGACATGAGCCAGCAGTGTGCGCACGAAGCCCGGAAGGCCAACTGTGTTCTGGGCTGCATTAAAAAAGGGGTGGCCAGCAGGGAGAGGGAGGTGGTTGTCCCCCTCTACTCGGCTCTTGTGAGGCCCCATCTGCAGCACTGCGTCCAGGCCTGGGGCCCCCAGCACAGGAAGGACGTGGAGCTCTTGGAGCGGGGCCAGAGGAGGGCACTGAGATGGCCAGAGGGCTGGAGCACCTCTCCTGTGAAGAAAGGGGAACTGGGCTTGTTTAGCTTGGAGAAGAGAAGGCTCCAGGGAGACTGCATTGTGGCCTTCCAGTACTTGAAGAGTGCGTGTAAACAGGAGGGGGAATGACATGGATTGGCAGTGATAGGACAAGGAGGAATGGTTTTACACTGAGACAGGGGAGGTTTAGGTTAGATATGAGGAGGAAGTTTTTCGCTCAGAGGGTGGTGAGGCACTGGAACAGGTTGCCCAAGGAGGCTGTGGATGCCCCATCCCTGCAGGCATCCAAGGCCAGGCTGGATGTGGCTCTGGGCCGCCTGGGCTGCTGGTTGGTGACCCTGCACATAGCAGGGGGTTGGAACTCGATGATCTTTGGGGTCCTTTTCAATGACATGTTTACATTGTGGTAGGGATTGCTTCTACAACCAACCACACAAGGCTGAGCATGCTCTCCTGTCCCTTTTCCATTTCTAGAAATACCCAGGAAGAAGAGCTCAGTGTTCTCTTCCTTACATTTACCTACATGAAATATTTTAAAATGCACGTTGTTATAGGCTGGCACAGCCCTGGGGCTTGAAGCCACAGCCTGAGAGGCTGACACCAGCCACGGGGCTTAAAGATAAAGCCACAGCCAGACAGGCTGAAAAAGACCCTGGTGACTAAAGCTACAGCTTGAAAGGCTTGAAACAGTCCAGGGGCCTAAAGCCACAAACACAGCCGGGGAGGCCAGCACTGCCCTGGGACTTAAAGCCACAGCCTGAGAGGACGACATCAGCCCCAGGGCCTAAAGCCGCAGCCAGAGATGCCGGCACCAGCCCTGGGTTTTTTTCTCTACTGGTTCCTATGGGACTCCATTGACCACGATGAGGCCATATTGGTCTTCACTGGTTTTTACTAGGCTGCACAGGAGTCATTTTCCCTTCTCCATTATTTTACTTCAAATAATGTGGATTGCGTGAGCCTGGTGTTGGTTTCCTAAAATTTGGATCTGGGAGGTGTCCAGCTCCTTTGCTTACGATGGAAGCACTCGCTGAGGTCACAATCATCACCAGGCTGGGAGCGTTTGTGCCACAGCTGGTGAGCAGAGCTGGTGCTCTGGTGAGCGTGCTGCACGCAGAGACTGAGCTGTGAGCCTTCCTTGGAGCAGATCACCTGTGAGAGCCCGTCGGAAGCAGCGCTGCGGCGTGTGTGAGCTGGGCACAGCTCAGGCTGAGCAGTGACCAGGTGAGCTGGGTTTGGTGCTGGCTGGTTGCCGGGAGGTGTCTCAGCAGGAAAGCTGGGCTGGGGAGGAGTTCCCAGCTCAGCACGGCTGTTTCCAGGGGAAATGGGTTCTTGTTGAGATTCCATCCCACGTTTTGGTGAGGATGATGAAATGCCATTCCTCCCCTGGAAATCCACTGCTGGGCCCCTGTCTTTGTGGCAGACACTGAAAAGCAAAGAGAGCACAAACTTCTCAGAGCACAGCTCGTGCCCCCTGCCCCACGGATGGCTGGGTGCAGAGCTATTGAGGGAACTGAGAAGAGCACTTGCTGACAGAAGCCATGGCAGTCAGACACAAACTGGAGCTAGAGTTGGGCAGCTCTTGCAGCCAGCTGATTTCCAGACGTTGCCCTCCTCAACACACCACCTTGCATGGCAGAAGAAAGCTGAGAAAATGCTTCTTCCTCAAGATTTTTCACTTGTTGATAATTTCTGCAGGGTTCCTGTCCAAAAGGAGATTTCAGAGATCGAGGCAGTCTCAGGAAGAGCGAAGCCAGCTCTTTCCAAGAGCAGAGAAGTTCCTGTGGAGAGAGCCCTCGGAACTTCAGCTTCCTGAGACAGCAGTCATGTCTCAGCAAGGAGACGACCGCAGTTCCAATTCCTGCTCTACGAGAAGAAAGGTATGGTTGGGTTTCTTTTGCTTGGTTTTTCTTTTTTTTCCTCATTTTTAAGGGATGGGGTGGAGCAGGAGGAGCCCTGCTGGTCCTTTGTGACCTCAGTAACCGTTTGGATTCTGTGCTCACTGCTGACAGCCTGGGCTAATGACGCGGACATGGCTTAGGCTGTGTTTTCCCTTAGTGATAAATAACACCTCAGCACTCTGATATCCCATCTCTGGCACGATCTGGAAGCTCTCTGCAAACCTGGGCTGCCCGTTCCCACCAACGTTTCTTCCTTTCTCTCCTCAGAAGCAGCGCGGCGCGGTTCCCCGTGTTTGGGAGCAGCACCCAGCAGGCTGCCGGAGATCCAACAGCGCCTTGCAGCTCACAGAGGGACGCGATGGGGACAGAGCGTCCTTACTGCCACGCAAAAGTGAGTTTCTTCAGTCCTCTGTCATGAAGAATGAATTTTGAGTATTACTTCTGGGCAGGTGCGGTGCTGTAGGGGATGTCAAGTAACCATTGTGAAAGCGTTAGAGATGCCAACAGTGGCAGGGGATGGCAGCAGTGAGACAGATGTCTGTGTATCAACAATGGTTCTTTAAGTTGAGTGAATTCCTTTTAGGGCCAAAAAATATCTTCCTCAACTTTTGCACCTTTCCTTTGTTGGTGCACCTTTGCTCTGCAGAATGCAGAGCTGTCAGGCAGACCGGGATTCCTGTGCTGCCATCTGAGCAGGAATGAGAGCAGTCATGCTTTGTGTAAGTGCACTGCAGTTTAAACATCAGTTTCTGCTTTGGCTGTAAAACAGTGTCTTTTGTTTCTTTGGGGGTGGACGTGGGCTAACAGGACAGTGCTGCTCCTGGTGTCTGTGAAATCAACACACAATCTGTTGTTGCAGGGACGGAGCCTGCGCGTCCATGGAATGGTGCTGGGCTTGGGGGGAAACGGAAAGCCTCCCCAGGTAAGAAACTCTCGTGAGCTGTGGTGTGGGTACCTGCCTCTAAATAGGGCTGCATGAAGGGGTGTGTGATGGAGGAGAGAGGAAAGAACACTGCAGATCTGTGCTAACTGCAGAAGTAGCACAACATCGTAGCAATGGAAAGGCAAATTGAAGAAACTACGCTTGAGGAGCAGAAGTTTGTGGCTGGCTGTGCTGAAGTCTTCCTCCAAGGAGATGCTCTTCATGTATTTCTTGTTTTCTTTCTGTCAGAAGCTGATGCCAGTGGCCTTCCTCTGAAGCGCAGCCATGCGGAAGGGCAGAGGAGGAGCACCGAGTGTGACATGGCACCCAAGAGAGGTACAGACACACAACAGGCATCTGGGTGCGGTGCACTGTCTTTCTAGTTAGGCTTTCTGCCTGTCCTTTCCTGGGGCTGTTGTCATTGTGTGCTGGTTGTGGTCATAATCACAGTTAGGTTAGCATTCCTGCACTGATTAGAAATGTGAACCCACAGTTCAGCCGAGATCCTAAAACTGTGAACACTCCAGGTGAGACGTCCTAGCATTGTGGCCCATTTTGCAGACTGAAAGTAGCGTTGGGCTCTTGTTCAATCTTGTTGCTTCTCCTTTCTTCACAGAGATTGGTGCTGAGCCAAATGGCAATATCTGTGTGAAAGTGGTGCGGCAGGTCCGCTCTGAGAGAGCTTGTCAACAAGCAGCAGCTGAAGCTCCTCTCCAGGCCGGAGGGCTTCCTAGAAGAGCAGACCCCAGCACAGGGGGAAGACCTTCCCCTGCCGTGTGCCCCCGCTCCGTCTCCAAGGCCCAGGCTGGATGTAAACGCAAGGGCTTGGACGAAGGGACACCAACAGCAGCGCAGCTGCCTGCCAAAAAGAGAGCGGGCGGTCAGAGCACAGACAGCGTGCCGGCTCCAGCAGCACAGCCTGGGCCTGCCGCAGCGCGGAGCTCCAAGCGAAGAGGTGAGCAGGTGCTGTGGTACCGCCGTGCTGAGCTGCTTCCCTTTTCAAGCACCCCGAGTTTGCTTAGGGTTTGCTTTGCTTTTTCCTTCTCTGTAGAGGGGAAAAGGGTTGAAGGCTACAAAGCCCAAAGGCAGCGAGGTGCCAGAATGTGTAACCCCGTTTCTTTCCGTTAGCTCTGTGATGGTCTTCTGCACGTCCCACTGGAAATGTCATTCTTGGTCACATTTCCTTTGTCTTTTTTCTGCCGTCTGCTTTTATGGTACCTGTGTATCTGCAGGTTTGCTGTTGACAAAATGAATTTGTCTTTTTTCTTGTCTCATAGCAAGAAGACAACGACGGAAAGAGAGGAGAGTAGAACTGAAGAGGGCTTCTCTGAGAGCTGCTGCTGCACGTGCGGAGGTGAGTCCTTGGTGAGCACAGACACGGCTCTTGTTGTTCCCAGGCCTCCGTCTGTCAGACATGACAGAGATTTCCCGAGGGAAGCGGTGCCCTGTTTCTACACTCGCTTTGTTTCTTTCCAGTCCTCCGCAGTGAACAGCCTTGTGGAGATGATGCAGAAGCTGCAGCTGAAGGACTGAGAGGCGGAGCGTCAGAAGGCAGCGGCTGCAGTGCGCGGCGTTACAGGGCAGCGCTGCGAGTGCCGCCCAACTCGGCACTCCACCTTTGGATGCAGTCAATAAAAAACAGTCACAATTAGAGATTGACAAAGAGCACACGGCCTGATCTGTCCAGCAGCACTGCTGCACCACCTCCTCGTTATTCATCTTGTAGGAATGGAATGTTGTTTCTGCTTAGATATTAAAAAGGGGGAATTTATCTGAAGAAGTAGAGTACAATGTACTTGTATTTTGTAACTTGTCCTTAGAGATAGCTGATGTGAAAAAGTAGAAATACCATACTGTTAGTAACATACTCTAGAAATACAGTTGCTGAATTGTGTGATCAATTCTCGCTTGCAAAACTGCAGTAGTTCTTAAGTGTTTCAAATAGCATAGGTATAGTATTATGGACTAGAAAGCATGTTGTAGGGCTATTCTGTTTGGATAGGAGACCCTCAGCAAAAGAAAAACAGACTTGACAAACATCAGAGAAGCCGGGGCCTCTACACAAGGCTGTCTTGCCTTGCTCTGTGGTTAGGTTGGGATGCAACAGGCAGGCATCAAGATACTCCCCCCATCCTCCTTCCAAGCTTATCTCGATGTAAGGACGAGCAGATGTCCAGAAACTGTGACCGAGTGTTGAGTGAGCAAGTGTGAGAACTTAGCCAATTAGTGATATATGCTTAGCTAGCAAAAATTGATGTTTATCCAGTACCTGTATGTTTAGTTGAATGTCGGGAAGATTGTGAACCTGCAGTATTCAGCCAATGAGGAACCAGGGGAGAAAGAGATGAGCGTTGAGAAATAGTGCATAAAAGATGTAACGCTTTTTTTCTGCATGCTCTCCTGCTTGCAGGAGGCCTGCCATTGCAATTGCGAATAAAATCTGCTTTATCAGAGATACCATCCTGACAAATTATTTGGATATTTCCAACAGTCTCGTGGCGCTCCCACAGCTCCATCAGTGAATGCTGCCGTCTATTGATGCAGTGGAGGCAGCAGTCCTTTGCACTGCCCACAAACAGACTGTCTGCAGAGCACGTGCAAAGAGCTGTGAGTAACAAAGCCTGGCCACGAGCGTGCTAAGCGAGAGAACAATGCCATAGAGATTGCTGAGTTTCCCAGCACTGAGTGTTTTTTTACTTTTATAATGAGTGTATAATGTGCAAAGTTCACCAAAAGGACGGTGTTTTCTCTAAAAATGACACATTGTTGGCCCACAGCAGCATCTCTGCAGCTTAGGACCACCAAGCTGCCATCCTGGCACTGTTCTGCTTACAGACAGCACTCCAGGCTCTGCTGATGTGGCATCAGAAGGCGTCCCTCTGTCGTGCAGCCCTCCCCAGTGCCTACCTGCCTGTCCCTGTTTTGGCTGGGATGGAACTGTTTCCTGGTATGACGCCTGGTATGACGCTGTGTCCTGGTTCTACCAGTGCCATCCTGCAGGCTGTTGTGCACAGCGCAGTGCTGCGGAGCTGTGCTTCCCAGCCCTGTGCTCTCCAGCACTCTCGTGAGAGTTCTGCCTCTCCCAGGAATCTCCTGTTCCCAGGAACCTCCGCTGCTCCCTTGCTCACACATCCGTGTGCACATACGTGTGCAGAACCACACACCCACATGCAAGGACTTCCCTGCACACATACCTGTGCATTCACACACACATGCAAGTACATCCTTGCACAGCTCTGTGTGCACTCTCCATCCACGTGCATGCAAATGTGTGCAAAACCACACAGCCCTGTGCCAAGGCCTTGATGCACACAACCATGTTCATGCACACACACACACGTGTGCAAACCCATCCCTTTGCACACCAACGTGCACGAAGACACGAGCGCAGCTGCAGCCTTGCACACAGCCATGTGCACATGCCATGCAAAACTAACTCCTGTGAAAACACCCTGCACACACCCATGTGCAATGCACGCATTGATGTTCAGCACCACCTCTAAGATGATCGGAGGGCTGGAGCACCTCTCCTATGAGGAAAGGTTGAGGGACCTGGGCTTGTTTAGCTTGGAGAAGACAAGGAAGAAACCGGGGAAACCTCACTGTGGCCTTCCAGTACTTGAAGAGAGCGTATAGACAGGAGGGGGAACGGCTGTTTACAAGGGTGGATAGTGATAGGACAAGGGGGAATGGTTTTACACTGAGACAGGGGAGGTTTAGGTTGGATATTAGGAGGAAGTTTTTCACACAGAGGGTGGTGATGCACTGGAACAGGTTGCCCAAGGAGGCTGTGGATGCCCCATCCCCGGAGGCATTCAAGGCCAGACTGGATGTGGCTCTGGACAGCCTGGTCTGCTGGTTGGCAACTCTGCACATAGCAGGGGGTTGGAACTCGATGATTATTGTGGTCCTTTTCAACCCAGGCCATTCTATGATTCTGTGTTCTATGATCTCTGCACACCCCTGTATACACACGTACCTCACTCACAGCTCTGTGACCAAATGCTGGTTGCATGGCACAGCCAACATGCAGACAGTAGGAAATGTCAGGAGGAAAGATGCTCCGCTATGCTCCTTCATTCTCCTCTCTTTAATGAAGGCACTGGGGCACAGCTGTAGCCCCATCCTGAGATGCGGGTTGCTGTGGGATTCCTCGTTTGGACGCTGCAGGGTTAACCCGGAGCTGCAGTCTGAGGGACACTCCTCGTGTGCTCTGGAGATGGAAGATGTGCCAGGAGCAAAGAAAAGACTTTCACAGACAGCGCAGGGGTGGTGTTCCTGGGCCGGGCGGTGACACGCAGAGCAGTGCCCACTGCCCTGGGATTTGCAGCACTGCACAGGGGCTCAGGGTGCAGCACTGCAGCACAGCTCACTGAGGACACCAAGGTCAGCACCAGAGCTCCAGATGAGCTATGGGGGTCCTGGGACGATGATGGGGGTCCTGTCAGGGACTGTGGGGATCTGTGAGATACCAGGGGGGACTGGAAGAGATAAGGGATGTCCGAGGGAGGATATAGGGGGCTTCACTGAGAGCCCAGTTAGGGACATGAGGTTCTGTTGGGAACTGTGGGGCTCTGTGAGGTCCCAAGCTGGCTGAAGGGGAGGTGTAATGGATCTGAGGGGGGCTTATAAGGCTCTGTCGGGGGCTATGGAGGATATAGGGCCATTGGAGGATATTGGGCACGCAGCCTGCAGGAACAAAATGCATTTCAGGAGAAGGCAAGATGTGGGCTGCAGGTGGGACACTGGGGTATGGGGTTGTATGGGGATATAGGGGGAATGGGGGGATGTGGGGAGTGGTTTGAGGTAAAAAGGGGGGCGTGGGGTGGTGTTGGAGTGGTTTCATTTCTTTCTGAGAGGAGACTGGGGGTCCCTGTGGCCCAAAGGTGGGGCCATGAGCCATTACTCCACATGAGCCATACCCCAAGATGACCACATAACCCTGTAGGTGCATGACCCCATGGCTGCATGTGACCCAGAGCCCCGCGTGAACCATAGCCCCACATGACCCTGCGACTCCCTGACCTTGCCTGCCCCCATCACACTGCAGCCCCATGTGGCTCCAGAACTCTGGGATCCTTGCCAACATCATCCCCACCATAGAACCCCATGTGACCCTACCATCCCATCTGACCCCATCATTGTGACCCAGAACCCCATCTGACTCCATACCAGTGCATATCCCCAAGCAACCCCACAACTCTGTGACCCTGCAGGACCCCCTATATACCCTCTCAGAACCCTTTAGCCCCATTTTATCCTACAGTCCCCCTATATACCCCCACAGACCCCTATAACCCCACATTACTCTACAACACCCCTATACCCTCTCTAAGCCCCCTATAGCCTTATAATACCCTACAGAACCCCCAACACCCCCCCCCCCCAAAGCCTCCTATAGCCCCATAATATCCTACAGCCCCCCATTATCCCCTCAAAGCCCCCTGTAGCCCCAGAATACTCTACATGGATGTGGCTTCAGGCCCCGGGGCCCTATCTGCCTGTGGCTTCAGTGCTGGTCATTAGGAAAAGCTTCTCCAAAAGAGTGGTCAGGCACTGGGAAGGGCTGCCCAGGGAGAATCACAGAAGCATGCAATGGCCTGGGTTGAAAAGGACCTCAAAGGTCATCTAGTTTCTATCCCCCTGCCATGGGCAGGGTCACCAACCACTAGACCAGGCTGCGCGGAGCCACATCCGGCCTGGCCTTGAATGCAGGCAGCTCTAAGTTTGTTCCATCTGCTTTGATAACCTGTCCTTCCAATGCAATTTGCACAGTCACGGCAGTTATTACCACCGGCGGAGTACAGATAGCTGCTTTTCCAGAATATTTGCTGCTTTCCGTTTTGCACAAGCGTTGCTCTTCCCTTCATAGCACACAGTTGCTGTAAGTCCAGCTTTTGTTCCCACTGGAAGGCAGTTGTTATATCAGCAGGATGCAGGGGTTAGCTTGGCTGAACAGGAACAGCCACAGCAGGCTAAGCTGTGCCAGGGGAAAATCGACATGCAAAGCACCTGAGCCATGTCTTATTTTCACGTGAAAATGTCATTTTCTGGGGGCAAAACCTGGTATTTCTGGGAGCAAACGTCACGTATTTCGGAGAAAAAAGGTATTTCAATGCCATATTTATGGGAGTAAGTGTCATACTGAGGAGTGTAAAGTAGTATTTTGTGGAGGAAATGAGAGGTATTTCTAAGAGGACTGGTGTTTCAGGGAGCAAACTCTTATTTTGGGGGGAAATGGTTATATATTTGTGGGAAAGCTGGTATTTCTGGGAGAAAAAGGCAAATTTGGGGAGGAAAAATGGTATTTCTGGGAGAAAATGTCACATACTTGGGAGAAAAATGGTATTTCTGTGAAAATATGTTGTGTTTTCGGTTGAAAATGTCATATTTGGTATTGTAATCTAGTATTTTCTGGAGAACACCTGAAGTATTTCTAAGAAAACTGGTATTTCTGGAAGAAAATGCCATAGTTTTGGAAGAAAAGATCACATTCACAATTGAAATGTGGTATTTCTGGGAGAAAAGGACATATTGTACAACCAACGAATATACAGATGTTATAATTAAGAAATATACAAGAGAGTTTGGCTAAGCAGGTCATCACACCAAAGAAGAATAGAAAGAGGAATTACCCTTGTCCTGGGCCCGCAGAGAAGACTCTAAGGGGAGCTGTCTCCACAAGAGACCCTTCCCCACTGCTAGTCAGCTCTTAAATGGGTCTAGGAGAGGTGCAGCCAGGCTCCAGCCCTTCCAGCAGCACAGCTGAATTGCTTTCACCTGTGCTCCCAGGGCTGACTCATTGCTCGCCCCAGGTGATCAATCAGAGTTTCAGGCCGTGATTCAGCAGTTCCCATACAGCTGCCCTGGGAGGGACCGGAGTCAGCGTTCCTGGAGGTGTTCAGGAAACACGGAGATGCGGTGCTGAAGGACACGGTTTAGTGGGAAATAGTGGTGGTAGGTGGGCGGTTGGATGGGATGATCTTGGAGGTGTTTTCCAGCCTTGGCGGTTGCGTGATTCTGTGTGTTTTGGTGCTAAGGATTTTGCCTCTCTGTTTCTAAGCAAAAGCACGAGACTCCTTGCTGTCTGCTCTTTATTGCAAGGTGGCAGCCAGCACGGGTTCATGAAAGGCAGGTCGTGCTTGACCGACCTCATCTCCTTCTTCGACTGGCTGCACCCTCAGGTGCTGAGGGAGCTGGTGGGGCTGATTGCTGAGCCGCTCTCGGCTATTATCAGCGCTCCTGGTTAACGGGAGAGGACCCAGAGGATTGGAGGCTTGCTGATGTGACTCCCATCTTCAAGAAGGGCCGTAGGGAGGATCCGGGGAACTATAGGCCTGTCAGCCTGACCTCGGTACCGGGGAAAGTAATGGAGCAAATCATCTTGGGTGAGATCGCACGGCATGCGCGTGGTGTCCAGGGGATCAGGCCCAGCCAGCACGGGTTCATGAAAGGCAGGTCGTGCTTGACCAACCTCATCTCCTTCTACGACACCATGAGGGAAAGGCTGTCGATGCAGTCTACCTGGACTTCAGCAAAGCCTTTGACATGGTCTCTCACAGTATCCTTCTGTGGAAACTGGCTGCCCGTGGCTTGGACAGTTTTACCCCCCGTTGGATAAGGAACTGGCTGGAGGGCCGTGCCCAACGGGTGGTGTTCAACGGAGTTAAGTCCAGCCGGCGACCCGTTTCAAGTGGTGTCTGTCCCCCAGGGGTCGGTGCTGGGGCCCATCCTGCTTAATATCTTTGTTGCCGACTTAGATGAAGGGATTGAGTGTACCCTGAGTACGTTTGCAGATGACACCAAGATGGGAGTGTGTGGATCTGCCTGAGGGGAGGGAGGCCCTTCAGAGGGATCCGGATAAGCTGGATCTCTGGGCTGAGGTGAATGGGATGAGGTTCAACAAGGCCAAGTGCCGGGTCCTGCACTTTGGCCACAACAACCCCATGCAGCGCTGCAGGCTTGGGGCTGAGTGGCTGGATGTGTGTGAAGAGGAAAGGGACCTGGGGGTGTTGGTTGATGTCTTATGAGGAAGTCTTATGAGGAGCGGCTGAGGGAGCTGGGATTGTTCAGCCTGGAGAAGAGGAGGCTCGGGAGAGTCCTCATTGCTCTCTATAAGTACCTGAAGGGAGGTTGCGATGAGGAGGGGTTGGCCTCTTCTCCCAGGCAACAAACAGGACCCAAGGAAACGGGCAGAAGTTGTACCAGAGGAGGTTTAGATAGACATTAGGAGAAACTTTTTCTCTCAGACGGTGGTCAGGCACTGGAATGGCTGCCCAGGGAGGTGGTGGAGCCGCCGTCCCTGGCAGTGCTGAATGAGGAGCTACGGGATCTGGTTTAGTGCTCGTGGTGGCAATGGTGATGGGAGGACGGCTGCACTGGATGATCTTGCAGGTCGTAGCCAACCTTGTGATTCTATGATCCTGGGACAGTTCCTCAGAGTACACTCCACCAGACTGGCCCTCTGCTGCCATCTGCTGCGTGGCAGCACAACGTGAAGCCCCAAAGCCCCTCGTGCCTTGAGATCGCTTGCTCCGGTGCTGGCCAGGCCGCTCCAAAGCAGCTGCTCTCGACGAGCGAGTGTTCAGTGCCAGAAGTCCAGTGCTCGGCTGCTCAGGGCAGCTCCTGCACAGGTCACGTTTCCGGGCCTCTGGCCTTCTCCTTCTTGCTTCTGAAACGTTCCCAGTCAGCCCACCTTGTTCTTGGAACAACGCTCGCGACAGCAGTGCTCAGAAGAGGCACCTGTTGCAGCCCCGAGCCAGGAGCCTTGGCTGTGACACAGCCTTTCCCACACACAGCTCTCCGGCTGAGCTGGGGCTCTGCTGAGGGCTGGGGAGGGGACAGCCCTGTGAAGTGGGGGCTCCTGGCAGCCCATCCCACGCCTCCTGGTGCCACATTCACCGCTGGGTACGAGCTGTCTGGGAGGAGCACGCCCGCGCCCTCTTAGAGATGGCCGGCCGAGTGCCTGCCGAGGGTGGGAGAGAGAAGCAACGTTTCAGGGGGTCGGGGGGCAGACTTTGGCTTCTCCTTTGCTTCTAAAGCCAGGGTTTGGATTTTCAATTGCAACATGGTACCTTAACAATCTGTTGGACACGGGACTAGTTTTTACTCAAAACGCAGTTGGCGAGGGAATGCAATTATTTCTATTAAATGCGGAGTTGTTTCTCCTGGGGCCTGAGTTTCAGGGATGGATCCTGTTCAGTGCACCAATGACCAGAACAGTGCAACAAAGGACCATCTTCTGCCAGACCTTTCTTGCACTTTCCTCCATCTTTTTTCCATGTGGTTTGACAACCGATGGATTTCTGTACAAGAAGAGAGACTCTTCTCAAATAATAGGTCAGTTCTTTTCCCTCATGCGTAGCCCCGGGGTGGCTTCAGGTCAGAACGCTGAGGGAAGGCAGCCATTTCTCTGCCTCCCTTTATCCCTTCCCTACAAGTCGCCCAGCTGCAGTGTTTTGCCCCTAAGCTATGCCAGCGCCTCACAGAAAGCCCTTCTCTTCCCACCAGGGATCTGAAGGAGCAGCGAGCTGGAAGGAAACAGTCTCCTCTTGGCCCAGGCCCAGCCTCACGCATAGCTACGGCTTTCAAATGCTGCCAAATCCTGGGCTTTGCTGTGCTCTGTGTGCCAGCAGAAGAGAGCGTGACTTGGGAAAATGAGGAACTCGAGATCCCAAGGCTGCAAGGAATGTAGTCTGCCAGAGCCAAGGGGTCTTGGAAGGAAGAGTCCCCATTGTCCCTCTCCCTCTGCTTTTCTTCAAGGAGACGGCACTGTCTCGCTGCCATTATCAGAGCAAGGGGAGGTTCTTTTGATGTATGTACAGCTGACGGAGAGATGAAGACACAACGGGTTAGATGTTAGCCCGTCCAGTTTATTACAAATCCAAGTTGTTCAGGGAGATGGGGAAGACGGGCGATAGAAAAGATGGGAAATAAAAGCAAGCAGTCTCTGTAGCAAGCAGGAGAGAGACAGTCACCACCACGGGTCCAGCTTGGTTCGTAGTTCAGACCTTGATGTTCAGTAGTGATGGGTCAGCAGGGGTTGTTGTTCGGTTGATGACACGGCAACTGTACAAACTTATAAGTAAGCCCAAAAGGGGCCACAAAAGAGAGTCAGCTCTCTTTGGAGTGACAGTTCAAATCCAAAGTGGTCGAGTCAGCTGTCTTTGGAGCGGCAGCTTCTGGCTTTGGGATCTCAGCAGAAACTCCTTTCTTCCCATCTCCCGGGCCTCGCAAGCAGGTCAGAGGAAGCATGGAGGTGCCCACCTGCATCCTGTTTCTCACTGAATACGATGGTGGTGTTCCCCAGTTCTCCCATACCAAGCTGGAGTTTTTGGTCGCAGGCCAGATCTTCAGCCAGTAAACACTCCTGAGCAATCTCTTCCAAAGGCAAACAGCTCCAAAGAAATGCTTTCAAATGTAAAATTGCCCACCAAGTGATGTTGGTTGCCACACCCACCTCTCATCTCCTAGATTAAGTCAGAGTTTTATGGCAAGAAGTGCCTCAGAAAGCAAACTGCGAGCCAAAACCACAGAAGGGTTGAGACAGGCACCCAGGGATGGCAGAGATGGGAACTGTGCACCTGTTTTGCAGCCTCAGGTGGAGCTCTGCTTCTCCTGGGCTCCCCATGCCCTGGTCAGCGTGGACAGGACATCCCCCGCCTGGGGAGCCCCGCTTTGCTCTTTGGTGGCTGACTCTGCATAGATCTGATCCCCTTGTGTGTCAGTGGCACCGCAGCAGGGACGTTGCAGGTGCGCTCCTCGGGCAGGCTGGTCTCGGAGCTGGAGGACCATAGGGCTGCCAGCGGTGTTTGTTGCAGGGCTGGGGCTCTGCGGTGCTTTCTGAGCTTGGCCTGTGCCTTTTCTGTCACTCCTGCTCTAGTGGGGGCTTTCACCGCACCGTGTTCTTCTTTGCCACGTGGAGGTTGCACTGCCTGTGCTGGACGCATCCCTGTCGCTTTGCTTTTGGTGGAGCATTTTCCCTTCTTTTTTTTCTGAGGCTGCTTTTTGGCAGAAGACGCCCCCGAGACCGCTGGCAGCTGACTGAAAGGACAGAGTGGGAGGGGTCTGCCTGAGTGGGTGACAGCTTTGGGGCTGAATACTGCAACCCCGAGCCAGGACCCTTGGCTGCAACACAGCCTTCCCCACACACAGCTCTCGGGTTGCGCTGGCTCCCGGCAGCCCCATGCCAGCCCTCCATGTGCTGCATTCAGCGCCGCTGGGCCACCCTGAACAGTGACTGTGTGGGGCTGGGCAATGGGCTCTTGCTGGGTCGGGGAAACAGCCCGTGCAGATCCCACCCTGAGCCTGCAGTCTCACCTGGTCTTCTTCTTGATATCGCTTGTTCTCTTCTCGGGCTGTTTTTCCACCAGAAAGGTGACATGGATCCAGCTGGGGAGGGGTGGAAATTCCTCTGGAATTAGGAAGGAGAGATCTCATCAGAGGAGACTGACTGTCAATCAACCTGCTGAGACGCAGGGGTGCTCAGGCGTGTCCCAAAGCACCCGCGAGGGCTGCTCTGTTCCCCTCGCAGATGCAGAGACCGCGGGACCTTTGTGCGTCGTGCCCAGCTCGTCCTCTCCGGGGTGCAGCTGTGTTTTGGGAGTGCATTAGTGACATTTGCTTTGGGAAAGAGGAGCTGAGTGTGCAAGCTAGGAGGGGTTACCCTGTTTGCATCCAGCGTGTGTGCGCAGTGCCGATAAACATACCTGCTTTTATCACTCCTTTGTGGTTATGGAGTTTCTGCAAGTCAGCTGGAGTTATGATTGTGTTTGAGGTTCAGGTTGGAGTTGTGGTTATGGTTGGGATGTGGTTTGCTTTGGGGCTGTGGTTGCTCTTAGGGTTGGCGTTAGTGTGGCAGTGAGGAGCAGAATGCAAACACCTCCAAACACTTTGGACTGGCACTACTCCCTCCATATCCTCCGGAACCACTGGCGTGACGCTCTGCCCCTAGGCCTGGTGGGTGGCACATCTTCCATCTGGCTGAGGATCAGCAGTGTCTGCTGCACCAGGCAGCGCACGGCAGGCTCGCTGTCTCCCTTGGCACCCTGCAGGGCTGCAATGGAGCGGGGCTGTGTCACCACGTGGGCCCCACACGGCGCTTCCTGGGGTGTGGGGCAGCGGGGGGGACGGCTCACCTTTACGGATATCCAACACCATCTCCCGGTTCTCATTCTTCAGCTGTCGCCCCAGCATCCCTGCACACACAGTCACTGTCAACACTCGCCCGGCCCCATGGTGCCCGGGGACCCCACAGTGCCCAGGGACCCGCACGGTGACCCCAGGGACCCCCATGAGGCCCCAAAGATCTCCAGAAACCCCACAGTGCCCCAATAGCGTTCCCATCAGCTCCAGAGACCCTACAGTGTCCCAGGGACCCTAGGGTACCCCAATGACCCCCATGATGCCCCAACTGCCCCCAAGGACCGATGGTGCCCCAACGACCCCCAGAGACCCTACACAATGCCCCAGTGAACCCCATAATGCCCCAATGATCCCAGAGTTGCCTCAGTAACACCCAAGAACACCATCGGTTCCCCCAGGGCCTCCCCTGCGCAGTGAACCCACAGCATTCAGATGGGGGTGGGGGCAGAGGGATGGGGACGCATCGGGACCGGGACTCACCCAGGAAGCGCACGGCCGCCTCCCTCACAGCTGCCTGGGGGCTGTGCAGATGCAGCACGGTCTGCTTGAGGTACTGCTCCGCATCTCTGTCCTTCTTCTGAAGCTGCAGAGAACAGCACGATGGAGGATGCACCCACAGAGCTGCCGCCCTCCCTTTCTGCCGGAGCAGGGCTGGTCCCGGGGTGGGGGAGAGGGGTTGAAAGGTGAGGATCCTTACCAGGCAGTCAGCGATCATCCAGATCTCCCGTTCACTGGCCGAGCGTTGCAGTTCCTGCCAGCCCAGGAACTTGGCAGCATGGATCAGAGCATTCTGAGCAGCCTGGGGGACAGCAACAGAGTTGGGGGGGGTGTCAAGAGAGCCTGGGGGTCACCACCATCCCCACCCTGGGGTGGCACCACAGATGGTCTCGGCCCGCAGGGTCTGGGGGAACGGCAGGGGGGATCTGGGAGGGCTTTCCTAAGCTTAATGACTGTATGGGCGGGTGTGGAGGAGTAGGGGAACTGGGAGGACTGTATGGGTGCATATAAAGGGGCGGATCTGATATCCAGGAGGGCTGTATGAGTGAACAAGGGACAGAGATCAGGGAGGACTGTATGGGAGGGCGTGGAGGGGGGTTGCTGGTCAGACCCGGTGACCTCAGAGGCCTTTCCCAGCATTCACAATGCAGTGAATCAGCTGGGTGGGCTGCGGTCACGCCAGGTGACCCCACGACCCCGTGATCCCATGAGCTGCGCCCACCTGGGCCACGTTGGAGATGTCCTCATTCATGTGGATGAATAGTGGCACCAGACTCCTCTCCGCCTGTGGCAGCAGCTGCTTCCTGCCTGGCGCCTCCAGCAGCACCGCAAAGAGCTCCATGGAGCGCCAGCGCACCTCTGCGTTGTCCTGGAAGGGGACACACACGGGGAGCGGTGCTGAGCTCTGCACGGTGCGGAGGGTGTTGGGTGCTCCCTGCTGCCCCGCAACCCTCACCTCGTTGAAGCAGGACAGCAGCTGCACGGCCAGCTGGCCGAGCACACCTCGGATGCTGGCGGGGTGCTGTGCAAGGATGCCCCGCAGCAGACACGTGGCCTGCAGTTTGACATCAGCCCGCACATCCTGCAGCCACAGCAGCACGTCGGGCAGCAGAAGCTGCATCCTCCCTGCGTAAAGGTTCTGCAGCCCGCGCAGCGCCAGCTCTCTGCTCTCGCGTCGTTCGCTGTGGATGTATTTCCTGAAGATCTTCTCTGTGCGGGCGTCATCCTTCCGGTGCCCCAGGCAGCTCCACATCTGTGATGAGTGGCAGTCAGCAGGCAGGAGGGGACTCAGCCCCACATCCCCCCGAGGGGACCCCCGCACCATCCCCACACCCACCTCAAAGTAGAGTGCCATGGCCGGGACCTCCCTCCACTGCAGCTGGTGGTACTGCAGCAGCTTCTGCAGGTGGGTGAAGATGCGGCTGCACTGGCTCCGGCATTTCCTCAGCATCACCCTGTGGGATGGGGGGAGAGCTGAGCGCATGTTGGAGGACTGATCCCACCAGGTCCAGGCTGGGGGGGGGACTGGAACACCTCTCCTGCTCCACAGTGTGCTCTTCCATGTGCACACCTCACCTTGGCACCCCTGAGCACTCCCCATCTTGATCCCTACTTATTTCAGGAGGGCAGCACGTGGGGCAGTGCATGGGGCACCATGTGAGGCAGTGTGTGGGGCAGTGTGGGGCAGCACAAGGAGGGGGTTGGGGCCGTACTTGGCAAGGAAGTGCAGGCCATTCCGCCACCTGCCAGCACCCAGCAGCTCTGCCCACAGGTCATGGGCCTCCATGGAGAACGCCAGGTTGTCCATATCAGTGCACAGCAGCAAAAGGCGCGCCGTCTCCACCACCATCCTGCATGGAAATGGGGCAGTGTGGGATCACGGGTCAGCGCGGGGCTGGGAGTCAGTGTGGGTGGTGCCGCCGGGTCAGCGCGGCACGGCGGTGTTACCTGATGGCACAGGTGGGTGCAGTTGGGCGGAATGGCTCCTCCGTGATGGCGGCGACCTCCAGCGGACCGAGCTCCCCGGAGGACACCAACTGGATGATGAGTGCCACAAAGAGCTCCGGGAAGAGCAGTCGCACCTGCGGGCCGTACTCCAGGTACTGCAGGAGCTCATGCAGCGCCGTGGCCGCCTGCGGAAAGCACCCAGACCGCGCTCAGCTCTGAGCTGCTCCACCGGGTTGGGGGAGGGGGGAGGGAGTGTTCCCGGGAGACCCTCAAACTCACGGCCAGGGTAAGGGTGCCGATCTCGGTCTCCTGGCCCAGCGGTGCGATCTCCAGCAGGTGCAGCAGCTCCTGCACCATCTTTGGCACCACGTCCACCGAGGACAGCGCCAACTCCCACAGCTCCCATATGTCCCTGCGGCACAGAGCCATCCTCAGCGGGAGCCCCTCTAAGAGTGGGGTGGGGTCCCTCTCTGTTTAGGCTGGGGGTCCTTCTATGAGTGGGGTGAGGGTCTCTCTAGGTGTGGGCTGAGGATTCCTCTCCGCATCGGCTGAGGGTCCCTATCTATCCATGTGTGGTGGGCATCCCTCTCCACATGGCGTGGTCTCCCTCTGTGTGTGGAGTGGGGGCTTCTCTCCGCTTGGGATGGGGGTCCCTATCCACGTGGGGTGGAGGTCCCTGTCCTTGTGGGGTGGAGGTCTCTCTCTACAGGGGGTGGGGGCAGCGCACTTGTCACAGGTGGGGGAGCAGTGCAGCAGGCTGAGTGTCACTGCACGAGGGTTGGCGGCGGCCAGCCAGGGGAGGGTGTCACGGATGTGCTTCAATGCCTTCTCCTCTGTGATCAGCTTCCTGCTCCTGTGGATGGCTGTCACGATGCGCTGCACCTGGAAGGGTCATGGGGACAGCAGAACTTCACTCCAGGTGTCCCCAAGAGGGGCCAAGCACCCTGAAGTCTCCAATCAGACCTGTGCCATGCAAGACAACCCAAGCCAACGCAGCCTTCCAGCACCCAACCCAACCCAACCCCACTCTAACCATCATGACCCAACCCAACACAAACCCAGCCCCCAGCAAACCCAACCCCACCCCACCCCACCTACCATCCAGCACCCATCACCCAACCTAAACCCAACATCCAGTACCCAACACAAACTCAACGCCCAGGACTCAACCCAACTCCAACCCAACTCCCAGCCTCCAAGTCAACCCCACCCCTTATGGGCTCAGCCCCCTGGCAAGCAGCTGCCGGTTGCTCACATCGTTGGGCGTAGGCTTGAAGTCAACCATCAGCACATCCATCATGGTGGAAGCAACCTGGGTGTTGTAGTTGCTGCAGTCCTTCATGGCCTGCAGCGCCAGGAGGATGAGGTCGGTTCTCTCCGATGAGTGGAAGTGCTTTGCGAAGCGCTGGGAGGAACAAACGCAGAGGGGGGGAGGAACGTCAGCCGTGTTCCCCCCAACCCCACAGACCCTGTGGCCACGAGTCCTGGTGCGGCGATCCCTCCTCACCAGCAAAACGTCCGAGGTGTTGGTGGTCCAGGTGAGGGAGAATTCGTGGTCATCTTCCCACTGCTCCTGTTTCCCCGGCTCATCTGGCTGCGCTTCCCAGCCTGGAAAGGAGAGTGAGCCCTGCAGGGAGCTGGACAGCTGCCCCCACCCCGAGCGCGGGGCCCTGGGGCACAGCTCCCCAGTGCCATGGGGTTCTTCACTGCTCTGAGCGGCAGCTGACACAGCGCCATCCATGCTCGGCCCCGTGGGACGTCTGCAATGGATGGAGGCAGTAAGCGGCCATCTGCTTACGGCTTCTCCACAGGATAAATTTGTAGAGGTGATGGAGAGCGCTCAAAGCACAGCGGTGCGTTTTGTCCTCCGCGCAGCACAGGATGAGGCTTCCCACCAGCTGCCCCAGCACGGGCAGGCGGAACTCGTCATAGCTGATGGATCTGGATTGTCCCGAGGAGTGATGGGGCTGTGCGTGGAGAGCAGAATGTTGAGTGCACGCCCAGAGAGGGGAGAGCGGGGAAAAGGAGGGACAACGACCCCACGCTGTGGGGGTCGGGCCTTACTCTCTCCTGGCAGTAATGCGCCAGTGAATGGCACAGCTTCCAGATGTGCCCCACTACCCTCTGGCGTGCAACTGAGTTCTGCATGGAGGTGAAGGGCAGCAGCACCTGTGGGAAGAGGAGCTGTTGCTCTGCGCTGCGACCCCCCGGATCAGCCCAGAAGGTTTT
Organism: Chrysolophus pictus; assembly: GCA_037305975.1. NCBI lineage: Eukaryota > Metazoa > Chordata > Aves > Galliformes > Phasianidae > Chrysolophus > Chrysolophus pictus. The sequence continues at coordinate 1,379,234 of CM074605.1, forward strand.
TGGGATGGTGGGGATGGCGGAGGAACGCCCCTCCTCTGTGCGGCTCCCGCAGGCACAGCTCACCTGGAAGACGTTTTTCAACTCCTCTCCAATGCTGGCAGTGGGGTGGACGAACACCAGTGTGTGCAGCATGTCATCCAGAGCTCTGAGAGTCTGCAGCATGGACAGAGTGGGGAGAGATCAGAGGGGAGGAGGACGGGGAGTGCACGGCAAGACCCTGTCCTGCAAGGCGGGGAGGCCCTGCAGCTCCCCAGCACCCACCTTGGAGTAAAGGTTTATGTCCAGGTCCTGCTCCGAGGGAAGCAGGAGGATGCTCTGGAAGCACACAGCAAAGAGAGGGATCTTCTCCTCCAACGCCCCCTCCACCTTGCTGCAGAAACAAGGACGGCGGAGCTGAGAGCGCTGCGCTGCGGGACGGGGAGTGGACCCCCCCATGGGCAGCACTCCGCAGAGCGGGGGGCAATGCCGGGAAGAGCCCCCTTCTCCATGGGGATGTGTGGGGCAGAGGGAGTCCTGAGAGCTGCTGTGCTGGGTGTGGGTTGGGGTTGGGGTTGGGTTTAGGTTTGGGATTAGGGCTAGGGCTAGGGTTTAGGTTGTGGTTAGTGTTAGGCTTAGGCTTAGGGTTAGGATTAGGGCCAGGTTACAGTCAGTGTTAGAGCTGAGGCCCAGCAGGGCTGCAGGACTCCCTCGGCCCTGTGGCCAGCCCCAGTGGGGGAGAGCAGCAGCCCGGTACCGCCAGGATCGTCCCCTGGGGCTGCGGGGCCATACAGGCAGTGTGGGGCCATCCGAATGCTGCGGGGCCATCCCGGCAGCAGTGGGGCAGTACCTGAGGGCGGTGATGGTGGTTATGGCTTGCAGCCGCAGTTCAGAGCTCAGCTTTTCGTGCGGCTCCTCTGCCAGCAGCACCTGTAGCACAGCGGGATGGCACCGGGCACTCAGTGCTCGCAGCGCCGGGAGGAGCGGAGCCGCCCACTGCCCCCCCTCGAGCACCCACCGCCCCTCACCGTGATGTTCTCCACAAGATCGTTCCGGCGGCAGAAGATGCGCAGTTCCTGCGCCGTGTTCCTCTCCGCTGTGGTGTTGCAGATGGTGCGGATGCTCTGCAGGAACTTCATCTTCTGCTCCTCATTCTGAGGCTGTCAGAGAGTGGGGGGAGCGTGAGCAGGGGGGCCAGGGGAGCACAGCCCTCCTGCAGCTGAAATGGGCCCGGGGGGACAATGGGGCACCGCCGCGATGGCAGCGGCCGCAGTCACCTCTGTTCTCCGGACAAAGGCCTCAATGTTGTCCATCGCGTAACGCTCCACGGCACACACGGGCATCTCAGAGGTGTCCAAGCGGGGAGCTGGAATTGGGAGTGCAGGCGGGTTGGAATTGGAGTTGGGATTGAGGTTGGGGTTGGGATTCAGGTTAGGGTTGGGGTTGGGGTTAGCGTTAGGATTGAGGTTGGGGTTGGGGTTCAGGTTAGGATTGAGGTTGGGGTTGGGGTTCAGGTTAGGATTGAGGTTGGGGTTCAGGTTAGGGTCAAAGTTGGAGTTGAGGTTGGGGTTGGGTTTGGGGTTAGGTTTAGGGTTAGGAGGGGGCTCTGCCCTCTGCCGCCCCACGCAGCCCCCGCACCGTGCAGAGGGCGCTCCCCCCCCAGTCCTGCGGGGACCCTCACTCACCGGGCGGCACAACAGTGGGCTCCGGGGGGGGTTTGCCCTTCTCCTTGGCCTCCGCGGGGCGGGAGGGCTTTCTCTCCTCCATCGCAGAGGATGAGGGCTGAGGTGGGGGACCGGCCATGGCCTGGGCAGCCACGGGCGGCAGGAAGCGCTGCGGCTTGGCCTGAGGGGCGGTTTGCACCGCAGGTCTGCTCGCGTGCTGTCCCATCAGAGTCCTGACGGAAAGTGAGGGGCACAGCGCTGGCACTGCTGGACCTGTGGGGCACGGGGACGCGTCACAATGGGCCCCACTGTGACTCACTGCCCCGCCCGCGTGGGGCCCCGGCAGCGCTCAGCTCTGCTCACGGCTGCTCAGTTCCCCAGTCTGCGCTGAGGAATGGATTTCTCACTGCAATTATTTTATTAAGTCATTAAAAAAGAGGGCAACGGAAGCACAAAACTCAGAAATTGGAAATGTGTGCTTGGGGTTGGGGTTAGGATTATAGTTGGGGTTGGGGTTCTGGTTCGGGTTCTGGTTGTGGTTGGGGCTGGGATTCTGGTTGGGGTTCTGGTTGGAGTTAGGGGTTAGTTGTTGGTTGGGGTTGGGGTTTGCTTTGGGGTTGTGGCTGAGTTATGGCTGTGGTTGGTGTTAGGGGTTTGTGTTGTGAATCACAGAACCATAGAATCACAAGGTCGGAAAGGACCTGCAAGATCATCCAGTGCAGCCGTCCTCCCATCACCATTGCCACCACGAGCACTAAACCAGATCCCGTAGCTCCTCATTCAGCACTGCCAGGGACGGCGGCTGCACCACCTCCCTGGGCAGCCATTCCAGTGCCTGACCACCGTCTGAGAGAAAAAGTTTCTCCTAATGTCTATCTAAACCTCCTCTGGTACAACTTCTGCCCGTTTCCTTGGGTCCTGTTTGTTGCCTGGGAGAAGAGGCCAAACCCCTCCTCATCGCAACCTCCCTTCAGGTACTTATAGAGAGCAATGAGGACTCTCCCGAGCCTCCTCTTCTCCAGGCTGAACAATCCCAGCTCCCTCAGCCGCTCCTCATAAGACTTCCTCATAAGACATCAACCAACACCCCCAGGTCCCTTTCCTCTTCACACACATCCAGCCACTCAGCCCCAAGCCTGCAGCGCTGCATGGGGTTGTTGTGGCCAAAGTGCAGGACCCGGCACTTGGCCTTGTTGAACCTCATCCCATTCACCTCAGCCCAGAGATCCAGCTTATCCGGATCCCTCTGAAGGGCCTCCCTCCCCTCAGGCAGATCCACACGCTCCCATCTTGGTGTCATCTGCAAACGTACTCAGGGTACACTCAATCCCTTCATCTAAGTCGGCAATAAAGATATTAAGCAGGATGGGCCCCAGCACCGACCCCTGGGGGACAGACACCACTTGAAACGGGTCGCTGGCTGGACTTAACTCCGTTGAACACCACCCGTTGGGCACGGCCCTCCAGCCAGTTCCTTATCCAACGGGGGGTAAAACTGTCCAAGCCACGGGCAGCCAGTTTCCACAGAAGGATACTGTGAGAGACCATGTCAAAGGCTTTGCTGAAGTCCAGGTAGACTGCATCGACAGCCTTGCCCTCATCTACCAGTCTGGTCTCCCAGTCGTAGAAGGAGATGAGGTCGGTCAAGCACGACCTGCCTTTCATGAACCCGTGCTGGCTGCCACCTTGCAATAAAGAGCAGACAGCAAGGAGTCTCGTGCTTTTGCTTAGAAACAGAGAGGCAAAATCCTTAGCACCAAAACACACAGAATCACACAACCGCCAAGGCTGGAAAACACCTCCAAGATCGTCCCATCCAACCGCCCACCTACCACCACTATTTCCCACTAAACCGTGTCCTTCAGCACCGCATCTCCGTGTTTCCTGAACACCTCCAGGAACGCTGACTCCGGTCCCTCCCAGGGCAGCTGTATGGGAACTGCTGAATCACGGCCTGAACCTCTGATTGATCACCTGGGGCGAGCAATGAGTCAGCCCTGGGAGCACAGGTGAAAGCAATTCAGCTGTGCTGCTGGAAGGGCTGGAGCCTGGCTGCACCTCTCCTAGACCCATTTAAGAGCTGACTAGCAGTGGGGAAGGGTCTCTTGTGGAGACAGCTCCTCTTAGCGTCTTCTCAGCAGGCCCAGGACAAGGGTAATTCCTCTTTCTATTCTTCTTGGTGTGATGACCTGCTTAGCCAAACTCTCTTGTATATTTCTTAATTATAACATCTGTATATTCGTTGGTTGTACAATATGTCCTTTTCTCCCAGAAATACCACATTTCAATTGTGAATGTGATCTTTTCTTCCAAAACTATGGCATTTTCTTCCAGAAATACCAGTTTTCTTAGAAATACTTCAGGTGTTCTCCAGAAAATACTAGATTACAATACCAAATATGACATTTTCAACCGAAAACACAACATATTTTCACAGAAATACCATTTTTCTCCCAAGTATGTGACATTTTCTACCAGAAATACCGTTTTTTCCTCCCAAAATTTGCCTTTTTCTCCCAGAAATACCAGCTTTCCCACAAATATATAACCATTTCCCCCCAAAATAAGAGTTTGCTCCCTGAAACACCAATCCTCTTAGAAATACCTCTCATTTCCTCCACAAAATACTACTTTACACTCCTCAGTATGACACTTACTCCCATAAATATGGCATTGAAATACCTTTTTTCTCCGAAATACGTGACGTTTGCTCCCAGAAATACCAGGTTTTGCCCCCAGAAGATGACATTTTCACGTGAAAATAAGACATGGCTCAGGTGCTTTGCATGTCGATTTTCCCCTGGCGCAGCTCAGCCTGCTGTGGCTGTTCCTGTTCAGCCAAGCTAACCCCTGCATCCTGCTGATATAACAACTGCCTTCCAGTGGGAACAAAAGCTGGACTTACAGCAACTGTGCTATGCAGGGAAGAGCAACGCTTGTACAAAACGGAAAGCAGCAAATATTCTGGAAAAGCAGCTATCTGTACTCCGCCGGTGGTAATAACTGCCGTGACTGTGCAAATTGCATTGGAAGGACAGGTTATCAAAGCAGATGGAACAAACTTAGAGCTGCCTGCATTCAAGGCCAGGCCGGATGTGGCTCCGCGCAGCCTGGTCTAGTGGTTGGTGACCCTGCCCATGGCAGGGGGATAGAAACTAGATGACCTTTGAGGTCCTTTTCAACCCAGGCCATTGCATGCTTCTGTGATTCTCCCTGGGCAGCCCTTCCCAGTGCCTGACCACTCTTTTGGAGAAGCTTTTCCTAATGACCAGCACTGAAGCCACAGGCAGATAGGGCCCCGGGGCCTGAAGCCACATCCATGTAGAGTATTCTGGGGCTACAGGGGGCTTTGAGGGGATAATGGGGGGCTGTAGGGTATTATGGGGCTATAGGAGGCTTGGGGCGGGGGGGGAGTTGGGGGTTCTGTAGGGTATTATAAGGCTATAGGGGGCTTAGAGAGGGTATAGGGGTGTTGTAGAGTAATGTGGGGTTATAGGGGTCTGTGGGGGTATATAGGGGGACTGTAGGATAAAATGGGGCTAAAGGGTTCTGAGAGGGTATATAGGGGGTCCTGCAGGGTCACAGAGTTGTGGGGTTGCTTGGGGATATGCACTGGTATGGAGTCAGATGGGGTTCTGGGTCACAATGATGGGGTCAGATGGGATGGTAGGGTCACATGGGGTTCTATGGTGGGGATGATGTTGGCAAGGATCCCAGAGTTCTGGAGCCACATGGGGCTGCAGTGTGATGGGGGCAGGCAAGGTCAGGGAGTCGCAGGGTCATGTGGGGCTATGGTTCACGCGGGGCTCTGGGTCACATGCAGCCATGGGGTCATGCACCTACAGGGTTATGTGGTCATCTTGGGGTATGGCTCATGTGGAGTAATGGCTCATGGCCCCACCTTTGGGCCACAGGGACCCCCAGGCTCCTCTCAGAAAGAAATGAAACCACTCCAACACCACCCCACGCCCCCCTTTTTACCTCAAACCACTCCCCACATCCCCCCATTCCCCCTATATCCCCATACAACCCCATACCCCAGTGTCCCACCTGCAGCCCACATCTTGCCTTCTCCTGAAATGCATTTTGTTCCTGCAGGCTGCGTGCCCAATATCCTCCAATGGCCCTATATCCTCCATAGCCCCCGACAGAGCCTTATAAGCCCCCCTCAGATCCATTACACCTCCCCTTCAGCCAGCTTGGGACCTCACAGAGCCCCACAGTTCCCAACAGAACCTCATGTCCCTAACTGGGCTCTCAGTGAAGCCCCCTATATCCTCCCTCGGACATCCCTTATCTCTTCCAGTCCCCCCTGGTATCTCACAGACCCCCACAGTCCCTGACAGGACCCCCATCATCGTCCCAGGACCCCCATAGCTCATCTGGAGCTCTGGTGCTGACCTTGGTGTCCTCAGTGAGCTGTGCTGCAGTGCTGCACCCTGAGCCCCTGTGCAGTGCTGCAAATCCCAGGGCAGTGGGCACTGCTCTGCGTGTCACCGCCCGGCCCAGGAACACCACCCCTGCGCTGTCTGTGAAAGTCTTTTCTTTGCTCCTGGCACATCTTCCATCTCCAGAGCACACGAGGAGTGTCCCTCAGACTGCAGCTCCGGGTTAACCCTGCAGCGTCCAAACGAGGAATCCCACAGCAACCCGCATCTCAGGATGGGGCTACAGCTGTGCCCCAGTGCCTTCATTAAAGAGAGGAGAATGAAGGAGCATAGCGGAGCATCTTTCCTCCTGACATTTCCTACTGTCTGCATGTTGGCTGTGCCATGCAACCAGCATTTGGTCACAGAGCTGTGAGTGAGGTACGTGTGTATACAGGGGTGTGCAGAGATCATAGAACACAGAATCATAGAATGGCCTGGGTTGAAAAGGACCACAGTAATCATCGAGTTCCAACCCCCTGCTATGTGCAGAGTTGCCAGCCAGCAGCCCAGGCTGTCCAGAGCCACATCCAGCCTGGCCTTGAATGCCTCCGGGGATGGGACATCCACAGCCTCCTTGGGCAACCTGTTCCAGTGCATCACCACCCTCTGTGTGAAAAATTTCCTCCTAATATCCAACCTAAACCTCCCCTGTCTCAGTGTAAAACCATTCCCCCTTGTCCTATCACTATCCATCCTTGTAAACAGCCGTTCCCGCTCCTGTCTATACGCTCTCTTCAAGTACTGGAAGGCCACAGTGAGGTTTCCCCAGTTTCTTCCTTGTCTTCTCCAAGCTAAACAAGCCCAGGTCCCTCAACCTTTCCTCATAGGAGAGGTGCTCCAGCCCTCCGATCATCTTAGAGGTGGTGCTGAACATCAATGCGTGCATTGCACATGGGTGTGTGCAGGGTGTTTTCACAGCAGTTAGTTTTGCATGGCATGTGCACATGGCTGTGTGCAAGGCTGCAGCTGCGCTCGTGTCTTCATGCACGTTGGTGTGCAAAGGGATGGGTTTGCACACGTGTGTGTGTGTGCATGAACATGGTTGTGTGCATCAAGGCCTTGGCACAGGGCTGTGTGGCTTTGCACACATTTGCATGCACGTGGATGGAGAGTGCACACAGAGCTGTGCAAGGATGTACTTGCATGTGTGTGTGAGTGCACAGGTATGTGTGCAGGGAAGTCCTTGCATGTGGGTGTGCGGTTCTGCACACGTATGTGCACACAGATGTGTGAGCAAGGGAGCAGCGGAGGTTCCTGGGAACAGGAGATTCCTGGGAGAGGCAGAACTCTCACGAGAGTGCTGGAGAGCACAGGGCTGGGAAGCACAGCTCCGCAGCACTGCGCTCTGCACAACAGCCTGCAGGATGGCACTGGTAGAACCAGGACACAGCGTCATACCAGGCGCTCCAAAGGAAACAGTTCCATCCCAGCCAAAACAGGGACAGGCAGGTAGGCACTGGGGAGGGCTGCACGACAGAGGGACGCCTTCTGATGCCACATCAGCAGAGCCTGGAGTGCTGTCTGTAAGCAGAACAGTGCCAGGATGGCAGCTTGGTGGTCCTAAGCTGCAGAGATGCTGCTGTGGGCCAACAATGTGTCATTTTTAGAGAAAACACCGTCCTTTTGGTGAACTTTGCACATTACACACTCATTATAAAAGTAAAAAAACACTCAGTGCTGGGAAACTCAGCAATCTCTATGGCATTGTTCTCTCGCTTAGCACGCTCGTGGCCAGGCTTTGTTACTCACAGCTCTTTGCACGTGCTCTGCAGACAGTCTGTTTGTGGGCAGTGCAAAGGACTGCTGCCTCCACTGCATCAATAGACGGCAGCATTCACTGATGGAGCTGTGGGAGCGCCACGAGACTGTTGGAAATATCCAAATAATTTGTCAGGATGGTATCTCTGATAAAGCAGATTTTATTCGCAATTGCAATGGCAGGCCTCCTGCAAGCAGGAGAGCACGCAGAAAAAAAGCGTTACATCTTTTATGCACTATTTCTCAACGCTCATCTCTTTCTCCCCTGGTTCCTCATTGGCTGAATACTGCAGGTTCACAATCTTCCCGACATTCAACTAAACATACAGGTACTGGATAAACATCAATTTTTGCTAGCTAAGCATATATCACTAATTGGCTAAGTTCTCACACTTGCTCACTCAACACTCGGTCACAGTTTCTGGACATCTGCTCGTCCTTACATCGAGATAAGCTTGGAAGGAGGATGGGGGGAGTATCTTGATGCCTGCCTGTTGCATCCCAACCTAACCACAGAGCAAGGCAAGACAGCCTTGTGTAGAGGCCCCGGCTTCTCTGATGTTTGTCAAGTCTGTTTTTCTTTTGCTGAGGGTCTCCTATCCAAACAGAATAGCCCTACAACATGCTTTCTAGTCCATAATACTATACCTATGCTATTTGAAACACTTAAGAACTACTGCAGTTTTGCAAGCGAGAATTGATCACACAATTCAGCAACTGTATTTCTAGAGTATGTTACTAACAGTATGGTATTTCTACTTTTTCACATCAGCTATCTCTAAGGACAAGTTACAAAATACAAGTACATTGTACTCTACTTCTTCAGATAAATTCCCCCTTTTTAATATCTAAGCAGAAACAACATTCCATTCCTACAAGATGAATAACGAGGAGGTGGTGCAGCAGTGCTGCTGGACAGATCAGGCCGTGTGCTCTTTGTCAATCTCTAATTGTGACTGTTTTTTATTGACTGCATCCAAAGGTGGAGTGCCGAGTTGGGCGGCACTCGCAGCGCTGCCCTGTAACGCCGCGCACTGCAGCCGCTGCCTTCTGACGCTCTGCCTCTCAGTCCTTCAGCTGCAGCTTCTGCATCATCTCCACAAGGCCGTTCACTGCGGAGGACTGGAAAGAAACAAAGCGAGTGTAGAAACAGGGCACCGCTTCCCTCGGGAAATCTCTGTCATGTCTGACAGACGGAGGCCTGGGAACAACAAGAGCCGTGTCTGTGCTCACCAAGGACTCACCTCCGCACGTGCAGCAGCAGCTCTCAGAGAAGCCCTCTTCAGTTCTACTCTCCTCTCTTTCCGTCGTTGTCTTCTTGCTATGAGACAAGAAAAAAGACGAATTCATTTGGTCAACAGCAAACCTGCAGATACACAGGTACCATAAAAGCAGACGGCAGAAAAAAGACAAAGGAAATGTGACCAAGAATGACATTTCCAGTGGGACGTGCAGAAGACCATCACGGAGCTAACGGAAAGAAACGGGGTTACACATTCTGGCACCTCGCTGCCTTTGGGCTTTGTAGCCTTCAACTCTTTTCCCCTCTACAGAGAAGGAAAAAGCAAAGCAAACCCTAAGCAAACTCGGGGTGCTTGAAAAGGGAAGCAGCTCAGCACGGCGGTACCACAGCACCTGCTCACCTCTTCGCTTGGAGCTCCGCGCTGCGGCAGGCCCAGGCTGTGCTGCTGGAGCCGGCACGCTGTCTGTGCTCTGACCGCCCGCTCTCTTTTTGGCAGGCAGCTGCGCTGCTGTTGGTGTCCCTTCGTCCAAGCCCTTGCGTTTACATCCAGCCTGGGCCTTGGAGACGGAGCGGGGGCACACGGCAGGGGAAGGTCTTCCCCCTGTGCTGGGGTCTGCTCTTCTAGGAAGCCCTCCGGCCTGGAGAGGAGCTTCAGCTGCTGCTTGTTGACAAGCTCTCTCAGAGCGGACCTGCCGCACCACTTTCACACAGATATTGCCATTTGGCTCAGCACCAATCTCTGTGAAGAAAGGAGAAGCAACAAGATTGAACAAGAGCCCAACGCTACTTTCAGTCTGCAAAATGGGCCACAATGCTAGGACGTCTCACCTGGAGTGTTCACAGTTTTAGGATCTCGGGTGAACTGTGGGTTCACATTTCTAATCAGTGCAGGAATGCTAACCTAACTGTGATTATGACCACAACCAGCACACAATGACAACAGTCCCAGGAAAGGACAGGCAGAAAGCCTAACTAGAAAGACAGTGCACCGCACCCAGATGCCTGTTGTGTGTCTGTACCTCTCTTGGGTGCCATGTCACACTCGGTGCTCCTCCTCTGCCCTTCCGCATGGCTGCGCTTCAGAGGAAGGCCACTGGCATCAGCTTCTGACAGAAAGAAAACAAGAAAGACATGAAGAGCATCTCCTTGGAGGAAGACTTCAGCACAGCCAGCCACAAACTTCTGCTCCTCAAGCGCAGTTTCTTCAATTTGCCTTTCCATTGCTACGATGTTGTGCTACTTCTGCAGTCAGCACAGATCTGCAGTGTTCTTTCCTCTCTCCTCCATCACACACCCCTTCATGCAGCCCTATTTAGAGGCAGGTACCCACACCACAGCTCACAAGAGCTTCTTACCTGGGGAGGCCTTCCGTTTTCCCCCAAGGCCAGCACCATTCCATGGATGCACAGGCTCCGTCCCTACAACAACAGATTGTGTGTTGATTTCACAGACACCAGGAGCAGCACTGTCCTGTTAGCCCACGTCCACCCCCAAAGAAACAAAAGACACTGTTTTACAGCCAAAGCAGAAACTGATGTTTAAACTGCAGTGCACTTACACAAAGCATGACTGCTCTCATTCCTGCTCAGATGGCAGCACAGGAATCCCGGTCTGCCTGACAGCTCTGCATTCTGCAGAGCAAAGGTGCGCCAACAAAGGAAAGGTGCAAAAGTTGAGGAAGATATTTTTTGGCCCTAAAAGGAATTCACTCAACTTAAAGAACCATCGTTGATACACAGACATCTGTCTCACTGCTGCCATCCCCTGCCACTGTTGGCATCTCTAACGCTTTCACAATGGTTACTTGACATCCCCTACAGCACCGCACCTGCCCAGAAGTAATACTCAAAATTCATTCCTCCATCCTTCATGACAGAGGACTGAAGAAACTCACTTTTGCGTGGCAGTAAGGACGCTCTGTCCCCATCGCGTCCCTCTGTGCGCTGCAAGGCGCTGTTGGATCTCCGGCAGCCTGCTGGGTGCTGCTCCCAAACACGGGGAACCGCGCCACGCTGCTTCTGAGGAGAGAAAGGAAGAAACGTTGGTGGGAACGGGCAGCCAAGGTTTGCAGAGAGCTTCCAGATCGTGCCAGAGATGGGATATCAGAGTGCTGAGATGTTATTTATCACTAAGGGAAAACACAGCCTAAGCCATGTCCGCGTCATTAGCCCAGGCTGTCAGCAGTGAGCACAGAATCCAAACGGTTACTGAGGTCACAAAGGACCAGCAGGGCTCCTCCTGCTCCACCCCATCCCTTAAAAATGAGAAAAAAAAAAGAAAAACCAAGCAAAAGAAACCCAACCATACCTTTCTTCTCGTAGAGCAGGAATTGGAACTGCGGTCGTCTCCTTGCTGAGACATGACTGCTGTCTCAGGAAGCTGAAGTTCCGAGGGCTCTCTCCACAGGAACTTCTCTGCTCTTGGAAAGAGCTGGCTTCGCTCTTCCTGAGACTGCCTCGATCTCTGAAATCTCCTTTTGGACAGGAACCCTGCAGAAATTATCAACAAGTGAAAAATCTTGAGGAAGAAGCATTTTCTCAGCTTTCTTCTGCCATGCAAGGTGGTGTGTTGAGGAGGGCAACGTCTGGAAATCAGCTGGCTGCAAGAGCTGCCCAACTCTAGCTCCAGTTTGTGTCTGACTGCCATGGCTTCTGTCAGCAAGTGCTCTTCTCAGTTCCCTCAATAGCTCTGCACCCAGCCATCCTTGGGCAGGGGGCACGAGCTGTGCTCTGAGAAGTTTGTGCTCTCTTTGCTTTTCAGTGTCTGCCACAAAGACGGGGGCCCAGCTGTGGATTTCCAGGGGAGGAATGGCATTTCATCATCCTCACCAAAACGTGGGATGGAATCTCAACAAGAACCCATTTCCCCTGGAAACAGCCGTGCTGAGCTGGGAACTCCTCCCCAGCCCAGCTTTCCTGCTGAGACACCTCCCGGCAACCAGCCAGCACCAAACCCAGCTCACCTGGTCACTGCTCAGCCTGAGCTGTGCCCAGCTCACACACGCCGCAGCGCTGCTTCCGACGGGCTCTCACAGGTGATCTGCTCCAAGGAAGGCTCACAGCTCAGTCTCTGCGTGCAGCACGCTCACCAGAGCACCAGCTCTGCTCACCAGCTGTGGCACAAACGCTCCCAGCCTGGTGATGATTGTGACCTCAGCGAGTGCTTCCATCGTAAGCAAAGGAGCTGGACACCTCCCAGATCCAAATTTTAGGAAACCAACACCAGGCTCACGCAATCCACATTATTTGAAGTAAAATAATGGAGAAGGGAAGATGACTCCTGTGCAGCCTAGTAAAAACCAGTGAAGACCAATATGGCCTCATCGTGGTCAATGGAGTCCCATAGGAACCAGTAGAGAAAAAAACCCAGGGCTGGTGCTGGCATCTCTGGCTGGGGCTTTAGGCCCTGGGGCTGATGTCGTCCTCTCAGGCTGTGGCTTTAAGTCCCAGGGCAGTGCTGGCCTCCCCGGCTGTGTTTGTGGCTTTAGGCCCCTGGACTGTTTCAAGCCTTTCAAGCTGTAGCTTTAGTCACCAGGGTCTTTTTCAGCCTGTCTGGCTGTGGCTTTATCTTTAAGCCCCGTGGCTGGTGTCAGCCTCTCAGGCTGTGGCTTCAAGCCCCAGGGCTGTGCCAGCCTATAACAACGTGCATTTTAAAATATTTCATGTAGGTAAATGTAAGCAAGAGAACGCTGAGCTCTTCTTTCTGGGTATTTCTAGAAATGGAAAAGGGACAGGAGAGCATGCTCAGCCTTGTGTGGTTGCTTGTAGAAGCAATCCCTACCACAGTGTAAACATGTCATTGAAAAGGACCCCAAAGATCATCGAGTTCCAACCCCCTGCTATGTGCAGGGTCACCAACCAGCAGCCCAGGCTGCCCAGAGCCACATCCAGCCTGGCCTTGGATGCCTGCAGGGATGGGGCATCCACAGCCTCCTTGGGCAACCTGTTCCAGTGCCTCACCACCCTCTGAGCGAAAAACTTCCTCCTCATATCTAACCTAAACCTGCCCTGTCTCAGTGTAAAACCATTCCTCCTTGTCCTATCACTGCCAATCCATGTCATTCCCCCTCCTGTTTACACGCACCCTTCAAGTACTGGAAGGCCACAATGGGGTCTCCCTGGAGCCTTCTCTTCTCCAAGCTAAACAAGCCCAGTTCCCCTTTCTTCACAGGAGAGCTGCTCCAGCCCTCTGGCCATCTCAGTGCCCTCCTCTGGCCCCGCTCCAAGAGCTCCACGTCCTTCCTGTGCTGGGGGCCCCAGGCCTGGACGCAGTGCTGCAGATGGGGCCTCACAAGAGCCGAGTAGAGGGGGACAACCACCTCCCTCTCCCTGCTGGCCACCCCTTTTTTAATGCAGCCCAGAACACAGTTGGCCTTCCGGGCTTCGTGCGCACACTGCTGGCTCATGTCCAGCCTCTCGTCCACCAGGACCCCCAGGTCCTTCTCTGCAGGGCTGCTCTCAAGGAGATCTTCCCCCAGTTTGTATAAATACCTGGATTGCCCCGACTCTAGTGCAGCACCCTGCACTTGGCCTTACTGAACCTCGTTAGGTTTTCATGGGCCCACTTCTCCAGCCTGTCCAGGTCCTTTTGCATGGCTTCCCTTCCTTCCATTGTATCGACCGCACCGCTCAGCTTGGTGTCATCTGCAAACTTGCTGAGGATGCACTCGATGCCATTGTCTGTCGTTGATGAAGGTGTTGAAGGGCACTGGTCGAAAGACCGACCCCTGGGGGACACAAGTGACCAGCCTCCATCCCGACACAGAACCATTGATCACAGCCCTTTGGCTGCATCCAGCCAGCCAATTCCTAATCCATCCAACAGTCCATCCTTCAAATCCACACCTCTCCAATTTAGAGAGCAGGATGTGGTGAGGGACCATGTCAAAGGCTTTGCAGAAGTCCAGGTAGATGACATCCACCACCCTTCCCCCATCCACCGAAGTCATCACTCCGTCACAGAAGGCCACCAGATCGGTCAGGCATGATCTGCCCTTGGTGAAGCCATGCTGGCTGTCTCCAATCACCTCTTTAACTCCTATGTGTCTTAACACAGCTTCTAGGAGGATCTGCTCCATGATCTTCCCAGGCACAGAGGTGAGGCTCACCAGCCTAAACATCACTAAATCTTTGTTATCCTGCTTTACAGGATTTGGATGGGGCAAGAAGTCAATGACTATCAGTTCACAGGAGGTAACGAATGTCAACAGTTCCCCTTTCTTCTCCCCTTGGCACTTAGGTTCTCCTACGTGCAGGTGGAATACCTCTGAGCCACAGTTTTGATGGGTTCAGCAATGCTCAGGGCAACAGACCTCCAGGTCATCCTCAGATCTACATGACGAGAGAGACAGAAAGAAAAGAAAAAAAGTATGGGGTAGTGGTCATTTCTTTTTTCTTCTAGTCAGAATACCATAACTAAACCTTCCATATTAAGACTTTTGTCTTGATAGGGATTTTCCCTTAACCTCACACCTTTCTGTTGAGATTCCCACCAGTGAAGAAGTATTAGTGCCACTCCTCTGTCTGTCCCTTTTTGTCTCTATTTTCTGGATATCTTCTAGTGGCCCAAAAACACTGCCAGGAGAACCAAGCAGTGCAGGTGGAGGCAGGGAGGTCAGGAGCAAGGGCAGAGTGGTGTCTTTGTTAGTAAAGGGAATTGCAGTGTCTTCTGCAGGAGGATTTGCCATAGCGTTTCTCACAAGGACTAACAGTGGGATGAGTTGTGCCCTGAAGTGGGTGTGCTTGCAAGTTGGAAAAGAGAAATGCAAACCATGGTGAGTCTCTGCACGGTATTGGGGACCCTGCCTGGGAGCAGAGCGACGTGAGAGCCCCTCCACCTTCTGCATGTGAGTTGTGTAGAGTCCCCATCCCAAACTATGCATTTCCCTAGCAAAATGGTCATTCTTCTGGAAAGCCTCAGCTCCTTGGGTTACATTACTACGTAAAGAATTTCAGGTTGAATTATTTAGAAATACTTTTTTGTTAGTGGTTGTCATGGTTTTACGATTTTTGTTGTGAGTATTCCACATCATAACATTATGTGCAGCACTAGGAGTTAGGGAGACTGCCAAATTTCTGCGTACCTGATCCTCAGAAGAGAAGAAATATGTGCCTCAGAAGAGCGTTTCCATTTTCCATTCTGAAGGAAAGATAAACTTGCTTGCAGTTCACAAGGCTGCCCTCTCCTCTGCTGCTCATCTCAGCAGAGCATGCATGACAATCTATCGTATCGACTGTTAGTTTTACTTTTCCTTTTGTGTAATGCCAAGGGATAGGGTTGGAGGTGCCTGCTGGTTCACGTGGCATCCTAGAGCTTCCCACGCAGCTAAAATTATGCAATAAGGAAATTCTCAAAGATGGTAAAAATGCCGTTTCTGGTCTTTTGGCATGTTTATTAAAGTCAGTGTGGTTCCAAATCAGACAGTGTGGTCTCACATATGTTTTCTGTTTCTTACTGAAAGAATTTGTACCCATTTGGCTGCATACAGACTTCACCCATAGTTTGCATATTGTTTTCTTCTTATGGTGAGCTTTGCCTACTAAGTAGAAAGACAAAATAAACTTATATTCCAGAATCAGAGAAGCAAAGACATCTTAGAGGCTCGATACAGTACAGGTCCGCTAGAGTGTTACTTTAAAGTTGTGGTGCTCTGGGTCTAACGTGGGATGAGTTATGGGTGTGAACGTTACAGACAAGTGTTTTTCCTAGGTCCATTGCTTACCTGCTGCTATGCAAACCAGCTCTTCTTTTCTCTACCTCCGTTTTTATTGTTCATATCCATCTGCATCACAAAATCTCTAACAGGTTTATTTTCTTTTTTAAAAATTGTAGAGCTTGAAAAAGGGCTTAGCTCAGCCTTTCTCTCATCACCTGATAGAGATTGGTAGTGTATGGCAGAGTTTGCACATATGCATCTCATCAAAACCAACCAAACAAACCCCAAATAAATGATGATTGCAAAGCCAGCAGAAAATACTATCTTTTGTTTGTGGAGTCTATCCCTCGTCCTCATTTTGTTCTGTGTTGATTGAATCATAGAATCATAGAACCGTAGAATGATCTGGAATGAAGAGGACCACAATGATCATCTCGTTTCAACCCCCTGCTATGTGCAGGGTCACCAACCAACAGTCCAGGCTGCCCAGAGCCGCATCCAGCCTGGCCTTGAATGCCTCCGGGGATGGGGCATCCACAGCCTCCTTGGGCAACCTGTTCTGCTCTCCACCTTTGTGAACAGCCGTTCCCCCTCCTGTTTACACGCACCCTTCAAGTACTGGAAGGCCACAATGGGGTCTCCCTGGAGCCTTCTCTTCTCCAAGCTAAACAAGCCCAGTTCCCCTTTCTTCACAGGAGAGGTGCTCCAGCCCTCTGACCATCTCAGTGCCCTCCTCTGGCCCCGCTCCAAGAGCTCCACGTCTTTCCTGTGCTGGGGGCTCCAGGC
Organism: Chrysolophus pictus; assembly: GCA_037305975.1. Taxonomy (NCBI): domain Eukaryota; kingdom Metazoa; phylum Chordata; class Aves; order Galliformes; family Phasianidae; genus Chrysolophus; species Chrysolophus pictus. Next base: position 1,395,746 of record CM074605.1, read on the forward strand.
CTGGGCGCAGTGCTGCAGGTTGGATGAGGTTAACGTTCTTACCACTAATGAAAGCACTCTGCTACCTGTCTCAGCATTACTCCAGTCTTTGTTGCTGCACTATGAGTGCGCTGCTCCTACTGACACATTTTCTCAGTCCCTCAATGGTTATCTGAGCAGTGGTAGCCCTCATGAGCTGTACAGTCAGTGCCTGCTTGCTCCAGGTGCGACATAAGCACAGCAGAAGGATGTCAGGGCTCTTGCAGACACTGCTCCTGGATGGGCAGTGACTCCTGCCAGCAGCTCTGCTTCTGGGGCCAAAATTCCTCCTGTAGCTCATCGCCACAGCCAGAAAGCCCACGAAACCCGACAGCAGTCCCAGGAACACGTGATATCCAGCAAGTCTGTGGAATCACGAAATCATAGTATACCCTGAACTGGAAGGGACCCACGAGGATCATTGATTGCCTCTCCTGGTTCCATGCAGGACCACTTAATTCTCAAATCACGCCTCTGGGAGCGTGTTCCAAGTGCTTTTTCAACTCCAGCAGCTTGGGGCCACGGCCTCCAGCAGGCTTCCCTTGGTAACAAGGTGGGTGAACTCGTCTCAGCAGAGAGAGGGAGGAGATCTGCCCCTCTGCTTTGCACTGGTGACGCTTCCCCTGCAGTACTGTGTCCAGGTGTGGAGTCCTCAGCACAGGAGAGACGTGGAGCTGTCGAAGCGTGTCCGGAGGAGGGCCACAAAAACGATGCCAGGAAGGGGACGCCTCTCCTGCAAGGACAGGCTGAGAGAGCTGGGCTGTGCAGCTGGAGAGGAGGAGGCTGCGAGGTGACCTGAGAGTGGTCTTTCAATATCTGAAGGGGGGCAGTAAAAAGGAAAAGGCCAGACTCTTTATTTAGCAGGGTCTGTAGGGATAGGACAAGGTAAAGAGCCCTGAGCAGTACCTTCAAGGAGCAGACATTCTCCTTCTACACAGCCTTTACAGATACAAGCCTTGCAGATAATAACTCCACTTTCTGGAATGTCTGTAATTCATTAGCAACAGCCCGGTCTAAAACATTTTTACTGATGCAGAGCAGGCTACCTGAAATATCTCTGAAATCACAGCTGACAACAAGACAAGACACAGTGAGCTCTGAACACAAATTCCACAAAAGTTTATCTTTTAGCAGAATATTGCTGTTATTTCTACTGGCTGGGAGAGGCATAACTAATGTGCAAAGGTGAAAGGATTACATAGGGACAAATGGAACCCATTAAGCAGAGCTTGGAAATGAGGAATGTGAGCACTGTGTTGTTTCTCTCAGGAAAAACAAAGCTGGGTGACAGGTGTTCTACCCTGTACTTGTCATTGTCCACATTCTGTGGCAAGCAGAAACCTTCAAAAAGAAAGCTCCTTTGCTAAGACAGATGCCTAAGAAGAGAGAGGAATTCTCAAGAGCCACATTTCTTCCTACACAACCCGTGAGGAAAGCCAGACAGCTGGCTGGACCTGGGCATTTGGTGGATGAGGCCATACAAATCCAGAAAGAACTTCTCCTACAAAGGCAAGGTGCTGTTTCATTTGAGCTGGTGATGCAAGTTCTTGGTACAATTCAATTTACCATCACTCTTACATTATGAGTTTTTGGAATATTCCTCACAAAGCAGATCACAGCGATGGGGGTCACAGTCTCATGTTACGGGTGGACTTTTGCCTTATTGCTACAGCTGCCTGATGATTTTCTGTAAAATTCTGTCATATCCTATACACAATTTTTTCTCAGTACAAGAAAATCATCTCTATTTTCCCGACATATCTTTCTCTGCTTTGGATGTCTTCAGAAAGGTGCTCCTTCCCAGCCCTTCACCTCAAAGATGCTTGGTAACACTGGATATCACATCATCCGGTTTGCAATAAGACATCAGGAAGGTTTTTCACCCCGAGTCCTTATTTCTCCCGCTGTATTTCTCAGGAGCATGGCTGGATGGCTGCATGGCTGTGGGAATTGTGGAGACGCGGCGAGTCTGTGGCAGGAAGCTGGGATCTGCCTCTCAGGACCCCAGCTAAAATTTTCTGATGGTGAAGGCAACTGATGGGTGAAAATACTGTGGTTGGATCTCCCCCTGCTGATTTACTTCCTAAGCTCTAAGCCAAGGAAAATGAAAGAGCAGCGTGCCATCTCATCGAGGATCCCTGCTGTTTTTGACAAGTCGCGAGTTACAGCCTGTGTAGCCACCTCCTAATCTTACACACCTTCGGATTTGTTCCGTGAGAGGATTTCACTTATTAACAAATGCTCTCAGTATCACCCTCATCAGGGCATCCTTCACCTCCCTGTTCCTCAGGCTGTAAATCAGGGGGTTCACTGCAGGGATTACCAGCGTGTAAAACACAGCCGCCACTTTGCACTGATCAGCAGAGCTGCTGGGCACGGGTCTTAAGTAGATGAAGAAGAGAGTCCCATAAAACAGGGTGACAGCAGACAGGTGGGAGGCACAGGTGGAAAAGGCTTTCCGCCTGTCTTGGGCAGCGCGAATCTGCAGGACAGCAAAGATGATGCACAGGTAAGAGACGAGGATGGCGCTGACAGTGCCTGAGCCTGCTGCTGCAGCAAAGGCCACGTGCACCCTGTGAGCGAGGCGTGTGTCAGAGCAGGAGAGCTGCTGCAGCGCGGGGATGTCGCAGAAAAAGTGATCGATGACACGGGACCTGCAGAAGGACAGGCTGAACAGGGAAGCCGTGTGGGCAACTGAACTGATGCACCCACACAGGTACGAGACGGAGACCAGCCGGGAGCACTGCTGTCTGGACATAAGGAGCGCGTAGCGCAGTGGGTTGCAAACAGATACAAACCGGTCGTACGCCATCACGGCTAGGAGCACGACTTCAGCATTGATGGAAAAAGAGTGAAGAAAAAACTGTGCAGCACAGCCCGGAAGTGAAATTACCTTCTTCTCTGCTAACAGATTCGTCAGCGTCTTGGGAGCGATTGCAGAGGAGTAGGTGATGTCAATGAAGGACAGGTTACAGAGGAAAAAGTACATGGGGGTCTGCAGGCGAGGGTCAACTCGGGTTAACGTGATGATGGTGAGATTCCCCACCAGGCTGGCAGTGTAAATGAGGAGCAGCAGAGTGAAGAGGAGGGCTTGTACCTGAGGGCTGTCAGTGAAGCCTCGGAGAACAAACTCTGTCACCTTGGTGAGATTCCCCTCCAGCATCCCTCTCAGGTGTACTGTATGCAGCTGCAAGCAAGCAGACACACCAGTGAGCAAAGCAGAATACTCCTCATCTCAGGTTCTACTCTTTGACAGGAAAGCAAATAAACAGAGACCTCCAGCACTAGAAAATGTGTATGTGGGGTAAAAAAAAAAAAAGTTATCCTGTCTTCTTTCTTCCTATCTTCTTTCTATCATGTGGGGATGGAAAATGAAATGAGTTTCAGAGAATTCTTTCCCTCAGGACACAGTGTTCCAGCAGTTGAGATAAGATCACACTTGCTGGATGACTCGTCACCTCTTTGGAAGTTGCAGTGGTTTCACATCTAAAGCAACCACGCAAATGTCCTGTAAAGCTGTCACGGAGATCAACTCAGAGGAAGGGAGCTGACAAGCATCTCAGTCTCAGTCTGAAATATACCATAGTGCTTCGAGGTGGAAAAGCCTGAAGAAGTCCAGACCTTACAGCCCTTCTACAACTGGAATTGGAAAGCAGCGCTGTTTCCTGACCACAGACCTGTTCAGACTGCATTTCAGGATGAACGCCTGTACTGCAGCTGGACTTCCTCTCCCTCACTCTTTGCACTCATTCCTCCATGAGGTCTCCACCACATCCTTCCTCACTTCCCCTCCTCCTTTGTCCCATGTTAGAAACTGGAGCAAATCTCAGAGAAATGAGCAAAGGTGACCAAGACAGGGCTAGAGGCATCTGAATGATGAGAAACACTCCTGAGCAGCACTGAAATGAGACAGACATCTGCTCTCGTACAAAAATTGATCAGAATCAGAAATGGCCCTAAATGCAATCCAAAAAAAAAGAAAAAGAAAAGATAATGTCTTCTATAACTCGGGAGGCACTGATGTTCTGTCATCCAAAATCTGGGAATAAAACTCTCTAACTCCAATGTTGTGTTACAAAGCAGCATTCCTTTATTCCCCAGACACTTGACAAGCAAGCGCGCTCCCTCAAAGTTCCGGTTCTACATTTGAACAGTTCAGACACAGATAAGCAGTACATGGGCACATGTATTCACTCTTTTCCAAGAACTCATTCATACGTGCTAATGTCCTTCTGGGCACGCGCGGTTGCATCTACGCTGGTCGGACGATCATTGACTTAATCCCCACTTTTCCATCATCACCTTCATCACAGAGACTTTTGGCCAACCCTCAGCTGTTTTCCCCCACTTTGGTGGATTTCCATTGCTTGTTATGCCACAACGAGCAACTGCCCGTCCTGGTGCACCCTAATGCAAAACAATCTCTGAGAAATCTGAGGAAGAAGTCCTTGCACCGGGTGGGTGCAAAGATCAAAGCAGTCTGCTATGACTCCAGTGCATCTTGTGAAGCAGAATTGGTGAGAAAAACAAGGCTGTTCACACATCAAGCAATGCTGAAATTGAAACCAGCACTCATTTTGCAAAGGACATCATCCCAGTAGGCATCTTGGACACCTGTGTGGGTTCAGCTTCAGGCTAAGGACACAAAGCACACGAACCAAAACATGCAGGTAATACAAAACATGCAGGCCAACAGGAGCTAACACATATGCTGTAGTGTCTGTGGGGAAAAGCCATCCTGCCCCTCCTGCTGTGCTGCCTGTGTGGACAAATACTAAAGCACTCTACTCAATGCTGCCAAAGGTCTGTGGCACAACATCCACCGTGGAACCTTCAAATTAAAACAATGTGAGCTTCTGCTCCAAACACAAATAGGTATTCTTAAACGTTTACCAGCAATTCAGTGCAATGCTATTGCTGTCACAATCACAATCACAATCACAATCAATCACAATCACAATGCTATTACAATGCCGTCAAAATAATGCCATTGTTCTTGACCCGGCATGCAGCTGCCACCAGCACCAGCTACAGGCACAGCTCCTCGCCTGGGCATCTCCATGACAAAACAAAACGTGCTGACCTAATTGCTGCCACAGTGTGAAGACACCTGCTGCTGCAGTTCTCCGTCCCACCTGTAAATGCCAGCAGGCACAACTGGAGCCAGTGAATATATGTGCTCTGAACAGATCTGAAAATGCCTTCGTCTTTAGGGACTGAAGCAATTAGCGCTCCAAATAAGTCATAAGTCATTAAGAAGTTCTTCCTACCTGCTATGAGCAAGGATACTCCAATATTTTCAGTAGCCTAGTCGTGTTTATGTATGCATAAACTTCCCTTGCCTTATTCTGGGTATTTTGGGGTGTGTTTTGGGTGTAGGGTTTTTTTGGTGGTGCGTTCTTTTTGTTCGTTTTGTTCTTTGTGTGTGGTGTGTGTGTTGGTTTTCTTCTTTCCCACATAAATCCACTCTATTCATACTGACACAGACTGGTTTGTTTAGCAGTAGGTGTCAGGATATGAATTTAAGGACCAATATCTTTGTTAAACAAAAGGAATCAATGAGCGTTAGTTCTGAAATTTGACATTTCAGCATTGCTTGATGTGTGAACAGCCTTGTTTTTCTCACCAATTCTGCTTCACAAGATGCACTGGAGTCATAGCAGACTGCTTTGATCTTTGCACCCACCCGGTGCAAGGACTTCTTCCTCAGATTTCTCAGAGATTGTTTTGCATTAGGGTGCACCAGGACGGGCAGTTGCTCGTTGTGGCATAACAAGCAATGGAAATCCACCAAAGTGGGGGAAAACAGCTGAGGGTTGGCCAAAAGTCTCTGTGATGAAGGTGATGATGGAAAAGTGGGGATTAAGTCAATGATCGTCCGACCAGCGTAGATGCAACCGCGCGTGCCCAGAAGGACATTAGCACGTATGAATGAGTTCTTGGAAAAGAGTGAATACATGTGCCCATGTACTGCTTATCTGTGTCTGAACTGTTCAAATGTAGAACCGGAACTCTGTGAGGGTGTGCTTTTCAAGTTGCTTGCAATGTTTCACGTGGAATAAAAGAATGCTGCTTTCTAACACAACATTTCACTTAGAATTTTCTTCCCGAATTTCGGATGACAATGACCTTTGGATGAAGGGGAAAGCCCTTCAGGAGGACTACAAAGATGTCATGAGGCTACACAGGGAGGAAGTTAGAAGGATCAAAGCCCAGCTGGAGCTTACAATAAAAAGTTCTTCAATAAGTACATCAGAAACTAGAAGACTAAGGAGAATCTCCATCCTTTTCTTGGAAGTGGGGGGAAAGAGCGACAAAGGAAGTGGGAAAGGTTGAGGTACTGCCTTTTTTGCCTCAGTCTGTAGTTGTACGGCCAGTTTGTCCCTTGGTGCCGAGCCCCCTGAGCTGGAAGGCAGCGACGGGGAGCAGAATGAAGCCCTCATAATCTAAGAAGAAATGGTTAGTGACCTGTTACACCAGTTAGATGCACACAAGTCTTGGATCTCCAGCTGAGATCCACCCAATGGTAGTGAGGGAGACAGTGGAAGTGCTCGCCAAGCCACTTTCCAACATTTATCAGCAGTCCTGGCAAAAAGGGGAGGTCCCAGTTGACTAACAAATGTGACGTCCATCAACAAGAAGGATCAGGTGGAGGATCCAGAGAACTATAGGCCTGTCAACCTGCCCTCGGTGCCGGGAAGGTTATGGAGCAGATCATCCTGAGCGTCACAACGCGACGCATCAAGTGACTGGGACCAGTCACCACGAGAGTATGAAAGGCGAGTCCTGCTTTACTAACCTATCTCTGACCATGACAAGGTGACCAATTTGGCTGAGAGGAAATGCTGTGGATGTTGGCTACTAGGCTTTAATAAAGCTTTTGACACTGTTCCCCACTGTGTTCTCCTGGAGAAACTGTCTGCCCATGGCTTGGATGTGTGTATGCCTCTCTGGTGAAAAACTGGGTGGGTGACTGTGACCAAAGACTTGTGGCGAATGGAGTTATCCCAGCTGGAGGTCATTCAGAGCTGGTATTCCCCAGGTTTCAGTACTGGGGCCAGTTCTCTTTACTATCTTCATCAGTGTTCCTCAGGGGTTGGTGTTGGGTCCTGTCCTGTTTAATATCTTTATTGATGACCTAGATGAGGGGATTGAGTGCACTCTCAGTAAGTTTGCAGATGGCAGCAAACTGTGAGAAATTGTTGATCTGCCTGGGGGTAGGAGCATCCTGCAGAGGGATCTGCACAGGCTGGGTTGCTGAGCTGAGTCCAATGGGATGAAGTTCAACAGGACCAAATGCCTGGGTCCTGCACTTTGGTGACAGCAACTCCAGGCAGAGCTACAGGCTTGGGGCAGAGTGAGTGGAAGACTGCATGGAAGGAAAGGATTGGGGGAGTTGGTTGATACTCAGCTGAATGTGAGCCAGCGGTGTGGCCAAGAAGGCCAATGGCATCCTGGCTTGTATCAGAAATTGTGTACTTAACAGGGTTAGGGAGAAGATGATTCACCTGTACTTGGCACTGGTGAGGCCACAACTTGAGTACTGTGTTCAGTTTTGGGCTTCTTACTGTAAGAAAGACATTGAGGCTCTGGAGCACGTCCAGAGAAGAACAGCAAAGCTGGTGAGGGGTCTGGAGCGCAGGCCTTATGAGGAGCAGCTGAAGAAACTGGGGTTGTTTAGTCTGGAAAAGGGGTGGCTCAGGGGAGACCTTATCACTCTCTTCAACAACCTGAAGGGAGGTTGTGGCAAGGTGGGCACTGGCCTCTTCTCCCATATAATTAGTGATTGGCATAGAGGGAATGGCCTCAAGTTGTTCCAGGGGAGGCTCAGGTTCAATATTAAGAAAAATTTCTTTTCCAAGAGTGGTGGAACGCAATGCCCAGGAAGGTGGTGGAGTCACCGTCCCTGGTGAGGTGTTCAAGGGACATTTAGATGTTGTGCTGAGGGACATGGGTTAGTGGGGATATATTGGTAGGATGTAGATGGTTATATATGGAGATGTTTTCCAATCTGGATGATGCTGTGATTCTAATGATCTGGACAAGGGAACTATGAGCATCTCATGAAGTTAGGAGATGATAGCAAGTTAGGAGGGAGTGCTGACCTGCTTGAGGACAGGAAATCTCTGCAGAAAGATCTGGACAGGCTGGATCAATGGGCCAAGACCAACTATATGGAATTCAGTAGACTAATTGCCAGGTCCTGCCGCTGGGTCACAACAACCCTGTAAGTGCTACAGGCTGGGGGAAGAGTGACTGGAAAGCTGCCCAGGTGGCCAAGATGCCCAGCAGCGTCTTGGCTTGCATCAGAAACAGCGAAGCTATCAGGAGTAGGGAAGTGACTTGCCCCCTCTACTTGGCTCTGGTGAAACTACATCTCAAATATTGCATTCATTTCAGAGGAACTCACTACAACAAGGGCACTGAGATACTGGAGTTTATTCAAAGAAGGGCAGTGAAGCTGGGGAAGGATCTAGAGAGCAAGCTACCCCAGGCAAAAGTTCTTTGGGTCATTATGGTTGACCTTTGCACCCATTGTCGACATGACCTATGGCTGAGGATGAAGCTTAAATTTCTTCCTCATATATAATATTAACAACGTGCATCTGTTACCACTAGGGTCTGAGTTTCTACAGGAAAATCCTTAGCTTAGCCTTCCTGCCAAGACAGGAATCACAAAAAAGGCAACTAAAACATATTTGATCTTTGCTTTTAATAAGGAGCCATGTGCAAACAACAAAAATAACATCAGTTATTCAGCAGCAGCTGACACAAAGAACAGGACAGGAAAACCTCCCTGTCACCCCACTCACTGTAGAGCATTTTCCAGTATTCCTTCTGACACACAGGCATCATCATATCTGACACCCCACAAGTGTGGGAGCTGAATCAGAGCCTGGCAGATAGAGAAATGTGGCACAGACTGTGGCCGGGTGCTTGTTGACACTGCAGCTGGATTCTTGGCATGTCAGTTGGGAACACCTAGACTGGTGAACTCACATGAAAGCACAGGAGCTTTCCCTCCAGTCAGACTCCCACAAAGGATGTGCTTGTGTTTTAGGTTGGACGTCAGAGGGAAATTCTTTACAGAGAGAGCGGTGAGGTGCTGGAACAGCTGCCCAGAGAGGCTGTGGATGTCCCGTCCCTGGAAGTGTTCAAGGCCAGGTTGCATGGGGCCCTGGGCAGCCTGGTCTACCATTAGGTGGGAAGGTTGGTGGCCCTGCATGTGGCAGGGGGGTTGGAGTTTCATGATCCTTGAGGTCCCTTCCAACCCTGGCCATTCTGTGATTCTGTGATTCTGTGTGTTCTTGTCCACAGGAGTGATCTGGTCAGTAAGAAGAACCAGTCCTATAAACTGCTTTAACACAGAGGGCTGTGCATCTGTAAGTATTCCTCCAGTATCCTTTACTGGCATTTCATACTTCAAGGGAAACGTTCGACACCTGTGTCTAAAACCAAGGTTTGGATCCAAGCTTCCTCTGTGCTCAGTGGAGGAAAAGATGACCAACGGAGGTTCCCTCCTCCTGTGGTGGTGACCCAAGTTGTGCCACTGCTGGCTTTCTGGGGTGCACAACCCTCCCTTCTTCCTGCGAAGGTAAAGCTCAGAGCAGGGGTTTCTATTCCAGTGTTTCATTTCTGGATGATTAAAGCAGGAGGAGAGAAGTCCTAACCAGCAGTGCCTACCCTACTGCTCAGGCTCCAGGAGAGAGATGCCTTCATTTCATTAAGGTGGTTCTCATCTGGCTGACCACTCTCCCCAGGGCACCTTGGACTTCTTTGTTCCTCAGACTGTAAATTATGGGGTTCAGCAGGGGAGTGAGGATCCCGTACAGCATGGAAACTATCCTGTCCTGATGAGGTGAGTAGGTGGAGGAAGGCCGTACGTACATGCTGATGGTGGTCCCATAGAAAAGGCTTACCACTGTCAAGTGAGCACTGCACGTGGAGAAAGCTTTGTGCCTGCTCTCAGCGGAGTTCATGCACAGGACAGCAAAGAGGATACGGATGTATGAGATCAGAGTGACCACAAAGGCGCTGCTTCCGAGGACGCCAGCAACTGTGAGAGTCACCAGCTCCCTGCTGACAGTGGGTGAGCAGGAAAGTGCCAGAACAGGGGGTATGTCGCAGTAATATTGGTCAACCTTGTTAGAGTCGCAAAAAAAGAGTGTAAAAATCAGAGTGGTGTGTAGCAGGGAATTAAAAAATCCAACTGCCCAAGTGCCAATGGCGAGGTGAGCACACAGCTTCATACTCACAATGTTCACATACTGCAGTGGGTGACATATGGCAACGTAACGGTCGTATGCCATCACAGCCAAGAGAAAAATCTGTGTGCCTACGACGTCGATGAGCAGGAACAGCTGGAGCATGCAAGCAGTGAATGAGATCACCTTGTTCCCAAACAGCAAAGCCTGCAACATCTTCGGCACAGTGATGGTGGGACATAGGATATCCAGTAAGGATAAGTTGCTGAGGAAGAAGTACATGGGGTTGTGCAGGTGAGCATCTGCCCTAATGGCAATGAGGACTGTGATGTTGCCTGCCATGGTGGCCAAATAGATGCTCAGAAACAGCACAAAGAGAAGAACACGCACCTCTGGAGCATCAGAAAGGCCTACGAGAATAAACTCAGATACTGTCGACATGTTGATCCTCTGCATCTTATCTTTCCTTGTGGAAATTTCACAGGCGTACCTGAGGGGGGGGAAAGAAAAAAAAAAAAAAAAAGGAACAGTCAAAATCTAATTTTCCTTCTTAATAAGGTGATGTTTTGGTCTGTGTTGCAATTTAAATTGCAAAATTCCAAGTTTGCATCACCCAGAGGAAAAGTGAAAAAAAAAAAAATCACATCAAACTTTTCTCAGAATGGAGAGCTGAAAAGTTGAATACAAAGACATAACAATATTAGCACTTTTAGGATCAGGCTGGGCATTGTATTTCTCCCTTCCAACTCAAAGGCCTCTAGGAAGACTCGGCACTTACGAGACATTAAGCATGGCTCGTAATAGCGTATGCAGTCATTGTAAAGGGAGATTAAGTGCATACAAGCACCTCCTTCCTTGCTCACCAAATTCCTCGAAATGCCGTAAGCAATGCTTCAGCAGGAATAAAAGGCACATGGTGTTTTAAATCACGGCATCACTTGGGAAGATGGGAAATTATTCAGGTGGAATACAGCAGGAAGCACACGGAAATACTCACTGCAACCAGCAGCTCGTTGCTGGTGATGTACTGCAGTCTGCACCTCAGGAAACCTGCCTGTCCTTCTTCTCCTTTTACATCCGATTAGAAGATCTGCCTGACAGCAAAATGATCCCACAGGAGATCTAAGAGCACCAATTTATTCAGGAAAAAATGGGTCCTGATTTAGCAGCAAAAGAATTTTCACACCTAGAGTCACGGATGGATTTGCTTTGGAAATCACCTTGAAAGACACACGAGCACCAGCTATAACATCAGCCCAGATGCATAAGTAAATGCCTCTTCATCAACAAGGTGTCATAATTATGTGCTGTGGGTGTACCAAGGGAGGAGTGTCTCTGAGGTTTTCTTGGACATACGAGGCACTTTGAGTGCAGTGAAAGAGTCACAAGGAGATAGCAGTGCAATGAAATGACTTCTTTGCCCCAGATCTTTGGATTCTGGTCACTTTTGTGTTGTAGAACCTTCCCATTGAGCTGTACTCGTCTACCCTCAGGGAAAGGAAATAGAAGGCTTTGTTCTCCCAAGATCCTACCAGTACACCTCAGGGACCACTCCAGATTGTGGAAGTTTTCTATGTCACACGAGTCCAGAGTTCTGATTTCTTTAAGCCGTACTTCTGTCACCTTTTCAAAGCCTTTATCACTGTTCTCCAACCACCTTACCGTGGTCTGGCACCTACACATAATGGGGCAAAAATAACTTTGGCCACAGCTCCTCTGCAGAAGTAGGGTTACAAACCACAGGCCTGTCCTGCTGTGGTTATGCAGATCTTTGCAGTACGCCCTCCTGGTCCAGTTCATCCCCTCTGTACAGCTGCCAGCCCAACGACCCCAGAGGTTGGCAGCACGTACAGCAGAGATCTGTTCTATCCACACCTACAGGAAAAGCTACAATTGCCTTCGTAATGTTTTGTTTTCAGAGTGTGGGATTTTATTTTATTTTTTAATGTATTCACGTAATGTTTTTGGAGTGATTCCACTAAAAATATTCTTTGTAACTGAACTGAATGGCTGATTTGTTTGTGGAATCATCGAATCGCCAAGGTTGGAAAAGGCCTCCAAGATCACCCAGGCCACCTGTCCACCCGTCACCAATTGGACCTGTGGTCCAGGCTGTGCTGTGCTGGAAGGCTTTCCTTGCATTGTTTTAATGATGATCGTGGTATTCTCAGCTGGGCACAGTAACTCCAGCAAAGGAGTTACAAACGCTTGGGGGTGATGTAATAGCTTTGTTTGTCTCCGATTGTCCTTTCAGTTGATGAAAAAACCTTAAAACTGATAATAAGGGGAAGTAACCCAATAGGACTTTGGTTGCTTAGAGTTCAAAGTGAGCTACAAATCTAAGCTTACAAAGACATCATATTGTATAACACAGAACATAATGTGACTTGCTCAGCACCAGTGGCTAAATTTGCCGACGCCTTGGGCCGCAAGCTTTGCACCTCCACCAAGTCAATCAAAGGAAGGCCCCATTAGCTGCTTTTAGCCAGAGGATGAGGAAGCCTCACCCACCAGCAGGAGCAGAATTTACTTGCCATGCTGTTCGCACAAGACTGCAAATAGCTGGGTTTGCAAATAAGGTACCACTAAGTGCCAAGATCATAATGAACTACACACACCACTCCTACCTACCATGTGAAAACATGACCTTTAAACTCTTGTGAATGTCATCAGTAACCAAATGTTTTCTCAACTGTGCATGTGTCATGCAATTATTTTAATCAGTTTTATTAACTACATGCGTACCAAGGCCTAGAGAACTGGACATCAGTGTGTTACAAGGCTAGACCTACTTGCCTCTGCATTCACTGGATGCTGAAATATTCTGTATGTGTGCAGTAATTGCAGCAACCCTGAAATATTGCTCAGAAAAAAAAGATGAGGCCTTACAACCAAATTCCTGCACATCACATGTTGCCTCGTAGAAAAGGCATTATTCAACCTCAAGTCAAATTCAAATTTTCCGGGTAGTTTTCCTCACCTCTTAATGCCTCAAAGCAATCCAGAGGTATGCGTGTGGTGACCTCCCATACACCTAAGCTGTTGCTCATCTGTAGTACAGCAGAAACTAGTTAGTATGAATCTTACTCATGTTCAGTGTCACTCTCTCCAACAGTGTCCTCCCCTATAAAATTTAGAATTAGCAATTCTATTCAGAACACTGACCCATACTGACCACGGTCTGGGAAGAAGGAATGGCCATGAGAGTTCTGCAGAACAGCAGCCCTGGGGCAGCTGGGGGGGAACCAGGCCTGCACTGAATTGGCCTTATCTTCACCAAGAACCATTTCTGAGATTAGGAGAGTCAGGAGCTGTTTGAAACCAGCCCACTTCAGGCAGCATTAGAACCAGCCCCCAACATGCAGCTAGCTCTGCTTGACCCATCATTTACAAATGGCATTGATTAGACAAGAGTACCTTCGCTTTTCTTGGGATCTAACTAAAGCACTGTGGATATCTTTCCAGTTCTCATAGGCCATTTTTCCTTTGGGGCAGTCTCTTGCTATCAGTCCCCTAGATTAGAGCTGTAATCAAGCCTGGATATCTAATTAGAGAGCTACTAATTTCAAAGAGAGAAACCTTGAGACTCTAACGATGCACAGTGGAGCCAATTTAAACACACTTAAACTCAGTCACTGAGTTGCATCACCATCATTTGTCAGCCATCAACTTTTTAACCACATCTACCAAGACCTCATTAAAATCATCTTGAGCAATCAGCCAGAGGGACAAACCAATGTCGTTAAATAGTTTGCCTTGGAATGCAGGCGGCCAAAAGCTGAATGGAATTTGTGTTCGACTTCAGAGTAATTATTTCCAGGTTCTGCATTGATTTGTGTTATGCTTCCTTGTGGCAAAGAGGACGTAGTAGATAATTCCCCAAGAGGAAATGTGGGGCTTAAAAAATAGGGAAAAAAAAAAAAAAGAGAGAGAGAAGAAAATGACAGTTGGGCAATTACAGATCAAAGAAACAACAGAAATTCAGCACTGGTTCTCATGGATGCATCATCATCCAACCAAAATTTTAGTCATCCATTAAAAGTCATCGGCCCCGTTTGGCAATCCCTCCCTTCTGCCTCCCAGCAGAAATGACTCTACATGGGACATGCCTTCACACCCCGAGAAAAAAAGTGGCAATTGAGGAATTCTGTTTTGAGCTCAAATGTCTGCCACTGGCACCGTCTGTGATTTATGTTAATTAAGAAAAACCTCAAACTTTCAGAGTAAAGTTTTTGCAGTGTGGCAGTGTGTATCCCAAAGGAGGTCCTGGTCCCACAGCTTCCACAGACAAACAAATAGATCTTTTTGTCTCTTCGAGCTTTGAAAGCCATGGGGTTTGATCCACAGCCTCGTGACATAAGGCATAAGGGAAGGACAAGACCAAGACCTTGAATTTTCTCGATGGTCTCAGACATTTGCACTAAAATAGAGACTGAAAGAACTGCTGACAAGAAAAGTCACTCCACATGGACACACACTTATCAGAAACCCCCCTACTCACCAGCCCCAGGGACTCCCAACATGGCCAGCGTGTTCATCTGCATGCTTTGGTCTCCTTCCTGCAGTGTCTTCTGGGATGTCAGAGCAGTGAAGTCGCCTCAAGCAGCAGATTAACAATGGCAGCAAATGGAATCATAGAATGGCTTAGGTTGGAGAGGGCCTTAAAGATCACCGAGCGAGCTGAGAGAACTGGGAGGGGTCAGCCTGGAGAGGACGAGGTTCAGGAGAGACCATATGGCCCTCTACAACTGTCTGAGGCTGTGGTAAGGTGGGGATTGGCCTCTTCTTCTAGGAAACAGCAATAGAATGAGAGGGAATGACCAGGGGAGGTTCAGGTTGGATGTTAGGTGGTGGAATGGGCTGTCCATGGACGTGGTGGAGTCACCATTCCTGGGGGTGTCCAAGAAACGTGGAGATGCAGATGTGGCTCAGAGGACATTGGGGGGGGTCACTGGTTGGACTAGATGATCTTAGAGGTCTTTTCCAACCGTAACAATTCTATGATTCTTTTCTGTGTTTCTATGATCATGCCTAGATTTTGCTTACCCTCAAGGACATTCAAAGCATCTACTGCTGGTAGTGCAGCTCATACCCCAGACATTGCCCCTTGAGCATCCCAGAGTTCCATCAAGGCTCCCAAATCCTGATTTCCTCTGCCATTCTCCCTACTGTTTTGGAGCACAAGTGTGTCTTTATCCCACGTCCCCATATGTATCAGTCCACATACACAGATGAAGGTTGGACAGTGCTGCTCCTGGATTCATTCATTGCCACCCCGTGACTTGTCCTGAGAGATCCCAGCTTTACCCCACAGCCTGCCCTTACCCACATGCGGTTATGTGGACATCCTTCCTACCAGCCCATCCTGGGAGGTAATCACTTTCTTTCTTATTCTGAGCTGATAAATCTTGTGTGCTTAAAGTTTGGTGTGACAAACATCAATGCAAAACTAAGTGTAGGTCGTCCATTTAAATCCCACTTTTTTATTTCCCTTTTGCATTTGGCATTGTTCCTCCTTCTTTAAAAACATTCCCGCACTGATTTTATTTTGTGGTAGCATCCAGCAGCAAGTTCAGCATGAGGCAGGTGTCATGATGGAAAGCAGATGCTCTCCATGGCCAGGCATCACAACATATGGGTCAACCATGGGCTGTTCCCTAATTGCATTCATTTAAATTGACAGCAGGGCTCTTGGGATACTGGCCAGCTCTGAAACTAGAGGTGGTTTGGGAGTTCCTTCACTGTTATTCCTCTCCATTGAGCTGGTGAACATCTAGTAGATGATCACTGTCTAAGGCCTGATGCTAATGGAACATGCCCTTCTGAAGATGTGTGCTTTCTAACACAGCAGAAGGTGAAAAGCACTGCATACTTTCTATGCCATCTTTGTGTTCCTCGGAGGCATCTTTAAAGTTCTCTTTGATGGAGGTTAAACGTGACCCACAGAGAAATGCTCATTTTTGTTTGCAATTAGACCAGGAAATTCTTCAGTTGCTCATTTGTCTCTTAATGAGTCAGCAAGGAGGAGATCACTACTAGGAAAGCACTTCATGCTTTTTGTACGTGCCTCTCACCTTCTGCTAATATCTGGGCAATTCTTTGGATCCTGCCGTGTTCTCCACCACTTTGCAGTATCTCTCAGAGTGTTCTTCTTTTCCACCATTCATAATTCAGAATACATCAGCATGAGCGTTCTGTCAGTGAAGAGGAATCAACACCATAAAGGCATGACTCAGTTTACTTTGTTTAGGTCATTACACTGCAGAGAGGTGCTTAGATCGGAGAACATAGCCCAGTGGTTTTCAGTGTAAATGAAGAACAGATGCCCTGTGCCGTGCTTGATGACTACAACGTGACCAGTATTGAGTGAAGCTGCCCTGAAGGATCCAGCCATCCAAAATGTCACTGTTGCATTTTAAATTTTCTGTATGTTGTTCAGTGAATTGCTAAGCATTTTGCTCAGCCTTTCACGCAGATGAACACAACCGCAGATATGGATGAACACAACCACATGGATGAACACAACCCCAAAAATTAATGAGCTAAATCACAAATAAAGATGAACACAACCACAGACGTGGATGAACGCGATCACAAGTACAGAAGAACATGAACACACATGAACTCAACCGCGACCACAGACCCCAGTTACTAAATCTCAATACAACATGAACTCCCAAGTCTGAACTGTACAGCACAAGGCATCTGAAGACATTTAGAATCATCCCCTCCAAATTTGTTCCAAGTTTTTCACCCTCCAGGGCATTGTTCCTTTCTTCCTCCTGCTTGCTTTGCCATATCCTGCTCTAGTTCAAGTTTCTCGTCGCAAAGAATTTTGTCTCGGGAGACTTTCTAGCAATTTCTCTTGTCTGAGAAGGCTGGAGCGTTGAAGGCTGATGAGAAAGGACAGAGCACCACAGACTTCTATGCAGCCCAAATCTCTTTGTGTTAAATAAAACAAGCTGAGACATGGCAGGCAATGGGAAACATTGCTTAGATCAGAGAAGCTGCAGAGCTAGGACGGGTTGCCATCCTGGGACACGGGACTGCCCAAGGACAGACTGGGTGAATGGGGTGGGATAGAAAGATACAGCAATCTCAGCATCCATTCATCGGGACAGAGAAAGGTCTGGGCAGACCAAAGCTGTGGTGGTGATGTGCCACTGAGAGCTTACATACAAATCAGCTGGAGCTTGTTTTCTTGAACTCCCATTTCAGCACTTAGAGGCTTACTTCTGTGCCTAGACAGGCAGCTGGCTCTATCCCTGTTAGAGATGTTTAGGTTTCATTGCTGGAAACAGCAGAGGAAAAACCCAAACGAGAATGTTTTTATTAAGAAGGTGAGGAATGCTGTCAGCATTCAGCTATGAAGTGGGTGGTTCATCAGCATGGAGAGAGGCTGAACCCCCATATTCCCACCGAGACACCTCTCCCATAGACAGCGCTCGTGTCATAGCTCCAGAGCACCTGCCAAAGCACCAAACTTCATCCAGTGTCTAAACAACTTCATCCAGTGTCCAAATAAAGCTGGGAAAACTGTTCTTAACAACACTGCCTCATTTTGCACGCTTATGGGGAAGCACCAAATCCAAATGGGAGAGTTCAGACATGCTATGGTAGGAAAGCTGTGAGCTATCAGCCTGGTAAGAATTCAAATCATGGTGCTGACACCAGGCAGTAATAATAATAAGTAATATTACTGGAAATTGCAGCAGGAAGGGAAGGAGGGAAGATTCTGCTCCTGCCATCAGCATCAGCAAGTGATGAAACTTGCACCTGATAGCAGATTTTATTGCTAACTTCAGGATTCTGCATATGACAGTGCTGTATTTGCTGAGAAGGTGGGTGCACAGAGAAGGTGCCTGGTGGGTGCACGGGGATGGAGACACATGGCCCCAGGAATGACAGCAGTGTCATGAAAGGCACAGGGAGACAAGTGCTCTGAGACTGAACTGCCGAGGGGATATTCTGTCCCATGTGGTGCCATGTGAGGAGCTGCCATCCTTTTTTCCCTCTCTTTCTTTTCTCTATTGTAGTGAAATGTGTTTATCTGTGAAATGAAGCGGCTCATGTATAGCAGTGCAACACTCATGGATCATCCCTGTGGGAAGGAAGACCTCAAAGGAATAGCCCACAAGCATTGAGCAAGGCAGCCCACAAAAGGGATGGTCCTGCTATCAACAAGAAGGTCATAGATGAGTTTGGGAGCTGTCACAGCAGAATAACGTGTCTGTAAGTACAAGTTGCTCAGGAAGAAGGACATGGGAGAGTCCAGCTGCTCATGGTCCTCATAGTGATGGTGATGAGCAGGGTTCCACAAATGGTAGTGGCAGAGAAGAGTGGGCAGAATACGAGCGTGCTTTTGCCACTGCCTCATCTTGCTTGAGTGCAAGGGGGATGAACTCCATCACAGTGGATTTGTTCTCTATTGACACCAAGTGAACAGGGCCTGAAGCAAAGAAAGGAGCTGCCAGCAGTGGTGTTCGATGCGGGATGTTGTCCATACACAGACATATCCATCACTCATAGGCTGAATATGAATCATTCTTCCTCTGATGCCTTTTTGGGACAGTTTCCATTTAAAATCAATGCTTCCCTTGGGAATAGCAGCTGCTGTCCAACTCAGGATGTGTTACTGAAGCACACAATAGAAAGCTCAGACTGTTTATCTGAGTACAGTGGTAGAAACAGCACCTTCAAGAATCCTCCTTCTCATTTCACATTTTCTAAAAAAGACTATTAGCTCCCCTCAAGACCTACTTTTGACCATGATGTCAATTTGGAAACCATAAGTTGACCAAAAGGGATGGTGCAGCTATAACCCAACTCCACCATTTTAGGTGTGTCCCAAAGAAGGTCTGAGCTCAAAGAAATGTACTTTCCTTCTCAGTCCTCCAACATGATGCAGCAGCTCCTTGTTGTCTGTCTGACCGTGATACATGCAGTGCAGGACTCATTAACCTCTGAGTGCGTTTGGCACCATGATTGTGGGGGAAATGACATGCAGCCAAAACCACCAAATAACACAAGGGGTAAAGAAACTGCAGTGGAGGTTCCTTCTGATTCATACGACAGACCTCACAAAAGTCTGCTTCAAAAGGCAGAATTTCACGGCTGTGCTTGAGCAGAACCAAGTTAGAAAACTCACACAGTTTGCATTTGTCAGACCCTACGCCTTCACTTGCTCCTCTGATGACCTCTTCTGACTGCTTCCATCCAAATGGCCCAGCTGCACGTTGCTGCTTAGACCTCCAATACTACAAAATATGGCAGCTGGAAGGAGCAGCCCGCCTTTATCTGTGCTTCTCATCTTCCTGCAGGACCCAACTTGCAGTGCAAATCTCCACTGCAAGATGGGAAAACTGGCAGAAATATTTCAAATAATGCAGGAAAAGCACAAGGCTGCCAGGAGCAATGGGATCGCAGCACACAAAGATTTCTTTGTCGGGAGTTATCAGTGGGCAAGGAGATAAAAGTGTACAAGAGATTGCAGTGAGGGCAGTGCTGGAGTGTGGTCACCTCGACTGGAAGTGTTTGTGGTTCAAATAAACCTCACAGCGTCCATGTGCAAGAGTTTTATTTATCCTAGCTTTGCTCCTGTAGTAAAGGAGTCCCATACACACTTTCAGTCCTAACAATATTTCTTACTCCTTATTACCTTGTTCTTACCACTGCATGCTAACAGAACAAATCAGCATCACCACTGTGCTACGAGCTGTCAGCCCTTGGACATCCAGTCTGTACAAATTTGGAAGGAAAAATTAAAAAGAAGTAAAGCAGGAAATTCAAATTTTAGAAAGGTTTGTGGTTAGCCCTTGCTACTTAGTGGGTATTTTTACTTGGCCAACGCAAAATGCAGAGCTGTTCTGTCTTTCAGGCTCTTACAAGGTTCCTTAGCAACATGTAGAGGAGTAAGTGTTATTTGCAGTGACACTTTCTGAAAGGGATGAACTTTTGTTCAGCAGTACCCAAAAGTGGAACATCCAGAATACTCCTGGTGTTGTTCATCACAAAGCAATTAAAAAAAAAAAAGAAATAATTAAGTTATAGCCCCCTGCTTGGGCTAGGAACACCTGGTAACCTTAAATCCCACTTGTGTTGGGGTGTTAAGCCGCTGCAGCTCATCACTTTGTGACAGCTTTGGTCTTTCTTCCTTACATCTTTCCTCTTCCCAGCAGTAGGTGTACCAGCTGTTCCCATGCACAGTGTGCCCCTTCCCTGCTGTTGGTGTGTAAATGTGGGTAGGAATCACCTCGTCTGTGGGAATGGTTTTCAAAGCACTGACACATTAAGTTGTGCCTCCAATGCCTTCCTTGGCAGTTACTTCATTTTCTGCAGTCAGCAAGACATCTTGCAGTAGATCTGTGACTTTGTGTTAGTCCATAATTAAAATAATTATCTGAGCTAGATCTGAAGAGTAGAGATGGTGGTGGGAAGGGTGGCATCAGTGCTACGTGAGGTACTGAAGAAAAGAGCTGGTGCACTGCAAAGGAAAGGAAAAAGCCTTCATTCCCATCACCTCCCTCAGCAAATGACCCTGCTGGCACCTCACGTCAGAGCTTTAATTGAGAGCCCATTGAGATACTACAGCATGCTCAATATTTCTGGTAGTGTTATCTATTTGCTGGTGTTTCAGGTGGTGCCCAGGAGCCCCACTGGGGGCCTGTGCTCATGGACAAGAGAACAGACAGGAAATGTCAACTTGCCACACGGTTTACGGTGTCCTCCAAACCAAAAGATGAGCCTTCAGTGTGAGTGAACAGCAAGCTTTTATTCAAAGGGCGTTTTTGTGGAAAAGCGGAGCAAATAAATCATCATGAAAGATCCTTTGGGAAAACTGGCCACGGTTCTACACCTTTCCCTCTTCACTTTCTACTCTTCTACCCCACAGTTTTCTCATGGCGCTCTGTACCTCTTTGTTCCTCAGGGTGTAGATGAGGGGGTTCAGCATGGGGGTGATGATGGTGTAAAACAGTGCCACGATCTTGTCCTCCGAGAGGTCACTGGATGGGCGTATGTAGGTGAACGTGCCCGGCCCGAAGAACAGAACCACCACCGTGATGTGGGACCCACAGGTGGAGAGGGCCTTGCGCCGTCCTTCGGATGTGTGACTTCTCAAGGAGACCAAGATCACTACGTAAGACACAACCAGGATGAAGAAAGAGCTCAGACATATCATCCCGCTGTTGGCGATGACGATGATGCCGACGGCGTAGGTGTCGGCGCAGGCCAGCCGTAGCAGGGGGTGGACATCACAGAAGTAGTGGTCAACTTTGTTGGGGCCACAGAAGGGGAGCCGAGCGGTCAGAAAAGTCTGCACGACGGAATGCACACAGCCTCCCAGCCACGAGCCCACCACCATGCGGCCGCACGCGCGCCTGGTCATCAGCGTGGTGTAGTGGAGAGGTCTGCAGATGGCCGTGTAGCGATCGTAGGCCATCACTGTGAGGATGAAGATCTCCGTGCAGCCAAAGAAATGGGCCCCGAAGAGCTGCGCCATGCAGCCCACAAAGGAGATGGTTTTGTTTTCCACGAGGAAGTCAGCAATCATTTTGGGAGCTGTGACGGAGGAGTAACAGATGTCTACAAAGGACAGGTAGCAAAGGAAGAAGTACATGGGGGAGTTCAGATGCTGGCTGCTAACCACGGTGACAATAATGAGCAGATTTCCCGCCACGTTAATTGTATAGAAGCAAAGAAACATCACAAAGTACAGCTCCTGCACGCCTTGACTCTCAGAGAGGCCGATGAGAATGAACTCCTTCACACCGCTTGCATTCCCCACGTTGGTCACTTGGGCAGCCATGCACAACACACAGCCTGTGCACATGGAAAAGCAAGGACACGTGATTTGTCATCATCGTCATCACTAATAACAAATTCTGTACCAGAGACTAGGAAGCACGTAGGATTACTATTAAATTACTATTAACCCTACAAAATGATTGCTTTCCCTATTTTTTTCCCCTGGGTATTTCGTTCTCCTCGAGTGGAACTTTGGCCGTGGCTGTCACCGTGCTCCTTCATCCTGGTCCTTTGGGGTTGTGAAGGACTGAGCCTACCTTGCACTACAGGAAGGACAGTGTGAGGCACAACAAGGGTGCAGGACAGGATGTTTTCCCCCATTATAGGCCAAGGTTATGATTACACCCCTTGTAAGGAGAATGCCTTTGTGAGGACCTGGAAATATCACTTGGAATACTGATTTATTCTGTAAGTATAAATGATCTTTGAATTGTTGTTTAGAAGGGAAATG
Organism: Chrysolophus pictus; assembly: GCA_037305975.1. NCBI lineage: Eukaryota > Metazoa > Chordata > Aves > Galliformes > Phasianidae > Chrysolophus > Chrysolophus pictus. Next base: position 1,418,225 of record CM074605.1, read on the forward strand.
AAACTACACCGAGGGAAAAAAAAATCTCTCTTACATACACACATTTTGGGGGAAAAAAATTGCAATGTCAAGGGCTGAAAAAATGAGTTCTGGGGAAGTTATCTGTCATGGAGAAAACATCAAAAAAACTATTTAGTCACGTACCACTTCAGTATTTATCTTACTCTAAATCTCAGTATTTATCTTGCTTGTTGTGAGGAAGGAGGGATGAAAGGATCTTTTCAGACCATCTGACCCAGCACTGCGTGCATTTCACCTACTGCTGAGCTCTGACGTGCTCTGGGGGGCATTGTCACAGGTTCATGTCTGCTTAACGCAGACATCTAGAAGGTGGTCAGGACAGATCCCTCTGCAGAGGCAGAGTGGCTAAACTGGACTCCTTTACAGAATCACTTCTTTTTCCACTGACCAGGAGAGGTTCAACCATCGCCAGGTAAAGCTAACTTCAGAGAAATGACCATTTTCATGCCCTGGAAGTCACCCACTGGAAATCACTGATGCCACTCTATTATTTGTGTTGTGGTTGATTTCCATGTTCTTAGGCATCTGTAAATCTCTGCAGTTTCTCTTTCCAGAAGGTGGGGCTCCTTTGCTTCAGTTGGTTCCAACCATTGTCCCCCAGTAGGAAAGAAGTAAACTTCATCTTTAAAAAGACATTAATATTTCCAGCTCCATCAGAGTTCCTTTAGCCCTAGAAACCAATCGATGCAAACTCTTCATGGAATTTACCCAGAAATAGGCATTCTTAGAAGTAAATTATTGCCTAAATTAGATGCATTTTAGTTTGCTGACATTCCTAAGTCAGCTGGTGTTCAAAATGACCATTAAACCACAACCGGTTCTCCCTGAGTGTGCAGGTGATCCCTAAGCAGAGAACAGCATGGAACGATGCAGTGAACTCAAACTGCAGAATCAGAGATGACAAATCCAGTAGAGGATTCCCAGAAGTTATGCCTTACCCCTTCAAGAATCTTTTCCGGGTCTTCACTGGTGTATGATGTAATTCAACCAACTGCAAAACAAAAAAAAAAACAGCATGGAACTGCTAACATTTCAGAAAGGATTAAAAATTTTTACCTTCTCTTTATTGCATGCATTCTTCCCTAAAACCTTATGTGATTCATGAGCAACGAAAGGACAAAACAAAATGGTCTGAGCAGGGTTGCAGAACTAGCCCTGCATGTGCATGGCTCTGGTGAAAGATGGCAGAGAGTTAAACTCTTAAACTGTTGTGAAAGTTGCTTTTTTTATTTTCACATCTGTTTGAGGAAAAGGAAGAAAGGGGAAAGAAGGGAAGGGAGAAGGAGGAAGGGGAAAAAGGTGAAAGAGAAGGGGAAGGGGGGACAAAAGGGAAGGGGAAGGGGAGGGAAAGGGAAGGGAAGGGAAAGCGAGAGGGAAGAGGGGAGAGAAAAGTAAGAAAAAAGCTGTAAAACTTACCTCTTCTGTATTTGCAGGTCTAATTTTTTTGTGTAAGAGCTGTACGATTTTATCTCCTCAAGATCTGCATTCCCCAGTAGGGATGTGTTAGGGCACAGGCTTTAGAAGAAAAGTCGAATGTAAAGCTTCCAACACTTGCTCTGTATAATCCTGTCCAATTCTGTCTAGCCTATGTGAGCCTATTCTCTGCCTATGCGAGAACTGCTCTGCCTGGATAATGGGTGCACAGAGCGGTGTGTTCACAGCCCCACAGCAGAAAGCAGCTCTGAGAAGAAAACCGTTTAAGTACCTCTCTTCAACTCTCTCCAAGGAAATCTCTCACCTGAAGGGCTCTTGGGGCCAGAGGAGGGAGGAGGGAAGGGAGGGTGCAAAGGAGGCGTGAATTCTGTCCTGACTGAGAAGTTTGAGTAAATCTATTTTAAAGATAAAGTCATCCCTCAGCTGTATGGTTTTCCAAAGGGTAGGGGGGCATCAGATCCACTGCTTTGGCTTTCTAGCCAAATTTCTAGGAATGAAATCTAGCGCTTCTAGAGATGTCTGTTGTAAGATGTGCTGTCCTCTCGGGGACATGAAGAGCTCCCTGTCAAAGAAACGTCTGTATTTTGAAGAAAGTTATTTGGGTTGACACATCTTTCAATCAAGTAGGACCTCATCTGTCTTAACATCTGCAGTCAGAGCTCTGCCTATGAAACAAAACACGGTAGGACAAACGGATGCAATAGTTCAGGGTCAGGGCAACCAACAACTCCGAGTCATCACTGCTCTGGAGAGTGCAGTTCTTCTCTTAGGGCCAGGTGTTGGGAAAATCAGCAGTGCATGGAAGTGAGCTGTTAACTCTTTAACCCCCTGTGCTTTACATGATGTTATGATGTGGAATGCTGATAACAAAAATCATAAAACCATGACACTCCACCCCTTATTCCACATCACTACCTCCTGCTTAATATATATACAAATATACAAACAAACAGTAGCTAATATTCATTACACAAACACGTCTATATACATATATACACATGGAATTACTGACTGCACTCCCCCAGCATCAAATTCCCTTGTGGTACACATGGTACACACTGAACATCCCCATTTATCTCCATCACCCACCAAGTGCACCCAGGTCCCTGGGCAAAAACACTTCCACAGAGAGGTTTTCCCTTTCCAGAGGCTGGAAGGGTCCAAACCGCTTTTCCCAACATGCTTTTTGCATGTAGCACAGGGACCTTGTCTCCCTCTACAGCATGTAGGGAGCTGGATTGGGTAGGACTGTGTTGGTTGCTTGATCCTTGATCCACCAAGTGACTTCTGCCAAATACTTCTCCCAGTGCTTAAATGTTCTGCCACCCATTGCTTTCAACGTGGTTTTTCACAACGCGTTGTGGCGTTGGATTTTACCAGAGGCTGGTGCATGATAGGGGATGTGGGAAATCCACTCAATGCCATGATCTTTGGCCCAAAAGAGAGTTTTTGAAATGAGTCCCATTATCAGACTCAGTTCTTTCTGGAGTGCCATGTCGCCACAGGATTTGCCTCTCCAGACCCAATATGGTGTTTTGGGCGGTAGCATGGGGTACTGCATATGTTTCAAGCCACCCAGTGGTTGCCTCCACCATGGTGAGCACATAGCGCTTACCATTGCGAGATCGTGGCAAGGTGATAGAATCAACCTGCCACAACTCCCCCCATTCGTACCTTCTCCCCAAAGAGGTTTCATCCTCTTGGCTTGCTTAATTGTGGCGCATGTGTCACAGTCGTGAATAACCTGTGCAAAAGCATCCATAGTTAAGTCCACCCCTCGGTCTCCAGCCCACTTAGGTGTTGCATCTCTTCCTTGATGGCCCAAGGTCTCATGGGCCCACCGAGCTAGAAATAATTCACCCTTGTCCTGCCAGTCCAGGTCTATTTGAGCCACCTCAATCCTGGCAGCTCGATCTACCTGACGGCTATTTCGTTGTTCTTCAGTAGCCCTTGGCAAATGGTTGGGCTATGTTTCCACCCCTGGGGCAAATGATTTCAGGTATACCGAATGCCCCTCCAGGTGAAAGCAAACCGTGACCTACGTTCTGTGCTCAAAGGAATGGAAAAGAAGGCATTAGCAATGTCAGTGATGGCACAACACTTGGCTGCTTTAGACACCAGTTCATGCTTGACATCTTTTTTCTTTTTAACCTAGCATTTTCAGAAGCAAAGCACGACTCTAAAGAAATGCAACGTGTACAGAAACGCGAAGGTCACTCTTTTCAAAGCTATTGTTGTGCAGTCCCTGAGCAAAGGAAGGAGTGCGATTCCATGAATAGATGAACAGCAATTCCTCGAGTAGATGATCCGAAATTTTTTTAGTTCACCAACAGTTACATCCTCCCACAAAACACCATTTCTTCCCAATTACAAAACCACAAAAGCATTTGTTGGCAGTGACATCATCAAGGGAACCATCAATATTCGCATGTATAGAATCATTTAACTCATATGCAATCCAACTAATTCATATATGCATTTTAAAAAAAGAAAAAACTTAGAAAGTAGTGAACGTAGCCATTCCCGTATCCGTTCCAGAAGAGATCTTCTTCTGCTCTGCTGCTCCTGGGAGCCACCTCCGGAGTGCACACCCTGTGGATAAGAAATAAACCTGCTTGGGACCCCTTGGCTGCTGATGCATATCTGTGCACATGCTGTGCTGCTCCATATCTCAGAATGAGATTCATTCTTCCCCACATCCAGCCACAGTCTCTTTCTCAGAGCGGCAAGCTCTTCAGAGCGGCGAGCCCAGTTCTCCATCCTCTGCAGTTCTTCTGCCGCCCTCTGCCTCTCAGCCTCCCACTCCTGCTCAGCCTGCTCATATCCACGAATCCGATCCTCCATCTGCCGCAGTCTTTCCGCCTCCCTCTCCCTCTCAGCCTCCCTCTCCTGCTCAGCCTTCTCGTTCTGGGCTTGCAGCTCTGTGGGAGAAGCAGAGTTTACTGCACATGAGGAGCGGGCCCCCAGCACCCTGGCAGTGCTGTCCCTGCCCCAGTCCCCAGCTCCTCCAGAGGTGCTAGCATTTCTCCATAACAGACGTTACCTTTGATCTGCTCATCCTTCTCCATCAGGGTACGGTCTGTGCTACAGATGCTCCTGGCCAAAGGCTCCACGTTCCGAAGGAACTCCTGCAGCACAGCATCTGCCTGTGGGGCAACGGGAGTGTGGCAGTCAGGGGGTGAGGTGGTGATGCTGGGCAGGGGCTGCTCCTCTTCCCACCTTCACCCCTTTGCCCGGCAGCGCCCGGTACCGCTCCACCAGCGCCTGCTGGTCGCCAAGGAACAGCTGGTGACCCCCCGGCACGAAGTAGACACCGTCACCGATGCGTTGCTCCATCTCACTGTAGAGCTCCTGCAGCGCAGCCGTGCACTTCTCACGGGACGCCTCTTCATTGCGGCTGCAGAACTGCAGCCTGGCTGCCTCCACCTGCAGCTGCGTGGGGGGACACGAGGGGCAGGAATCAGCCAGGGAAGCGGGGGCAGGAAGGAGCGGCACAACGCAGCGCCGATGGGGGATGCAGAGCCGAGCACGGGGCCGCGGAGCAGTGCTGGCCGAACCGCGCAGCGCCCACCAGAAGCTCCATACGGAAGCGCTCGACGTCGGCTGTGATCGCCCGTTCCGCAAAGAGCTGCAGCGTCTCCCTCTGGCACTGCTCGTGCAGCTCCAGCAGCTCCTCAGCCGTGTCCGTGGGCAGCTCTGCCTGCTGCTCCATCAGCTCCCGGTACAGAACCGCAGCTTCCCGCACCGCCGCCGAGTTGCGCAGCTCTGCCAGGGCCGTCACCGCGCTCTCCAGGCACGGCACGGCGCCGCTCTGGATGGCATCCACGTAGGTCACAGCCAGAGTGCCCAGCACTGCCGTGGGGAGGAGGGGATGGGAGGTCTCTCTGTTTTGGCCCTGGGTGCAGCCATAGCCCTACTGCCCCTCTCAGCATCCCCGACTGCTTCTCCTGCTCCTTCCCTCCCAACCCAACACCCAGGAGCACCAAACAGAGGCAGAAAAGCTCCTGCACGCCCCACTGCCAAGAGAGCATCACTCACTCTCCCCCGTCACTTTGCAGACACTGGGGATGGTCTTTGGTGGAGAGCTCTGCCAGATGTAGCTGCAGAATTTCTCCAGCTGCTGCAGGAACTCGGGGTCCATCCTATCATCCAGGAGCTCCTCCAGGCGGGGCAGATCCCTCTTGCTGGCAGGCTGGTCGAAAATGAAGCACCTTCTCTCGGGGAAGAACTGTCGGATGCATTCCCGCAGGCGGTCGTAGCGTTCGGCCTCCGGGCTGCTGCCTGCGGGACAGAACAACCACAGCTCAGCTCTCTGCTGCCTTCCAGCACCCAACGCCGGCCGTGCCCGACAGCTCAGCATCCCTACCCCCCTCAGTTTCAGCGCATTCTCCAAGTATTCGTCCTCGGAGAGCTCCTGCCCATCCACCTCCAATTGCAGCGTGAAATCCCGCACAGCCCACACAAAGGTTGGGAAGAATGGGGCCAACCCAGTGGCAGCAGGTGGTTGTGTTCCGCTCTCCCCAGGGCTCTTTGTCAGCTTCACGCACTCTGCCAGCGTCAGCACGTAGCTGCGGGGCTGCATAAGGAAAACGAGATCTCGGCTCTGCCTGCAACACGGGACCCCGAGCAGCTCCTGTGCACCACAGGGATGTGGATGCCCCTCAAGCAGGTGGCTCTCGGAGGAGCTCTGTCGTGCAAAACCCACCGCCCAACGGGAACAAAGCGGGGAACCCCCACGGCCACCAAGGATACTGCAGGTTCTCCAGGGCCTGCTGGTCGATGGTGCCCTTGCTGTTGTAGATCAGGGTGCTGGAGAGCAGCACGGCCAGCACGAAGATCCACGTGTCGTTCTTGGTGTCCCCCTGCAATGCACACCCCCAGTGTGTCCCCCTCCAGCAGAGCGGTGCAGGGGGTGAGCGAAGCCCCGCGCTCTGAGCAGCGATGGCCAAGAGCTCAGATGTGAGGACGCCCAACCACCCGACCCCACCGCACTGCTGTGATGGAGCCGGTGCAGGCAGCTCTCCCCACAGCTCCGCATGCACCGGGGCTGCATGGGGGGAAGGTGCTGCTTTTCCCGACCTTTTCCACGTCTCCCAGCCCTTTGGTGTACAGCAGCACCAGCGTGTGTTCAGGTTGGAGGGGATGAGGCACGCACCACATCCAGATTCCTTTGGTGTGCGCCTGCACGCTAGAGCCCAGGGAGAAACCTGCGTGGGGGACGTGGGATTTGACAGCATGAAACGCAGAGGAGGAGAATCCCAGTAGCAGGGGCACACGGGGTCAGCGATGCCCATCCCACCCCTTCCCTCACCCGTCCTCCTCCCGGCCAGCCGGTTCATCAGGTAGGATTTGCCGCTGCGGTACAGCCCGCTGATGGCCACCACCACCACGGGCTGTGTGATGTTGGCCAACACCTGCAGGGCGTCCTGCCGCACCGCCAGCCCCTGCCCTGCGCGGTTCTCAACGAGGCAGATGGGCTCCTCCATCTCCACCACCGACGCTGCGGATGTCAGGGCTGCCATCACAGCCTGCAGTGGGAATGGCGAGACTTTGTGACGGGGCACCGGCAGCCGGCAGCCATGCTCCGATTCACTCCACTTTGCGTCTCCAAGCACAGCATTCTTTGCTCCTGCTCCTTTCCAGAGCTTCTCTGCTTCTCTGTTTGCGCCTTCCTGGGCAGCACACTCCAAAGACAATCATGACCTTGACCCCTTCCCACCTGCAGTCCCACAGCTCTGCAGCACCAGGCTGTGTGCCTGCCTCACACCCTGCAGTCTCAACCTCTTCACCTCCCGTCCAAGGTGCAGTAGGTGAGGCAGAGTGAAAGGCAGAGAGGGGAGAGGACTTTGCCTGGAGCCCAGCCTGGAACCCCTGCCCAACCCCAATATCCATTGGGACGGTTTGGTGGGAACTTGGGGTGTGGAGAGGTTGGAGCTATTCAGGGAGGGGAGGAAGGGGTCTGGCAGCCTCATGCACAGAGCTGCACTTCTGCTCGGGGCTGTGCTTGCTTTGCCGAGCATCACCCAGCGATGATTGCTGAACAGTCAGCAATGCAGAGCAGAGCTCCATGCACCCACCTCACCAGGCACCAACGGTCACCGAATGCACCGAACCCGGCTCAGCCCTCCGTATCCCTGTGCCTTCTCAGCCTGCGGCAGCACAGCAGGCAATAAGGGGCGGCTTTGGTGCTGTGCAAAGAGGTGCATCCCTCCCCCCACCCCGTGTTGGGTCCCCATAGCCCCAGCATCACCCCACTGCACCCCTTCCTGTCCCCAGGAGTTTCCTCGGGTGAGGTTTTTCTTCCCTATCCCATCGAGCACGGATGTGCCCCCCCCAACCACCCGGACAAGGCTCCCTCTGCCCTCCCTCTGCAGCCCACTCCTCAACCCAGCCCCGGCCACTCACCACAGCAGGACTCTGCAGCGCTGGGCTATGGGGTTGTTTATACCCTGCGGCTTCAAGCCGTTCTCCTCCCATTCTGGGAAATGGCAGTGAGTCAGAGCAGAAGCGAAAGTGAAAGTGAATGAGAGTGGATACAACGTTGTCCCGAAGTAGCCTGCTGGCTCCCATCCGTGCACCTCTGATCTGTGGCATTTGTTCTCATGGGAGACTTCAAGTTCCCTGACATACGTTGGAAGTATAATACAGCACAGAGGAAGCAGTCCAGGAGGTTTCTAGGGTGCATGCAAGATAGCTTCCGTATGCAACTGGTAGGAGAGCATACCAGGGGTGGTGCCCTGCTAGACCTGATCTTCGCTAACAGAGAAGGACTGGTGGGAAAAGTGAAGGCTGGGGACCGTCTTGGGCAGAGCGACCATGGAACTGTACAATTCTCTGTTCTTGGGGTGTTAAAGAGTGACCAGCAAAACTACTTTCTTGAACTCCCAGAGGGCGGACTTTGATCTGATCAGAGTGCTTGTAGCACGGGTCCCTTGGGAGTCGCTTCTTAAGGGTAAAGGGGTCCAGGAAGCCTGGACGCTCCTCAAGACGGAAATCTTAAAGGCGCAAGAACAGGCTGTCCCTGAGTGCCGTAAGGCGAGCCGCAGGGGTAGACGGCCGGTGTGGATGAACATGGAATTACTGTTGAGACTCAGGGAGAAAAAGAGAGTCTATGTCCTCTGGAAGAAGGGACAGGCTAGTTGGGGAGATTACAAGGAAGTAGCTAAGGTATGCAGGGAGGACGTTAGGAAGGCAAAAGCCCAACTTGAACTCAGATTGGCCACTGCAGTAAAAGACAATAAAAAATCCTTTTCTAAATATATCAATGGCAAAAGAAGAACCAAGGACAATCCTCATCCTTTACTTGATGCAGCAGGGAATGTGGCCACTGAGGACAAGGAGAAGGCTGAGGTCCTCAATGCCTTCTCTACATCTGCCTTTAATAGCCAGACCAGTTATCCTTTGGGCTTTTTATGCCCTGGGACGCTACTCAGAAAGCACCCCCAGAGATTCAGGTGGAGACAGTCAGAGAGCTCCTCCTCCATCTGGACCGTCACAAGTCTATGGGACCTGATGGCTGCACCCTTGGGTGCTGAGGGAGCTGGTGGGGCTGATTGCTGAGCCGCTCTCGGCCATCTGTCAGCGCTCCTGGTTAATTGGAGAGATCCCTGAGGGTTGGAGGCTTGCTGATGTGACTCCCATCTTCAAGAAGGGCCGTAGGGAGGATCCGGGGAACTATAGGCCTGTCAGCCTGACCTCGGTACCGGGTAAAAGAAATGGAGCAAATCATCTTGGGTGAGATCGCACGGCATGTGCGTGGTGTCCAGGGGATCAGGCCCAGCCAGCACGGGTTCATGAAAGGCAGGTCGTGCTTGACCAACCTCATCTCCTTCTACGACTGGGAGACCAGACTGGTAGATGAGGGCAAGGCTGTCGATGCAGTCTACCTGGACTTCAGCAAAGCCTTTGATATGGTCTCTCACAGTATCCTTCTGTGGAAACTGGCTGCCCGTGGCTTGGACAGTTTTACCCCCCGTTGGATAAGGAACTGGCTGGAGGGCCGTGCCCAACGGGTGGTGTTCAACGGAGTTAAGTCCAGCCGGCGACCCGTTTCAAGTGGTGTCTGTCCCCCAGGGGTCGGTGCTGGGGCCCATCCTGCTTAATATCTTTGTTGCCGACTTAGATGAAGGGATTGAGTGTACCCTGAGTACGTTTGCAGATGACACCAAGATGGGAGCGTGTGGATCTGCCTGAGGGGAGGGAGGCCCTTCAGAGGGATCCGGATAAGCTGGATCTCTGGGCTGAGGTGAATGGGATGAGGTTCAACAAGGCCAAGTGCCGGGTCCTGCACTTTGGCCACAACAACCCCATGCAGCGCTGCAGGCTTGGGGCTGAGTGGCTGGATGTGTGCGAAGAGGAAAGGGACCTGGGGGTGTTGGTTGATGCTGGGCTGAACGTGAGCCGACAGTGAGCCAGGTGGCCAAGAGGGCCGACGGCATCCTGGCCCGCGTTAGGAACAGTGTGGCCAGCAGGAGCAGGGAGGTGACCATCCCCCTGTACTCAGCTCTGGCGAGGCTGCACCTCGAGTGCTGTGTTCAGTTTTGGGCCCTCTCTCCAAGGAAGAGATTGAGGCCCTGGGACGTGGCCAGAGAAGGGCAACGAAACTGGTGAGGGGTCTGGAGCACAAGTCTTATGAGGAGCGGCTGAGGGAGCTGGGATTGTTCAGCCTGGAGAAGAGGAGGCTCGGGAGAGTCCTCATTGCTCTCTATAAGTACCTGAAGGGAGGTTGCGATGAGGAGGGGTTTGGCCTCTTCTCCCAGGCAACAAACAGGACCCAAGGAAACGGGCAGAAGTTGTACCAGAGGAGGTTTAGATAGACATTAGGAGAAACTTTTTCTCTCAGACGGTGGTCAGGCACTGGAATGGCTGCCCAGGGAGGTGGTGGAGCCGCCGTCCCTGGCAGTGCTGAATGAGGAGCTACAGGATCTGGTTTAGTGCTCGTGGTGGCAATGGTGATGGGAGGACGGCTGGACTGGATGATCTTGCAGGTCGTAGCCAACCTTGTGATTCTATGATCCTGGGACAGTTCCTCAGAGTACACTCCACCAGACTGGCCCTCTGCTGCCATCTGCTGCGTGGCAGCACAACGTGAAGCCCCAAAGCCCCTCGTGCCTTGAGATCGCTTGCTCCGGTGCTGGCCAGGCCGCTCCAAAGCAGCTGCTCTCGACGAGCGAGTGTTCAGTGCCAGATGTCCAGTGCTCGGCTGCTCAGGGCAGCTCCTGCACAGGTCACGTTTCCGGGCCTCTGGCCTTCTCCTTCTTGCTTCTGAAACGTTCCCAGTCAGCCCACCTTGTTCTTGGAACAACGCTCGCGACAGCAGTGCTCAGAAGAGGCACCTGTTGCAGCCCCGAGCCAGGAGCCTTGGCTGTGACACAGCCTTTCCCACACACAGCTCTCCGGCTGAGCTGGGGCTCTGCTGAGGGCTGGGGAGGGGACAGCCCTGTGAAGTGGGGGCTCCTGGCAGCCCATCCCACGCCTCCTGGTGCCACATTCACCGCTGGGTACGAGCTGTCTGGGAGGAGCACGCCCGCGCCCTCTTAGAGATGGCCGGCCGAGTGCCTGCCGAGGGTGGGAGAGAGAAGCAACGTTTCAGGGGGTCGGGGGGCAGACTTTGGCTTCTCCTTTGCTTCTAAAGCCAGGGTTTGGATTTTCAATTGCAACATGGTACCTTAACAATCTGTTGGACACGGGACTAGTTTTTACTCAAAACGCAGTTGGCGAGGGAATGCAATTATTTCTATTAAATGCAGAGTTGTTTCTCCTGGGGCCTGAGTTTCAGGGATGGATCCTGTTCAGTGCACCAATGACCAGAACAGTGCAACAAAGGACCATCTTCTGCCAGACCTTTCTTGCACTTTCCTCCATCTTTTTTCCATGTGGTTTGACAACCAATGGATTTCTGTACAAGAAGAGAGACTCTTCTCAAATAATAGGTCAGTTCTTTTCCCTCATGCGTAGCCCCGGGGTGGCTTCAGGTCAGAACGCTGAGGGAAGGCGGCCATTTCTCTGCCTCCCTTTATCCCTTCCCTACAAGTCGCCCAGCTGCAGTGTTTTGCCCCTAAGCTATGCCAGCGCCTCACAGAAAGCCCTTCTCTTCCCACCAGGGATCTGAAGGAGCAGCGAGCTGGAAGGAAACAGTCTCCTCTTGGCCCAGGCCCAGCCTCACGCATAGCTACGGCTTTCAAATGCAGCCAAATCCTGGGCTTTGCTGTGCTCTGTGTGCCAGCAGAAGAGAGCGTGACTTTGGAAAATGAGGAACTCGAGATCCCAAGGCTGCAAGGAATGTAGTCTGCCAGAGCCAAGGGGTCTTGGAAGGAAGAGTCCCCATTGTCCCTCTCCCTCTGCTTTTCTTCAAGGAGACGGCACTGTCTCGCTGCCATTATCAGAGCAAGGGGAGGTTCTTTTGATGTATGTACAGCTGACGGACAGATGAAGACACAACGGGTTAGATGTTAGCCCGTCCAGTTTATTACAAATCCAAGTTGTTCAGGGAGATGGGGAAGACGGGCGATAGAAAAGATGGGAAATAAAAGCAAGCAGTCTCTGTAGCAAGCAGGAGAGAGACAGTCACCACCACGGGTCCAGCTTGGTTCGTAGTTCAGACCTTGATGTTCAGTAGTGATGGGTCAGCAGGGGTTGTTGTTCGGTTGATGACACGGCAACTGTACAAACTTATAAGTAAGCCCAAAAGGGGCCACAAAAGAGAGTCAGCTCTCTTTGGAGTGACAGTTCAAATCCAAAGTGGTCGAGTCAGCTGTCTTTGGAGCGGCAGCTTCTGGCTTTGGGATCTCAGCAGAAACTCCTTTCTTCCCATCTCCCGGGCCTCGCAAGCAGGTCTGAGGAAGCATGGAGGTGCCCACCTGCATCCTGTTTCTCACTGAATACGATGGTGGTGTTCCCCAGTTCTCCCATACCAAGCTGGAGTTTTTGGTCGCAGGCCAGATCTTCAGCCAGTAAACACTCCTGAGCAATCTCTTCCAAAGGCAAACAGCTCCAAAGAAATGCTTTCAAATGTAAAATTGCCCACCAAGTGATGTTGGTTGCCACACCCACCTCTCATCTCCTAGATTAAGTCAGAGTTTTATGGCAAGAAGTGCCTCAGAAAGCAAACTGCGAGCCAAAACCACAGAAGGGTTGAGACAGGCACCCAGGGATGGCAGAGATGGGAACTGTGCACCTGTTTTGCAGCCTCAAGTGGAGCTCTGCTTCTCCTGGGCTCCCTGTGCCCTGGTCAGCGTGGACAGGACATCCCCCGCCTGGGGAGCCCCGCTTTGCTCTTTGGTGGCTGACTCTGCATAGATCTGGTCCCCTTGTGTGTCAGTGGCACCGCAGCAGGGGCGTTGCAGGTGCGCTCCTCGGGCAGGCTGGTCTCGGAGCTGGAGGACCATAGGGCTGCCAGCGGTGTTTGTTGCAGGGCTGGGGCTCTGCAGTGCTTTCTGAGCTTGGCCCGTGCCTTTTCTGTCACTCCTGCTCTAGTGGGGGCTTTCACCGCACCGTGTTCTTCTTTGCCACATGGAGGTTGCACTGCCTGTGCTGGACGCATCCCTGTCGCTTTGCTTTTGGTGGAGCATTTTCCCTTCTTTTTTTTCTGAGGCTGCTTTTTGGCAGAAGACGCCCCCGAGACCGCTGGCAGCTGACTGAAAGGACAAAGTGGGAGGGGTCTGCCTGAGTGGGTGACAGCTTTGGGGCTGAATACTGCAACCCCGAGCCAGGACCCTTGGCTGCAACACAGCCTTCCCCACACACAGCTCTCGGGTTGCGCTGGCTCCCGGCAGCCCCATGCCAGCCCTCCATGTGCTGCATTCAGCGCCGCTGGGCCACCCTGAACAGTGACTGTGTGGGGCTGGGCAATGGGCTCTTGCTGGGTCGGGGAAACAGCCCGTGCAGATCCCACCCTGAGCCTGCAGTCTCACCTGGTCTTCTTCTTGACATCGCTTGTTCTCTTCTCGGGCTGTTTTTCCACCAGAAAGGTGACATGGATCCAGCTGGGGAGGGGTGGAAATTCCTCTGGAATTAGGAAGGAGAGATCTCATCAGAGGAGACTGACTGTCAATCAACCTGCTGAGACGCAGGGGTGCTCAGGCGTGTCCCAAAGCACCCGCGAGGGCTGCTCTATTCCCCTCGCAGATGCAGAGACCGCGGGACCTTTGTGCGTCGTGCCCAGCTCGTCCTCTCCGGGGTGCAGCTGTGTTTTGGGAGTGCATTAGTGACATTTGCTTTGGGAAAGAGGAGCTGAGTGTGCAAGCTAGGAGGGGTTACCCTGTTTGCATCCAGCGTGTGTGCGCAGTGCCGATAAACATACCTGCTTTTATCACTCCTTTGTGGTTATGGAGTTTCTGCAAGTCAGCTGGAGTTATGATTGTGTTTGAGGTTCAGGTTGGAGTTGTGGTTATGGTTGGGATGTGGTTTGCTTTGGGGCTGTGGTTGCTCTTAGGGTTGGCGTTAGTGTGGCAGTGAGGAGCAGAATGCAAACACCTCCAAACACTTTGGACTGGCACTACTCCCTCCATATCCTCCGGAACCACTGGCGTGACGCTCTGCCCCTAGGCCTGGAGGGTGGCACATCTTCCATCTGGCTGAGGATCAGCAGTGTCTGCTGCACCAGGCAGCGCACGGCAGGCTCGCTGTCTCCCTTGGCACCCTGCAGGGCTGCAATGGAGCGGGGCTGTGTCACCACGTGGGCCCCACACGGCGCTTCCTGGGGTGCGGGGCAGCGGGGGGGACGGCTCACCTTTACGGATATCCAACACCATCTCCCGGTTCTCATTCTTCAGCTGTCGCCCCAGCATCCCTGCACATACAGTCACTGTCAACACTCGCCCGGCCCCATGGTGCCCGGGGACCCCACAGTGCCCAGGGACCCGCACGGTGACCCCAGGGACCCCCATGAGCCCCCAAGGATCTCCAGAAACCCCACAGTGCCCCAATAGCGTTCCCATCAGCTCCAGAGACCCTACAGTGTCCCAGGGACCCTAGGGTACCCCAATGACCCCCATGATGCCCCAACTGCCCCCAAGGACCGATGGTGCCCCAACGACCCCCAGAGACCCTACACAATGCCCCAGTGAACCCCATAATGCCCCAATGATCCCAGTGTTGCCTCAGTAACACCCAAGAACACCATCGGTTCCCCCAGGGCCTCCCCTGCGCAGTGAACCCACAGCATTCAGATGGGGGTGGGGGCAGAGGGATGGGGACGCATCGGGACCGGGACTCACCCAGGAAGCGCACGGCCGCCTCCCTCACAGCTGCCTGGGGGCTGTGCAGATGCAGCACGGTCTGCTTGAGGTACTGCTCCGCATCTCTGTCCTTCTTCTGAAGCTGCAGAGAACAGCACGATGGAGGATGCACCCACAGAGCTGCCGCCCTCCCTTTCTGCCGGAGCAGGGCTGGTCCCGGGGTGGGGGAGAGGGGTTGAAAGGTGAGGATCCTTACCAGGCAGTCAGCGATCATCCAGATCTCCCGTTCACTGGCCGAGCGTTGCAGTTCCTGCCAGCCCAGGAACTTGGCAGCATGGATCAGAGCATTCTGAGCAGCCTGGGGGACAGCAACACAGTTGGGGGGGGTGTCAAGAGAGCCTGGGGGGTCACCACCATCCCCACCCTGGGGTGGCACCACAGATGGTCTCGGCCCGCAGGGTCTGGGGGAACGGCAGGGGGGATCTGGGAGGGCTTTCCTAAGCTTAATGACTGTATGGGTGGGTGTGGCGGAGTAGGGGAACTGGGAGGACTGTATGGGTGCATATAAAGGGGCGGATCTGATATCCAGGAGGGCTGTATGAGTGAACAAGGGACAGAGATCAGGGAGGACTGTATGGGAGGGCGTGGAGGGGGGTTGCTGGTCAGACCCGGTGACCTCAGAACCTTTCTCAGCATTCACAATGCAGTGAATCAGCTGGGTGGGCTGCGGTCACGCCAGGTGACCCCACGACCCCGTGATCCCGTGAGCTGCGCCCACCTTGGCCACGTTGGGGATGTCCTCATTCATGTGGATGAAAAGTGGCACCAGACTCCTCTCTGCCTGTGGCAGCAGCTGCTTCCTGCCTGGCGCCTCCAGCAGCAGCGCAAAGAGCTCCATGGAGCGCCAGCGCACCTCTGCATTGTCCTGGAAGGGGACACACATGGGGAGTGGTGCTGAGCTCTCCACGGTGCGGAGGATGTTGGGTGCTCCCTGCTGCCCCACGACCCTCACCTCTTTGAAGCAGGACAGCAGCTGCACGGCCAGCTGGCCAAGCACACCTCGGATGCTGGCAGGGTGCTGTGCAAGGATGCCCCGCAGCAGACACGTGGCCTGCAGTTTGACATCAGCCCGCACGTCCTGTAGCCACAGCAGCACGTCGGGCAGCAGAAGCTGCATCCTCCCTGCGTAAAGGTTCTGCAGCCCGCGCAGCGCCAGCTCTCTGCTCTCGCCTCGTTCGCTGTGGATGTATTTCCTGAAGATCTTCTCTGTGCGGGCGTCATCCTTCCGGTGCCCCAGGCAGTTCCACATCTGTGATGAGTGGCAGTCAGCAGGAGCGAGGGGACTCAGCCCCACATCCCCCCGAGGGGACCCCCGCACCATCCCCACACCCACCTCGAAGTAGAGTGCCATGGCCGGGACCTCCCTCCACTGCAGCTGGTGGTACTGCAGCAGCTTCTGCAGGTGGATGAAGATGCGGCTGCACTGAGCCCAGCAGTTCCCCAGCATCAACCTGTGGGATGGGGGGAGAGCTGAGCGCATGTTGGAGGGCTGATCCCACCAGGTTCAGGTTGGGGGCAGGGACCGGAACAGCCCCTCCTGCCCCACAGTGTGCTCTTCCATGTGCACACCTCGCCTTGGCACCCAAGCACTCCCCATCTTGATCTCTACTTATTTCAGGAGGGTAGCACATGGGGCAGCGCATGGGGCACCATGTGAGGCATTGTGTGGGGCAGCACAAGGAGGGGGTTGGGGCCGTACTTGGCAAGGGAGTGCAGGCCATTCCGCCATCTGCCAGCACCCAGCAGCTGCGCCCACAGGTCATGGGCCTCCATGGAGAACGCCAGGTTGTCCATATCAGTGCACAGCAGCAAAAGGCGCGCCGTCTCCACCACCATCCTGCATGGAAATGGGGCAGTGTGGGATCACGGGTCAGCGCGGGGCCGGGGGTCAGCGTGGGGTCAGGGGTAAGCGTGGGTGGTGCCGCCGGGTCAGCGCGGCGCGGCGGTGTTACCTGATGGCGCAGGTGGGTGCAGTTGGGCGGAATGGCTCCTCCGTGATGGCGGCGACCTCCAGCGGACCGAGCTCCCCGGAGGACACCAACTGGATGATGAGTGCCACAAAGAGCTCCGGGAAGAGCAGTCGCACCTGCGGGCCGTACTCCAGGTACTGCAGGAGCTCATGCAGCGCTGTGGCCGCCTGCGGAAAGCACCCGGACCGTGCTCAGCTCTGAGCTGCTCCCCCGGGTTGGGGGGAGCGGGGAGGGAGTGTTCCCGGGAGACCCTCAAACTCACGGCCAGGGTAAGGGTGCCGATCTCGGTCTCCTGGCCCAGCGGTGCGATCTCCAGCAGGTGCAGCAGCTCCTGCACCATCTTTGGCACCACGTCCACCGAGGACAGCGCCAACTCCCACAGCTCCCATATGTCCCTGCGGCACAGAGCCATCCTCAGCGGGAGCCCCTCTAAGAGTGGGGTGGGGGTCCCTCTCTGTGTAGGCTGGGGGTCCTTCTATGAGTGGGGTGAGGGTCTCTCTAGGTGTGGGCTGAGGATTCCTCTCCGCATCGGCTGAGGGTCCCTATCTATCCATGTGTGGTGGGCATCCCTCTCCACATGGCGTGGTCTCCCTCTGTGTGTGGAGTGGGAGCCTCTCTCCGCTTGGGATGGGGGTCCCTATCCACGTGGGGTGGGGGTCTCTCTCTACAGGGGGTGGGGGCAGCGCACTTGTCACAGGTGGGGGAGCAGTGCAGCAGGCTGAGTGTCATTGCACTAGGGTTGGCGGCGGCCAGCCAGGGGAAGGTGCCACGGATGTGCCTCAGTGCCTTCTCCTCTGTGATCAGCTTCCTGCTCCTGTGGATGGCTGTCACGATGCGCTGCACCTGGAAGGGTCATGGGGACAGCAGAACTTCACTCCAGGTGTCCCCAAGAGGGGCCAAGCACCCTGAAGTCTCCAATCAGACCAGTGCCGTGCAGGACAACCCAAGCCAACACAGCCTTCCAGCACCCAACCCAACCCAACCCCACTCTAACCATCATGACCCAACCCAACACAAACCCAGCCCCCAGCAAACCCAACCCCAGCCTACCCCACCATCCAGCATCCAACCCAACCCAGCGCCCATCACCCAACATAACCCAAACCCAACATCCAGCACCCGACACAAACTCAACGCCCAGGACTCAACCCAACTCCAACCCAACCCCCAGCCTCCAATTCAACCCCACCCCCTATGGGCTCAGCCCCCTGGCAAGCAGCTGCCGGTTGCTCACATCGTTGGGCGTAGGCTTGAAGTCAACCATCAGCATGGCCATCATGGTGGAAGCAACCTGGGTGTTGTAGTTGCTGCAGTCCTTCATGGCCTGCAGCGCCAGGAGGATGAGGTCGGTTCTCTCCGAAGAGTGGAAGTGCTTTGCAAAGCGCTGGGAGGAACAAACGCAGAGGGGGCGAGGAACGTCAGCCGTGTTCCCCCCAACCCCACAGACCCTGTGGCCACGAGTCCTGGCGCGGCGATCCCTCCTCACCAGCAAAATGACCGAGGTGTTGGTGGTCCAGATGAGGGAGAACTCGTGGTCATCTTCCCACTGCTCCTGTTTCCCCGGCTCATCTGGCTGCACTTCCCAGCCTGGAAAGGAGAGCGAGGCGCGGGTGTGTGAGCGGTGGGAGCCCTGCAGGGTGCTGGACAGCTGCCCCCACCCCGAGCGCGGGGCCCTGGGGCACAGCTCCCCAGTGCCATGGGGTTCTTCACTGCTCTGAGCAGCAGCTGACGCAGCGCCATCCATGCTCGGCCCCGTGGGACATCTGCAATGGATGGAGGCAGTCAGCGGCCGTCTGCTTACGGCTTCTCCACAGGATAAATTTGTAGAGGTGATGGAGAGCGCTCAAAGCACAGCGGTGCGTTTTGTCCTCCTGGAAGGCACAGCACAGGATGAGGCTTCCCACCAGCTGCCCCAGCACGGGCAGGCGGAACTCGTCATAGCTGATGGATCTGGATTGTCCCGAGGAGTGATGGGGCTGTGCGTGGAGAGCAGAATGTTGAGTGCACGCCCAGAGAGGGGAGAGCGGGGAAAAGGAGGGACAACGACCCCACGCTGTGGGGGTCGGGCCTTACTCTCTCCTGGCAGTAATGCGCCAGTGAATGGCACAGCTTCCAGATGCGCCCCACTACCCTCTGGCGTGCAGCTGAGTTCTGCATGGAGGTGAAGGGCAGCAGCACCTGTGGGAAGAGGAGCTGTTGCTCTGCGCTGCGACCCCCCGGATCAGCCCAGAAGGTTTTTGGGGTGGTGGGGATGGCGGAGGAACGCCCCTCCTCTGTGCGTCTCCCGCAGGCACAGCTCACCTGGAAGACGTTTTTCAACTCCTCTCCAATGCTCGCAGTGGGGTGGACGAACACCAGTGTGTGCAGCATGTCATCCAGAGCTCTGAGAGTCTGCAGCATGGACAGAGTGGGGAGAGATCAGAGGGGAGGAGGACGGGGAATGCACGGCAAGACCCTGTCCTGCAAGGCGGGGAGGCCCTGCAGCTCCCCAGCACCCACCTTGGAGTAAAGGTTTATGTCCAGGTCCTGCTCCGAGGGAAGCAGGAGGATGCTCTGGAAGCACACAGCAAAGAGAGGGATCTTCTCCTCCAATGCCCCCTCCACCTTGCTGCAGAAACAAGGACGGCGGAGCTGAGAGCACTGCGCTGCGGGACGGGGAGTGGACGCCCCCATGGGCAGCACTCCGCAGAGCGGGGGGCAATGCCGGGAAGAGCCCCCTCCTCCATGGGGATGTGTGGGGCAGAGGGAGTCCTGAGAGCTGCTGTGCTGGGTGTGGGTTGGGGTTGGGTTTAGGTTTGGGATTAGGGCTAGGGCTAGGGTTTAAGTTGTGGTTAGTGTTAGGCTTAGGTTTAGGGTTAGGATTAGGACCAGGTTATGGTCAGTGTTAGAGCTGAGGCCCAGCAGGGCTGCAGGACTCCCTCGGCCCTGTGGCCAGCCCCAGTGGGGGAGAGCAGCAGCCCGGTACCGCCAGGATCGTCCCCTGGGGCTGCGGGGCCATACAGGCAGTGTGGGGCCATCCGAATGCTGCGGGGCCATCCCGGCAGCAGTGGGGCAGTACCTGAGGGCGGTGATGGTGGTTATGGCTTGCAGCCGCAGTTCAGAGCTCAGCTTTTCGTGCGGCTCCTCTGCCAGCAGCACCTGTAGCACAGCGGGATGGCACCGGGCACTCAGTGCTCGCAGCGCCGGGAGGAGCGGAGCCGCCCACTGCCCCCCCTCGAGCACCCACCACCCCTCACCGTGATGTTCTCCACAAGATCGTTCCGGCGGCAGAAGATGCGCAGTTCCTGCGCCGTGTTCCTCTCCGCTGTGGTGTTGCAGATGGTGCGGATGCTCTGCAGGAACTTCATCTTCTGCTCCTCATTCTGAGGCTGTCAGAGAGTGGGGGGAGCGTGAGCAGGGGGTCCAGGGAAGCACAGCCCTCCTGCAGCTGAAACGGGCCCGGGGGGACAATGGGGCACCGCCGCGATGGCAGCGGCCGCAGTCACCTCTGTTCTCCGGACAAAGGCCTCAATGTTGTCCATCGCGTAACGCTCCACGGCACACACGGGCATCTCAGAGGTGTTCAAGCGGGGAGCTGGAATTGGGAGTGCAGGCGGGTTGGAATTGGAGTTGGGATTGAGGTTGGGATTCAGGTTAGGGTTGGGGTTAGGGTTAGCGTTAGGATTGAGGTTGGGGTTGGGGTTAGCATTAGGATTGAGGTTGGGGTTGGGGTTCAGGTTAGGGTCAAAGTTGTAGTTGAGGTTGGGGTTGGGTTTGGGGTTAGGTTTAGGGTTAGGAGGGGGCTCTGCCCTCTGCCGCCCCACGCAGCCCCCGCACCGTGCAGAGGGCGCTCCCCCCCAGTCCTGCGGGGACCCTCACTCACCGGGCGGCACAACAGTGGGCTCCGGGGGGGGTTTGCCTTTCTCCTTGGCCTCCGCAGGGCGGGAGGGCTTTCTCTCCTCCATCGCAGAGGATGAGGGCTGAGGTGGGGGACCGGCCATGGCCTGGGCAGCCACGGGCGGCAGGAAGCGCTGCGGCTTGGCCTGAGGGGCGGTTTGCACCGCAGGTCTGCTCGCGTGCTGTCCCATCAGAGTCCTGACGGAAAGTGAGGGGCACAGCGCTGGCACTGCTGGACCTGTGGGGCACGGGGACGCGTCACAATGGGCCCCACTGTGACTCACTGCCCCGCCCGCGTGGGGCCCCGGCAGCGCTCAGCTCTGCTCACGGCTGCTCAGTTCCCCAGTCTGCGCTGAGGAATGGATTTCTCACTGCAATTATTTTATTAAGTCATTAAAAAAGAGGGCAACGGAAGCACAAAACTCAGAAATTGGAAATGTGTGCTTGGGGTTGGGGTTAGGATTATAGTTGGGGTTGGGGTTCTGGTTCGGGTTCTGGTTGTGGTTGGGGCTGGGATTCTGGTTGGGGATCTGGTTGGAGTTAGGGGTTAGTTGTTGGATGGGGTTGGGGTTTGCTTTGGGGTTGTGGCTGAGTTATGGATGTGGTTGGTGTTAGGGGTTTGTGTTGTGAATCATAGAACCATAGAATCACAAGGTCGGAAAGGACCTGCAAGATCATCCAGTCCTGAGCTGCAGGCCCTTCCTTTTCCCTAGCTGAGCTGCAGGCCCTTCCTTTTCCCTAGCTGAGCTGCTGTCCCCTCCCTTTTCCCTACCTGAGCTGCTCTCCCTTCCCTTTTCCCTACCTGAGCTGCTCTCCCCTCCCTTTTCCCTACCTGAGCTGCTGTCCCTTCCCTTCCCAGCTGAGCTGCATGCCCTTCCTTTTCCCTACCTGCACTGCTTGCCCCTCGCCTCCTTTTTCTTGGTGCTCTTGCCTTTTCCTGCTACTCGCTCCCAGTCTCAACACTTGCCTGCTCTGCTTGCTGCTTTCACAGCTTGCTCGCAACTCTGCTCGCTGCTTCTCTCCTTCTGCATGCCCTTCTCTAGTCCCTTCTCGTGCCCTTCAGGCTTTTGCTCCCCTTGCTGAGCAAGCCCATGCCCGGTAGCTCCCCTTCAACCTCCTCCGCCCTTTGCCTTTCTCCACACAGATGCTTGCTTCTGGCCAGCACTCCTGCCCGCTGCCTAGCCCACAGCCCGCATCTCTTGGGGAGACAGCAAGGTGGCCTGGAGCTACCCACACCTCCTCCCGGGCACGGCTTCTCAGCTTTGCTTCAAGCCCACAACCCCAAGGAGCTCCTCTTACCTTTGCGCTCAGCTTCTTCTCCTGCCGCGCAGCTCCTGTGCCAGGCCGGGCCTCAGCTCTTCCCACATTCCTCCATTCCTGCAAGGTTGCTTTCCTTTGCTCTGCTGCAGTTAGCTTTCCTACTTGCTTTCTCTACATTTACGTGCACCGCTTTGTACTTTTTACTCTCTTCTTTGCCTCTTCTTTCTCTATTTTCCCTTCAACCCTCCCCTCCCCTTCCAGCCCCCACTCCCCTCCCCTCACCCCTCCCTCCCATTTTTTCCTTCCTCCCCTCCCCTCTCCCCTCTCCTCCCCTCCTTCCCTTCCCCTCCCCTCCCGTACCCCCCCTTTTCTCCCTTTCCCTTCCCCCTTGCCTTATGGGAAACTCACCTTTCCTGCTCTTCACTCACTCCTTCTTCATTCTCCTGCCTTTTGCTGCTACTCTGGCCTTGCTTTCCCTTGCTGTGCTATGCTTTGCTTTCTCTGCATTTGTTGCCAGCCAGTCTTTTCTCAGCTGTTATTCTTGACTTTTTACTTGGCTTTTTTCTTCTTTTCTCATTTCTTTCTTTTCTGACCTTTGTTGTCTTTTTTTTTTTTTCTTTTTCTTCTTTTTTTTATGCGTTCATGTCTTTTTTCATTTCATTGCACTTGGCTTTTTTTCATTTCACTTTTCTTTTTCTGTTTTTTTCTCTTTTCGCTTTTTTCTATTTTCATCTATTTTTTCTCTTTTTCATCTTGGTTTTCTTTTTTATTTCCACTCTTTTTTTCTTTTTTTTTTACAATGTTATTCTTTTTCTTCATTGCACTTTTCTTTTTTATTTCATTTTTCTTTCTCTTTTCTCATTTTTTTCTATTTTCATCTTTTTCTTTTCTTTTTCATCAAGGTTTGCTTTTTTTTTTTTTCTTTTTTTTTCCTTTTCTTTTCTTTTTTCCTTTTTTATTGTTTTCCTCTTTTTCTTTTTGCTTTTTTTCTTTTATTACTCTTTTTCTTCTTTCTCTTTTTTCTTTCACATTTTTTTCTTGTTTTTCATTTTTCTTTTTTTTTAATCATAGGTATTCCTGAAACCCCCTTTAAGCCCTCCCTACCCTCCCCATTCTTTCTTTTCTCCCTCACTTCCCCCCTTGCCCTATCCTACCATTCCCTTGCCTGCTCTTCGTACCTGAGCTGCTGTCCCTTCCTTTACCTACCTGAGCTGCTTGTTCCAAAAATTACCTAGCTGACCTGCTTGCCCCTCACTTCCCTAGCTGAGCTGCTCTTTTCTCCCTTACCTGCCTTAGGAGCTTTCCCCTCACTTTCCCAGCTGAGCTGCTGGCCCATCTCATTCCCTACCTCAGCTGCTTCCCCCTAACTTACCTAGCTGAGCTCCTTGCCCCTCGCTACGTACTTGAGCAGATGTTTGCTCACTTGGCTTCCTTAGTGGTTGTTCCCTCCCTTTTCCCTACCTGAGCTGCTCTGCCCTCCCTTTTCCCTAGCTGAGCTGCTCTGCCCTCCCTTTTCCCCAGCTGAGCTGCTCTGCCCTCCCTTTTCCCCAGCTGAGCTGCTCTGCCCTCCCTTTTCCCTACCTGAGCTGCTCTGCCCTCCCTTTTCCCTACCTGAGCTGCTCTGCCCTCCCTTTTCCCTACCTGAGCTGCTCTGCCCTCCCTTTTCCCTACCTGAGCTGCTCTGCCCTCCCTTTTCCCTGCCTGAGCTGCTCTGCCCTCCCTTTTCCCTGCCTGAGCTGCTCTGCCCTCCCTTTTCCCTGCCTGAGCTGCTCTGCCCTCCCTTTTCCCTGCCTGAGCTGCTCTGCCCTCCCTTTTCCCTGCCTGAGCTGCTCTCCCCTCCCTTTTCCCTACCTGAGCTGCTCTCCCTTCCCTTTTCCCTACCTGAGCTGCTCTCCCCTCCCTTTTCCCTACCTGAGCTGCTGTCCCTTCCCTTCCCAGCTGAGCTGCATGCCCTTCCTTTTCCCTACCTGCACTGCTTGCCCCTCGCCTCCTTTTTCTTGGTGCTCTTGCCTTTTCCTGCTACTCGCTCCCAGTCTCAACACTTGCCTGCTCTGCTTGCTGCTTTCACAGCTTGCTCGCAACTCTGCTCGCTGCTTCTCTCCTTCTGCATGCCCTTCTCTAGTCCCTTCTCGTGCCCTTCAGGCTTTTGCTCCCCTTGCTGAGCAAGCCCATGCCCGGTAGCTCCCCTTCAACCTCCTCCGCCCTTTGCCTTTCTCCACACAGATGCTTGCTTCTGGCCAGCACTCCTGCCCGCTGCCTAGCCCACAGCCCGCATCTCTTGGGGAGACAGCAAGGTGGCCTGGAGCTACCCACACCTCCTCCCGGGCACGGCTTCTCAGCTTTGCTTCAAGCCCACAACCCCAAGGAGCTCCTCTTACCTTTGCGCTCAGCTTCTTCTCCTGCCGCGCAGCTCCTGTGCCAGGCCGGGCCTCAGCTCTTCCCACATTCCTCCATTCCTGCAAGGTTGCTTTCCTTTGCTCTGCTACCCTTAGCTTTCCTACTTGCTTTCTCTACATTTACGTGCACCGCTTTGTACTTTTTACTCTCTTCTTTGCCTCTTCTTTCTCTATTTTCCCTTCAACCCTCCCCTCCCCTTCCAGCCCCCACTCCCCTCCCCTCACCCCTCCCTCCCATTTTTTCCTTCCTCCCCTCCCCTCTCCCCTCTCCTCCCCTCCTTCCCTTCCCCTCCCCTCCCGTACCCCCCCTTTTCTCCCTTTCCCTTCCCCCTTGCCTTATGGGAAACTCACCTTTCCTGCTCTTCACTCACTCCTTCTTCATTCTCCTGCCTTTTGCTGCTACTCTGGCCTTGCTTTCCCTTGCTGTGCTATGCTTTGCTTTCTCTGCATTTGTTGCCAGCCAGTCTTTTCTCAGCTGTTATTCTTGACTTTTTACTTGGCTTTTTTCTTCTTTTCTCATTTCTTTCTTTTCTGACCTTTGTTGTCTTTTTTTTTTCTTTTTCTTCTTTTTTTTATGCGTTCATGTCTTTTTTCATTTCATTGCACTTGGCTTTTTTTCATTTCACTTTTCTTTTTCTGTTTTTTTCTCTTTTCGCTTTTTTCTATTTTCATCTATTTTTTCTCTTTTTCATCTTGGTTTTCTTTTTTATTTCCACTCTTTTTTTCTTTTTTTTTACAATGTTATTCTTTTTCTTCATTGCACTTTTCTTTTTTATTTCATTTTTCTTTCTCTTTTCTCATCTTTTTCTATTTTCATCTTTTTCTTTTCTTTTTCATCTAGGTTTGCTTTTTTTTTTTCTTTCTTTTTCCTTTTTTTTTTCTTTTTTCCTTTTTTATTTTTTTCCTCTTTTTCTTTTTCCTTTTTTTTTTTATTACTCTTTTTCTTCTTTCTCTTTTTTCTTTCACATTTTTTTCTTGTTTTTCATTTTTCTTTTTTTTTAATCATAGGTATTCCTGAAACCCCCTTTAAGCCCTCCCTACCCTCCCCATTCTTTCTTTTCTCCCTCACTTCCCCCCTTGCCCTATCCTACCATTCCCTTGCCTGCTCTTCGTACCTGAGCTGCTGTCCCTTCCTTTACCTACCTGAGCTGCTTGTTCCAAAAATTACCTAGCTGACCTGCTTGCCCCTCACTTCCCTAGCTGAGCTGCTCTTTTCTCCCTTACCTGCCTTAGGAGCTTTCCCCTCACTTTCCCAGCTGAGCTGCTGGCCCATCTCATTCCCTACCTCAGCTGCTTCCCCCTAACTTACCTAGCTGAGCTCCTTGCCCCTCGCTACGTACTTGAGCAGATGTTTGCTCACTTGGCTTCCTTAGTGGTTGTCCCCTCCCTTTTCCCTACCTGAGCTGCTCTGCCCTCCCTTTTCCCTACCTGAGCTGCTCTGCCCTCCCTTTTCCCTACCTGAGCTGCTCTGCCCTCCCTTTTCCCTACCTGAGCTGCTCTGCCCTCCCTTTTCCCTACCTGAGCTGCTCTCCCCTCCCTTTTCCCTACCTGAGCTGCTCTCCCCTCCCTTTTCCCTACCTGAGCTGCTCTCCCCTCCCTTTTCCCTACCTGAGCTGCTCTCCCCTCCCTTTTCCCTACCTGAGCTGCTCTCCCCTCCCTTTTCCCTACCTGAGCTGCTCTCCCCTCCCTTTTCCCTACCTGAGCTGCTCTCCCCTCCCTTTTCCCTACCTGAGCTGCTCTCCCCTCCCTTTTCCCTACCTGAGCTGCTCTCCCCTCCCTTTTCCCTACCTGAGCTGCTCTCCCCTCCCTTTTCCCTACCTGAGCTGCTCTCCCCTCCCTTTTCCCTACCTGAGCTGCTCTCCCCTCCCTTTTCCCTACCTGAGCTGCTCTCCCCTCCCTTTTCCCTACCTGAGCTGCTCTCCCCTCCCTTTTCCCTACCTGAGCTGCTCTCCCCTCCCTTTTCCCTACCTGAGCTGCTCTGCCCTCCCTTTTCCCTACCTGAGCTGCTCTCCCCTCCCTTTTCCCTACCTGAGCTGCTCTCCCCTCCCTTTTCCCTACCTGAGCTGCTCTCCCCTCCCTTTTCCCTACCTGAGCTGCTCTCCCCCCCTTTTCCCTACCTGAGCTGCTCTCCCCCCCTTTTCCCTACCTGAGCTGCTCTCCCCTCCCTTTTCCCTACCTGAGCTGCTGTCCCTTCCCTTCCCAGCTGAGCTGCATGCCCTTCCTTTTCCCTACCTGCACTGCTTGCCCCTCGCCTCCTTTTTCTTGGTGCTCTTGCCTTTTCCTGCTACTCGCTCCCAGTCTCAACACTTGCCTGCTCTGCTTGCTGCTTTCACAGCTTGCTCGCAACTCTGCTCGCTGCTTCTCTCCTTCTGCATGCCCTTCTCTAGTCCCTTCTCGTGCCCTTCAGGCTTTTGCTCCCCTTGCTGAGCAAGCCCATGCCCGGTAGCTCCCCTTCAACCTCCTCCGCCCTTTGCCTTTCTCCACACAGATGCTTGCTTCTGGCCAGCACTCCTGCCCGCTGCCTAGCCCACAGCCCGCATCTCTTGGGGAGACAGCAAGGTGGCCTGGAGCTACCCACACCTCCTCCCGGGCACGGCTTCTCAGCTTTGCTTCAAGCCCACAACCCCAAGGAGCTCCTCTTACCTTTGCGCTCAGCTTCTTCTCCTGCCGCGCAGCTCCTGTGCCAGGCCGGGCCTCAGCTCTTCCCACATTCCTCCATTCCTGCAAGGTTGCTTTCCTTTGCTCTGCTACCCTTAGCTTTCCTACTTGCTTTCTCTACATTTACGTGCACCGCTTTGTACTTTTTACTCTCTTCTTTGCCTCTTCTTTCTCTATTTTCCCTTCAACCCTCCCCTCCCCTCCCAGCCCCCACTCCCCTCCCCTCACCCCTCCCTCCCATTTTTTCCTTCCTCCCCTCCCCTCTCCCCTCTCCTCCCCTCCTTCCCTTCCCCTCCCCTCCCGTACCCCCCCTTTTCTCCCTTTCCCCTCCCCTTCCCCCTTGCCTTATGGGAAACTCACCTTTCCTGCTCTTCACTCACTCCTTCTTCATTCTCCTGCCTTTTGCTGCTACTCTGGCCTTGCTTTCCCTTGCTGTGCTATGCTTTGCTTTCTCTGCATTTGTTGCCAGCCAGTCTTTTCTCAGCTGTTATTCTTGACTTTTTACTTGGCTTTTTTCTTCTTTTCTCATTTCTTTCTTTTCTGACCTTTGTTGTCTTTTTTTTTTCTTTTTCTTCTTTTTTTTATGCGTTCATGTCTTTTTTCATTTCATTGCACTTGGCTTTTTTTCATTTCATTTTTCTTTTTCTGTTTTTTTCTCTTTTCGCTTTTTTCTATTTTCATCTATTTTTTCTCTTTTTCATCTTGGTTTTCTTTTTTATTTCCACTCTTTTTTTCTTTTTTTTATACTTTTATTCTTTTTTTTCATTGCACTTTTCTTTTTTATTTCATTTTTCTTTCTCTTTTCTCATCTTTTTCTATTTTCATCTTTTTCTTTTCTTTTTCATCTAGGTTTGCTTTTTTTTTTCTTTCTTTTTCCTTTTTTTTTTCTTTTTTCCTTTTTTATTTTTTTCCTCTTTTTCTTTTTCCTTTTTTTTTTTATTACTCTTTTTCTTCTTTCTCTTTTTTCTTTCACATTTTTTTCTTGTTTTTCATTTTTCTTTTTTTTTAATCATAGGTATTCCTGAAACCCCCTTTAAGCCCTCCCTACCCTCCCCATTCTTTCTTTTCTCCCTCACTTCCCCCCTTGCCCTATCCTACCATTCCCTTGCCTGCTCTTCGTACCTGAGCTGCTGTCCCTTCCTTTACCTACCTGAGCTGCTTGTTCCAAAAATTACCTAGCTGACCTGCTTGCCCCTCACTTCCCTAGCTGAGCTGCTCTTTTCTCCCTTACCTGCCTTAGGAGCTTTCCCCTCACTTTCCCAGCTGAGCTGCTGGCCCATCTCATTCCCTACCTCAGCTGCTTCCCCCTAACTTACCTAGCTGAGCTCCTTGCCCCTCGCTACGTACTTGAGCAGATGTTTGCTCACTTGGCTTCCTTAGTGGTTGTCCCCTCCCTTTTCCCTACCTGAGCTGCTCTGCCCTCCCTTTTCCCTACCTGAGCTGCTCTGCCCTCCCTTTTCCCTACCTGAGCTGCTCTGCCCTCCCTTTTCCCTACCTGAGCTGCTCTCCCCTCCCTTTTCCCTACCTGAGCTGCTCTCCCCTCCCTTTTCCCTACCTGAGCTGCTCTCCCCTCCCTTTTCCCTACCTGAGCTGCTCTCCCCTCCCTTTTCCCTACCTGAGCTGCTCTCCCCTCCCTTTTCCCTACCTGAGCTGCTCTCCCCTCCCTTTTCCCTACCTGAGCTGCTCTCCCCTCCCTTTTCCCTACCTGAGCTGCTCTCCCCTCCCTTTTCCCTACCTGAGCTGCTCTCCCCTCCCTTTTCCCTACCTGAGCTGCTCTCCCCTCCCTTTTCCCTACCTGAGCTGCTCTCCCCTCCCTTTTCCCTACCTGAGCTGCTCTCCCCTCCCTTTTCCCTACCTGAGCTGCTCTCCCCTCCCTTTTCCCTACCTGAGCTGCTCTCCCCTCCCTTTTCCCTACCTGAGCTGCTCTCCCCCCCTTTTCCCTACCTGAGCTGCTCTCCCCTCCCTTTTCCCTACCTGAGCTGCTGTCCCTTCCCTTCCCAGCTGAGCTGCATGCCCTTCCTTTTCCCTACCTGCACTGCTTGCCCCTCGCCTCCTTTTTCTTGGTGCTCTTGCCTTTTCCTGCTACTCGCTCCCAGTCTCAACACTTGCCTGCTCTGCTTGCTGCTTTCACAGCTTGCTCGCAACTCTGCTCGCTGCTTCTCTCCTTCTGCATGCCCTTCTCTAGTCCCTTCTCGTGCCCTTCAGGCTTTTGCTCCCCTTGCTGAGCAAGCCCATGCCCGGTAGCTCCCCTTCAACCTCCTCCGCCCTTTGCCTTTCTCCACACAGATGCTTGCTTCTGGCCAGCACTCCTGCCCGCTGCCTAGCCCACAGCCCGCATCTCTTGGGGAGACAGCAAGGTGGCCTGGAGCTACCCACACCTCCTCCCGGGCACGGCTTCTCAGCTTTGCTTCAAGCCCACAACCCCAAGGAGCTCCTCTTACCTTTGCGCTCAGCTTCTTCTCCTGCCGCGCAGCTCCTGTGCCAGGCCGGGCCTCAGCTCTTCCCACATTCCTCCATTCCTGCAAGGTTGCTTTCCTTTGCTCTGCTACCCTTAGCTTTCCTACTTGCTTTCTCTACATTTACGTGCACCGCTTTGTACTTTTTACTCTCTTCTTTGCCTCTTCTTTCTCTATTTTCCCTTCAACCCTCCCCTCCCCTCCCAGCCCCCACTCCCCTCCCCTCACCCCTCCCAGCCCCCACTCCCCTCCCCTCACCCCTCCCTCCCATTTTTTCCTTCCTCCCCTCCCCTCTCCCCTCTCCTCCCCTCCTTCCCTTCCCCTCCCCTCCCGTACCCCCCCTTTTCTCCCTTTCCCCTCCCCTTCCCCCTTGCCTTATGGGAAACTCACCTTTCCTGCTCTTCACTCACTCCTTCTTCATTCTCCTGCCTTTTGCTGCTACTCTGGCCTTGCTTTCCCTTGCTGTGCTATGCTTTGCTTTCTCTGCATTTGTTGCCAGCCAGTCTTTTCTCAGCTGTTATTCTTGACTTTTTACTTGGCTTTTTTCTTCTTTTCTCATTTCTTTCTTTTCTGACCTTTGTTGTCTTTTTTTTTTCTTTTTCTTCTTTTTTTTATGCGTTCATGTCTTTTTTCATTTCATTGCACTTGGCTTTTTTTCATTTCATTTTTCTTTTTCTGTTTTTTTCTCTTTTCGCTTTTTTCTATTTTCATCTATTTTTTCTCTTTTTCATCTTGGTTTTCTTTTTTATTTCCACTCTTTTTTTCTTTTTTTTATACTTTTATTCTTTTTTTTCATTGCACTTTTCTTTTTTATTTCATTTTTCTTTTTCTTTTCTCATCTTTTTCTATTTTCATCTTTTTCTTTTCTTTTTCATCTAGGTTTGCATTTTTTTTTCTTTCTTTTTCCTTTTTTTTTTTCTTTTTTCCTTTTTTATTTTTTTCCTCTTTTTCTTTTTCCTTTTTTTTTTTATTACTCTTTTTCTTCTTTCTCTTTTTTCTTTCACATTTTTTTCTTGTTTTTCATTTTTCTTTTTTTTTAATCATAGGTATTCCTGAAACCCCCTTTAAGCCCTCCCTACCCTCCCCATTCTTTCTTTTCTCCCTCACTTCCCCCCTTGCCCTATCCTACCATTCCCTTGCCTGCTCTTCGTACCTGAGCTGCTGTCCCTTCCTTTACCTACCTGAGCTGCTTGTTCCAAAAATTACCTAGCTGACCTGCTTGCCCCTCACTTCCCTAGCTGAGCTGCTGTTTTCTCCCTTACCTGCCTTAGGAGCTTTCCCCTCACTTTCCCAGCTGAGCTGCTGGCCCATCT
Source organism: Chrysolophus pictus (assembly GCA_037305975.1). NCBI lineage: Eukaryota > Metazoa > Chordata > Aves > Galliformes > Phasianidae > Chrysolophus > Chrysolophus pictus. Next base: position 1,448,847 of record CM074605.1, read on the forward strand.
CATTCCCTACCTCAGCTGCTTCCCCCTAACTTACCTAGCTGAGCTCCTTGCCGCTCGCTACGTACTTGAGCAGATGTTTGCTCACTTGGCTTCCTTAGTGGTTGTCCCCTCCCTTTTCCCTACCTGAGCTGCTCTCCCCTCCCTTTTCCCTAGCTGAGCTGCTCTCCCCTCCCTTTTCCCTACCTGAGCTGCTCTGCCCTCCCTTTTCCCTACCTGAGCTGCTCTGCCCTCCCTTTTCCCTAGCTGAGCTGCTCTGCCCTCCCTTTTCCCTAGCTGAGCTGCTCTGCCCTCCCTTTTCCCTAGCTGAGCTGCTCTCCCCTCCCTTTTCCCTACCTGAGCTGCTCTCCCCTCCCTTTTCCCTACCTGAGCTGCTCTCCCCTCCCTTTTCCCTACCTGAGCTGCTCTCCCCTCCCTTTTCCCTACCTGAGCTGCTCTCCCCTCCCTTTTCCCTACCTGAGCTGCTCTCCCCTCCCTTTTCCCTACCTGAGCTGCTCTCCCCTCCCTTTTCCCTACCTGAGCTGCTCTCCCCTCCCTTTTCCCTACCTGAGCTGCTCTCCCCTCCCTTTTCCCTACCTGAGCTGCTCTCCCCTCCCTTTTCCCTACCTGAGCTGCTCTCCCCTCCCTTTTCCCTACCTGAGCTGCTCTCCCCCCCTTTTCCCTACCTGAGCTGCTCTCCCCTCCCTTTTCCCTACCTGAGCTGCTGTCCCTTCCCTTCCCAGCTGAGCTGCTGTCCCTTCCCTTTTCCCTACCTGAGCTGCATGCCCCTCGCCTCCTTTTTCTTGGTGCTCTTGCCTTTTCCTGCTACTCGCTCCCAGTCTCAACACTTGCCTGCTCTGCTTGCTGCTTTCACAGCTTGCTCGCAACTCTGCTCGCTGCTTCTCTCCTTCTGCATGCCCTTCTCTAGTCCCTTCTCGTGCCCTTCAGGCTTTTGCTCCCCTTGCTGAGCAAGCCCATGCCCGGTAGCTCCCCTTCAACCTCCTCCGCCCTTTGCCTTTCTCCACACAGATGCTTGCTTCTGGCCAGCACTCCTGCCCGCTGCCTAGCCCACAGCCCGCATCTCTTGGGGAGACAGCAAGGTGGCCTGGAGCTACCCACACCTCCTCCCGGGCACGGCTTCTCAGCTTTGCTTCAAGCCCACAACCCCAAGGAGCTCCTCTTACCTTTGCGCTCAGCTTCTTCTCCTGCCGCGCAGCTCCTGTGCCAGGCCGGGCCTCAGCTCTTCCCACATTCCTCCATTCCTGCAAGGTTGCTTTCCTTTGCTCTGCTACCCTTAGCTTTCCTACTTGCTTTCTCTACATTTACGTGCACCGCTTTGTACTTTTTACTCTCTTCTTTGCCTCTTCTTTCTCTATTTTCCCTTCAACCCTCCCCTCCCCTCCCAGCCCCCACTCCCCTCCCCTCACCCCTCCCTCCCATTTTTTCCTTCCTCCCCTCCCCTCTCCCCTCTCCTCCCCTCCTTCCCTTCCCCTCCCCTCCCGTACCCCCCCTTTTCTCCCTTTCCCCTCCCCTTCCCCCTTGCCTTATGGGAAACTCACCTTTCCTGCTCTTCACTCACTCCTTCTTCATTCTCCTGCCTTTTGCTGCTACTCTGGCCTTGCTTTCCCTTGCTGTGCTATGCTTTGCTTTCTCTGCATTTGTTGCCAGCCAGTCTTTTCTCAGCTGTTATTCTTGACTTTTTACTTGGCTTTTTTCTTCTTTTCTCATTTCTTTCTTTTCTGACCTTTGTTGTCTTTTTTTTTTCTTTTTCTTCTTTTTTTTATGCGTTCATGTCTTTTTTCATTTCATTGCACTTGGCTTTTTTTCATTTCATTTTTCTTTTTCTGTTTTTTTCTCTTTTCGCTTTTTTCTATTTTCATCTATTTTTTCTCTTTTTCATCTTGGTTTTCTTTTTTATTTCCACTCTTTTTTTCTTTTTTTTATACTTTTATTCTTTTTTTTCATTGCACTTTTCTTTTTTATTTCATTTTTCTTTCTCTTTTCTCATCTTTTTCTATTTTCATCTTTTTCTTTTCTTTTTCATCTAGGTTTGCTTTTTTTTTTCTTTCTTTTTCCTTTTTTTTTTCTTTTTTCCTTTTTTATTTTTTTCCTCTTTTTCTTTTTCCTTTTTTTTTTTATTACTCTTTTTCTTCTTTCTCTTTTTTCTTTCACATTTTTTTCTTGTTTTTCATTTTTCTTTTTTTTTAATCATAGGTATTCCTGAAACCCCCTTTAAGCCCTCCCTACCCTCCCCATTCTTTCTTTTCTCCCTCACTTCCCCCCTTGCCCTATCCTACCATTCCCTTGCCTGCTCTTCGTACCTGAGCTGCTGTCCCTTCCTTTACCTACCTGAGCTGCTTGTTCCAAAAATTACCTAGCTGACCTGCTTGCCCCTCACTTCCCTAGCTGAGCTGCTCTTTTCTCCCTTACCTGCCTTAGGAGCTTTCCCCTCACTTTCCCAGCTGAGCTGCTGGCCCATCTCATTCCCTACCTCAGCTGCTTCCCCCTAACTTACCTAGCTGAGCTCCTTGCCCCTCGCTACGTACTTGAGCAGATGTTTGCTCACTTGGCTTCCTTAGTGGTTGTCCCCTCCCTTTTCCCTACCTGAGCTGCTCTCCACTCCCTTTTCCCTACCTGAGCTGCTCTCCCCTCCCTTTTCCCTACCTGAGCTGCTCTCCCCTCCCTTTTCCCTACCTGAGCTGCTCTCCCCTCCCTTTTCCCTACCTGAGCTGCTCTCCCCTCCCTTTTCCCTACCTGAGCTGCTCTCCCCTCCCTTTTCCCTACCTGAGCTGCTCTCCCCTCCCTTTTCCCTACCTGAGCTGCTCTCCCCTCCCTTTTCCCTACCTGAGCTGCTCTCCCCTCCCTTTTCCCTACCTGAGCTGCTCTCCCCTCCCTTTTCCCTACCTGAGCTGCTCTCCCCTCCCTTTTCCCTACCTGAGCTGCTCTCCCCTCCCTTTTCCCTACCTGAGCTGCTCTCCCCTCCCTTTTCCCTACCTGAGCTGCTCTCCCCTCCCTTTTCCCTACCTGAGCTGCTCTCCCCTCCCTTTTCCCTACCTGAGCTGCTCTCCCCCCCTTTTCCCTACCTGAGCTGCTCTCCCCTCCCTTTTCCCTACCTGAGCTGCTGTCCCTTCCCTTCCCAGCTGAGCTGCATGCCCTTCCTTTTCCCTACCTGCACTGCTTGCCCCTCGCCTCCTTTTTCTTGGTGCTCTTGCCTTTTCCTGCTACTCGCTCCCAGTCTCAACACTTGCCTGCTCTGCTTGCTGCTTTCACAGCTTGCTCGCAACTCTGCTCGCTGCTTCTCTCCTTCTGCATGCCCTTCTCTAGTCCCTTCTCGTGCCCTTCAGGCTTTTGCTCCCCTTGCTGAGCAAGCCCATGCCCGGTAGCTCCCCTTCAACCTCCTCCGCCCTTTGCCTTTCTCCACACAGATGCTTGCTTCTGGCCAGCACTCCTGCCCGCTGCCTAGCCCACAGCCCGCATCTCTTGGGGAGACAGCAAGGTGGCCTGGAGCTACCCACACCTCCTCCCGGGCACGGCTTCTCAGCTTTGCTTCAAGCCCACAACCCCAAGGAGCTCCTCTTACCTTTGCGCTCAGCTTCTTCTCCTGCCGCGCAGCTCCTGTGCCAGGCCGGGCCTCAGCTCTTCCCACATTCCTCCATTCCTGCAAGGTTGCTTTCCTTTGCTCTGCTACCCTTAGCTTTCCTACTTGCTTTCTCTACATTTACGTGCACCGCTTTGTACTTTTTACTCTCTTCTTTGCCTCTTCTTTCTCTATTTTCCCTTCAACCCTCCCCTCCCCTCCCAGCCCCCACTCCCCTCCCCTCACCCCTCCCTCCCATTTTTTCCTTCCTCCCCTCCCCTCTCCCCTCTCCTCCCCTCCTTCCCTTCCCCTCCCCTCCCGTACCCCCCCTTTTCTCCCTTTCCCCTCCCCTTCCCCCTTGCCTTATGGGAAACTCACCTTTCCTGCTCTTCACTCACTCCTTCTTCATTCTCCTGCCTTTTGCTGCTACTCTGGCCTTGCTTTCCCTTGCTGTGCTATGCTTTGCTTTCTCTGCATTTGTTGCCAGCCAGTCTTTTCTCAGCTGTTATTCTTGACTTTTTACTTGGCTTTTTTCTTCTTTTCTCATTTCTTTCTTTTCTGACCTTTGTTGTCTTTTTTTTTTCTTTTTCTTCTTTTTTTTATGCGTTCATGTCTTTTTTCATTTCATTGCACTTGGCTTTTTTTCATTTCATTTTTCTTTTTCTGTTTTTTTCTCTTTTCGCTTTTTTCTATTTTCATCTATTTTTTCTCTTTTTCATCTTGGTTTTCTTTTTTATTTCCACTCTTTCTTTCTTTTTTTTATACTTTTTTTCTTTTTTTTCATTGCACTTTTCTTTATTTCATTTTTCTTTTTCTTTTCTCATCTTTTTCTATTTTCATCTTTTTCTTTTCTTTTTCATCTAGGTTTGCTTTTTTTTTTCCTTTTTTTTCCTTTTTTTTTCTTTTTTCCTTTTTTATTTTTTTCCTCTTTTTCTTTTTGCTTTTTTTCTTTTATTACTCTTTTTCTTCTTTCTCTTTTTTCTTTCACATTTTTTTCTTGTTTTTCATTTTTCTTTTTTTTTAATCATAGGTATTCCTGAAACCCCCTTTAAGCCCTCCCTACCCTCCCCATTCTTTCTTTTCTCCCTCACTTCCCCCCTTGCCATATCCTACCATTCCCTTGCCTGCTCTTCGTACCTGAGCTGCTGTCCCTTCCTTTACCTACCTGAGCTGCTTGTTCCAAAAATTACCTTGCTGACCTGCTTGCCCCTCACTTCCCTAGCTGAGCTGCTGTTTTCTCCCTTACCTGCCTTAGGAGCTTTCCCCTCACTTTCCCAGCTGAGCTGCTGGCCCATCTCATTCCCTACCTCAGCTGCTTCCCCCTAACTTACCTAGCTGAGCTCCTTGCCGCTCGCTACGTACTTGAGCAGATGTTTGCTCACTTGGCTTCCTTAGTGGTTGTCCCCTCCCTTTTCCCTACCTGAGCTGCTCTGCCCTCCCTTTTCCCTAGCTGAGCTGCTCTGCCCTCCCTTTTCCCTAGCTGAGCTGCTCTGCCTTCCCTTTTCCCTAGCTGAGCTGCTCTCCCCTCCCTTTTCCCTACCTGAGCTGCTCTCCCCTCCCTTTTCCCTACCTGAGCTGCTCTCCCCTCCCTTTTCCCTACCTGAGCTGCTCTCCCCTCCCTTTTCCCTACCTGAGCTGCTCTCCCCTCCCTTTTCCCTACCTGAGCTGCTCTCCCCTCCCTTTTCCCTACCTGAGCTGCTCTCCCCTCCCTTTTCCCTACCTGAGCTGCTCTCCCCTCCCTTTTCCCTACCTGAGCTGCTCTCCCCTCCCTTTTCCCTACCTGAGCTGCTCTCCCCTCCCTTTTCCCTACCTGAGCTGCTCTCCCCTCCCTTTTCCCTACCTGAGCTGCTCTCCCCCCCTTTTCCCTACCTGAGCTGCTCTCCCCTCCCTTTTCCCTACCTGAGCTGCTGTCCCTTCCCTTCCCAGCTGAGCTGCATGCCCTTCCTTTTCCCTACCTGCACTGCTTGCCCCTCGCCTCCTTTTTCTTGGTGCTCTTGCCTTTTCCTGCTACTCGCTCCCAGTCTCAACACTTGCCTGCTCTGCTTGCTGCTTTCACAGCTTGCTCGCAACTCTGCTCGCTGCTTCTCTCCTTCTGCATGCCCTTCTCTAGTCCCTTCTCGTGCCCTTCAGGCTTTTGCTCCCCTTGCTGAGCAAGCCCATGCCCGGTAGCTCCCCTTCAACCTCCTCCGCCCTTTGCCTTTCTCCACACAGATGCTTGCTTCTGGCCAGCACTCCTGCCCGCTGCCTAGCCCACAGCCCGCATCTCTTGGGGAGACAGCAAGGTGGCCTGGAGCTACCCACACCTCCTCCCGGGCACGGCTTCTCAGCTTTGCTTCAAGCCCACAACCCCAAGGAGCTCCTCTTACCTTTGCGCTCAGCTTCTTCTCCTGCCGCGCAGCTCCTGTGCCAGGCCGGGCCTCAGCTCTTCCCACATTCCTCCATTCCTGCAAGGTTGCTTTCCTTTGCTCTGCTACCCTTAGCTTTCCTACTTGCTTTCTCTACATTTACGTGCACCGCTTTGTACTTTTTACTCTCTTCTTTGCCTCTTCTTTCTCTATTTTCCCTTCAACCCTCCCCTCCCCTCCCAGCCCCCACTCCCCTCCCCTCACCCCTCCCTCCCATTTTTTCCTTCCTCCCCTCCCCTCTCCCCTCTCCTCCCCTCCTTCCCTTCCCCTCCCCTCCCGTACCCCCCCTTTTCTCCCTTTCCCCTCCCCTTCCCCCTTGCCTTATGGGAAACTCACCTTTCCTGCTCTTCACTCACTCCTTCTTCATTCTCCTGCCTTTTGCTGCTACTCTGGCCTTGCTTTCCCTTGCTGTGCTATGCTTTGCTTTCTCTGCATTTGTTGCCAGCCAGTCTTTTCTCAGCTGTTATTCTTGACTTTTTACTTGGCTTTTTTCTTCTTTTCTCATTTCTTTCTTTTCTGACCTTTTTTGTCTTTTTTTTTTCTTTTTCTTCTTTTTTTTATGCGTTCATGTCTTTTTTCATTTCATTGCACTTGGCTTTTTTTCATTTCATTTTTCTTTTTCTGTTTTTTTCTCTTTTCGCTTTTTTCTATTTTCATCTATTTTTTCTCTTTTTCATCTTGGTTTTCTTTTTTATTTCCACTCTTTCTTTCTTTTTTTTATACTTTTTTTCTTTTTTTTCATTGCACTTTTCTTTATTTCATTTTTCTTTTTCTTTTCTCATCTTTTTCTATTTTCATCTTTTTCTTTTCTTTTTCATCTAGGTTTGCTTTTTTTTTTCCTTTTTTTTCCTTTTTTTTTCTTTTTTCCTTTTTTATTTTTTTCCTCTTTTTCTTTTTGCTTTTTTTCTTTTATTACTCTTTTTCTTCTTTCTCTTTTTTCTTTCACATTTTTTTCTTGTTTTTCATTTTTCTTTTTTTTTAATCATAGGTATTCCTGAAACCCCCTTTAAGCCCTCCCTACCCTCCCCATTCTTTCTTTTCTCCCTCACTTCCCCCCTTGCCATATCCTACCATTCCCTTGCCTGCTCTTCGTACCTGAGCTGCTGTCCCTTCCTTTACCTACCTGAGCTGCTTGTTCCAAAAATTACCTTGCTGACCTGCTTGCCCCTCACTTCCCTAGCTGAGCTGCTGTTTTCTCCCTTACCTGCCTTAGGAGCTTTCCCCTCACTTTCCCAGCTGAGCTGCTGGCCCATCTCATTCCCTACCTCAGCTGCTTCCCCCTAACTTACCTAGCTGAGCTCCTTGCCGCTCGCTACGTACTTGAGCAGATGTTTGCTCACTTGGCTTCCTTAGTGGTTGTCCCCTCCCTTTTCCCTACCTGAGCTGCTCTGCCCTCCCTTTTCCCTAGCTGAGCTGCTCTGCCCTCCCTTTTCCCTACCTGAGCTGCTCTGCCCTCCCTTTTCCCTACCTGAGCTGCTCTGCCCTCCCTTTTCCCTAGCTGAGCTGCTCTGCCCTCCCTTTTCCCTAGCTGAGCTGCTCTGCCCTCCCTTTTCCCTAGCTGAGCTGCTCTGCCCTCCCTTTTCCCTAGCTGAGCTGCTCTGCCCTCCCTTTTCCCTAGCTGAGCTGCTCTGCCCTCCCTTTTCCCTAGCTGAGCTGCTCTGCCCTCCCTTTTCCCTAGCTGAGCTGCTCTGCCCTCCCTTTTCCCTAGCTGAGCTGCTCTGCCCTCCCTTTTCCCTAGCTGAGCTGCTCTGCCCTCCCTTTTCCCTAGCTGAGCTGCTCTGCCCTCCCTTTTCCCTAGCTGAGCTGCTCTGCCCTCCCTTTTCCCTAGCTGAGCTGCTCTGCCCTCCCTTTTCCCTACCTGAGCTGCTCTGCCCTCCCTTTTCCCTACCTGAGCTGCTGTCCCTTCCCTTTTCCCTACCTGAGCTGCTGTCCCTTCCCTTTTCCCTACCTGAGCTGCTGTCCCTTCCCTTTTCCCTACCTGAGCTGCTGTCCCTTCCCTTTTCCCTACCAGAGCTGCTGTCCCTTCCCTTTTCCCTACCAGAGCTGCTGTCCCTTCCCTTTTCCCTACCTGAGCTGCTCTGCCCTCCCTTTTCCCTACCTGAGCTGCTTGTTCCAAAAATTACCTTGCTGACCTGCTTGCCCCTCACTTCCCTAGCTGAGCTGCTGTTTTCTCCCTTACCTGCCTTAGGAGCTTTCCCCTCACTTTCCCAGCTGAGCTGCTGGCCCATCTCATTCCCTACCTCAGCTGCTTCCCCCTAACTTACCTAGCTGAGCTCCTTGCCGCTCGCTACGTACTTGAGCAGATGTTTGCTCACTTGGCTTCCTTAGTGGTTGTCCCCTCCCTTTTCCCTAGCTGAGCTGCTCTGCCCTCCCTTTTCCCTAGCTGAGCTGCTCTGCCCTCCCTTTTCCCTAGCTGAGCTGCTCTGCCCTCCCTTTTCCCTAGCTGAGCTGCTCTGCCCTCCCTTTTCCCTAGCTGAGCTGCTCTGCCCTCCCTTTTCCCTAGCTGAGCTGCTGTCCCTTCCCTCCCTTTTCCCTACCTGAGCTGCTGTCCCTTCCCTCCCTTTTCCCTACCTGAGCTGCTGTCCCTTCCCTCCCTTTTCCCTAGCTGAGCTGCTGTCCCTTCCCTCCCTTTTCCCTAGCTGAGCTGCTGTCCCTTCCCTCCCTTTTCCCTACCTGAGCTGCTGTCCCTTCCCTCCCTTTTCCCTAGCTGAGCTGCTGTCCCTTCCCTCCCTTTTCCCTAGCTGAGCTGCTGTCCCTTCCCTCCCTTTTCCCTAGCTGAGCTGCTGTCCCTTCCCTCCCTTTTCCCTACCTGAGCTGCTGTCCCTTCCCTCCCTTTTCCCTACCTGAGCTGCTGTCCCTTCCCTCCCTTTTCCCTACCTGAGCTGCTGTCCCTTCCCTCCCTTTTCCCTACCTGAGCTGCTGTCCCTTCCCTCCCTTTTCCCTACCTGAGCTGCTGTCCCTTCCCTCCCTTTTCCCTACCTGAGCTGCTGTCCCTTCCCTCCCTTTTCCCTACCTGAGCTGCTGTCCCTTCCCTCCCTTTTCCCTACCTGAGCTGCATGCCCTTCCCTCCCTTTTCCCTACCTGAGCTGCATGCCCTTCCCTCCCTTTTCCCTACCTGAGCTGCATGCCCTTCCCTCCCTTTTCCCTACCTGAGCTGCATGCCCTTCCCTCCCTTTTCCCTACCTGAGCTGCATGCCCTTCCCTCCCTTTTCCCTACCTGAGCTGCATGCCCTTCCCTCCCTTTTCCCTACCTGAGCTGCATGCCCTTCCCTCCCTTTTCCCTACCTGAGCTGCATGCCCTTCCCTCCCTTTTCCCTACCTGAGCTGCATGCCCTTCCCTCCCTTTTCCCTACCTGAGCTGCATGCCCTTCCCTCCCTTTTCCCTACCTGAGCTGCATGCCCTTCCCTCCCTTTTCCCTACCTGAGCTGCATGCCCTTCCCTCCCTTTTCCCTAGCTGAGCTGCATGCCCTTCCCTCCCTTTTCCCTAGCTGAGCTGCATGCCCTTCCCTCCCTTTTCCCTAGCTGAGCTGCATGCCCTTCCCTTTTCCCTAGCTGAGCTGCATGCCCTTCCCTTTTCCCTAGCTGAGCTGCATGCCCTTCCCTTTTCCCTAGCTGAGCTGCTCTGCCCTCCCTTTTCCCTAGCTGAGCTGCTGTCCCTTCCCTTTTCCCTACCTGAGCTGCTGTCCCTTCCCTTTTCCCTACCTGAGCTGCTGTCCCTTCCCTTTTCCCTACCTGAGCTGCTGTCCCTTCCCTTTTCCCTACCTGAGCTGCTGTCCCTTCCCTTTTCCCTACCTGAGCTGCTGTCCCTTCCCTTTTCCCTACCTGAGCTGCTGTCCCTTCCCTTTTCCCTACCTGAGCTGCTGTCCCTTCCCTTTTCCCTACCTGAGCTGCTGTCCCTTCCCTTTTCCCTACCTGAGCTGCTGTCCCTTCCCTTTTCCCTACCTGAGCTGCTGTCCCTTCCCTTTTCCCTACCTGAGCTGCTGTCCCTTCCCTTTTCCCTACCTGAGCTGCTGTCCCTTCCCTTTTCCCTACCTGAGCTGCTGTCCCTTCCCTTCCCAGCTGAGCTGCATGCCCTTCCTTTTCCCTACCTGCACTGCTTGCCCCTCGCCTCCTTTTTCTTGGTGCTCTTGCCTTTTCCTGCTACTCGCTCCCAGTCTCAACACTTGCCTGCTCTGCTTGCTGCTTTCACAGCTTGCTCGCAACTCTGCTCGCTGCTTCTCTCCTTCTGCATGCCCTTCTCTAGTCCCTTCTCGTGCCCTTCAGGCTTTTGCTCCCCTTGCTGAGCAAGCCCATGCCCGGTAGCTCCCCTTCAACCTCCTCCGCCCTTTGCCTTTCTCCACACAGATGCTTGCTTCTGGCCAGCACTCCTGCCCGCTGCCTAGCCCACAGCCCGCATCTCTTGGGGAGACAGCAAGGTGGCCTGGAGCTACCCACACCTCCTCCCGGGCACGGCTTCTCAGCTTTGCTTCAAGCCCACAACCCCAAGGAGCTCCTCTTACCTTTGCGCTCAGCTTCTTCTCCTGCCGCGCAGCTCCTGTGCCAGGCCGGGCCTCAGCTCTTCCCACATTCCTCCATTCCTGCAAGGTTGCTTTCCTTTGCTCTGCTGCAGTTAGCTTTCCTACTTGCTTTCTCTACATTTACGTGCACCGCTTTGTACTTTTTACTCTCTTCTTTGCCTCTTCTTTCTCTATTTTCCCTTCAACCCTCCCCTCCCCTCCCAGCCCCCACTCCCCTCCCCTCACCCCTCCCTCCCATTTTTTCCTTCCTCCCCTCCCCTCTCCCCTCTCCTCCCCTCCTTCCCTTCCCCTCCCCTCCCGTACCCCCCCTTTTCTCCCTTTCCCCTCCCCTTCCCCCTTGCCTTATGGGAAACTCACCTTTCCTGCTCTTCACTCACTCCTTCTTCATTCTTCTGCCTTTTGCTGCTACTCTGGCCTTGCTTTCCCTTGCTGTGCTATGCTTTGCTTTCTCTGCATTTGTTGCCAGCCAGTCTTTTCTCAGCTGTTATTCTTGACTTTTTACTTGGCTTTTTTCTTCTTTTCTCATTTCTTTCTTTTCTGACCTTTGTTGTCTTTTTTTTTTCTTTTTCTTCTTTTTTTTATGCGTTCATGTCTTTTTTCATTTCATTGCACTTGGCTTTTTTTCATTTCATTTTTCTTTTTCTGTTTTTTTCTCTTTTCGCTTTTTTCTATTTTCATCTATTTTTTCTCTTTTTCATCTTGGTTTTCTTTTTTATTTCCACTCTTTCTTTCTTTTTTTTATACTTTTTTTCTTTTTTTTCATTGCACTTTTCTTTATTTCATTTTTCTTTTTCTTTTCTCATCTTTTTCTATTTTCATCTTTTTCTTTCCTTTTTCATCTAGGTTTGCTTTTTTTTTTCTTTCTTTTTCCTTTTTTTTTCTTTTTTCCTTTTTTATTTTTTTCCTCTTTTTCTTTTTGCTTTTTTTCTTTTATTACTCTTTTTCTTCTTTCTCTTTTTTCTTTCACATTTTTTTCTTGTTTTTCATTTTTCTTTTTTTTTAATCATAGGTATTCCTGAAACCCCCTTTAAGCCCTCCCTACCCTCCCCATTCTTTCTTTTCTCCCTCACTTCCCCCCTTGCCCTATCCTACCATTCCCTTGCCTGCTCTTCGTACCTGAGCTGCTGTCCCTTCCTTTACCTACCTGAGCTGCTTGTTCCAAAAATTACCTTGCTGACCTGCTTGCCCCTCACTTCCCTAGCTGAGCTGCTGTTTTCTCCCTTACCTGCCTTAGGAGCTTTCCCCTCACTTTCCCAGCTGAGCTGCTGGCCCATCTCATTCCCTACCTCAGCTGCTTCCCCCTAACTTACCTAGCTGAGCTCCTTGCCGCTCGCTACGTACTTGAGCAGATGTTTGCTCACTTGGCTTCCTTAGTGGTTGTCCCCTCCCTTTTCCCTAGCTGAGCTGCTCTGCCCTCCCTTTTCCCTAGCTGAGCTGCTCTGCCCTCCCTTTTCCCTAGCTGAGCTGCTCTGCCCTCCCTTTTCCCTAGCTGAGCTGCTCTGCCCTCCCTTTTCCCTAGCTGAGCTGCTCTGCCCTCCCTTTTCCCTACCTGAGCTGCTCTGCCCTCCCTTTTCCCTAGCTGAGCTGCTCTGCCCTCCCTTTTCCCTAGCTGAGCTGCTCTGCCCTCCCTTTTCCCTAGCTGAGCTGCTCTGCCCTCCCTTTTCCCTAGCTGAGCTGCTCTGCCCTCCCTTTTCCCTAGCTGAGCTGCTCTGCCCTCCCTTTTCCCTAGCTGAGCTGCTCTGCCCTCCCTTTTCCCTAGCTGAGCTGCTCTGCCCTCCCTTTTCCCTAGCTGAGCTGCTCTGCCCTCCCTTTTCCCTAGCTGAGCTGCTCTGCCCTCCCTTTTCCCTACCTGAGCTGCTCTGCCCTCCCTTTTCCCTACCTGAGCTGCTGTCCCTTCCCTTTTCCCTACCTGAGCTGCTGTCCCTTCCCTTTTCCCTACCTGAGCTGCTGTCCCTTCCCTTTTCCCTACCAGAGCTGCTGTCCCTTCCCTTTTCCCTACCAGAGCTGCTGTCCCTTCCCTTTTCCCTACCTGAGCTGCTCTGCCCTCCCTTTTCCCTACCTGAGCTGCTTGTTCCAAAAATTACCTTGCTGACCTGCTTGCCCCTCACTTCCCTAGCTGAGCTGCTGTTTTCTCCCTTACCTGCCTTAGGAGCTTTCCCCTCACTTTCCCAGCTGAGCTGCTGGCCCATCTCATTCCCTACCTCAGCTGCTTCCCCCTAACTTACCTAGCTGAGCTCCTTGCCCCTCGCTACGTACTTGAGCAGATGTGTGCTCACTTGGCTTCCTTAGTGGTTGTCCCCTCCCTTTTCCCTAGCTGAGCTGCTCTGCCCTCCCTTTTCCCTAGCTGAGCTGCTGTCCCTTCCCTTTTCCCTAGCTGAGCTGCTGTCCCTTCCCTTTTCCCTAGCTGAGCTGCTGTCCCTTCCCTTTTCCCTACCTGAGCTGCTGTCCCTTCCCTTTTCCCTACCTGAGCTGCTGTCCCTTCCCTTTTCCCTACCTGAGCTGCTGTCCCTTCCCTTTTCCCTACCTGAGCTGCTGTCCCTTCCCTTTTCCCTACCTGAGCTGCTGTCCCTTCCCTTTTCCCTACCTGAGCTGCTGTCCCTTCCCTTTTCCCTAGCTGAGCTGCTGTCCCTTCCCTTTTCCCTAGCTGAGCTGCTGTCCCTTCCCTTTTCCCTAGCTGAGCTGCTGTCCCTTCCCTTTTCCCTAGCTGAGCTGCTGTCCCTTCCCTTTTCCCTAGCTGAGCTGCTGTCCCTTCCCTTTTCCCTACCTGAGCTGCTGTCCCTTCCCTCCCTTTTCCCTACCTGAGCTGCTGTCCCTTCCCTCCCTTTTCCCTACCTGAGCTGCTGTCCCTTCCCTCCCTTTTCCCTACCTGAGCTGCTGTCCCTTCCCTCCCTTTTCCCTACCTGAGCTGCTGTCCCTTCCCTCCCTTTTCCCTACCTGAGCTGCTGTCCCTTCCCTCCCTTTTCCCTACCTGAGCTGCTGTCCCTTCCCTCCCTTTTCCCTACCTGAGCTGCTGTCCCTTCCCTCCCTTTTCCCTACCTGAGCTGCTGTCCCTTCCCTCCCTTTTCCCTACCTGAGCTGCTGTCCCTTCCCTCCCTTTTCCCTACCTGAGCTGCTGTCCCTTCCCTCCCTTTTCCCTACCTGAGCTGCTGTCCCTTCCCTCCCTTTTCCCTACCTGAGCTGCTGTCCCTTCCCTCCCTTTTCCCTACCTGAGCTGCTGTCCCTTCCCTCCCTTTTCCCTACCTGAGCTGCTGTCCCTTCCCTCCCTTTTCCCTACCTGAGCTGCTGTCCCTTCCCTCCCTTTTCCCTACCTGAGCTGCTGTCCCTTCCCTCCCTTTTCCCTACCTGAGCTGCTGTCCCTTCCCTCCCTTTTCCCTACCTGAGCTGCTGTCCCTTCCCTCCCTTTTCCCTACCTGAGCTGCTGTCCCTTCCCTCCCTTTTCCCTACCTGAGCTGCTGTCCCTTCCCTCCCTTTTCCCTACCTGAGCTGCTGTCCCTTCCCTCCCTTTTCCCTACCTGAGCTGCTGTCCCTTCCCTCCCTTTTCCCTACCTGAGCTGCTGTCCCTTCCCTCCCTTTTCCCTACCTGAGCTGCTGTCCCTTCCCTCCCTTTTCCCTACCTGAGCTGCTGTCCCTTCCCTCCCTTTTCCCTACCTGAGCTGCTGTCCCTTCCCTCCCTTTTCCCTACCTGAGCTGCTGTCCCTTCCCTCCCTTTTCCCTACCTGAGCTGCTGTCCCTTCCCTCCCTTTTCCCTACCTGAGCTGCTGTCCCTTCCCTTTTCCCTACCTGAGCTGCTGTCCCTTCCCTTTTCCCTACCTGAGCTGCTGTCCCTTCCCTTTTCCCTACCTGAGCTGCTGTCCCTTCCCTTTTCCCTACCTGAGCTGCTGTCCCTTCCCTTTTCCCTACCTGAGCTGCATGCCCCTCGCCTCCTTTTTCTTGGTGCTCTTGCCTTTTCCTGCTACTCGCTCCCAGTCTCAACACTTGCCTGCTCTGCTTGCTGCTTTCACAGCTTGCTCGCAACTCTGCTCGCTGCTTCTCTCCTTCTGCATGCCCTTCTCTAGTCCCTTCTCGTGCCCTTCAGGCTTTTGCTCCCCTTGCTGAGCAAGCCCATGCCCGGTAGCTCCCCTTCAACCTCCTCCGCCCTTTGCCTTTCTCCACACAGATGCTTGCTTCTGGCCAGCACTCCTGCCCGCTGCCTAGCCCACAGCCCGCATCTCTTGGGGAGACAGCAAGGTGGCCTGGAGCTACCCACACCTCCTCCCGGGCACGGCTTCTCAGCTTTGCTTCAAGCCCACAACCCCAAGGAGCTCCTCTTACCTTTGCGCTCAGCTTCTTCTCCTGCCGCGCAGCTCCTGTGCCAGGCCGGGCCTCAGCTCTTCCCACATTCCTCCATTCCTGCAAGGTTGCTTTCCTTTGCTCTGCTGCAGTTAGCTTTCCTACTTGCTTTCTCTACATTTACGTGCACCGCTTTGTACTTTTTACTCTCTTCTTTGCCTCTTCTTTCTCTATTTTCCCTTCAACCCTCCCCTCCCCTCCCAGCCCCCACTCCCCTCCCCTCACCCCTCCCTCCCATTTTTTCCTTCCTCCCCTCCCCTCTCCCCTCTCCTCCCCTCCTTCCCTTCCCCTCCCCTCCCGTACCCCCCCTTTTCTCCCTTTCCCTTCCCCCTTGCCTTATGGGAAACTCACCTTTCCTGCTCTTCACTCACTCCTTCTTCATTCTCCTGCCTTTTGCTGCTACTCTGGCCTTGCTTTCCCTTGCTGTGCTATGCTTTGCTTTCTCTGCATTTGTTGCCAGCCAGTCTTTTCTCAGCTGTTATTCTTGACTTTTTACTTGGCTTTTTTCTTCTTTTCTCATTTCTTTCTTTTCTGACCTTTTTTGTCTTATTTTTTCTTTTTCTTCTTTTTTTTATGCGTTCATGTCTTTTTTCATTTCATTGCACTTGGCTTTTTTTCATTTCATTTTTCTTTTTCTGTTTTTTTCTCTTTTCGCTTTTTTCTATTTTCATCTATTTTTTCTCTTTTTCATCTTGGTTTTCTTTTTTATTTCCACTCTTTCTTTCTTTTTTTTATACTTTTGTTCTTTTTTTTCATTGCACTTTACTTTTTTATTTCATTTTTCTTTTTCTTTTCTCATCTTTTTCTATTTTCATCTTTTTCTTTTCTTTTTCATCTAGGTTTGCTTTTTTTTTCTTTCTTTTTCCTTTTTTTTTCTTTTTTCCTTTTTTATTTTTTTCCTCTTTTTCTTTTTGCTTTTTTTCTTTTATTACTCTTTTTCTTCTTTCTCTTTTTTCTTTCACATTTTTTTCTTGTTTTTCATTTTTCTTTTTTTTTAATCATAGGTATTCCTGAAACCCCCTTTAAGCCCTCCCTACCCTCCCCATTCTTTCTTTTCTCCCTCACTTCCCCCCTTGCCCTATCCTACCATTCCCTTGCCTGCTCTTCGTACCTGAGCTGCTGTCCCTTCCTTTACCTACCTGAGCTGCTTGTTCCAAAAATTACCTTGCTGACCTGCTTGCCCCTCACTTCCCTAGCTGAGCTGCTGTTTTCTCCCTTACCTGCCTTAGGAGCTTTCCCCTCACTTTCCCAGCTGAGCTGCTGGCCCATCTCATTCCCTACCTCAGCTGCTTCCCCCTAACTTACCTAGCTGAGCTCCTTGCCGCTCGCTACGTACTTGAGCAGATGTTTGCTCACTTGGCTTCCTTAGTGGTTGTCCCCTCCCTTTTCCCTAGCTGAGCTGCTCTGCCCTCCCTTTTCCCTAGCTGAGCTGCTCTGCCCTCCCTTTTCCCTAGCTGAGCTGCTCTGCCCTCCCTTTTCCCTAGCTGAGCTGCTCTGCCCTCCCTTTTCCCTAGCTGAGCTGCTCTGCCCTCCCTTTTCCCTAGCTGAGCTGCTGTCCCTTCCCTCCCTTTTCCCTAGCTGAGCTGCTGTCCCTTCCCTCCCTTTTCCCTAGCTGAGCTGCTGTCCCTTCCCTCCCTTTTCCCTAGCTGAGCTGCTGTCCCTTCCCTCCCTTTTCCCTAGCTGAGCTGCTGTCCCTTCCCTCCCTTTTCCCTAGCTGAGCTGCTGTCCCTTCCCTCCCTTTTCCCTAGCTGAGCTGCTGTCCCTTCCCTCCCTTTTCCCTAGCTGAGCTGCTGTCCCTTCCCTCCCTTTTCCCTAGCTGAGCTGCTGTCCCTTCCCTCCCTTTTCCCTAGCTGAGCTGCTGTCCCTTCCCTCCCTTTTCCCTAGCTGAGCTGCTGTCCCTTCCCTCCCTTTTCCCTACCTGAGCTGCTGTCCCTTCCCTCCCTTTTCCCTACCTGAGCTGCTGTCCCTTCCCTCCCTTTTCCCTACCTGAGCTGCATGCCCTTCCCTCCCTTTTCCCTACCTGAGCTGCATGCCCTTCCCTCCCTTTTCCCTACCTGAGCTGCATGCCCTTCCCTCCCTTTTCCCTACCTGAGCTGCATGCCCTTCCCTCCCTTTTCCCTACCTGAGCTGCATGCCCTTCCCTCCCTTTTCCCTACCTGAGCTGCATGCCCTTCCCTCCCTTTTCCCTACCTGAGCTGCATGCCCTTCCCTCCCTTTTCCCTACCTGAGCTGCATGCCCTTCCCTCCCTTTTCCCTACCTGAGCTGCATGCCCTTCCCTCCCTTTTCCCTACCTGAGCTGCATGCCCTTCCCTCCCTTTTCCCTACCTGAGCTGCATGCCCTTCCCTCCCTTTTCCCTACCTGAGCTGCATGCCCTTCCCTCCCTTTTCCCTACCTGAGCTGCATGCCCTTCCCTCCCTTTTCCCTACCTGAGCTGCATGCCCTTCCCTCCCTTTTCCCTACCTGAGCTGCATGCCCTTCCCTCCCTTTTCCCTACCTGAGCTGCATGCCCTTCCCTCCCTTTTCCCTACCTGAGCTGCATGCCCTTCCCTCCCTTTTCCCTACCTGAGCTGCATGCCCTTCCCTCCCTTTTCCCTACCTGAGCTGCATGCCCTTCCCTCCCTTTTCCCTACCTGAGCTGCATGCCCTTCCCTCCCTTTTCCCTACCTGAGCTGCATGCCCTTCCCTCCCTTTTCCCTACCTGAGCTGCATGCCCTTCCCTCCCTTTTCCCTACCTGAGCTGCATGCCCTTCCCTCCCTTTTCCCTACCTGAGCTGCATGCCCTTCCCTCCCTTTTCCCTACCTGAGCTGCATGCCCTTCCCTCCCTTTTCCCTACCTGAGCTGCATGCCCTTCCCTCCCTTTTCCCTACGTGAGCTGCATGCCCTTCCCTCCCTTTTCCCTACCTGAGCTGCATGCCCTTCCCTTTTCCCTACCTGAGCTGCATGCCCTTCCCTTTTCCCTACCTGAGCTGCATGCCCTTCCCTTTTCCCTACCTGAGCTGCTGTCCCTTCCCTTTTCCCTACCTGAGCTGCTGTCCCTTCCCTTTTCCCTACCTGAGCTGCTCTCCCCTCCCTTTTCCCTACCTGAGCTGCTCTCCCCTCCCTTTTCCCTACCTGAGCTGCTCTCCCCTCCCTTTTCCCTACCTGAGCTGCTCTCCCCTCCCTTTTCCCTACCTGAGCTGCTCTCCCCTCCCTTTTCCCTACCTGAGCTGCTGTCCCTTCCCTTCCCAGCTGAGCTGCATGCCCTTCCTTTTCCCTACCTGCACTGCTTGCCCCTCGCCTCCTTTTTCTTGGTGCTCTTGCCTTTTCCTGCTACTCGCTCCCAGTCTCAACACTTGCCTGCTCTGCTTGCTGCTTTCACAGCTTGCTCGCAACTCTGCTCGCTGCTTCTCTCCTTCTGCATGCCCTTCTCTAGTCCCTTCTCGTGCCCTTCAGGCTTTTGCTCCCCTTGCTGAGCAAGCCCATGCCCGGTAGCTCCCCTTCAACCTCCTCCGCCCTTTGCCTTTCTCCACACAGATGCTTGCTTCTGGCCAGCACTCCTGCCCGCTGCCTAGCCCACAGCCCGCATCTCTTGGGGAGACAGCAAGGTGGCCTGGAGCTACCCACACCTCCTCCCGGGCACGGCTTCTCAGCTTTGCTTCAAGCCCACAACCCCAAGGAGCTCCTCTTACCTTTGCGCTCAGCTTCTTCTCCTGCCGCGCAGCTCCTGTGCCGGGCCGGGCCTCAGCTCTTCCCACATTCCTCCATTCCTGCAAGGTTGCTTTCCTTTGCTCTGCTGCAGTTAGCTTTCCTACTTGCTTTCTCTACATTTACGTGCACCGCTTTGTACTTTTTACTCTCTTCTTTGCCTCTTCTTTCTCTATTTTCCCTTCAACCCTCCCCTCCCCTCCCAGCCCCCACTCCCCTCCCCTCACCCCTCCCTCCCATTTTTTCCTTCCTCCCCTCCCCTCTCCCCTCTCCTCCCCTCCTTCCCTTCCCCTCCCCTCCCGTACCCCCCCTTTTCTCCCTTTCCCCTCCCCTTCCCCCTTGCCTTATGGGAAACTCACCTTTCCTGCTCTTCACTCACTCCTTCTTCATTCTCCTGCCTTTTGCTGCTACTCTGGCCTTGCTTTCCCTTGCTGTGCTATGCTTTGCTTTCTCTGCATTTGTTGCCAGCCAGTCTTTTCTCAGCTGTTATTCTTGACTTTTTACTTGGCTTTTTTCTTCTTTTCTCATTTCTTTCTTTTCTGACCTTTTTTGTCTTTTTTTTTCTTTTTCTTCTTTTTTTTATGCGTTCATGTCTTTTTTCATTTCATTGCACTTGGCTTTTTTTCATTTCATTTTTGTTTTTCTGTTTTTTTCTCTTTTCGCTTTTTTCTATTTTCATCTATTTTTTCTCTTTTTCATCTTGGTTTTCTTTTTTATTTCCACTCTTTCTTTCTTTTTTTTATACTTTTTTTCTTTTTTTTCATTGCACTTTTCTTTATTTCATTTTTCTTTTTCTTTTCTCATCTTTTTCTATTTTCATCTTTTTCTTTTCTTTTTCATCTAGGTTTGCTTTTTTTTTTCTTTCTTTTTCCTTTTTTTTCTTTTTTCCTTTTTTATTTTTTTCCTCTTTTTCTTTTTGCTTTTTTTCTTTTATTACTCTTTTTCTTCTTTCTCTTTTTTCTTTCACATTTTTTTCTTGTTTTTCATTTTTCTTTTTTTTTAATCATAGGTATTCCTGAAACCCCCTTTAAGCCCTCCCTACCCTCCCCATTCTTTCTTTTCTCCCTCACTTCCCCCCTTGCCCTATCCTACCATTCCCTTGCCTGCTCTTCGTACCTGAGCTGCTGTCCCTTCCTTTACCTACCTGAGCTGCTTGTTCCAAAAATTACCTTGCTGACCTGCTTGCCCCTCACTTCCCTAGCTGAGCTGCTGTTTTCTCCCTTACCTGCCTTAGGAGCTTTCCCCTCACTTTCCCAGCTGAGCTGCTGGCCCATCTCATTCCCTACCTCAGCTGCTTCCCCCTAACTTACCTAGCTGAGCTCCTTGCCGCTCGCTACGTACTTGAGCAGATGTTTGCTCACTTGGCTTCCTTAGTGGTTGTCCCCTCCCTTTTCCCTAGCTGAGCTGCTGTCCCCTCCCTTTTCCCTAGCTGAGCTGCTGTCCCTTCCCTTTTCCCTAGCTGAGCTGCTGTCCCTTCCCTTTTCCCTACCTGAGCTGCTGTCCCTTCCCTTTTCCCTACCTGAGCTGCTGTCCCTTCCCTTTTCCCTACCTGAGCTGCTGTCCCTTCCCTTTTCCCTACCTGAGCTGCTGTCCCTTCCCTTTTCCCTACCTGAGCTGCTGTCCCTTCCCTTTTCCCTACCTGAGCTGCTGTCCCTTCCCTTTTCCCTACCTGAGCTGCTGTCCCTTCCCTTTTCCCTACCTGAGCTGCTGTCCCTTCCCTTTTCCCTACCTGAGCTGCTGTCCCTTCCCTTTTCCCTACCTGAGCTGCTGTCCCTTCCCTTTTCCCTACCTGAGCTGCTGTCCCTTCCCTTTTCCCTACCTGAGCTGCTGTCCCTTCCCTTTTCCCTACCTGAGCTGCTGTCCCTTCCCTTTTCCCTACCTGAGCTGCTGTCCCTTCCCTTTTCCCTACCTGAGCTGCTGTCCCTTCCCTTTTCCCTACCTGAGCTGCTGTCCCTTCCCTTTTCCCTACCTGAGCTGCTGTCCCTTCCCTTTTCCCTACCTGAGCTGCTGTCCCTTCCCTTTTCCCTACCTGAGCTGCTGTCCCTTCCCTTTTCCCTACCTGAGCTGCTGTCCCTTCCCTTTTCCCTACCTGAGCTGCTGTCCCTTCCCTTTTCCCTACCTGAGCTGCTGTCCCTTCCCTTTTCCCTACCTGAGCTGCTGTCCCTTCCCTTTTCCCTACCTGAGCTGCATGCCCTTCCCTTTTCCCTACCTGAGCTGCATGCCCTTCCCTTTTCCCTACCTGAGCTGCTGTCCCTTCCCTTTTCCCTACCTGAGCTGCATGCCCTTCCCTTTTCCCTACCTGAGCTGCATGCCCTTCCCTTTTCCCTACCTGAGCTGCATGCCCTTCCCTTTTCCCTACCTGAGCTGCATGCCCTTCCCTTTTCCCTACCTGAGCTGCATGCCCTTCCCTTTTCCCTACCTGAGCTGCATGCCCTTCCCTTTTCCCTACCTGAGCTGCATGCCCTTCCCTTTTCCCTACCTGAGCTGCATGCCCTTCCCTTTTCCCTACCTGAGCTGCATGCCCTTCCCTTTTCCCTACCTGAGCTGCATGCCCTTCCCTTTTCCCTACCTGAGCTGCATGCCCTTCCCTTTTCCCTACCTGAGCTGCATGCCCTTCCCTTTTCCCTACCTGAGCTGCATGCCCTTCCCTTTTCCCTACCTGAGCTGCATGCCCTTCCCTTTTCCCTACCTGAGCTGCTGTCCCTTCCCTTTTCCCTACCTGAGCTGCTGTCCCTTCCCTTTTCCCTACCTGAGCTGCTGTCCCTTCCCTTTTCCCTACCTGAGCTGCTGTCCCTTCCCTTTTCCCTACCTGAGCTGCTGTCCCTTCCCTTTTCCCTACCTGAGCTGCTGTCCCTTCCCTTTTCCCTACCTGAGCTGCTGTCCCTTCCCTTTTCCCTACCTGAGCTGCTGTCCCTTCCCTTTTCCCTACCTGAGCTGCTGTCCCTTCCCTTTTCCCTACCTGAGCTGCTGTCCCTTCCCTTTTCCCTACCTGAGCTGCTGTCCCTTCCCTTTTCCCTACCTGAGCTGCTGTCCCTTCCCTTTTCCCTACCTGAGCTGCTGTCCCTTCCCTTTTCCCTACCTGAGCTGCTGTCCCTTCCCTTTTCCCTACCTGAGCTGCATGCCCCTCGCCTCCTTTTTCTTGGTGCTCTTGCCTTTTCCTGCTACTCGCTCCCAGTCTCAACACTTGCCTGCTCTGCTTGCTGCTTTCACAGCTTGCTCGCAACTCTGCTCGCTGCTTCTCTCCTTCTGCATGCCCTTCTCTAGTCCCTTCTCGTGCCCTTCAGGCTTTTGCTCCCCTTGCTGAGCAAGCCCATGCCCGGTAGCTCCCCTTCAACCTCCTCCGCCCTTTGCCTTTCTCCACACAGATGCTTGCTTCTGGCCAGCACTCCTGCCCGCTGCCTAGCCCACAGCCCGCATCTCTTGGGGAGACAGCAAGGTGGCCTGGAGCTACCCACACCTCCTCCCGGGCACGGCTTCTCAGCTTTGCTTCAAGCCCACAACCCCAAGGAGCTCCTCTTACCTTTGCGCTCAGCTTCTTCTCCTGCCGCGCAGCTCCTGTGCCAGGCCGGGCCTCAGCTCTTCCCACATTCCTCCATTCCTGCAAGGTTGCTTTCCTTTGCTCTGCTGCAGTTAGCTTTCCTACTTGCTTTCTCTACATTTACGTGCACCGCTTTGTACTTTTTACTCTCTTCTTTGCCTCTTCTTTCTCTATTTTCCCTTCAACCCTCCCCTCCCCTCCCAGCCCCCACTCCCCTCCCCTCACCCCTCCCTCCCATTTTTTCCTTCCTCCCCTCCCCTCTCCCCTCTCCTCCCCTCCTTCCCTTCCCCTCCCCTCCCGTACCCCCCCTTTTCTCCCTTTCCCCTCCCCTTCCCCCTTGCCTTATGGGAAACTCACCTTTCCTGCTCTTCACTCACTCCTTCTTCATTCTCCTGCCTTTTGCTGCTACTCTGGCCTTGCTTTCCCTTGCTGTGCTATGCTTTGCTTTCTCTGCATTTGTTGCCAGCCAGTCTTTTCTCAGCTGTTATTCTTGACTTTTTACTTGGCTTTTTTCTTCTTTTCTCATTTCTTTCTTTTCTGACCTTTTTTGTCTTTTTTTTTTTTCTTTTTCTTCTTTTTTTTATGCGTTCATGTCTTTTTTCATTTCATTGCACTTGGCTTTTTTTCATTTCATTTTTCTTTTTCTGTTTTTTTCTCTTTTCGCTTTTTTCTATTTTCATCTATTTTTTCTCTTTTTCATCTTGGTTTTCTTTTTTATTTCCACTCTTTCTTTCTTTTTTTTATACTTTTTTTCTTTTTTTTCATTGCACTTTTCTTTATTTCATTTTTCTTTTTCTTTTCTCATCTTTTTCTATTTTCATCTTTTTCTTTTCTTTTTCATCTAGGTTTGCTTTTTTTTTCTTTTTTTTTCCTTTTTTTTTCTTTTTTCCTTTTTTATTTTTTTCCTCTTTTTCTTTTTGCTTTTTTTCTTTTATTACTCTTTTTCTTCTTTCTCTTTTTTCTTTCACATTTTTTTCTTGTTTTTCATTTTTCTTTTTTTTTAATCATAGGTATTCCTGAAACCCCCTTTAAGCCCTCCCTACCCTCCCCATTCTTTCTTTTCTCCCTCACTTCCCCCCTTGCCCTATCCTACCATTCCCTTGCCTGCTCTTCGTACCTGAGCTGCTGTCCCTTCCTTTACCTACCTGAGCTGCTTGTTCCAAAAATTACCTTGCTGACCTGCTTGCCCCTCACTTCCCTAGCTGAGCTGCTCTTTTCTCCCTTACCTGCCTTAGGAGCTTTCCCCTCACTTTCCCAGCTGAGCTGCTGGCCCATCTCATTCCCTACCTCAGCTGCTTCCCCCTAACTTACCTAGCTGAGCTCCTTGCCGCTCGCTACGTACTTGAGCAGATGTTTGCTCACTTGGCTTCCTTAGTGGTTGTCCCCTCCCTTTTCCCGACCTGAGCTGCATGCCCTTCCCTTTTCCCGACCTGAGCTGCATGCCCTTCCCTTTTCCCGACCTGAGCTGCATGCCCTTCCCTTTTCCCGACCTGAGCTGCATGCCCTTCCCTTTTCCCGACCTGAGCTGCATGCCCTTCCCTTTTCCCGACCTGAGCTGCATGCCCTTCCCTTTTCCCGACCTGAGCTGCATGCCCTTCCCTTTTCCCGACCTGAGCTGCATGCCCTTCCCTTTTCCCGACCTGAGCTGCATGCCCTTCCCTTTTCCCGACCTGAGCTGCATGCCCTTCCCTTTTCCCGACCTGAGCTGCATGCCCTTCCCTTTTCCCGACCTGAGCTGCATGCCCTTCCCTTTTCCCGACCTGAGCTGCATGCCCTTCCCTTTTCCCGACCTGAGCTGCATGCCCTTCCCTTTTCCCGACCTGAGCTGCATGCCCTTCCCTTTTCCCGACCTGAGCTGCATGCCCTTCCCTTTTCCCGACCTGAGCTGCATGCCCTTCCCTTTTCCCGACCTGAGCTGCATGCCCTTCCCTTTTCCCGACCTGAGCTGCATGCCCTTCCCTTTTCCCGACCTGAGCTGCATGCCCTTCCCTTTTCCCGACCTGAGCTGCATGCCCTTCCCTTTTCCCGACCTGAGCTGCATGCCCTTCCCTTTTCCCGACCTGAGCTGCATGCCCTTCCCTTTTCCCGACCTGAGCTGCATGCCCTTCCCTTTTCCCGACCTGAGCTGCATGCCCTTCCCTTTTCCCTACCTGAGCTGCATGCCCTTCCCTTTTCCCTACCTGAGCTGCATGCCCTTCCCTTTTCCCTACCTGAGCTGCATGCCCTTCCCTTTTCCCTACCTGAGCTGCATGCCCTTCCCTTTTCCCTACCTGAGCTGCATGCCCTTCCCTTTTCCCTACCTGAGCTGCATGCCCTTCCCTTTTCCCTACCTGAGCTGCATGCCCTTCCCTTTTCCCTACCTGAGCTGCATGCCCTTCCCTTTTCCCTACCTGAGCTGCATGCCCTTCCCTTTTCCCTACCTGAGCTGCATGCCCTTCCCTTTTCCCTACCTGAGCTGCATGCCCTTCCCTTTTCCCTACCTGAGCTGCATGCCCTTCCCTTTTCCCTACCTGAGCTGCATGCCCTTCCCTTTTCCCTACCTGAGCTGCATGCCCTTCCCTTTTCCCTACCTGAGCTGCATGCCCTTCCCTTTTCCCTACCTGAGCTGCATGCCCTTCCCTTTTCCCTACCTGAGCTGCATGCCCTTCCCTTTTCCCTACCTGAGCTGCATGCCCTTCCCTTTTCCCTACCTGAGCTGCATGCCCTTCCCTTTTCCCTACCTGAGCTGCATGCCCTTCCCTTTTCCCTACCTGAGCTGCATGCCCTTCCCTTTTCCCTACCTGAGCTGCATGCCCTTCCCTTTTCCCTACCTGAGCTGCATGCCCTTCCCTTTTCCCTACCTGAGCTGCATGCCCTTCCCTTTTCCCTACCTGAGCTGCATGCCCTTCCCTTTTCCCTACCTGAGCTGCATGCCCTTCCCTTTTCCCTACCTGAGCTGCATGCCCTTCCCTTTTCCCTACCTGAGCTGCATGCCCTTCCCTTTTCCCTACCTGAGCTGCATGCCCTTCCCTTTTCCCTACCTGAGCTGCATGCCCTTCCCTTTTCCCTACCTGAGCTGCATGCCCTTCCCTTTTCCCTACCTGAGCTGCATGCCCTTCCCTTTTCCCTACCTGAGCTGCATGCCCTTCCCTTTTCCCTACCTGAGCTGCATGCCCTTCCCTTTTCCCTACCTGAGCTGCATGCCCTTCCCTTTTCCCTACCTGAGCTGCATGCCCTTCCCTTTTCCCTACCTGAGCTGCATGCCCTTCCCTTTTCCCTACCTGAGCTGCATGCCCTTCCCTTTTCCCTACCTGAGCTGCATGCCCTTCCCTTTTCCCTACCTGAGCTGCATGCCCTTCCCTTTTCCCTACCTGAGCTGCATGCCCTTCCCTTTTCCCTACCTGAGCTGCATGCCCTTCCCTTTTCCCTACCTGAGCTGCATGCCCTTCCCTTTTCCCTACCTGAGCTGCATGCCCTTCCCTTTTCCCTACCTGAGCTGCATGCCCTTCCCTTTTCCCTACCTGAGCTGCATGCCCTTCCCTTTTCCCTACCTGAGCTGCATGCCCTTCCCTTTTCCCTACCTGAGCTGCATGCCCTTCCCTTTTCCCTACCTGAG
Source organism: Chrysolophus pictus (assembly GCA_037305975.1). Taxonomy (NCBI): domain Eukaryota; kingdom Metazoa; phylum Chordata; class Aves; order Galliformes; family Phasianidae; genus Chrysolophus; species Chrysolophus pictus. The sequence goes on from CM074605.1 coordinate 1,474,472, forward strand.
CTGCATGCCCTTCCCTTTTCCCTACCTGAGCTGCATGCCCTTCCCTTTTCCCTACCTGAGCTGCATGCCCTTCCCTTTTCCCTACCTGAGCTGCATGCCCTTCCCTTTTCCCTACCTGAGCTGCATGCCCTTCCCTTTTCCCTACCTGAGCTGCATGCCCTTCCCTTTTCCCTACCTGAGCTGCATGCCCTTCCCTTTTCCCTACCTGAGCTGCATGCCCTTCCCTTTTCCCTACCTGAGCTGCATGCCCTTCCCTTTTCCCTACCTGAGCTGCATGCCCTTCCCTTTTCCCTACCTGAGCTGCTGTCCCTTCCCTTTTCCCTACCTGAGCTGCTGTCCCTTCCCTTTTCCCTACCTGAGCTGCTGTCCCTTCCCTTTTCCCTACCTGAGCTGCATGCCCTTCCCTTTTCCCTACCTGAGCTGCATGCCCCTCGCCTCCTTTTTCTTGGTGCTCTTGCCTTTTCCTGCTACTCGCTCCCAGTCTCAACACTTGCCTGCTCTGCTTGCTGCTTTCACAGCTTGCTCGCAACTCTGCTCGCTGCTTCTCTCCTTCTGCATGCCCTTCTCTAGTCCCTTCTCGTGCCCTTCAGGCTTTTGCTCCCCTTGCTGAGCAAGCCCATGCCCGGTAGCTCCCCTTCAACCTCCTCCGCCCTTTGCCTTTCTCCACACAGATGCTTGCTTCTGGCCAGCACTCCTGCCCGCTGCCTAGCCCACAGCCCGCATCTCTTGGGGAGACAGCAAGGTGGCCTGGAGCTACCCACACCTCCTCCCGGGCACGGCTTCTCAGCTTTGCTTCAAGCCCACAACCCCAAGGAGCTCCTCTTACCTTTGCGCTCAGCTTCTTCTCCTGCCGCGCAGCTCCTGTGCCAGGCCGGGCCTCAGCTCTTCCCACATTCCTCCATTCCTGCAAGGTTGCTTTCCTTTGCTCTGCTGCAGTTAGCTTTCCTACTTGCTTTCTCTACATTTACGTGCACCGCTTTGTACTTTTTACTCTCTTCTTTGCCTCTTCTTTCTCTATTTTCCCTTCAACCCTCCCCTCCCCTCCCAGCCCCCACTCCCCTCCCCTCACCCCTCCCTCCCATTTTTTCCTTCCTCCCCTCCCCTCTCCCCTCTCCTCCCCTCCTTCCCTTCCCCTCCCCTCCCGTACCCCCCCTTTTCTCCCTTTCCCCTCCCCTTCCCCCTTGCCTTATGGGAAACTCACCTTTCCTGCTCTTCACTCACTCCTTCTTCATTCTCCTGCCTTTTGCTGCTACTCTGGCCTTGCTTTCCCTTGCTGTGCTATGCTTTGCTTTCTCTGCATTTGTTGCCAGCCAGTCTTTTCTCAGCTGTTATTCTTGACTTTTTACTTGGCTTTTTTCTTCTTTTCTCATTTCTTTCTTTTCTGACCTTTTTTGTCTTTTTTTTTTCTTTTTCTTCTTTTTTTTATGCGTTCATGTCTTTTTTCATTTCATTGCACTTGGCTTTTTTTCATTTCACTTTTCTTTTTCTGTTTTTTTCTCTTTTCGCTTTTTTCTATTTTCATCTATTTTTTCTCTTTTTCATCTTGGTTTTCTTTTTTATTTCCACTCTTTTTTTCTTTTTTTTTTACAATGTTATTCTTTTTCTTCATTGCACTTTTCTTTTTTATTTCATTTTTCTTTTTCTTTTCTCATCTTTTTCTATTTTCATCTTTTTCTTTTCTTTTTCATCTAGGTTTGCTTTTTTTTTTTCTTTTTTTTTCCTTTTTTTTTCTTTTTTCCTTTTTTATTTTTTTCCTCTTTTTCTTTTTGCTTTTTTTCTTTTATTACTCTTTTTCTTCTTTCTCTTTTTTCTTTCACATTTTTTTCTTGTTTTTCATTTTTCTTTTTTTTTAATCATAGGTATTCCTGAAACCCCCTTTAAGCCCTCCCTACCCTCCCCATTCTTTCTTTTCTCCCTCACTTCCCCCCTTGCCCTATCCTACCATTCCCTTGCCTGCTCTTCGTACCTGAGCTGCTGTCCCTTCCTTTACCTACCTGAGCTGCTTGTTCCAAAAATTACCTTGCTGACCTGCTTGCCCCTCACTTCCCTAGCTGAACTGCTGTTTTCTCCCTTACCTGCCTTAGGAGCTTTCCCCTCACTTTCCCAGCTGAGCTGCTGGCCCATCTCATTCCCTACCTCAGCTGCTTCCCCCTAACTTACCTAGCTGAGCTCCTTGCCGCTCGCTACGTACTTGAGCAGATGTTTGCTCACTTGGCTTCCTTAGTGGTTGTCCCCTCCCTTTTCCCTACCTGAGCTGCTCTGCCCTCCCTTTTCCCTACCTGAGCTGCTCTGCCCTCCCTTTTCCCTACCTGAGCTGCTCTGCCCTTCCCTTTTCCCTACCTGAGCTGCATGCCCTTCCCTTTTCCCTACCTGAGCTGCATGCCCTTCCCTTTTCCCTACCTGAGCTGCATGCCCTTCCCTTTTCCCTACCTGAGCTGCATGCCCTTCCCTTTTCCCTACCTGAGCTGCATGCCCTTCCCTTTTCCCTACCTGAGCTGCATGCCCTTCCCTTTTCCCTACCTGAGCTGCATGCCCTTCCCTTTTCCCTACCTGAGCTGCATGCCCTTCCCTTTTCCCTACCTGAGCTGCATGCCCTTCCCTTTTCCCTACCTGAGCTGCATGCCCTTCCCTTTTCCCTACCTGAGCTGCATGCCCTTCCCTTTTCCCTACCTGAGCTGCATGCCCTTCCCTTTTCCCTACCTGAGCTGCATGCCCTTCCCTTTTCCCTACCTGAGCTGCATGCCCTTCCCTTTTCCCTACCTGAGCTGCATGCCCTTCCCTTTTCCCTACCTGAGCTGCATGCCCTTCCCTTTTCCCTACCTGAGCTGCATGCCCTTCCCTTTTCCCTACCTGAGCTGCATGCCCTTCCCTTTTCCCTACCTGAGCTGCATGCCCTTCCCTTTTCCCTACCTGAGCTGCATGCCCTTCCCTTTTCCCTACCTGAGCTGCATGCCCTTCCCTTTTCCCTACCTGAGCTGCATGCCCTTCCCTTTTCCCTACCTGAGCTGCATGCCCTTCCCTTTTCCCTACCTGAGCTGCATGCCCTTCCCTTTTCCCTACCTGAGCTGCATGCCCTTCCCTTTTCCCTACCTGAGCTGCATGCCCTTCCCTTTTCCCTACCTGAGCTGCATGCCCTTCCCTTTTCCCTACCTGAGCTGCATGCCCTTCCCTTTTCCCTACCTGAGCTGCATGCCCTTCCCTTTTCCCTACCTGAGCTGCATGCCCTTCCCTTTTCCCTACCTGAGCTGCATGCCCTTCCCTTTTCCCTACCTGAGCTGCATGCCCTTCCCTTTTCCCTACCTGAGCTGCATGCCCTTCCCTTTTCCCTACCTGAGCTGCATGCCCTTCCCTTTTCCCTACCTGAGCTGCATGCCCTTCCCTTTTCCCTACCTGAGCTGCATGCCCTTCCCTTTTCCCTACCTGAGCTGCATGCCCTTCCCTTTTCCCTACCTGAGCTGCATGCCCTTCCCTTTTCCCTACCTGAGCTGCATGCCCTTCCCTTTTCCCTACCTGAGCTGCATGCCCTTCCCTTTTCCCTACCTGAGCTGCATGCCCTTCCCTTTTCCCTACCTGAGCTGCATGCCCTTCCCTTTTCCCTACCTGAGCTGCATGCCCTTCCCTTTTCCCTACCTGAGCTGCATGCCCTTCCCTTTTCCCTACCTGAGCTGCATGCCCTTCCCTTTTCCCTACCTGAGCTGCATGCCCTTCCCTTTTCCCTACCTGAGCTGCATGCCCTTCCCTTTTCCCTACCTGAGCTGCATGCCCTTCCCTTTTCCCTACCTGAGCTGCATGCCCTTCCCTTTTCCCTACCTGAGCTGCATGCCCTTCCCTTTTCCCTACCTGAGCTGCATGCCCTTCCCTTTTCCCTACCTGAGCTGCATGCCCTTCCCTTTTCCCTACCTGAGCTGCATGCCCTTCCCTTTTCCCTACCTGAGCTGCATGCCCTTCCCTTTTCCCTACCTGAGCTGCATGCCCTTCCCTTTTCCCTACCTGAGCTGCATGCCCTTCCCTTTTCCCTACCTGAGCTGCATGCCCTTCCCTTTTCCCTACCTGAGCTGCATGCCCTTCCCTTTTCCCTACCTGAGCTGCATGCCCTTCCCTTTTCCCTACCTGAGCTGCATGCCCTTCCCTTTTCCCTACCTGAGCTGCATGCCCTTCCCTTTTCCCTACCTGAGCTGCATGCCCTTCCCTTTTCCCTACCTGAGCTGCATGCCCTTCCCTTTTCCCTACCTGAGCTGCATGCCCTTCCCTTTTCCCTACCTGAGCTGCATGCCCTTCCCTTTTCCCTACCTGAGCTGCATGCCCTTCCCTTTTCCCTACCTGAGCTGCATGCCCTTCCCTTTTCCCTACCTGAGCTGCATGCCCTTCCCTTTTCCCTACCTGAGCTGCATGCCCTTCCCTTTTCCCTACCTGAGCTGCATGCCCTTCCCTTTTCCCTACCTGAGCTGCATGCCCTTCCCTTTTCCCTACCTGAGCTGCATGCCCTTCCCTTTTCCCTACCTGAGCTGCATGCCCTTCCCTTTTCCCTACCTGAGCTGCATGCCCTTCCCTTTTCCCTACCTGAGCTGCATGCCCTTCCCTTTTCCCTACCTGAGCTGCATGCCCTTCCCTTTTCCCTACCTGAGCTGCATGCCCTTCCCTTTTCCCTACCTGAGCTGCATGCCCTTCCCTTTTCCCTACCTGAGCTGCATGCCCTTCCCTTTTCCCTACCTGAGCTGCATGCCCTTCCCTTTTCCCTACCTGAGCTGCATGCCCTTCCCTTTTCCCTACCTGAGCTGCATGCCCTTCCCTTTTCCCTACCTGAGCTGCATGCCCTTCCCTTTTCCCTACCTGAGCTGCATGCCCTTCCCTTTTCCCTACCTGAGCTGCATGCCCTTCCCTTTTCCCTACCTGAGCTGCATGCCCTTCCCTTTTCCCTACCTGAGCTGCATGCCCTTCCCTTTTCCCTACCTGAGCTGCATGCCCTTCCCTTTTCCCTACCTGAGCTGCATGCCCTTCCCTTTTCCCTACCTGAGCTGCATGCCCTTCCCTTTTCCCTACCTGAGCTGCATGCCCTTCCCTTTTCCCTACCTGAGCTGCATGCCCTTCCCTTTTCCCTACCTGAGCTGCATGCCCTTCCCTTTTCCCTACCTGAGCTGCATGCCCTTCCCTTTTCCCTACCTGAGCTGCATGCCCTTCCCTTTTCCCTACCTGAGCTGCATGCCCTTCCCTTTTCCCTACCTGAGCTGCATGCCCTTCCCTTTTCCCTACCTGAGCTGCATGCCCTTCCCTTTTCCCTACCTGAGCTGCATGCCCTTCCCTTTTCCCTACCTGAGCTGCATGCCCTTCCCTTTTCCCTACCTGAGCTGCATGCCCTTCCCTTTTCCCTACCTGAGCTGCATGCCCTTCCCTTTTCCCTACCTGAGCTGCATGCCCTTCCCTTTTCCCTACCTGAGCTGCATGCCCTTCCCTTTTCCCTACCTGAGCTGCATGCCCTTCCCTTTTCCCTACCTGAGCTGCATGCCCTTCCCTTTTCCCTACCTGAGCTGCATGCCCTTCCCTTTTCCCTACCTGAGCTGCATGCCCTTCCCTTTTCCCTACCTGAGCTGCATGCCCTTCCCTTTTCCCTACCTGAGCTGCATGCCCTTCCCTTTTCCCTACCTGAGCTGCATGCCCTTCCCTTTTCCCTACCTGAGCTGCATGCCCTTCCCTTTTCCCTACCTGAGCTGCATGCCCTTCCCTTTTCCCTACCTGAGCTGCATGCCCTTCCCTTTTCCCTACCTGAGCTGCATGCCCTTCCCTTTTCCCTACCTGAGCTGCATGCCCTTCCCTTTTCCCTACCTGAGCTGCATGCCCTTCCCTTTTCCCTACCTGAGCTGCATGCCCTTCCCTTTTCCCTACCTGAGCTGCATGCCCTTCCCTTTTCCCTACCTGAGCTGCATGCCCTTCCCTTTTCCCTACCTGAGCTGCATGCCCTTCCCTTTTCCCTACCTGAGCTGCATGCCCTTCCCTTTTCCCTACCTGAGCTGCATGCCCTTCCCTTTTCCCTACCTGAGCTGCATGCCCTTCCCTTTTCCCTACCTGAGCTGCATGCCCTTCCCTTTTCCCTACCTGAGCTGCATGCCCTTCCCTTTTCCCTACCTGAGCTGCATGCCCTTCCCTTTTCCCTACCTGAGCTGCATGCCCTTCCCTTTTCCCTACCTGAGCTGCATGCCCTTCCCTTTTCCCTACCTGAGCTGCATGCCCTTCCCTTTTCCCTACCTGAGCTGCATGCCCTTCCCTTTTCCCTACCTGAGCTGCATGCCCTTCCCTTTTCCCTACCTGAGCTGCATGCCCTTCCCTTTTCCCTACCTGAGCTGCATGCCCTTCCCTTTTCCCTACCTGAGCTGCATGCCCTTCCCTTTTCCCTACCTGAGCTGCATGCCCTTCCCTTTTCCCTACCTGAGCTGCATGCCCTTCCCTTTTCCCTACCTGAGCTGCATGCCCTTCCCTTTTCCCTACCTGAGCTGCATGCCCTTCCCTTTTCCCTACCTGAGCTGCATGCCCTTCCCTTTTCCCTACCTGAGCTGCATGCCCTTCCCTTTTCCCTACCTGAGCTGCATGCCCTTCCCTTTTCCCTACCTGAGCTGCATGCCCTTCCCTTTTCCCTACCTGAGCTGCATGCCCTTCCCTTTTCCCTACCTGAGCTGCATGCCCTTCCCTTTTCCCTACCTGAGCTGCATGCCCTTCCCTTTTCCCTACCTGAGCTGCATGCCCTTCCCTTTTCCCTACCTGAGCTGCATGCCCTTCCCTTTTCCCTACCTGAGCTGCATGCCCTTCCCTTTTCCCTACCTGAGCTGCATGCCCTTCCCTTTTCCCTACCTGAGCTGCATGCCCTTCCCTTTTCCCTACCTGAGCTGCATGCCCTTCCCTTTTCCCTACCTGAGCTGCATGCCCTTCCCTTTTCCCTACCTGCACTGCTTGCCCCTCGCCTCCTTTTTCTTGGTGCTCTTGCCTTTTCCTGCTACTCGCTCCCAGTCTCAACACTTGCCTGCTCTGCTTGCTGCTTTCACAGCTTGCTCGCAACTCTGCTCGCTGCTCCTCTCCTTCTGCATGCCCTTCTCTAGTCCCTTCTCGTGCCCTTCAGGCTTTTGCTCCCCTTGCTGAGCAAGCCCATGCCCGGTAGCTCCCCTTCAACCTCCTCCGCCCTTTGCCTTTCTCCACACAGATGCTTGCTTCTGGCCAGCACTCCTGCCCGCTGCCTAGCCCACAGCCCGCATCTCTTGGGGAGACAGCAAGGTGGCCTGGAGCTACCCACACCTCCTCCCGGGCACGGCTTCTCAGCTTTGCTTCAAGCCCACAACCCCAAGGAGCTCCTCTTACCTTTGCGCTCAGCTTCTTCTCCTGCCGCGCAGCTCCTGTGCCAGGCCGGGCCTCAGCTCTTCCCACATTCCTCCATTCCTGCAAGGTTGCTTTCCTTTGCTCTGCTGCAGTTAGCTTTCCTACTTGCTTTCTCTTGATATATTTGCATTGCCTTTTACATTTTTTCCTTTTCTATGCCTCTTTTTTTCTCTGTTTTCAGCACTTCAGGTTTTTTTTTTCTTTTTCCATTTTTTTTTCTTACTTTTCATTCTCTTTTTACCTGTTTTTTTTTTTTTTTTTCCCCGCCCCCTGGAGATTCTCCCCATTTATCCCCCTCAGCCTGCCTCTATCTGTGCCTCTTCCTGGGTCTTCTCTCTCCGCATTCCCATCCAGTGCCCGGTGTAGCCCCACATTACCCTCTATTTCCCTGTGCCCACGCAAGCCCCCTATTGCCTCTCTACCGCCTTTTATAACGTTACATCTCTCTACGTCCCCCCCATATCCACCCACAGACCCCTATCATGCCTGTTTCTCTATACCACGCCTACAGCCCTCCCACTGCTCCCTGTAGCCCCACATCCCCTTCTATCCCACCTCTATTCCCCCTACAGCCACTCATAGAGCCACAGTTTCTTAGGTCCTCCCCCAGCCCCCTCTATCCCTCCCCGTAGCTCTCCCCAGCCCCTCCCACCCCCCAATGCTCCCTATAGCACCGTGTCCCCCCGTTACCCTCACAGCCCTCTGCTGCCCCAAATCCCCCTGTACCCACCCCTATCGCCCCATGTACCCCGATACCACAGCCGCTACAGCCCCGCGTGCCTCCCTCCCCCCCCCCCGCCTTCCCAGCCCCTCACCCCACCAGACTTCCTTCCCTGTCCCGGCGCCGCTCTCCGTCCCTCCCGGCTCCGGCTCTGCTGTGCTCAGCACCGCTCCCGTCGTGCCGCGGTTCCGTCTCGGTGCTGCCCGGACAGCTCCGGCGCGCAGCGGCGGTGCGGGGCGGCCCGGGCTGCGGGAGCGCCGCCGCCTGAAGGCAGAAGAGCTCTGAGCCGGCTGCCAACGGCCGTTCCCGCGCGCCGCGCCTCAGCCAATCGGAGCCGACGGCGTTGCCGCTGACCAACGAGAGCCCGGGGGCGGGACGGACCGGCACGTGCCCAACGAGTGCCCGGGGGCGGGATGGACAGGCACGTGCCCAATGAGAGCCCGGGGGCGGGACGGACCGACAACTGCCCAATGAGAGCCCGGGGGCGTGGCAGCGCTGCGCTGTTGGTGGGACGAGCGCGGGCAGGGGGCGGGGCGTGGGTGCGGCCTCGGGGTGCGCCCTAATGCTATAGGGGGTGGGAGATGGGACTGGGATTGACAGGTGGGAGATGGGGTTGGGATGCGGGGTTGGGAATGAGGTTTGGAACTGGGGTTGGGAGATGGGGTTGGGATGTTGGATGTGCATTGGGATGTGAAATGTAGGGTTGGGGTGTGGGGATACGGATGTGGGGTGGATATGGAATGGGAGATAGGAAAATGGAATATATATGGGATGGGCTTGGGATGGACATGGGACCAACATTGAAGAATGTGGGATGGATTGGGGATGAAATATGGACACGGGATGGGATTGGGACGATAGTGGCGTGGGATAAGTAGATGGAATGGACATGGGATGCATGTGGGGATATGGATTCGGAATGCATATGGATATAGGGTTAGGAATGGGGTAGGATGTGGAGGTATGGATATGGGATGGGTTTGAGATGGCTGTGGGGTGGATATGATGGATATGGGATGGGATAAAGTTGTGGGATACGGATAAGGGATGGCTACGAGATGGGGCTGTAGTGGTTATGGGGCCATGGGGGTGATGGGGCCAGGATGCTGCAGTGACCTCTGGCCCCAGAGTTCATCCCCAGTGTGACACATGGAGCCCCACAGCCGCTCCTCTGCCCTTTATCGCTTACATGGGGAGGACATCCCCCAACCGCCATTATCAAAAATAAACCTTAATTAGAAAAGTGAGGGGTGTCAACCCTGCCCCATGGGAACAATGTTTTCTGTGGGGGAGGGCACAGATGGCGTCTCCAGAGGGCTGTCCCAAACTTTGGGGGGTTTTCACAACACTAGGATATGACACCACGAGGGTGCCATGAAAGTGTCCCAAGCTTTGGGGTGTGACACAGGGATGTCCCCAATCTTGGTGGTGTGACATTGTCATGTGGTGTTGCCGCTTCCCCGGGAAGTCCTCCAGGTGGTCACGGTGTCCCCAGCTTCGGCTCAATGTCCCCAGGGGGTCCTTTTGTCCCCTCTGCATGACGGTGACACCCGGCGCCAGCTGCCAGGAGTGATGCCCAATGGTGATGACACCGCATCATGGCTGTGCCACGCTGATGTCACACAGTCCCCTCTGGTGGTGGCACAGAGTTCACCACCGTGCGTGTCCCCGTCCTCATGGCAGACGATGGTGACAGCACCAGAGGTTTCCGGTGTCACCGGGTCCTGCGGTAGGCAGGTCTGGAGGGGTGACAAAGAACAGTGAGAGGCTCAGTGACAGCATGGTGACAACGTGGTGCCGCCTGTGCCTGGCCCCATGCGGTGGTCAGAGTACAGGGAATGGTGTCACCCGATAGATGGTGGCACACAAGTGATGGTGACACCAGATGACGGTAACAACAGTGACAGTCAGGGACGGGGACACTGCGTCACGGCTGTTCCACATCGAGGTCACCCTGTGTCACGGTGTCACCTGAAGACAGTGACATTCAGTGCCACCCAATGGCATCCAGTGAAGGTGACACCCAACGATGGTGACACCAGCGAGCCCATGTCACACCTGCACCAGACCCCACGTGTCCCCTGACTGTCCCCAGCCCCCCTCCCTGTACCCCTCCTCGTCACCTCTTCAATGAGGATGTCACCGTGCTGCAGTTGTGCCACCATGGCAGGGGGGACAGTCATGGACAGCCAGGGTGACAGCGTCCAGGAGCTGTAGGACGCTGATGGGGCTCTCGAGATATGTTGGTACGGCCCCAGGTTCCACGGTTACGGTGACAGTGAGAACTTCGGGGACAGGCGGTTGTCCCGGTGTCACCCGGTGTCACCCTGGGGGGAGTTGTTTCTGTGGGGCTTTGCACAGGGATTGGTGGGAACCATCCATTTCTGAAAGGAAGTGGCAAAACAAATACAAGAAAAGTGACATAGTATTGATTTTAATGGAAACAGACATTTTTGGGGGCGATCCCACGGGGACAAAGAAGAGCGAGAACGTGTCACTATGTGAGGTTGTCCTCAAAATCCCCATTGGAGACCTCTGGAGGACTCCAGGAACGCCTGGGGACCCCAAGACACCCATGGGACATCTCCAGACCCTTCCAGAAGACAATAGGACCCTCTGAACCCACCTGAGGACCCCCCCACGTTCCACAGGATCATTCTGGGACGTCTGCAGACCCTTCTGGATGAATCCAAGGACCTCCTGGATCAATTTGAGGACCCCCTGGATCCTCCAAGTCCTCTCTGGGACATCTCCAGAGATGTCTCTGATGATGGGATGACTCCAGGACCACTCAGACCCACATAAGAACTCTCTGAACCCTACCAGACTCTACTGGGACGTCTCCAGATCATCCCAGTGGCTCCTCGGAGCTCCTGGACCCATCCTGGGAGCTTCCAGATCCTTCCAGGGACACACACAACCATCCTGGGGACCCCCTGGACACCCCCAGCATCCCTCTGGGACATCTCCAGATCCTTCTGTATGAATCCAAGGACACTTTGGACCCACCTGGGGACCAACTGGATGCCCAAAACCCCTCTACAACATCTCCAGATTCTTCTGCGTGCCTCCAGGGCTATATAGGGGGCTCGTGGGGAATCTATGGGGGGAAAGGTGTGAGTGGGGCTTCTGTGAGGTGGAAAGAGGGTCTGGAGGTGGAGAAAGGTTGGAAGGGGAAACTGAGGGATTGTGGAGGGCTTCTATGGCGTGGAAAGGGGGTCTGAGGATAGGGAGAGGGGATTGTGAGGGGGAAAAGAGCAGAACGAGGCTTCTGTGAGTGAAAAGGGGGCCTGGGGATGGAGGGGTACATTGTGGAGGGGAACTTGAGGGGTGGAAAGGGGGCTTTTGTAGGGCAGAAAGGGGGGGTCTGGGAGTGGACAGGGGGTTGTGTGGGGGAATAAAAAAGGGGTGAGTTGGGTCTCTGTTGGGAGGAAAAGGGGTCTAGGAATGGAGAAGGGGTGGCAGAGGAAATCTGGAGGGTTGTGGGGGCCTTCTATGGGGTGGAAGGGGAGTCTGGGGGACACCTTAGGGAAGTATTGGGGGGGAGAAGAGGAGAGTGGGATGTCTGTGGGGTCAAAAAAGAGTCTGGGGGGAAACTTAGTGGCTTGTGGGGAGGAAAGGGGTGAACAGAGTTTCTACAAGGCAGGAAGAGCATCTGGGGGTGAAGGGAGGGGTGGGAGGGAAGAGCCAGGGGTTGTGAGAGGCTTCTATGGTGTCTGGATGAGGGGAATTGGAGGTCAAAATGAGGGAACTGACTCCAGGGGTCAGGGAGGAGCACACAGGGGGGTACAGGGGACTGCAGGGGTCAGAAAAAGGGGCCAGGAGGTGGGAGGAGAAGGGAGGACACGGGACCCTGGGGGTCAAATAGAGGGGAATGGGGGGTGGTAGGAGACTCTGGGGATCAGAATGGGGGAATTGGAGTGGGGGCACTCGGAGGGAGGAGGGGGGGTTCGGGGGTCAGATAGAGGAGACTGGGAAAGGGGGGGGACTCTAGGGGACAGAATGGGGAGACCGGTGGGGGGGCGGGGGGACACTAGGGATCAGAACGGGGGACTGGGGAGGGATGAGGGATCGGGGGGGGGGACCCTGGGGATCAGAATGGGGGAGGCACAGAGGGGAGGGGTGGAAGAGGACTACGGCGATCAGAATGGGGGAACTGGAGGGGAGGGGGACCGAGGGGAGGGTGTAACCCCGGGGGGCACACAGAGGGACTGGGGGGTGTGGGCGATCAGCGGCAGGGGATGAGGGGGGGAGGGCAGCGAAAGACACGGGGTGGGGGAGGCGGGGAGACGCAGGGCAGCCGCCCCCGCCGAGCGGAAGCCCCGAGCACCACGGAGACCCCGCGGGGTCGAGGCAGAGCGGCACGCGGCCCCCCCGCCACCTTCAGCCCGGCCCCCGCCCCGGCGCCCCCCGAACACCCACCTGTAGGAGCCGAGGCGGCGCTCGGAGCCCCGGGCTGCCCCGCGGCGGCGGAGCGGTGCGGGACCCGGCACGGCTTCCGCGTGGCCGCCTCCTCCTCGGGGCGCGGCGTGATGACGTCAGAGCCCGGCGCGGTGCGGCGCCACGGCAACGAACGGCGCTGAGGCGCTGAGGCGCTGTCGCCATGGCGACGCCGTCACGCATGCGCCGTCGCCGCGGGGACGGCTGCGCGCGCCGCAAGGAGGGAGGGCGCGCTGTCGCCATGGCGACGCGGCCTGCACGCACGGCCTGAAGCCCGAGTGGGGCTCGAGGGGCAGCGGGGGGCGAAGAAGAGGGGAGGGGGGGAACGGAGAGCCCTCAGGGATGTCCTGGAGAGGTGGGGAGGGGTCAGGGGGGAGGGCAGAGCTCCGGGGATGAGTGGGGCTGTGGGGTGGGAGATCCGCAGGGAGATGCAGTGAGACGGTGGGATGTGGGCAGAACGTGGAGATATGGGAAAAGGAGGAGAAGATCACAGAGTCACAGAATCACTAAGGTTGGAAAAGACCTATAAGATCATCCAGTCCAACCATCCACCTATCACCCATGGTTCTCGCTAAACTATATCCCTCAACACAAATTCCAAACGTTCCTTGAACACCTCCAGGGTCGGTGACTCCACCACCTCCCTGGGCAGCCCATTCCAGTGCCTGACCACTCTTTCAGAGAAGTAGTATTTCCTAATATCCAGCCTGAATCTTCCCTGGCGCAGCTTGAAACCATTCCCCCTAGTCCTATCACCAGTTACGCGAGAGAAGAGGCCGACCCCCAGCTCGCTACAACCTCCCTTCAGGTAGTTATAGAGATCAGTAAGGTCTCCCCTTCTATAAGAGCCTCCTCTTCTCCAGACTGAACAATCCCAGCTCCCTCAGCCGCTCCTCGTAAGCTCTGTGCTCCAGACCCCTCACCAGCTTTGTTGCCCTTCTTCGAACACGCTGCAGGGCCTCGATGTCTTTCTTGCAGTGAGGGGCCCAGAACTGGACACAGTACTCAAGGTGCGGCCTCACCAGAGCTGAGGACAGGGGGACAATCACTTCCCTACTCCTGCTGGTCACACTACTTCTGATACAAGCCAGGATGCCATTGGCCTTCTTGGCCACCCAGGCACACTGCTGACTCATGTTTAGCCGAGCGTCAACCAACACCCCCAGGTTCATTTCCTCTACACAGTCTTCCAGCCACTCTGCCCCAAGCCTGTAGCGTTGCTTGGGGTTGCTGTGGCCAAAGTGTAGGACCCGGCATTTGGTCTTATTAAACCTCATCCCATTGGCTTCAGCCCAGCTATCCAGCCTGTCCAGGTCCCTCTGTAGGGCCTCGCTACCCCCAGGCAGATCGACACTTCCAGCCAACTTAGTGTCATCTGCAAACTTACTGAGGGTACACTCAATGCCCTCATCCAGGTCATCAATAAAGATCTTGAAGAGGACAGGCCCCAGCACCGACCCCTGGGGAACCCCACTCGTGACCGGTCGCCAGCTGGATTTGGCTCCATTGACCACCACTCTCTGGGCCCGGCCCTCCAGCCAGTTCCTTACCCAGCCAAGAGTGTACCTGTCCAAGCCACGGACTGCCAGCTTCTGCAGGAGAATGCTGTGGGAGACAGTGTCAAAGGCTTTGCTGAAGTCAAGGTAGACTACATCAACAGCCTTTCCCTCATCCACCAGGCGGGTCGATGCCACCAGATACCCAGCTACGGTTGCATTTTCTTGCCTGTCCGTGTGCAACAAATAGGAAGGAATAGAAGATGGGATGAGCAGCATCCCTCTGCACACAGACAGCTGCTGCTCTGTCTGCTTGTTTCCCGTGTTATTCTGCTTGGTAGAGCCTGCAGAATCATGAAGTCTGCAGGTTCCCTGAACTCCTGTGCTGCTCACAGCACCTTCATCACTCCTGAGCTCCCTCTTGTTCCCAGCACCCCTCACCTTTTGCCGTATAATCCGTTCTGTATAATCCCAGTCCTCCCACTCTCCTCAGCACAGGGATTCTACCCATGGGTTCCTTCATCATTCATCTCCTCAACCATTCCTGGCTCCTGTTGAGCTAGTTGCCAAAAGGCTGTTTCCTCCTGACCCTTCTGCGTCGCCTCCCATTTAGAAATGATGCTGACAGATGAGATGGAGGATCACCTACAGCCCCGTGAGGAGCTGCAGGATACAATTGCAAGTTGTAAGTTGCAGGATACAAGTTGCTGCAGGATACAAGAGCTGCAAACCCTGAGCGGATCAGCCTGGGAGCAGAGGCTCACAACAAAGGACCATTCTTGGAACATTCTGTTTGCGTTCAAATTGCGGCAAAAAAGCGCATGAAGAAGCTCCGAGAAGCTCTAAGAAGCTGAGGGAGAGCAAGGCAGCCCCCCCGCCCCAGCAGCGTGGCAGCTCTGATGGTGTGGGCAGAGCAAGAGTGCGGTGGCACCGCCTGCCTGTGCCAATAAAGGCAGAGCGCAGCGAGCGCAGCAAACGGGACGGGAGAATGGGGCACGGCACGGCAGTTGGCACGGCACGGCAGTTTGCAGTGGAGTGATCCCCCATTGTTCCCATCCGGAGGTGGATATGTCCCCAGGGCAGCCCCTGTGGCCCCCCAGCCCGGCCTACATCCCCCTGCCCATGCAGAAGAGATCGAGTCACCCCAGGCCCCACTGGGCACTGCGACCTTCCCCGCTCCCATCCTACAGCAGATGGCAGCCGTCCCCCCAGGGTAGGGTGCAGGGAACACATCCCACACCTGGACAACCACTGCTGTGACCAGCTGCGGCTTTCCAGGTCGCTCCAGGTGCAATAATGAATAAAAGCCCTTCAGTTCTCCCCGCTGCCCCTTCAAAACCTCAGGAGAGCCAGCAGCACCTCGTGCCTTAGGATGCCCGGTGCATTTCACAAGGATGCTCTCATCTCCAGCATCGAGATCTTTGGCAAAAATATCCAGCGGCGCTGAGCCAAGCTGGGGGCTCCGTGGTGACATACAGGGAAACCTGCTGTGCTGCAGCGTGAGCCTCCGGTCCTGCCGCTGGGCACCGCCGGGCGCAGCCTGGCTCCGTCCTCTCCGCACCTCCCTGCAGGGACCGATGGCCGTGCCTGGGATCCCCCCGAGCCTCCTCTTCTGCAGGCTGAGCCGCCCCAGCTCTCCCAGAATCCCACCCCAGCCATTTCCCACGCCTACATTCCCAGGTAGCGCTGACTGAGGAGGGGAGGGGATTTTGGAGGGGAGGGATGAGGCCGGTGGGGGCAGCCCTGGGACACGGCCCTTTGTGCTGCCCCGTCCTGCCCCGCAGGTGGGCACTGGGGTCTGGGGGGGGTTTAGTGCTGCATGAACGACTGCAAGTGGAGGCATAGGAAAGTGAATCAAAACCATTTAATAATTTAATATAATTTAACATAATTTAACATAATGTAGTATAATGTAACATAACTTAACAGTCCAAGATGACATTGGTGGACAGCCCAGGTTTCGGAGGGCTAGGGCTGGGGCCGGTGCTGGTGTCCCTGGAGCGCTGCCGCTGCTCTCTGTGTGCCGCAGGGGCCGGCGAGGAGCCCAGGGCTACAGGTAGCCTTATGTGTTGGCTATGGCCGTGCCTCCTGCTGCACCGCGTGGGCCGGTTTCTGCGGACGCTCCCGCTTAGGCTGAGCCCACCCAGCTTCGCCTAGCGCCGGCGTTTGTGTCCTGGAGCGTCCTGGCCCAGGAGCTGCTTCCTCTTCCTGGCTGGGACGCTGCCAGCGCGCTGCTCGTGCCCTCTGCTCCTGCCTTTCCTGGTGGTGCAGGCGGGCGCTGGGCACTCGGCCGGCTCGGTGCCATCCTCGTGGTGGTTGCCTGGCACGTGGCAGGAGATGCAGCCGGGTGGCAGTGCCAGGCGGGTGAGAAGCACCTGGGGCTGCCTCTGCCGCGCCTCTTCCATCAGATGCCTGCGCAGCAGCGACTCAGAGAGCTGCCCAGAGGATGCTGGCTGCCCTGAGAACGGCTCGCTGAGGGGCCCGGCGTCAGCCTGCGCCTCTCTGCTGAGCTCCCTGCTGCCTGTGGGAAAGTCAGGGGCTCCTCTGGTGAAAGGAGAGGTGCCGAGGCTGCTGGGGACGTCTGGCAATGGCTGCTGGGGGACCTCCGGACAACTCGACGCTTCTGGAAAAGCAAGAACAACCCCCAGAACGATGATGGCAGGCTTCCCACAGCCACTCGGTGCGGACATCCACCCGCCACCGCTGCGGCCCTGAACTCACCAGCGATCCAGCTGAGCAAGCTGTCGATTTCCATCATGTCATCTGGAATGGCCGAGCTGGGTGTCCCTTCTGGAAAAAGGAAGGAAATCCCGAAGGAGCAATGCCAGCTTTCCCACACCCACTCGCTGCAGACACCCCCGCCTGCTCTGCAGCCCCTGAACTCACCGTTGCTGATCCACGTCAGGATGTCATTGATCTCCGTGGCGTCGACCGGGATGTCTGCGTTGAATGTCACTTCTGGAAAAAGCAAGACAATCCCCACAGGGGCAATGCCAGCTTTCCCACACCACTCGGTGCGGACACCCACCCGCCACCTCTGCAGACCACAGACTCACCGCTGATCCACGTGAGCAGATCATCAATGTCCTCCGCGATGTCTGCGCTCATTGTCTCAGCTGGAAAAGCAAGAACATCCCCAGGGAGGCAATGCCAGCTTTCCCACAGCCACCCGGTGCGGACAGCCTGCCGCCCGCTCTGCAGCCCCCAAACTCACCACCTGATTCCAGCGCTGTGCTGCTGCGGCCGAGCGGAGCCATGGTGGGATGGGGGCACACGCTGCTGGGTGCCGGGTGCCTCTGGGCCTCCGTGGCATCTCCAAAGGGCCCCACCGTCCGCTCCCAGCTGGCGGGCAGGGTGCAGGGCGCGGGGAGCACCTGCTGCTGCACTGGAGGTGCTGGCAGAAGGACGTGGTGATGGGGGTCCTGCAGCGGGCAGCTGCCTGTGGGCTGCGGGGGCTCCCCATGGAACACGGCCCCAGGCCACAGCCCCGTCGGCTGCTGGGACTGCAGCGTCCCTGCCTGCAGGCGATGGATGCAGCCGTGGGCAGGGGCCGTGGGGGGAGCCATCCCAGGGTGCAGCCCCCAAGCTGGGAGCTGACCCACTGATGGAGGCGGCCCCCCAGGTGGGAGCTGCGCTCCCTGTCCCCGGACACCTGGCACCCCAGGCCAGACAGAGGCCTGAGGCACCGTGTTGGTGACAGTGGGGACACGGAGGGGTTGCAGTGATACCCGCCCCCTCTCCAGAAGAATTAAAAGCACTCCACCACCACCCCACACCCCCCCTTTTTACCTCAAACCACTCCTCACATCCCCCCTTCCCTCTGTGTCCCCATACCGCCCCATATCCCAGTGTCCCACCTGCAGCGCACATCTGTCTTCTGAAGAGCATTCTGCTCCTGCAGGCTGTGCTGTCATATCCATCCCGTATCCCTATATCCCCCACACGCCGCCACAGAGCCCCATAACTCCTCAAGGACCTCCTCAGACCCGGCACACCGCCCTCACCGCCAGCCTGGGACCTCATAGAGCCCCATAGTCCCCAGCAGCACCCCTTATCCCTGCTCTGGGCTCCCCCTGATCCCCCCTATTTCCTCCCGCAGACCCCCCTTACCCATTCCACCCCTCCCCGGAATCTCACAGACCCCCCCAGTTCCTGACAGGACCCCCATCACCGTCCCAGGACCCCCACAGCTCTGGTGCTGAACCCAGGTCCTCAGGGAGCTGTGCCGCAGTGCTGCACCCGGAGCCCTTCTGCAGAGCTGCGGAACGGGACACGCGCAGATCCCAAGGCAGCGGGCACTGCTCTGCATGTCACTGCCTGGCCCAGGAATGCCACCCTGCACAGCCTGCCAACGTCTTCTCTTGGCTCCTGGCACATCTTCCATCCCCAGAGCACAGAGCAGCGTCCCTCAGACTGCGGATCCAGGTTAACCCCGCAGCGTCCAGACGAGGCATCCCACAGCGACCCACCTCTCAGGATGGGGCTGCAGCTGTGCCCCAGGGCCTTCACTAAAGAGAGGAGAATGAAGGAGCGTAACGGGGCACCTTTCCTGCTGACGTTTCCCACTGTCTGCATGTTGGCTGTACCGTGCGAGCGGCATTTGGGCACAGAGCTGTGAGTGCAGGTATGCGCGCACACAGGGTGTGCAGAGACGGTGCTGAACAGCAGGGTGTGCACTGCACATGGCTGTGTGCAAGGCTGGAGCTGCGCTTGTGTCTTCATGCGTGTGGGTGTGCAAAGGGAAGGGTTTGCACACGCGTGTGTGTGCATGAGCACGGCCGTGTGCATCAAGATCTTTGCACAAGGCTGTGTGGTTTTGCACACATTTGCACGCACTTGATTGGAGTGTGCACACGGGGTTTTGCAAGGATGTGCTTGCACGTGCGTGTGAGTGCACAGGTATGTGTGCGGGGAAGTCTTTGCTCGTGGGTGTGCGGTTCCGCACACGTATGTGCACACAGATGTGTGTGCAAGGGAGCAGCGGAGGGTCCTGGGAACAGGAGATTCCTGGGAGAGGCAGAACTCATCCGAGAGCGCTGGAGAGCACAGGGCCGGGAAGCACAGCGCTGCAGCACTGCGCTCTGCACAACAGCCTGCAGGATGGCATGGAGCGCTGACAGAACCAGGACAGAATCACAGAAGCACACAGAATGGCCTGGGTTGGAACCTCAAGGATCACGAATCTCCAAACCCGCTGCCACACGCAGGGCCACCAACCTCCACACTTAATACCAGCCCAGGCTGCCCAGGGCCCCATCCAACCTGGCCTTGAACACCTCCAGGGATGGACGGGGCATCCACAGCCTCTCTGGGCAGCTGTTCCAGCACCTCACCGCTCTCATAGAAAAGAACTTCCCCCTGACACCCAACCTCCCTCAACTTCAAACCATTTCCCCTTGTCCTGCTGTTATCTACCCTCTCCAAGAGTTGATTCCCTTCCTGTTTGTGGGCTCCCTTTAGGTCCTGGAAGGCTGCACTGAGGTCACCCTGCAGCCTTCTCTTCTGCAGGCTGAACAAGCCCAGCTCCTTCAGCCTGTCTTAGTAGTAGAGGTGCTGCAGCCCTCTGAACATCAGGTGGGCTCAGGCTCCACCTCTGGGCCACAGGGACCCCCTGTCCCCGCTCAGAAAGAAATGAAACCACTCCAACACCACCCCACCACCCCCCTTTTTACCTCAAACCACTCCCCACATCCTCACGTTCCCCCTATGTCCCCATACCACCCCATATCCCACTGTCCCACTTGCAGCCCTGTGGGATAAAGAAAGTCATTACCTTGCTAACGTGTAAAAAAGCTTAGCAGGAAGTTGAGCCAGACACAAACACACACGAGACGCCTGACTCCTACATGTAACCAGCTGTTTTTGCGCGGGTAGAAAAGGTTGTGAGCACCTACAATAAAGGTCCTTCGTTCTGCACCAGCAAGGGAGTCTGCGCCTCTCTCGCCACACCAGCAAGGGAGCTCGGAGCCCTCTTGCCACAGAGAAGAGAGGAGAGAAGGAGAGGAGAGAAACGATAGAGCAGAACAAAGAAAAAGGGAAGAGAGGAGCTTTTAAGGGGAAGAACAGAAGAGGGATGAGCAAGAGGGGAGAACAAAGAGGTAAGAAGAGCAGATCTAAAAAGGACAAGAGAAAAAGAGAGGGCGGGGAGAACAGAGGGAACAGCAAAAGAGGGAAGGGCAAATGGAAGAAGAAAGGAAGGAATGGGGCAGAGAAAAGAGGGAGAAGAGTGCAGGAAAAAATAAAAGGAGAGAAAGAGAAAAGGCCACAGCAAACTGAGTTACCGAGAAAAGAAAAAAAGAAGGAATATGGATAATTTTTAAGTTCCACCAAAGTCAAATTCTTATTAAGACAGTTTTTTTTTTTTTGCAGTGTTTGTATCTTCTAGACAATTTAAGAATATTCAGGATCATTTCAGTACGTTTTTGTAACGTCTGTTTCATTTCAGCTGCTCTAAAATGCCCAACAGGTGTCGGGGGGGATCATCTCCTTAAAGGCACTCAGAAAATCCCACTTTTCGTGTCTAACATCGACAAGTTTACCTTAATGAAAGAGTAGAGAGAGACTTCCCACACATGCTCAGGAATTCTCTTCTGATATCCAGCACATCAATTCTGGAGCGGGACACCACCGCTCTGATCAGAGTGTTGTCGTCTGCACCCAGGCCCTGGAAAGCAAAGCAGCCACGTGCAGCTAACAGAGAACCTGCTGGAGAATCACCCACAGACACAAAGGTCTCAGTGCCCAGTCTTGTGCAGGAGCTGCTCTTAATTAGAGCATTTTTGCATAACGGAGCGATCCATTAGCAGCTTGCTCCTGACTATTACCCTGATGTGCAGAAAAGCCTGAGCTGTCCTAGAAAAGCCAGTTTCCTGGCTGGCTGCAGCTTCCATCTCACAATTGCCACAATGCTGCTGACTCAAGCATGAAAATGCAAGAAAGAAGCAAGCAATCTTGCTCCACAATCCGTTTACCTTCATGGATTTATACAGTCTTTCAGCAAAGCACGCAGGCTTGTTTCACGTGCACTTTACTGTAAGGACAGACAAGAACAAGAGAATTAAGGTCAGGAGAAGCAGGAGCTTTTCCACACCGCTGCAGCACTTTCTTGGTGCAGGTGTTTCTTCTGTCAAGATGCAACTCCAGGCCAACAAACAGCAAACGCAGTGCAGGCATCCACAGTCAGTGATGTGCTGTGAGCTGACGTCTCTGTGCCTGCACACAGCAGTATTTGCATGAAGGCTTTCATGCCTCCTGACAGCAAACCTCTGCTGCCAAAGCTCCCTTTGGCCAAGCACACCATACCATACAGCACAATATACATTTCTCACCTGACTGGGTCTGTAAAGCATACAATCATAGAACCGTTTGGGTTGGAAGGGACCCCTAAGATCATCTAGTTCCAGCCCCCCTGCAATAGGCAGGGACTCCTCCCTCTACACCAGGGTGCTCCAAGTCCCACCCAGCCTTGCTCTGTGCCCATAAACAAAGACAAACCTGTACGGAACAGTCACTCAAGGGAAGACACAGCACCTCTAATCATTTCATTTCTTTGTAGACAACATTTAAAAGCAGAGCACTCATCTACAGACAGCAAAGCATCTGCCAGGTCTCCTGCCATCTCAGATTTAATGCTGTTATGTCCTTGTTAGCAATGCCTCTGTACCATCAAAAACTAGGGGGAAGAGTCCGTGGCAGGAAGTCAAAGAGATTCAAAGCACCGCTTTGCAACAAGCTCCTCATATACTGCATGAACATTCTTTCATCCCTGCAGCACTCTCAGCTAAATCAGGATCGTCCCACAGAAATAATTCATTCTCACTGCTAACAGTCTTGCTAATTGGCCTACCACAGCTAGTACCATTTTCAAGACCTGCTGCTTTGTGCTGCTAATCAAGTTCCTTAGCTCCTCTCCTTCCTGCCCCAATGGCAGTCACACTTCATGATCTCTGCTTTCCATGCTGGAGCTGCAGCCAGTTGTACTTAGGTTTCTCAAGTCCCTTTCAGTCTCAGCAGGGAATAAAACAGCCCGAATGGAATGGATGCAATGGGGCTCTCTCTAGGACACCTGCTGCCTCAGAAGACTTCACATCTACTGGACAGCTACAGAGCTCCTACAAAAGCATCACACACAAACAAGGAAGGAAAGAAAAACCCAGGACACTGTGCAGGGGTCCTACCTCTCACTAGGTGATACCTGTTCCGTGTACAGAGGATGGACATAAACTGCACCTCATCTGTTCCCCACTTCTTCTCCCCCGCTTCGTACAGGCACTTCAAGACATTAGGGGTGACAAAGTAAGGCTCATGGAGAAGACTGGGCGTACAGGAGATCTTAAATCCCTTGCAGCTAGAGCACTGCTGGCCCGTACTTGTCTAGATCACGGATATTTTCCAACAAGCACCAACCAGGCATGGCAACCCACAGCCAAAACCTCACTGCCCCTGCCAAGTAGCCAGCCTGTCGAGAGACCTCTCATTAGAGACCTGCAAACAAGGCTAAAACCATTATTTCCATTTCACAGGCTGGCTTCTCTTCACCACAAGATCATCACATGCACAAGAATAGATTGGGAAGCACATTACTACGCACCTGAGCATCTTGCTGAGCATGGGCATCATCCACATACATTCCTTCATCTCTGTCTCCCTGCAGAGACACAAGGATAGAAGACTCAGTTCACCAGAGCATCTACTGGAAGCAACTCCTGAGAATTCCCCATTCATGAAAAGCTGCTGGAGATGGATAATGGAGTCCTTCAAAGGGAACACTAGCTTACAAATGAAACGCAGCTCTGATGCACTTTGGGCTGCCTTCTGAAACGAGCAGCAACCCACTTTACTGGGACATTTAAAGAAGAGCCCACAGCACTCATGCACACCCAGAGTCAGAGTTCCCTCCCCGGAGAGGCTGGGTTTGAGGAGCAGGCCATGGGACACACAGGGTGAGAAAAAGCCAGCCTGGAGCTCCTCACCACTGAGTGCACAGCTGTGCCCACAGCTCTGAAGATTCACCCCCTTCTCCCCTCAGCTTGGCTCACCGTTGCGAGGACCCTTCGAAACATGGGAGATGTCAGATACAATGTCATCCTCAAGGGAGCAGCCAGATTCTAGCAAGAACACACACAGCATCCGTTAGGAGCAGGGCCACCACCTGGGTGCTGCCCACAACATTTGCCAGCTGTAACCTAGCTAAGTACAGAACTGCGCCCAGGGCTCCCAGCAGCACTGCAGCACTCCAGCCACCATCATTAGTGCTACAGCCTCCAATTAAGAAGCGCAGACAGGAAGAAACTGACAAGAGAGCCTTTCGCACTCCTTACGAAGCTTGTAGTTCTCATTACTGCAACAAATCTCTCCATTGGTGCGAGAAGCCAGAACTTCCATCGGGCAACCTTCACCTGCTCCTGCTCCCTAGGGAATCACCAAGGCAAGATTTAAGATACCAGCACCTGCTTGTGACGTGCAACCAGGTTTCTTTAAGAGAGACAAGACATGCATAACAAAGCAGTAAGTCCTTGGCCAGAACCTCAGCAATACAAAAGGAAGATTTCCAAACCTTCACAGCCCTCCTTAGTTCGTGCACGTCATACATGGTAGTGGGAGTCATCATCCCAGTGATCACCCTCTCAAAGTTCCCACTCAGCTCCGACTTCAAGTCATCAATCAAATCCCAGAAGGCCAAGAGAGGAGAAAGGAGTTGGCACAAGGTACGGCCTTTGAGGACAGAGGAACTGAGCTGTTCAGCACTCCTCTTCAGGCTCCAACCCTCCTTGCATCAACAACTGCTCAGAACTGAACAAGAACAACACAACCTTGGTCAGGTAAAGTCTCTGCCGACCTTTCTCTGGTAGAGGTTGGGTCGTTTTTCACTTTTCGCCCAAGTGACACAACCACGTTCACACATCTCTGCACACCACTCACCCTGCCAGCAGTGCTCTTATAGGTGATCAGAACTTGCTGACGCTGGGAAACATTTAGTTTGGTCAAGACGTCAGCGATGGCATCTTCATCCGTGCCTGCAAGAAACAAATGGAAGCTAGTCAGGATGCTTGCACAAGGATCAGAAGTGCCCTCTGGTCTTGTGCCACCTCCCGTCCCTCACACAGCCGGCTCTCAACAGCTCCAGGACTACATCGATGCACACAAAGCTGCCAGGACCCACGCCACCAGAGGAGCTGCATTTCGGGACATGAAGGGCAGTTCTGTTTCCACTTTCCAACAATTTTTAGGGCAGTTGTGCAGCGGAGCAGAGCAAGCAGCTATGCTTCCCTCTGTCAAACCACCAGAGCAGCCATTCGCAGTGCTGGGGAAAAAATAAAAGTTGACCATGGAGGGAGATCAACTTACCAAAGCCCTTCATGGCCTTCCTGAGTGCCTGCGCTTCTTGCTCAGCGCTGAAACTTGAGACCCCCTCGATTGTTGCCTAAGGCCACAAGAAAAGGATTTAGCAAAGGCAGACCGATGCACACAGAGTTGAACTGGAAAAAAAAAAAAAGAAAACAAACATAAAAGATGTGAACACAGAGATAGTAAAACTCCACCCACACTCAGTGAAACTCACACCCACACAGTGGGACTTCCCAAGCACATCAGAAAGAAGCCACGGGGGCACAACTGCATGGAGAACATATCTCCATATTGCTGCCCATGGAGTACCTGGTTTCCAGTGAAACAAAAGCTGCACCACCCGGCATCTGTGCTCAGGCCCACCAGGCCTTCTTCCTAGCAGTTCTCCACGTCAATCATAAAGCAGTGTGCTCCCATCATAGCCCTAGTCCTGACTTCTCCAGTAGCAGGTAAGGACCAGTATTCGGCACCATTCCTTTTGCTCTGCTCAGCATTGGTGAGGCTGCATCTGGAGAACAGCGTCCAGCTCTGGGCTCCCAGTACAAGAGACAGCTGGACATGCTGGAAAGAGTCCAACGCAGGGCTACCAAGATGGTGAAGGGACTGGAACACCTCTTCTACGACAAGAGGCTGAGAGAGAGGGGGCTGGTCAGCCTGGAGAAGGGCAGCTCAGGGGGATCCCACCCACGGCTGCAGAAGTTCTGCACAGAAGTTTGTCCTGATATCCAGCCTAAACTTACCCCGTGTCTGTCTGTCCTGCGGAACCCCACAGATGTGACACTGGGCTGCTTCTCAAAGGAAACCAGTGCGCGCTGTCGGGAGCGGAGGAGGAAGCAGCTGATCCTGCCAGTAACGCTGCCATCGCGCGTCCCTCCCCGGGACTCCCACACCTTCCTCTCCCCAGCCCCGCTCGGCTCCTCGCAGGCTGCAGACACTGCTGAGCCCCTCGGCTCCGGCGTCCTCCCGTTATCCGCCTAAGGAAACGAAGGCCCCGCACAGGGCTCTGGACCGGCTGATCGACGGCTGACGCCAACGGAACGAGGTTCAACACCGCCACGCGCCGGTCCCGCACTTCGGTCACAACGACCCGAGGCATCTCTGCAGGCCGGGGGCAGAGCGGCTGGAAGAAAAGGATCCGGGGGCGCGGGCCCCGGAAGCGGAGCGGGCGCACGGCGCGGAGCAGCGCCGCGGGCAGCCGGGCCGGGGCCACGCGGGACGCGCGCGGTGATGACGCAATGACGGCGCGACCGCGGGCGCAAACGACCCCGCCAGGAGCGCCCGCCCCGTTCCGCGGGCCGACCAATAGGAGAGCGGGGGAGGCGGGGCCGAGCGCGGGCTCTCCGCCAATGGCGGCCGCGGCATTCCGTGCCGGGAAAGCGGCGCTCCGCCGCCCCGCGCCTCGGGGCCCCGTCCGTCCCGCGTCAGAACGGAGCCGTCCTCCGGAGTCGTCGTCGCGGCGGGGCGCCGCCGGCTGACAACCGGCGGCTGACTGCGAGCGGCGGGGCGCCCGGTGTCCGGGAGCGGCTCCTGGCCGAGCCGGGCAGCCCCGAAAGAGAGGGACCGACCCCGCGGATCGAGACGCGTTCGAGCCCGGCGGAGTCGGGCGGCCGCCTTCGGTTCCGGCTCGGCTCGAACGGTCAGCAGCGCCGTGCTGAGCCGCTGCCCCGCAGGCGGAGGACTCGACTGCCGTTTTCTGTCTTCACGTCTGTCCGAGAAGAAAGCTGGCGGCGCTGGCGCTGACCAGGGAGAGGGAGGCCGGGGGCCGGAAAGCTCTCAGGCTGCGGCTCCAGGGCAGGCAGAGGAAGTCACGGCGCCGGTGACATCAGCCGGGCTGCTGGAACCTGCGTGCCGTCACGCTGCGTTTCCGTGACGACGGCGGGCTCTCCCCGAGGAGCCGAGGGCAGCTTTGCTGCTGCGTTCGTTACCCGACGAAGCCCGACGCAGGGGGGCTGGGCAGACAGTCTTGCCAAAGAGGCCCGTGCTACAGCTAGATTGCCAGCACGACTCCTTTTGTTCCCGTTGAGCCCTGGCCAGGCTTCGGGCGAAAACCAAGAGGAGAAAGAGGGCAGCGGCTGTTCCCCTGGACTGCTCCGTACATTGGTTTATTCCGTGCTAGAAAGGCTGGAGCTGCTTGCAGCGGCTCTGGACGCCTCACTTGTGGGATGGATGCATTGCTGTGCAACTTCCCCACGGCTGGGAGAGGTTCTCCAGATCCTCACTGCAAACGGGGCTCCCCAGTGACTGCGGATCTGGCTGATGGTAAAGTGCTGGGGCAACTGGTCATGGATCTTTCTTCACCACTGTGCTCACGTGGCAATGAGTAGGCCCACTGCCTTGCTTATTCCCTTTACTGCTGAGCTCCTCTTTTGGCTATAGACGCTGCCAATATTACTGTTTGTATTATTTTGTCATAGGCAGTAAAATAAGCCTATCCCAAAGACGTTGGCTTCAAAGCATCGGGAACGTCTCCTTTGGAGAGACTGAGAGGTTTGGGCTCAGTGAGCCCGGAGAACAGAAGGCTCTGGGGAGACCGTGTGGCTGCCTTTCAGTACACGGGGCCTCACAGATCACCCTTGCTGAGGGTGGCCACTATCCCCTCATCGAGGTCATTGATGAAGATGTTGAACAAGACCGGACCCAGCACCGACCCCTGAGGAACACCGCTGGTTAGAGGCGTCCAACCGGACTCTGCACCGCCAACGACGACCCTCTGTGCTCTGCCAGTCAGCCAGTTCTCAACCCACCTCACTGTCCACTCATCTATCCACACTTGCTCAGCTTTGTCATAAGGATGTTGTGGGAGACGGTATCAAACGCCTTGCTGAAAGCAAGGTAGACTGCGTGCACTACATGCACCCAGCCAGTGACAACATCGTAGAAGGCTACCAGGTTGGTCAAGCATGACCTCCCCCTGGTGAACCCTTGCTGATTACTTCTGATAACCTCCTTTTCTTCCAGTTGTCTGGAGATGGCATCCAGCACAAACTGTTCCATCACCCTTCCAGGGACGGAGGTGTGCCCAGGTGGCCAAGAGGGCCAACAGCATCTTGGCCTGAATTAGAAATAGCGTGGCCAGCAGGAGCAGGGAGGGAATCATCCCCCTGTACTCAGCCCTGGTGAGGCCACGCATTGAGTACTGTGTTCAGTTTTGGGCCGCTCACTACAAAAAAAAAAAAACAAACAGCCTCCACATTTCACACTGCAATCAAAAACATCCCCGCCATTCTGTGCCAAGATGGAAGAAGAGAGCTGCAAAGGGCAGGCTGTGAGTGTATGGAGAGGATGTGGGCAGCTGTGACAAACCATTGGGACCCTTCCTATCTCAGTCTGTGCCTTATTGCCACAGCACACCTTGGGATCACAGAACCACCATGACTGGAAACAACTTTAAGATCCTGCAGTCCAACCGCCCCCCTGCCAGCATTCCTTCCTTCTAAACCACGTCCCTCTGTACCACATCTTCACCTTTCTGCATCCCCTCCAGGATGGCCATTCCACCACCTGCCCTTACCCACAACGGGAACTGTAAATCCAACCCCAAAGGGCATCCCATCACCTCAACTCTTAACTACAGACAAAGGCAACAGCTGCTGGAACCAGCTGGAAATCACCCAAAATGGCTGAAGGACACCATCTGCTCAAGACAGACAGAACTGCTTACCCCTTTCTGAGGAACAGGGCTCACAAAACACCTCACAGGAGCAGAGCTCCTGCCCTGGGGGCAGCCAGCCTTCAATGAGCTCAAGGAGGGGTGGAACCAGGCTGCACCCCATGGCCACACCAGCAGATCGCTTCCACCTGTGCTCCACAACAGAACAGGGATTAGTGAAGATGAAAGCCTGGGAAATGAAGACTGACTGCTTTCGTATTTCTCTCCCATTTGTGTATGCTGACTGCAGCTCCAACCAGGCCCACTTATAGTCTCTCGTAAATGAAACCTGGGAAGCAGATAAAGGCGTAGGACAAGAAGTGAAAGAGCAATGCAAAACAAAACAAAGAAAAAAGCAAACCAGAAACAAGGAAAAAGAAAAAAGTAAAAAAAAAAGAGAGAGAGACACAAAAAACAAGAAAAAAAAATAGGAAAGAAAACCACAGCATATGTAATGGCAGAAAGAGCAGCGCAATGGGAAAATGTTCCAAAGGAAGAGAAAGGAGCGCCCACCCATCTGCGCCGCGTTGCCTTCACTGTGCTGCAGGCTGAGCGGGTCCTTCCCAGCTGATCCATCAGTGGGCCCGGCCAGGACTCAGACAAGTTCCCATATGGCAGTTCCCATACAAGTAGAAAAATAAAGGATAAGAAAAGAAGTTGGGAAAAGGTGGGAAAAGTAGGACAAATGTTGGGAAAGTGTGGGAAAAAAGTAGGAAAGAAGTTTGGAAAGCATGGGAGAAATTGGGAAAGCATGGAAAAAGGTGGAAAAAAGATGGAAAATGACCATTAGGTAGGGCCGGTAGTTCCCTGGGCACGCAGCCCCTCGTGCTGGTAGGTAGGCATGGGGAACAGAATAGGCGTAACCCACGGTGAGGTGGTTTTGGACCTGCTTTGAAAGCCATGGGGCCGGATGGATTGAACCTTGGGGTGCTGAGGGGGTTGGCAGATGTGGCTGCCAAGCCGCTCTCCATCATCCTTCAGCAGTCCTGGCTAATTGGCTAATAATGTGTCCTGGCTGTCCCTGAACGTGTTTAAAAAGCATCTGGATGTGGTGCTCAGGGACGTGATTGAGTGGTGGGTTGTTAGAGTTAGGGGAGTACGGTCAGGTTGCGGTTGGGCTCGATGATCTTTCAGGTCTTTTCCAACCTGATCCATTCTATGATTCTATGGATTTAACAGCAGCGTTCTTGTGGGAGCTGCATTGAGACTTGCAGTGTCTCTGGTTCCCCAGAATTACTTTCTTCAAGCTGATTCGTAGGTGCTGGCACTTCTTTAAAGCCAAGAGCAGCTGCTGATGGGAGGAAGGTAGTTCAGGCTCATGAGCTCTGCAGCATCTCCCAGGATGGTACCAGAGGAGGCAGGAATGATATTGCAGAAGAAGATGAGAAGCTCCCCAGCAGGAAGCCAGAAACCCTGCGGGAGAGTCGGCGCACGTGTGGATGCCCAGGAGGTAATGCAGCCCCAGTATTTGAGAAGCGCGTGGCCATGGAGTGCTGCGGCCCAAGAGCAGAGCTGTTCTGCCTTTGCAGAATAGCTGGCATCCCAAGAAGGACTCGTCTGCCCTTGTAAAAAGCAGGGGGAGGGCACGTCCAAATGCTTGCTGATTGCTTGGGAGCTCAAATCCTCCAAGCTGGAGGCAGGCTGGGGGTAAGATCTCCTTGGTCCGATCGTGCGGCACCTGAGCAAGAACTGGCTGCACGAGGGTCGTCTTAATTTCTCTGTTCTTTTACTTAAAGTAAACCCGCTGGGAGACCGCGGTGTCGGTTTCCTAAAATTTGGATCTGGGAGGCGACCACGGCCTTTGCTTATGATGGAAGCACAGAAGTGATGCGGGCGCTCGCTGAGGTCACAATCATCGCCGAGGTGGGAGCGTTTGTGGCACAGCCGGTGAGCAGAGCTGGTGCTCTGGTGAGCGTGCTGCACGCAGAGACTGAGCTGTGAGCTTTCCTTGAGAGATCGCCCTGTGAGAGCCTGTCGGAAGCACCGCTGCGGCGTGTGCGTGAGCTGGGCACAGCTCAGGCTGAGCAGGCCGAGCAGGTGAGCTGGGTTTGGTGCTGGCTTGTTGCCGGGAGGTGTCTCAGCAGGAAAGCTGGGCTGGGGTGGGCACGCTGCATCAGCCCTCGTCCCGGCTGGCGGTGAGACAGAGGGAGTTTTCTTCAGGACAGCAACACCAGCCATGTGCTTCAAGGCGCGTAACTATTGAGGAGATGGAGAACGCTTGCTGTCAGAAATCATGGCAGCTGTACAGGAGCTGGGTGTATTTTGGGGACAGTCCTTGTAACCAGCTGGTTTCGAGACACTGCCCTGCCCGAGAGTCTAAACTGCACAGCAGAAGAATGCTGGGGAAATGCTTCTTCCTCACTGTTTTTCACTTGCAGGTTCTTTCCTTAGGGTTCCTTTTTCCTTTCCAAAAGGAGATTTTGGGGATCGAGGCACTTGAAGAAAGAGTGAAGCCAGCTCTTTCCAGCAGTGCGGGCAGTCCCTGTGGAGAGGACCCCGGGAACTTGAGCTTCCTCGGAGACGTTCCCCAGCATGTCTCAGCAGGGAGACGGACGCAGTTCCCATCCCTGCTTTGCGCGTGGAAAGGTATGGCTGGGTTTCTTTAGCTTGGGTTTCTCCTGTCTGTGGGTTTGGAGGGGAAGGGGTGGAGCAGGGGGAGCCCTACTGGTCCTTTGTTAGCTCAGGAAGCGGTTGGGCTGTGCACTTGCAGCAACAGGACAGCATTGCCAGGCTCCTTAACTAAGCTAAGGCTGTGTGCGGTAATTTTGCGTGGATTGAACTGTGGCACCCGAAGTCACTGTTTCCCTCGGAATAATGCTGGTGTTTGCAGGTGTGTTGGTTTAACCCCCTGAAGTGATGTCTGAGAGCGCCCGTCTTCTCCACCTGAACGATGAGAAAGCTGGATATGCCCAGAAATTGCAGCGCGTGCAGATGTTGTGAATGCGCTCCCAAATGTTTCCTTTCGTGATAACTAACGTCTCAGCACTCTGATATCCCATCTCTGGCACCATGTGGAACGCTGCATCTCTCTGCAAACGCTGGGTGCCCGTTTCCATGGCCCTTCCTTTATTTCTCTCCTCAGAAGCAGCGCGGCGCGGTTCCCTGTGCCAGGGAGCAGCACCCAGCAGGCTGCCAGAGATCCAACAGCGCCTTGCAGCGCACAGAGGGACGCGATGGGGACGGACCATCCTTAGCACCACGCAAAAGTGAGTCTCTTCAGTCCTCTGTCATGAAGTATGGAAGAATGCATTTTAAGCATTACTTCTGAGCGGTGCAGCGCTGCAGGGATGTCAGGTAACCATGGTGGAAGCATTCGAGAGGCCAACAGCAACAGATGGCAGCAGTGAGACAGAAGTGTGTGTGTCAGTGGTGGTGCTCAGAGCTGAGTGCATTCCCTGTAGGGACAAAACATCCGTGTCTCGACTTTTGCAGCTGATGGCGTTTTGTGTGCTGACGCAGCTTTGCTCTGCAGAATGCAGAGCTGTCAGGCAGACCGGGGTTCCTCTGCTGCCACCTGAGCGGGAATGAGAGCAGTAGTGCTTTGTGCAAGCGCACTGCAGTTTAAAGATCAGTTTCAGTTCTGGCTGTAGAAGAGTGTGTTTTGGTTTTTGGGGGTGGATGTGGGCTAACAGGACAGTGCTGCTCCTGGTGTCTGTGAAATCAACACACAATCTGTTGTTGTAGGGACGGAGCCTGCGCGTCCATGGAATGGTGCTGGGCTTGGGGGGAAACGGAAGGCCTCCCCAGGTAAGAAGCTCTCGTGAGCTGTGGTGTGGGTACCTGCCTCTAAATAGGGCTGCATGAAGGGCTGTGTGTGATGGAGGAGAAAAGAAGGGGCACTGCAGATCTGTGCTGACTGCAGAAATGGCACAGCGCTGTAGCAGCAGAAAGGCCAATTGAAGAAACTACGCTTGAGGAGCAGAAGTTTGTGGTTGGCTGTGCTAAAATGCTCCTCCAAAGAGATGCTCTTCATGTCTTTCTTGTTTCCTTTCTGACAGAAGCTGATGAAAGCAGGCTTGCAGTGAAGCGCAGCCTTGCAGGAAGCCAGGGGAGGAGCATGGAGTGTGGCACAGCCCCCAAGAGAGGTACAGACACACAGCAGGCATCTGGGTTTGGTGCACTGTCTTGCTAGTTAGGCTTTCTGTCCGTCCTTTCCTGGGACTGCTGTCGTTGCGTGTTGCTTGAGATCTTAATCCATCCCTGGGGATTACGGTTGCCTTTCCTGTCCCAATTGGAAATGGCCCACAGTTCAGCCAAGATCCTGAGATCCATTGCTGTGAACACTCGAGAGTTCCTAGCATTGTGGCCCATTTTGCAGACCGAAGGCAGTGTTGGACTCTCTTTTAATCTTGCTGCTTCCCCTTGCTTGATTCGAACAGGGAGAGGTGCTGAGCCAGATGGCAAGATGTACGCGAAAGCTCCTCTCCAGGCTCCAGGAGGGCTTCCTGGAACAGCAGGTCCCAGCAGAGGGGAAAGACCTTCCCCTGCAGTTGACAACCGCTCCCTCTCCAAGACCATGGCTGCAAGAAAGCGCAAGGGAGTGGAGGAAGAGGAGCAAAAAGCAGAGCTGTGGCCTGCCAAGAAACAAGTGAGGGTGGAGCGCAATGGGGAGAAGGCTCAGAGCCCACATCTGAGCAGAGGCGGTGTGCCAGCTCCAGCAACACACCCTGGGCCTGCCCCAGCGCCGACTGAGCGGTTCCGGACCTCAAAGCGAAGAGGTAGGAAGATGCTGCAGCTGCCCTGGTGAGGTGCTTCCCTTATCGGGTGCATGGAGTTTGCTTAGGGTTTGCTTTGCTTTTTCCTTCTCTCTGCAGAGAGGGGAAAAGAGTAGAAGGCTGCCGAGTCCAAAGGCAGGGATGTGCCAGAAAGTGTAACCTTCTCTTTTCCCATGAAATCCATGATGGCCTTCTGCTTGTCCCACTGGAAATACCCTTCCCTGAGAGGCTTCCTAGCCTGTTTTCATGTACCCATGTTTCCGCGGTTTTGCTGTTGACAAACTGAATTTCTCTTCTCTTGCTCTATAGCGAGACGACAACGACAAAAAGAGAGGAGAGCAGAAATGAAGAAGGCTGCTCTGAGAGCTGCCGCTGCACGTGCAGAGGTGAGTCCTCGGTGAGCACAGACACGGCTCTTGTTGTTCTCTGTCTGTCAGACGTGAAGGGGATTGTAGAATGCTGGGGGAAGCGGTGTCCTATTTTGACGCTCGCTTTGTTTCTTTCCAGTCCTCCGCAATGAACAGCCTTGTGGAGATGATGGAGAAGCTGCAGCTGAAGGACTGAGTGGAGGAGCATCAGAAGGCAGCGGCTTCGTGGCAGCAGCCCAACTTGGCACTCTGGTTGCAGTCCATCAATAAACAATTGGAGCTTTGTATTCACAAAGAGCGCACGGCCTGATTTGTCCAGTGGCACTCAGTGAGCTGCTGCACCACCTCCTCGTTATTCCACTGGCGGCGCTGGGTCAGAACTCCCACATCTCCATCGGGGGATGCTGCAGGGTATAGAAGCAGGGGATGCACCAGTCCTTGGCCCTGCCCATAAACGCACTGTCTGCAAAGCACGTGCACAGGACTGCGAGTAGCACGGCCTGAGCACAGGCGCGCTGAGTTAGAGAACAGCTGTCTCGAGCTGTCTGAGTTTCTCGGGGCAGCACTGAGCAGAAGTGAGCGCGTGCCCCTCACCCTGCAGGCGTCTCTGTTGGGGGAAGAGAGGCTCCGCCGGCCGCCTGATCCCGGAATGCAGAGGTGTTCTCCTGACTTCTCTGCAGTGCCACCTTGCCTCATTCTCCCCCCTCTCTTCAGTTGTTTTGATGCTACTTTTCATCCTTTGGGCAGAGCTTGAGTCACTCTCATCATTGCACAGCTTTGTACTGAGCGGTGTGGAATTTTCTGCCTTCGCTTTTTAAAGCCTAGGCTGAAAACTGCAGCGTGCATGGTAAATTTACATGGGGGCGTGGGGGGGACATCCCTCAACCCCCATTATTGAAAAATAAACCTTAATTACAAAAGTGAGGGGTGTCAACCCCCGACCCATGGGAACAAAGTGGTCCGTGGGGGTGACACTGTGGGGGTGTCCCCATCTCCAGTATGTGACACCGCCAGGGTGCCATGAAGGTGTCCCCAACTTTGGTGGTGTGACAGCACGATGCTGTGTCCCCACTTCTCCAGGAAGTCCTCCAGCTGGTTACGGTGTCCCCAGCTTCGGCTCAACATCCCCAGGGGGTCCTTTTGTCCCCTCTGCATGACGGTGACACCCGATGCTGGCTGCCGAACGCGACACCTGATGACGATGACACCGCGTCACGGCTGCACCACGCTGGTGTCACACTCTGGTGTCCCCTCTGGTGGTGGCACAGAGTTCACCACCGTGCGTGTCCCCGTCCTCATGTCAGATGATGGTGACAACGCCAGAGGACTCAGGTGTCACCAGGTCTGGCTCTAGGCGGGCCTGGAGGGGTGACAGAGAACAGTGAGAGGCTCAGTGACAGCATGGTGATAACGCAGAGCTGCCTGTGCCTGGCCCCATGCGGTGGTCAGAGTACAGGGAATGGTGTCACCCCATAGATGGTGACACACAAGTGATGGTGACACCAGATGACGGTAACAACAGTGACAGCCAGGGATGGGGACGCTGCGTCACGGCTGTTCCACATCGAGGTCACCCTGTGTCACGGCGTCACCTGAAGACAGTGACACTCAACGACTCCCAGTGGCATCCAGTGAAGGTGACACCCAACGATGGTGACGCCACCGACGCCATGTCGCACCTGCACCAGACCCCACGTGTCCCCCGACCGATCCCAGCCCCCCTCCCTGTACCCTCCTCATCACCTCTTCAATGAGGATGTCACCGCTCTGCAGTTCTGCCAGTCCTCTTCTTGGTTGCAAGTGTCATATTTGGTATTGTCATCCAGTATTTTTGGGAGAAAGCGTGTGGCAGTTGTAAGAGAAGGGGTATTTCTGGGAGAAAATATCCTCTGTTTGGAAGAGAAGGTGAAATTTAGCACTGAAATGTGGTATTTCTGGGAGAAAATGACATACTTGAGGGAGAGAACTCGGAAATGGTGGGAGAGAATGTCTTCTATTCGAGAGCAACTGTGGTATTTTTGGTGTGACGACTGGTCCTTTGGGGAGAAAGTACGGTAAATATGGGAGAAAATGTCCTCTTGAGGAGTGTCAAGTAGTACTTTTGAGAGAAAATGTCAGGTATTTCTCAGAAAACTGCTGTTTCTGGGAGATAGTAGCATACTTGGTTGGAGAATGACAGGTGTTTGTGAGAAAGCTGGTATTTTGGGAAAAAAGGCCGTATTTTTAAGAATAAACTGGGATTTCTGGGGGAATATGTCCCGTCTTTGGGAGAAAACTGGTCTATGTGGGAGAAAATGTCGTGTATTTGGGAGAAACCTGGTGTATCTGGGAGAAAAGGCCATTTTGATGGGAGTAAGTGTGATCCTGAGGAGCGTCAAGTAGTATTCTTGGGATGAAACGTGAGGTATTTCTAAGAGTAGTGGTATTTCTGGGAGAAAATGTCTTGTTTTGGGGGGAAAAGATCACACGTATGTGAGAAAGCTGGTATTTCTGGGAGTAAACGCCATATTTTTAGGAAAAAATGGGTATTTCCAGGATAATCGGTCACATAGTCAGGAGAAAAGTGGTCTATCTGGGAGAAAATGTCCCTGTTTTTTGGTGGAAGAGATCCTGTTTAGGGGACTAAAATAGTGTTCCTGGATGAAGATGTCAGGTATCTGTGAGAAAAGTGGTATCTGTGGGTCACAGTGGTGTTCCCCAGGGGTCGGTGCTGGGGCCCGTCCTCCTCAAGATCTTTCTCGATGACCTGAGGGCACTGAGTGCACCCTCCGGAAGTTTGCGGATGACACCAGGCTGGCTGGAAGTGTGGATCTGCCTGGGGGTAGCGAGGCCCTCCAGAGGGATCTGGACAGGCTGGAGAGCTGGGCTGAAGCCAATGGGATGAGTTCCAACAAGGCCAAAGGCCGGGTCCTGCACTTTGGCTGCAACAACCCCAGGCGACGCTACAGGCTGGGGGCGGAGCGGCTGGAAGATGCGTAGAGGAAGTGGACCTGGGGGTGTTGATTGATGCTGGGCTGAACACGAGCCAGCAGCGTGCCCGGGTGGCCAAGAAGGCCAGTGGCATCCTGGCCTGCATCAGAACGGTGTGGCCGGCAGGAACGGGGCAGTGATCGTCCCCCTGTCCTCAGCTCTGGTGAGGCCGCACCTCGAGTGCTGTGTCCGCTTTTGGGCCCCTCACTGCCAGAAAGACATCGAGGCCCTGGAGCGGGTTCAAAGAAGGGCAACAAAGCTGGCGAGGGGTCTGGAGCACAGAGCTTACGAGGAGCGGCTGAAGGAGCTGGGGTTGTTCAGGGTGGAGAAGAGGAGGCTCAGGAAGACCTTCTTGCTCTCTATAACTCCCTGAAGGGAGCTTGTGGTGAGCTGGGCTTCGGCCTCTTCTCTCGTGTCACTGGTGCCAAAAAACGACGTTATATCCCACAAATATCAGTGATCTCCCAAATACGCAATGTTTTCTTCCAGAAAGATCACTTTTCAATCCTAAATATGGCAATTTGTTCCAAAAATACAATATTTTCTCCCGGAAATACAAGCATTCTCCAAAATACGATGTTTTCTCCCAGAATGCCAGCTTTATCAGAGAGATATGAACTTTTCTTCCAAAAATATGATATTTCCTCCCAGAAATGTCAGTTTCCTTAGAAATACTTCACGTTTCCTCCAAGAAATACAACGTTACAATACCCCCCCTTCCCCATAATATGATACTTTCTCCAGGGAGTAACAGTTTTCTTAGAAATACCTCATGTTTTCTCCAAACAATATGACATTACAATCCTCAGTATGACATTTTCTCCCAAAAATAGGACATTTCCTCCCAGAAATATAACAAAAATAGAACGTTTTCTCCCAGAAATACCAGTTTTCTCCCCCAAAATAGGACATATTCTCCCAGAAATACCAGTTTTCTCCCAAAAATAGGACTGCAGCCATTGGAGATCTGCTGGAAGGACAGACGGCCAGCTGCAGGAGCTCCAGGAGGCTCCTGGAATGCAGCCATGGTCACTTTGTGCTCCGGGCGTTGGGCAGACCGACCAGAGGTGAAGCGTGGCTGGATCTGCTGCTCAGCAGTGCGGAGGAGATGATGAGTGAAAGGCGTTCAGGTTGGGGCAGCCTGGCTGCAGTGAGCACGGCTTGTGGGGTTGGTGATCCGAGGGATGTGGGCACGGCAAGGAGTGGGGCAGGACCTGAGCTTTGGGACGGCGAGCTTTAAGCTTTCAAGGGCTGCTGGCCCAGATCTCTGGGGATCTGTCTGTAAAAACAAAGATGGTGAGCAGAGCTGGCTGCTCTTCAAGGCTGCCTTCCCTTCTGAGAGCACAAGAGCTCTCCATCCCTCTGAATAGAAAGCAGAGGACGCAGGAAGCCCATCGGCTCGGTGCAGACCTGCTGGGCAGCTGGGGGCAAAGCAAGGAGCAACGAGCTCTGCTAACAGGCCGTGTCACCTGGAGCAATGCAGGGCTAACAAACAGGCCGTGTCACCTGGAGCAATGCAGGGCTAACAAACAGGCCGTGTCACCTGGAGCAATGCAGGGCTAACAAACAGGCCGTGTCACCTGGAGCAATGCAGGGCTAACAAACAGGCCGTGTCACCTGGGAAGAATACAGGGATGTCTGGACCTGCAGACGTGGGATCAGGAAAGACAAGGCGCAGAACTGAACTTGGCGAGGGACGTGAAAAACAACAGGAAGACTTTCTACACGTGCATTGGCCAGAAGAGACAGGTCAAAGTAAGTGTGCCTCCTTTGTAAATGTAAAAGGAGAACTGGCTGCAACAGATGGAGAGAAGCTGAGGTACTGAATGAGTTCTGTGCCTCGGTCTTCACTGGCGGCCAGGATTCCAGTGTTTGTCACGTCCCTGAGCCCTGCGTCCATAAACCTCCAGGTGGGGACTGGGGTGGTAAATACCCCCCACTGTGAGGGCAGAGCAGAGAGACTGCCTGATGAGACTGAACGTGTGCAAGTCTATGGAGCAGATAGATGGTGAGATGTGAGACTGAATGTGCAAGGCTGCAGACAAAGAGTGGTTATTAATGGCTCTATGTCCAGGTGAGGCCGGTAACGAGCGGCGTCCCCCAGGGGTCTGTCTTGGGACCGGTGCTCTTTAACATCTTTATCAATGACATCAATGGTGGAATCGAGTGCACCCTCAGCAAGTTTGCTGACGACACCAAGTTGAGTGGTGCGGTTGTCACGGTTGAAGGAAGGGATGCCATTCGGAGGGACCTCGACAGGTTGGAAAGGCGGACCCGGGTGAACCTGATGAGGTCCTACACAGCACAGTGCAAGGTTTTGCACTTGGGCCGGAGGAATCCCAGGCATCCATACAGACTGGAAGGAGCGGTCCTTGAGAGCAGCCCCGTGGAGAAGGACCTGGGGGTCCTGATAGATGAAAAGCTTAGCATGAGCCAGCAGTGTGCCCTTGCAGGTGGGAAAGCAAATGGGATCCTGGGCTCCATCAGAAGAGGGGTGGCCAGCAGGGACAGGGAGGTGATTGTCCCCCTCTACTCTGCTCTTGTGAGGCCCCATCTGCAGCACTGCGTCCAGGTCTGGAGCCCCCAGTACAAGACAGGAAGAGGGTCCAGAGGAGGGCCACAGAGATGATCAGGGGACTGGAGCACCTCCCTTATGAGGACAGGCTGGGGGAGCTGGGCTTGTTCAGCTTGGAGAAAAGAAGGCTGCGGGGTGACCTCATTGCAGCATTTCAGCACCTAAAGGGAGCCTACAAGCAGGAGGGAAGTCAACTCTTGGAAAGAGTAGATAACTGCAGGATGAGGGGAAATGGTTTTAAGTTGAGGGAGGGAAGATTTAGGTTGGATGTCAGGGGGAAGTTCTTTACAGAGAGAGTGGTGAGGTGCTGGAACAGCTGCCCAGAGAGACTGTGGATGCCCCATCCATCCCTGGAGCTGTTCAAGGCCAGATTGGATAGGGCCCTGGGCAGCCTGGTCTAGTGTGAAATGTGGAGGTTGGTAGCCCTGCATGTGGCAGGGCGGTTGAAGATTCATGATCCCTGAAATCCCTTCCAACCCTGGCCATTCTGTGATTCTGCTATTCTGTGTCTTCTCCCTGATGCCAATTGGAAGCGATATCCTTCAGTCTTCAGAATAACAAACACATTCTGTGACTGTGCTTTAAGACAGTCTCCCTTGAGCGTTTCAGTTGTGCTTGTTTAGTGCTCGTAAAACCAACTGCAGAAGTGCTGCTCTCCTCCCCACTGTGAGGGGATTGCTGTCAGGAGCTAAGCAGTTACCACAGGCACATACAGCAAGGAGCTGCCATGGCACGATGGGTGCATGGAGCAGCTGTCTTCCAACCTGTCCACTGCAGCAGTTAGCAATCTGTAAGCTACTCTTCCCCAGTTTGCAGAATGAGTACCAGAAGTTGATACTCTTTTGTGAAAAAGTAAATGCGGGCTGAAAAAAGAGGCGATATGACATTCCTGACTGCAGGTAAACAACAGCACAGATGCTTGTCACCGCCGTAGTAAAAGCTGGACATGTTAATGAAGCAGCTTATCCATCTGTGTTGGGATTTTGTACAGCTGACCTCACTGCCTTTCATTCCTTACCCTTGCCCCCTTTTTCTTCTAAGGTGAAAAAGGCAGCCTTGTTCTTTGTGAATCCGTAATTGTGATCGTTTATTGATTGAGTACAACCAGATAAGACATGGAGCGCCAAGTTGGGCGGCACTGGCAGCGCTGCCCCGTAACACCACACACTGCGGCTGCTGCCTTCTGATGTTCTTCCTCTCAGTCTTTCAGCTCAGATTCTGCATCATCGCCACAGGGCTGTCCATTGTAGATGACTGGAAAAAAAAAAAGCAAGTGTAGAAATAGGACAGAAACAATCTAGGGAGACCTCACTACGAAAGTCTGATCAGTAAACTTCCAGAACAGCGCCATGCAGAACAGCACGTTACTGCCATTCAGATCAGTGACATTACTTCCCATAACACACAGCTGAGCTGCATGCCCGTCCCTTCCCCAGCTGAGCTGCATGCCCAACCCTTCCCCAGCTGAGCTGCTCTCCCCTCCCTTTTCCCTACCTGAGCTGCTCTCCCCTCCCTTTTCCCTACCTGAGCTGCTCTCCCCTTCCTTTTTCCTACCCGAGCTGCTCTCCCCTCCCTTCCCAGCTGAGCTGCATGCCCTTCCTTTTCCCTACCTGCACTGCTTGCCCCTCGCCTCCTTTTTCTTGGTGCTCTTGCCTTTTCCTGCTACTCGCTCCCAGTCTCAACACTTGCCTGCTCTGCTTGCTGCTTTCACAGCTTGCTCGCAACTCTGCTCGCTGCTTCTCTCCTTCTGCATGCCCTTCTCTAGTCCCTTCTCGTGCCCTTCAGGCTTTTGCTCCCCTTGCTGAGCAAGCCCATGCCCGGTAGCTCCCCTTCAACCTCCTCCGCCCTTTGCCTTTCTCCACACAGATGCTTGCTTCTGGCCAGCACTCCTGCCCGCTGCCTAGCCCACAGCCCGCATCTCTTGGGGAGACAGCAAGGTGGCCTGGAGCTACCCACACCTCCTCCCGGGCACGGCTTCTCAGCTTTGCTTCAAGCCCACAACCCCAAGGAGCTCCTCTTACCTTTGCGCTCAGCTTCTTCTCCTGCCGCGCAGCTCCTGTGCCAGGCCGGGCCTCAGCTCTTCCCACATTCCTCCATTCCTGCAAGTTTGCTTTCCTTTGCTCTGCTGCAGTTAGCTTTCCTACTTGCTTTCTCTTGATATATTTGCATTGCCTTTTACATTTTTTCCTTTTCTATGCCTCTTTTTTTCTCTGTTTTCAGCACTTCAGTTTTTTTTTTTCTTTTTCCATTTTTTTTTCTTACTTTTCATTCTCTTTTTACCTGTTTTTTTTTTTTTTTTTTCCCCGCCCCCTGGAGATTCTCCCCCTTTATCCCCTTCAGCCTGCCTCTATCTGTGCCTCTTCCTGGGTCTTCTCTCTCCGCAGTCCCATCCAGCGCCCGGTGTAGCCCCACATTACCCTCTATTTCCCTGTGCCCACGCAAGCCCCCTATTGCCTCTCTACCGCCTTTTATAACGTTACATCTCTCTACGTCCCCCGCATATCCCCCCACAGACCCCTATCATGCCTGTTTCTCTATACCACGCCTACAGCCCTCCCACTGCTCCCTGTAGCCCCACATCCCCTTCTATCCCACCTCTATTCCCCCTACAGCCACTCATAGAGCCACAGTTTCTTAGGTCCTCCCCCAGCCCCCTCTATCCCTCCCCGTAGCTCTCCCCAGCCCCTCCCCACCCCCCAATGCTCCCTATAGCACCGTGTCCCCCCGTTACCCTCACAGCCCTCTGCTGCCCCAAATCCCCCTGTACCCACCCCTATCGCCCCATGTACCCCGATACCACAGCCGCTACAGCCCCGCGTGCCTCCCTCCCCCCCCCCCGCCTTCCCAGCCCCTCACCCCACCAGGCTTCCTTCCCTGTCCCGGCGCCGCTCTCCGTCCCTCCCGGCTCCGGCTCTGCTGTGCTCAGCACCGCTCCCGTCGTGCCGCGGTTCCGTCTCGGTGCTGCCCGGACAGCTCCGGCGCGCAGCGGCGGTGCGGGGCGGCCCGGGCTGCGGGAGCGCCGCCGCCTGAGGGCAGAAGAGCTCTGAGCCGGCTGCCAACGGCCGTTCCCGCGCGCCGCGCCTCAGCCAATCGGAGCCGACGGCGTTGCCGCTGACCAACGAGAGCCCGGGGGCGGGACGGACCGGCACGTGCCCAACGAGTGCCCGGGGGCGGGATGGACAGGCACGTGCCCAATGAGAGCCCGGGGGCGGGACGGACCGACAACTGCCCAATGAGAGCCCGGGGGCGTGGCAGCGCTGCGCTGTTGGTGGGACGAGCGCGGGCAGCGGGCGGGGCGTGGGTGCGGCCTCGGGGTGCGCCCTAATGCTATAGGGGGTGGGAGATGGGACTGGGATTGACAGGTGGGAGATGGGGTTGGGATGCGGGGTTGGGAATGAGGTTTGGAACTGGGGTTGGGAGATGGGGTTGGGATGTTGGATGTGCATTGGGATGTGAAATGTAGGGTTGGGGTGTGGGGATACGGATGTGGGGTGGATATGGAATGGGAGATAGGAAAATGGAATATATATGGGATGGGCTTGGGATGGACATGGGACCAACACTGAAGAATGTGGGATGGATTGGGGATGAAATATGGACACGGGATGGGATTGGGACGATAGTGGCGTGGGATAAGTAGATGGAATGGACATGGGATGCATGTGGGGATATGGATTCGGAATGCATATGGATATAGGGTTGGGAATGGGGTAGGATGTGGAGGTATGGATATGGGATGGGTTTGAGATGGCTATGGGGTGGATATGATGGATATGGGATGGGATAAAGTTGTGGGATACGGATAAGGGATGGCTACGAGATGGGGCTGTACTGGTTATGGGGCCAGGATGCTGCAGTGACCTCTGGCCCCAGAGTTCATCCCCAGTGTGACACATGGAGCCCCACAGCCGCTCCTCTGCCCTTTATCGCTTACATGGGGAGGACATCCCCCAACCGCCATTATCAAAAATAAACCTTAATTAGAAAAGTGAGGGGTGTCAACCCTGCCCCATGGGAACAATGTTTTCTGTGGGGGAGGGCACAGATGGCGTCTCCAGAGGGCTGTCCCAAACTTTGGGGGGTTTTCACAACTCTAGGATATGACACCACGAGGGTGCCATGAAAGTGTCCCAAGCTTTGGGGTGTGACACAGGGATGTCCCCAATCTTGGTGGTGTGACATTGTCATGTGGTGTTGCCGCTTCCCCGGGAAGTCCTCCAGGTGGTCACGGTGTCCCCAGCTTCGGCTCAATGTCCCCAGGGGGTCCTTTTGTCCCCTCTGCATGACGGTGACACCTGGCGCCAGCTGCCAGGAGTGATGCCCAATGGTGATGACACCGCATCATGGCTGTGCCACGCTGATGTCACACAGTCCCCTCTGGTGGTGGCACAGAGTTCACCACCGTGCGTGTCCCCGTCCTCATGGCAGACGATGGTGACAGCAGCAGAGGTTTCCGGTGTCACCGGGTCCTGCGGTAGGCAGGTCTGGAGGGGTGACAAAGAACAGTGAGAGGCTCAGTGACAGCATGGTGACAACGTGGTGCCGCCTGTGCCTGGCCCCATGCGGTGGTCAGAGTACAGGGAATGGTGTCACCCGATAGATGGTGGCACACAAGTGATGGTGACACCAGATGACGGTAACAACAGTGACAGTCAGGGATGGGGACACTGCGTCACGGCTGTTCCACATCGAGGTCACCCTGTGTCACGGTGTCACCTGAAGACAGTGACATTCAGTGCCACCCAATGGCATCCAGTGAAGGTGACACCCAACGATGGTGACACCAGCGAGCCCATGTCACACCTGCACCAGACCCCACGTGTCCCCTGACTGTCCCCAGCCCCCCTCCCTGTACCCCTCCTCGTCACCTCTTCAATGAGGATGTCACCGTGCTGCAGTTGTGCCACCATGGCAGGGGGGACAGTCATGGACAGCCAGGGTGACAGCGTCCAGGAGCTGTAGGACGCTGATGGGGCTCTCGAGGTACGTTGGTACGGCCCCAGGTTCCACGGTTACGGTGACAGTGAGAACTTCGGGGACAGGCGGTTGTCCTGGTGTCACCCGCTGTCACCCTGGGGGGAGTTGTTTCTGTGGGGCTTTGCACAGGGATTGGTGGGAACCATCCATTTCTGAAAGGAAGTGGCAAAAAAAATACAAGAAAAGTGACATAGTATTGATTTTAATGGAAACAGACATTTTTGGGGGCGATCCCACGGGGACAAAGAAGAGCGAGAACGTGTCACTATGTGAGGTTGTCCTCAAAATCCCCATTGGAGACCTCTGGAGGACTCCAGGAACGCCTGGGGACCCCAAGACACCCATGGGACATCTCCAGACCCTTCCAGAAGACAATAGGACCCTCTGAACCCACCTGAGGACCCCCCCACATTCCACAGGATCATTCTGGGACGTCTGCAGACCCTTCTGGATGAATCCAAGGACCTCCTGGATCAATTTGAGGACCCCCTGGATCCTCCAAGTCCTCTCTGGGACATCTCCAGAGATGTCTCTGATGATGGGATGACTCCAGGACCACTCAAACCCACATAAGAACTCTCTGAACCCTATCAGACTCTACTGGGACGTCTCCAGATCATCCCAGTGGCTCCTCGGAGCTCCTGGACCCATCCTGGGAGCTTCCAGATCCTTCCAGGGACCCACACAACCATCCTGGGGACCCCCTGGACACCCCCAGCATCCCTCTGGGACATCTCCAGATCCTTCTGTATGAATCCAAGGACACCTTGGACCCACCTGGGGACCAACTGGATGCCCAAAACCCCTCTACAACATCTCCAGATTCTTCTGCATGCCTCCAGGGCTATATAGGGGGCTCGTGGGGAATCTATGGGGGGAAAGGTGTGAGTGGGGCTTCTGTGAGGTGGAAAGAGGGTCTGGAGGTGGAGAAAGGTTGGAAGGGGAAACTGAGGGATTGTGGAAGGCTTCTATGGCGTGGAAAGGGGGTCTGAGGATAGAGAGAGGGGATTGTGAGGGGGAAAAGAGCAGAACGAGGCTTCTGTGAGTGAAAAGGGGGCCTGGGGATGGAGGGGTACATTGTGGAGGGGAACTTGAGGGGTGGAAAGGGGGCTTTTGT
Source organism: Chrysolophus pictus (assembly GCA_037305975.1). Taxonomy (NCBI): domain Eukaryota; kingdom Metazoa; phylum Chordata; class Aves; order Galliformes; family Phasianidae; genus Chrysolophus; species Chrysolophus pictus. Next base: position 1,519,206 of record CM074605.1, read on the forward strand.
AGGGCAGAAAGGGGGGGTCTGGGAGTGGATGGGGGGTTGTGTGGGGGAATAAAAAAGGGGTGAGTTGGGTCTCTGTTGGGAGGAAAAGGGGTCTAGGAATGGAGAAGGGGTGGCAGAGGAAATCTGGAGGGTTGTGGGGGCCTTCTATGGGGTGGAAGGGGAGTCTGGGGGACACCTTAGGGAAGTATTGGGGGGGAGAAGAGGAGAGTGGGATGTCTGTGGGGTCGAAAAAGAGTCTGGGGGGAAACTTAGTGGCTTGTGGGGAGGAAAGGGGTGAACAGAGTTTCTACAAGGCAGGAAGAGCATCTGGGGGTGAAGGGAGGGGTGGGAGGGAAGAGCCAGGGGTTGTGAGAGGCTTCTATGGTGTCTGGATGAGGGGAATTGGAGGTCAAAATGAGGGAACTGACTCCAGGGGTCAGGGAGGAGCACACAGGGGGGTACAGGGGACTGCAGGGGTCAGAAAAAGGGGCCAGGAGGTGGGAGGAGAAGGGAGGACACGGGACCCTGGGGGTCAAATAGAGGGGAATGGGGGGTGGTAGGAGACTCTGGGGATCAGAATGGGGGAATTGGAGTGGGGGCACTCGGAGGGAGGAGGGGGAGTTCGGGGGTCAGATAGAGGAGACTGGGAAAGGGGGGGGACTCTAGGGGACAGAATAGGGAGACCGGTGGGGGGGCGGGGGGACACTAGGGATCAGAACGGGGGACTGGGGAGGGATGAGGGATCGGGGGGGGGGACCCTGGGGATCAGAATGGGGGAGGCACAGAGGGGAGGGGTGGAAGAGGACTACGGCGATCAGAATGGGGGAACTGGAGGGGAGGGGGACCGGGGGGAGGGTGTAACCCCGGGGGGCACACAGAGGGACTGGGGGGTGTGGGCGATCAGCGGCAGGGGATGAGGGGGGGAGGGCAGCGAAAGACACGGGGTGGGGGAGGCGGGGAGACGCAGGGCAGCCGCCCCCGCCGAGCGGAAGCCCCGAGCACCACGGAGACCCCGCGGGGTCGAGGCAGAGCGGCACGCGGCCCCCCCGCCACCTTCAGCCCGGCCCCCGCCCCGGCGCCCCCCGAACACCCACCTGTAGGAGCCGAGGCGGCGCTCGGAGCCCCGGGCTGCCCCGCGGCGGCGGAGCGGTGCGGGACCCGGCACGGCTTCCGCGTGGCCGCCTCCTCCTCGGGGCGCGGCGTGATGACGTCAGAGCCCGGCGCGGCGCGGCGCCACGGCAACGAACGGCGCTGAGGCGCTGAGGCGCTGTCGCCATGGCGACGCCGTCACGCATGCGCCGTCGCCGCGGGGACGGCTGCGCGCGCCGCAAGGAGGGAGGGCGCGCTGTCGCCATGGCGACGCGGCCTGCACGCACGACCTGAAGCCCGAGTGGGGCTCGAGGGGCAGCGGGGGGCGAAGAAGAGGGGAGGGGGGGAACGGAGAGCCCTCAGGGATGTCCTGGAGAGGTGGGGAGGGGTCAGGGGGGAGGGCAGAGCTCCGGGGATGAGTGGGGCTGTGGGGTGGGAGATCCGCAGGGAGATGCAGTGAGACGGTGGGATGTGGGCAGAACGTGGAGATATGGGAAAAGGAGGAGAAGATCACAGAGTCACAGAATCACTAAGGTTGGAAAAGACCATCCAGCCCAACCATCCACCTATCACCCATGGTTCTCGCTAAACTATATCCCTCAACACAAATTCCAAACGTTCCTTGAACACCTCCAGGGTCGGTGACTCCACCACCTCCCTGGGCAGCCCATTCCAGTGCCTGACCACTCTTTCACAGAAGTAGTATTTCCTAATATCCAGCCTGAATCTTCCCTGGCGCAGCTTGAAACCATTCCCCCTAGTCCTATCACCAGTTACGCGAGAGAAGAGGCCGACCCCCAGCTCGCTACAACCTCCCTTCAGGTAGTTATAGAGATCAATAAGGTCTCCCCTTCTATAAGAGCCTCCTCTTCTCCAGACTGAACAATCCCAGCTCCCTCAGCCGCTCCTCGTAAGCTCTGTGCTCCAGACCCCTCACCAGCTTTGTTGCCCTTCTTCGAACACGCTCCAGGGCCTCGATGTCTTTCTTGCAGTGAGGGGCCCAGAACTGGACACAGTACTCAAGGTGCGGCCTCACCAGAGCTGAGGACAGGGGGACAATTACTTCCCTACTCCTGCTGGTCACACTACTTCTGATACAAGCCAGGATGCCATTGGCCTTCTTGGCCACCCAGGCACACTGCTGACTCATGTTTAGCCGAGCGTCAACCAACACCCCCAGGTCCATTTCCTCTACACAGTCTTCCAGCCACTCTGCCCCAAGCCTGTAGCGTTGCTTGGGGTTGCTGTGGCCAAAGTGTAGGACCCGGCATTTGGTCTTATTAAACCTCATCCCATTGGCTTCAGCCCAGCTCTCCAGCCTGTCCAGGTCCCTCTGTAGGGCCTCGCTACCCCCAGGCAGATCGACACTTCCAGCCAACTTAGTGTCATCTGCAAACTTACTGAGGGTACACTCAATGCCCTCATCCAGGTCATCAATAAAGATCTTGAAGAGGACAGGCCCCAGCACCGACCCCTGGGGAACCCCACTCGTGACCGGTCGCCAGCTGGATTTGGCTCCATTGACCACCACTCTCTGGGCCCGGCCCTCCAGCCAGTTCCTTACCCAGCCAAGAGTGTACCTGTCCAAGCCACGGACTGCCAGCTTCTGCAGGAGAATACTGTGGGAGACAGTGTCAAAGGCTTTGCTGAAGTCAAGGTAGACTACATCAACAGCCTTTCCCTCATCCACCAGGCGGGTCGATGCCACCAGATACCCAGCTACGGTTGCATTTTCTTGCCTGTCCGTGTGCAACAAATAGGAAGGAATAGAAGATGGGATGAGCAGCATCCCTCTGCACACAGACAGCTGCTGCTCTGTCTGCTTGTTTCCCGTGTTATTCTGCTTGGTAGAGCCTGCAGAATCATGAAGTCTGAACTGAATAATCCCAGTCCTCCCACTCTCCTCAGCACAGGGATTCTACCCATGGGTTCCTTCATCATTCATCTCCTCAACCATTCCTGGCTCCTGTTGAGCTAGTTGCCAAAAGGCTGTTTCCTCCTGACCCTTCTGCGTCGCCTCCCATTTAGAAATGATGCTGACAGATGAGATGGAGGATCGCCTACAGCCCCGTGAGGAGCTGCAGGATACAATTGCAAGTTGTAAGTTGCAGGATACAAGTTGCTGCAGGATACAAGAGCTGCAAACCCTGAGCGGATCAGCCTGGGAGCAGAGGCTCACAACAAAGGACCATTCTTGGAACATTCTGTTTGCGTTCAAATTGAGGCAAAAAAGCGCATGAAGAAGCTCCGAGAAGCTCTAAGAAGCTGAGGGAGAGCAAGGCAGCCCCCCCGCCCCAGCAGCGTGGCAGCTCTGATGGTGTGGGCAGAGCAAGAGTGCGGTGGCACCGCCTGCCTGTGCCAATAAAGGCAGAGCGCAGCGAGCGCAGCAAACGGGACGGGAGAATGGGGCATGGCACGGCAGTTGGCACGGCACGGCAGTTTGCAGTGGAGTGATCCCCCATTGTTCCCATCCGGAGGTGGATATGTCCCCAGGGCAGCCCCTGTGGCCCCCCAGCCCGGCCTACATCCCCCTGCCCATGCAGAAGAGATCGAGTCACCCCAGGCCCCACTGGGCACTGCGACCTTCCCCGCTCCCATCCTACAGCAGATGGCAGCCGTCCCCCCAGGGTAGGGTGCAGGGAACACATCCCACACCTGGACAACCACTGCTGTGACCAGCTGCGGCTTTCCAGGTCGCTCCAGGTGCAATAATGAATAAAAGCCCTTCAGTTCTCCCCGCTGCCCCTTCAAAACCTCAGGAGAGCCAGCAGCACCTCGTGCCTTAGGATGCCCGGTGCATTTCACAAGGATGCTCTCATCTCCAGCATCGAGATCTTTGGCAAAAATATCCAGCGGCGCTGAGCCAAGCTGGGGGCTCCGTGGTGACATACAGGGAAACCTGCTGTGCTGCAGCGTGAGCCTCCGGTCCTGCCGCTGGGCACCGCCGGGCGCAGCCTGGCTCCGTCCTCTCCGCACCTCCCTGCAGGGACCGATGGCCGTGCCTGGGATCCCCCCGAGCCTCCTCTTCTGCAGGCTGAGCCGCCCCAGCTCTCCCAGAATCCCACCCCAGCCATTTCCCACGCCTACATTCCCAGGTAGCGCTGACTGAGGAGGGGAGGGGATTTTGGAGGGGAGGGATGAGGCCGGTGGGGGCAGCCCTGGGACACGGCCCTTTGTGCTGCCCCGTCCTGCCCCGCAGGTGGGCACTGGGGTCTGGGGGGGGTTTAGTGCTGCATGAACGACTGCAAGTGGAGGCATAGGAAAGTGAATCAAAACCATTTAATAATTTAATATAATTTAACATAATTTAACATAATGTAGTATAATGTAACATAACTTAACAGTCCAAGATGACATTGGTGGACAGCCCAGGTTTCGGAGGGCTAGGGCTGGGGCCGGTGCTGGTGTCCCTGGAGCGCTGCCGCTGCTCTCTGTGTGCCGCAGGGGCCGGCGAGGAGCCCAGGGCTACAGGTAGCCTTATGTGTTGGCTATGGCCGTGCCTCCTGCTGCACCGCGTGGGCCGGTTTCTGCGGACGCTCCCGCTTAGGCTGAGCCCACCCAGCTTCGCCTAGCGCCGGCGTTTGTGTCCTGGAGCGTCCTGGCCCAGGAGCTGCTTCCTCTTCCTGGCTGGGACGCTGCCAGCGCGCTGCTCGTGCCCTCTGCTCCTGCCTTTCCTGGTGGTGCAGGCGGGCGCTGGGCACTCGGCCGGCTCGGTGCCATCCTCGTGGTGGTTGCCTGGCACGTGGCAGGAGATGCAGCCGGGTGGCAGTGCCAGGCGGGTGAGAAGCACCTGGGGCTGCCTCTGCCGCGCCTCTTCCATCAGATGCCTGCGCAGCAGCGACTCAGAGAGCTGCCCAGAGGATGCTGGCTGCCCTGAGAACGGCTCGCTGAGGGGCCCGGCGTCAGCCTGCGCCTCTCTGCTGAGCTCCCTGCTGCCTGTGGGAAAGTCAGGGGCTCCTCTGGTGAAAGGAGAGGTGCCGAGGCTGCTGGGGACGTCTGGCAATGGCTGCTGGGGGACCTCCGGACAACTCGACGCTTCTGGAAAAGCAAGAACAACCCCCAGAACGATGATGGCAGGCTTCCCACAGCCACTCGGTGCGGACATCCACCCGCCACCGCTGCGGCCCTGAACTCACCAGCGATCCAGCTGAGCAAGCTGTCGATTTCCATCATGTCATCTGGAATGGCCGAGCTGGGTGTCCCTTCTGGAAAAAGGAAGGAAATCCCGAAGGAGCAATGCCAGCTTTCCCACACCCACTCGCTGCAGACACCCCCGCCTGCTCTGCAGCCCCTGAACTCACCGTTGCTGATCCACGTCAGGATGTCATCGATCTCCGTGGCGTCGACCGGGATGTCTGCGTTGAATGTCACTTCTGGAAAAAGCAAGACAATCCCCACAGGGGCAATGCCAGCTTTCCCACACCACTCGGTGCGGACACCCACCCGCCACCTCTGCAGACCACAGACTCACCGCTGATCCACGTGAGCAGATCATCAATGTCCTCCGCGATGTCTGCGCTCATTGTCTCAGCTGGAAAAGCAAGAACATCCCCAGGGAGGCAATGCCAGCTTTCCCACAGCCACCCGGTGCGGACAGCCTGCCGCCCGCTCTGCAGCCCCCAAACTCACCACCTGATTCCAGCGCTGTGCTGCTGCGGCCGAGCGGAGCCATGGTGGGATGGGGGCACACGCTGCTGGGTGCCGGGTGCCTCTGGGCCTCCGTGGCATCTCCAAAGGGCCCCACCGTCCGCTCCCAGCTGGCGGGCAGGGTGCAGGGCGCGGGGAGCACCTGCTGCTGCACTGGAGGTGCTGGCAGAAGGACGTGGTGATGGGGGTCCTGCAGCGGGCAGCTGCCTGTGGGCTGCGGGGGCTCCCCATGGAACACGGCCCCAGGCCACAGCCCCGTCGGCTGCTGGGACTGCAGCGTCCCTGCCTGCAGGCGATGGATGCAGCCGTGGGCAGGGGCCGTGGGGGGAGCCATCCCAGGGTGCAGCCCCCAAGCTGGGAGCTGACCCACTGATGGAGGCGGCCCCCCAGGTGGGAGCTGCGCTCCCTGTCCCCGGACACCTGGCACCCCAGGCCAGACAGAGGCCTGAGGCACCGTGTTGGTGACAGTGGGGACACGGAGGGGTTGCAGTGATACCTGCACTGCTGCGCCGATGCTGGGCTGCATTGCAGCAGTGGCAGGTGGTGGCACAAGGGATCCAAATACAGCGGCGTCAGGTGTCGGAAGCACCGTCAGCGTCCGTGGAGAGGTTCTCTCTGTGGAGAAATGCCCAAATGGGCGCTGGGTGAGATCTGGGGCACTGGCATCAGCTGGAGGGCCGCAGTGCCAGGAGCAGGAGGAGCCTGCTGCCTTACCTGCCAAGGGAGCTCGAGAGTGGCAGCGGGGGGTTCCGTGACCGCTGAGGTCAGCCCCTCTCCCCTGAGCTCACAAGGATTCTGTGTGACACTGTCACAGGCATTGCTCTGTGCCTGCCCCGTCACCAGCACTTGCTGTGGCCGCTCACTGTGGCCTTCCATTGTTTCAATGGAGATAATAAACACGACGAAAATGAACTTTTTACGTGTCGAGATGGTGATGGGGCAAAGGGGAATGGTTTTAACGTCAAGGGGGGAGATTTGGATTAGATGTCAGGGAAGTTCATCACAGAGGGAGCTGAGGTCCTGGCACTGCTGCCCAGAGAGGCCGTGGGTGCCCAGGTCCCATTGCAATGAATGGAGACAAAGGGAGGGACGTGGCTGATGACACTCAAACTCCCGGTGGCATCGCAGGGCTGCGGTGCTTTGACTCTGGGAAGCCACCGAACTTCCAGCTGCTGGCTGTCTCCCTTCACACATCCGCCTGTCACAAAGCACAGGGGCTGGAAGGGACCTCTGCAGATGAGCGCAGTACAACCTCCCCCAGAGCAGCTTCCCTGCAGCGCTTGCACAGGAGAGTCTGCCTCGAGCTGGGGAGCCCAGAACTGACCCAGTGCTCCACACGAGCCCAGTGCTTTCTGCGGCCCTCAAGAGCTTCCCAGGGCCACCAGTCCTGCCCAGTGCCGCCATGTCAGGAAGCAGAAGAGGTGGATTTGAAAGAAGCACTCAGCTCCTGGGACGTTCCCCTGTTCTTCCCCTAGCTGACCCCTTGCCTCACCCCAGATCCCCTTGCATTCCTGTAGGTGTCCCTTCCATCCCCCTGGCTGCCCCTTGCCTTCCCCAACGTAACCCTTTACCTAGCCATGACAGCCCACATATAATTTCCTCAGAGCCTCAATAGCTCCCTCAATATTTCCCCGGCAAGACCCCTGTAGGCACCCCAGAGCCCCCCCCAGAGCCCCAGGGCCCCTTAATGACTTCCTCAGACCTGGTACTCCTCCCCCATAGCTGGCCCCAAACCTCACAGACCTCCATAGTTCCCAGCAGCACCCCATATCCCCCAATGGACTCCCACTGAACCCCTTATTTCCTCCTTCAGACCTTCCTTACCACCTCCAGGGCCCATTAGCCATCTCACAGACGCCCACAGCCCCTGGCAGGACCCCCGTCACTATTCCAGGACCCCCACAACCCACCTGGGGCTCCTCCTCACCCCCGGCTCCCTCCAGATCCCATACAACTGAACTATACTGGGGCAGGGGCGGCTGCTGCAGGAGAGGAATGCGGAGCTGGAGCAGGTGTAGGGCACAGATGGGGGTGGAAGTGATGTGGGGGGCATGGGGAAAAGGGGTGCACAGGAACACGGGAGCATTTGGGGAGGATATGGGGATACGGGCCACAGGCTGCAGGAGCAGAGTGCTACTCAGGAGAAGGCAACGTGCGAGGCAAAGGTGGCATATACGGGCTTTTGTGGTCATCTTGGGTTATGGCTCGTGGGGTTATGGCTCAGGGCCACACCTTCGGGTCACAGGGCCCCCCGCCCCCTCTCCAGAAGAATTAAAAGCACTCCACCACCACCCCACACCCCCCCATTTTACCTCAAACCACTCCTCACATCCCCCCTTCCCTCTGTGTCCCCATACCGCCCCATATCCCAGTGTCCCACCTGCAGCGCACATCTGTCTTCTGAAGAGCATTCTGCTCCTGCAGGCTGTGCTGTCATATCCATCCCGTATCCCTATATCCCCCACACGCCGCCACAGAGCCCCATAACTCCTCAAGGACCTCCTCAGACCCGGCACACCGCCCTCACCGCCAGCCTGGGACCTCACAGAGCCCCATAGTCCCCAGCAGCACCCCTTATCCCTGCTCTGGGCTCCCCCTGATCCCCCCTATTTCCTCCCTCAGACCCCCCTTACCCATTCCACCCCTCCCCGGAATCTCACAGACCCCCCCAGTTCCTGACAGGACCCCCAGAGAGGAGAATGAAGGAGTGTAACAGGGCACCTTTCCTGCTGACGTTTCCCACCGTCTGCATGTTGGCTGTACCGTGCGAGCGGCATTTGGGCACAGAGCTGTGAGTGCAGGTATGCGCGCATACAGGGTGTGCAGAGACGGTGCTGAACAGCAGGGTGTGCACTGCACATGGCTGTGTGCAAGGCTGGAGCTGCGCTTGTGTCTTCATGCGTGTGGGTGTGCAAAGGGAAGGGTTTGCACACGCGTGTGTGTGCATGAGCACGGCCGTGTGCATCAAGGTCTTTGCACAAGGCTGTGTGGTTTTGCACACATTTGCACGCACTTGATTGGAGTGTGCACACGGGGTTTTGCAAGGATGTGCTTGCACGTGCGTGTGAGTGCACAGGTATGTGTGCGGGGAAGTCTTTGCTCGTGGGTGTGCGGTTCCGCACACGTATGTGCACACAGATGTGTGTGCAAGGGAGCAGCGGAGGGTCCTGGGAACAGGAGATTCCTGGGAGAAGCGGAACTCATCCGAGAGCGCTGGAGAGCACAGGGCCGGGAAGCACAGCGCTGCAGCACTGCGCTCTGCACAACAGCCTGCAGGATGGCATGGAGCGCTGACAGAACCAGGACAGAATCACAGAAGCACACAGAATGGCCTGGGTTGGAACCTCAAGGATCACGAATCTCCAAACCCGCTGCCACACGCAGGGCCACCAACCTCCACACTTAATACCAGCCCAGGCTGCCCAGGGCCCCATCCAACCTGGCCTTGAACACCTCCAGGGATGGACGGGGCATCCACAGCCTCTCTGGGCAGCTGTTCCAGCACCTCACCGCTCTCATAGAAAAGAACTTCCCCCTGACACCCAACCTCCCTCAACTTCAAACCATTTCCCCTTGTCCTGCTGTTATCTACCCTCTCCAAGAGTTGATTCCCTTCCTGTTTGTGGGCTCCCTTTAGGTCCTGGAAGGCTGCACTGAGGTCACCCTGCAGCCTTCTCTTCTGCAGGCTGAACAAGCCCAGCTCCCTCAGCCTGTCTTAGTAGTAGAGGTGCTGCAGCCCTCTGAACATCAGGTGGGCTCAGGCTCCACCTCTGGGCCACAGGGACCCCCTGTCCCCGCTCAGAAAGAAATGAAACCACTCCAACACCACCCCACCACCCCCCTTTTTACCTCAAACCACTCCCCACATCCTCACGTTCCCCCTATGTCCCCATACCACCCCATATCCCACTGTCCCACTTGCAGCCCTGTGGGATAAAGAAAGTCATTACCTTGCTAACGTGTAAAAAAGCTTAGCAGGAAGTTGAGCCAGACACAAACACACACGAGACGCCTGACTCCTACATGTAACCAGCTGTTTTTGCGCGGGTAGAAAAGGTTGTGAGCGCCTACAATAAAGGTCCTTCGTTCTGCACCAGCAAGGGAGTCTGCGCCTCTCTCGCCACACCAGCAAGGGAGCTCGGAGCCCTCTTGCCACAGAGAAGAGAGGAGAGAAGGAGAGGAGAGAAACGATAGAGCAGAACAAAGAAAAAGGAAAGAGAGGAGCTTTTAAGGGGAAGAACAGAAGAGGGATGAGCAAGAGGGGAGAAGAAAGAGGTAAGAAGAGCAGATCTAAAAAGGACAAGAGAAAAAGAGAGGGCGGGGAGAACAGAGGGAACAGCAAAAGAGGGAAGGGCAAATGGAAGAAGAAAGGAAGGAATGGGGCAGAGAAAAGAGGGAGAAGAGTGCAGGAAAAAAAAAAAGGAGAGAAAGAGAAAAGGCCACAGCAAACTGAGTTACCGAGAAAAGAAAAAAAGAAGGAATATGGATAATTTTTAAGTTCCACCAAAGTCAAATTCTTATTAAGACAGTTTTTTTTTTTTTGCAGTGTTTGTATCTTCTGGACAATTTAAGAACGTTCAGGAACATTTTCAGTACGTTTTTGTAACGTCTGTTTCATTTCAGCTGCTCTAAAATGCCCAACAGGTGTCGGGGGGGATCATCTCCTTAAAGGCACTCAGAAAATCCCACTTTTTGTGTCTAACATCGACAAGTTTACCTTAATGAAAGAGTAGAGAGACTTCCCACACATGCTCAGGAATTCTCTTCTGATATCCAGCACATCAATTCTGGAGCGGGACACCACCGCTCTGATCAGAGTGTTGTCGTCTGCACCCAGGCCCTGGAAAGCAAAGCAGCCACGTGCAGCTAACAGAGAACCTGCTGGAGAATCACCCACAGACACAAAGGTCTCAGTGCCCAGTCTTGTGCAGGAGCTGCTCTTAATTAGAGCATTTTTGCATAACGGAGCGATCCATTAGCAGCTTGCTCCTGACTATTACACTGATGTGCAGAAAAGCCTGAGCTGTCCTAGAAAAGCCAGTTTCCTGGCTGGCTGCAGCTTCCATCTCACGATTGCCACAATGCTGCTGAGTCAAGCATGAAAATGCAAGAAAGAAGCAAGCAATCTTGCTCCACAATCCGTTTACCTTCATGGATTTATACAGTCTTTCAGCAAAGCACGCAGGCTTGTTTCGCGTGCACTTTTCTGTAAGGACAGACAAGAACAAGAGAATTAAGGTCAGGAGAAGCAGGAGCTTTTCCACACCGCTGCAGCACTTTCTTGGTGCAGGTGTTTCTTCTGTCAAGATGCAACTCCAGGCCAACAAACAGCAAACGCAGTGCAGGCATCCACGTCAGTGATGTGCTGTGAGCTGATGTCTCTGTGCCTGCACACAGCAGTATTTGCATGAAGGCTTTCATGCCTCCTGACAGCAAACCTCTGCTGCCAAAGCTCCCTTTGGCCAAGCACACCATACCATACAGCACAATATACATTTCTCACCTGACTGGGTCTGTAAAGCATACAATCATAGAACCGTTTGGGTTGGAAGGGACCCCTAAGATCATCTAGTTCCAGCCCCCCTGAAATAGGCAGGGACTCCTCCCTCTACACCAGGGTGCTCCAAGTCCCACCCAGCCTTGCTCTGTGCCCATAAACAAAGACAAACCTGTACGGAACAGTCACTCAAGGGAAGACACAGCACCTCTAATCATTTCATTTCTTTGTAGACAACATTTAAAAGCAGGGCACTCATCTACAGACAGCAAAGCATCTGCCAGGTCTCCTGCCATCTCAGATTTAATGCTGTTATGTCCTTGTTAGCAATGCCTCTGTACCATCAAAAACTAGGGGGAAGAGTCCGTGGCAGAAAGTCAAAGAGATTCAAAGCACCGCTTTGCAACAAGCTCCTCATATACTGCATGAACATTCTTTCATCCCTGCAGCACTCTCAGCTAAATCAGGATCGTCCCACAGAAATAATTCATTCTCACTGCTAACAGTCTTGCTAATTGGCCTACCACAGCTAGTACCATTTTCAAGACCTGCTGCTTTGTGCTGCTAATCAAGTTCCTTAGCTCCTCTCCTTCCTGCCCCAATGGCAGTCACACTTCATGATCTCTGCTTTCCATGCTGGAGCTGCAGCCAGGTGTACTTAGGTTTCTCAAGTCCCTTTCAGTCTCAGCAGGGAATAAAACAGCCCGAATGGAATGGATGCAATGGGGCTCTCTCTAGGACACCTGCTGCCTCAGAAGACTTCACATCTACTGGACAGCTACAGAGCTCCTACAAAAGCATCACACACAAACAAGGAAGGAAAGAAAAACCCAGGACACTGTGCAGGGGTCCTACCTCTCACTAGGTGATACCTGTTCCGTGTACAGAGGATGGACATAAACTGCACCTCATCTGTTCCCCACTTCTTCTCCCCCGCTTCGTACAGGCACTTCAAGACATTAGGGGTGACAAAGTAAGGCTCATGGAGAAGACTGGGCGTACAGGAGATCTTAAATCCCTTGCAGCTAGAGCACTGCTGGCCCGTACTTGTCTAGATCACGGATATTTTCCAACAAGCACCAACCAGGCACGGCAACCCACAGCCAAAACCTCACTGCCCCTGCCAAGTAGCCAGCCTGTCGAGAGACCTCTCATTAGAGACCTGCAAACAAGGCTAAAACCATTATTTCCATTTCACAGGCTGGCTTCTCTTCACCACAAGATCATCACATGCACAAGAATAGATTGGGAAGTACATTACTACGCACCTGAGCATCTTGCTGAGCATGGGCATCATCCACATACATTCCTTCATCTCTGTCTCCCTGCAGAGACACAAGGATAGAAGACTCAGTTCACCAGAGCATCTACTGGAAGCAACTCCTGAGAATTCCCCATTCATGAAAAGCTGCTGGAGATGGATAATGGAGTCCTTCAAAGGGAACACTAGCTTACAAATGAAACGCAGCTCTGATGCACTTTGGGCTGCCTTCTGAAACGAGCAGCAACCCACTTTACTGGGACATTTAAAGAAGAGCCCACAGCACTCATGCACACCCAGAGTCAGAGTTCCCTCCCCGGAGAGGCTGGGTTTGAGGAGCAGGCCATGGGACACACAGGGTGAGAAAAAGCCAGCCTGGAGCTCCTCACCACTGAGTGCACAGCTGTGCCCACAGCTCTGAAGATTCACCCCCTTCTCCCCTCAGCTTGGCTCACCGTTGCGAGGACCCTTCGAAACATGGGAGATGTCAGATACAATGTCATCCTCAAGGGAGCAGCCAGATTCTAGCAAGAACACACACAGCATCCGTTAGGAGCAGGGCCACCACCTGGGTGCTGCCCACAACATTTGCCAGCTGTAACCTAGCTAAGTACAGAACTGCGCCCAGGGCTCCCAGCAGCACTGCAGCACTCCAGCCACCATCATTAGTGCTACAGCCTCCAATTAAGAAGTGCAGACAGGAAGAAACTGACAAGAGAGCCTTTCGCACTCCTTACGAAGCTTGTAGTTCTCATTACTGCAACAAATCTCTCCATTGGTGCGAGAAGCCAGAACTTCCATCGGGCAACCTTCACCTGCTCCTGCTCCCTAGGGAATCACCAAGGCAAGATTTAAGATACCAGCACCTGCTTGTGACGTGCAACCAGGTTTCTTTAAGAGAGACAAGACATGCATAACAAAGCAGTAAGTCCTTGGCCAGAACCTCAGCAATACAAAAGGAAGATTTCCAAACCTTCACAGCCCTCCTTAGTTCGTGCACGTCATACATGGTGGTGGGAGTCATCATCCCAGTGATCACCCTCTCAAAGTTCCCACTCAGCTCCGACTTCAAGTCATCAATCAAATCCCAGAAGGCCAAGAGAGGAGAAAGGAGTTGGCAGAAGGTACGGCCTTTGAGGACAGAGGAACTGAGCTGTTCAGCACTCCTCTTCAGGCTCCAACCCTCCTTGCATCAACAACTGCTCTGAACTGAACAAGAACAACACAACCTTGGTCAGGTAAAGTCTCTGCCGACCTTTCTCTGGTAGAGGTTGGGTCGTTTTTCACTTTTCGCCCAAGTGACACAACCACGTTCACACATCTCTGCACACCACTCACCCTGCCAGCAGTGCTCTTATAGGTGATCAGAACTTGCTGACGCTGGGAAACATTTAGTTTGGTCAAGACGTCAGCGATGGCATCTTCATCCGGGCCTGCAAGAAACAAATGGAAGCTAGTCAGGATGCTTGCACAAGGATCAGAAGTGCCCTCTGGTCTTGTGCCACCTCCCGTCCCTCACACAGCCAGCTCTGAACAGCTCCAGGACTACATCGATGCACACAAAGCTGCCAGGACCCACGCCACCAGAGGAGCTGCATTTCGGGACATGAAGGGCAGTTCTGTTTCCACTTTCCAACAATTTTTAGGGCAGTTGTGCAGCGGAGCAGTGCAAGCAGCTATGCTTCCCTCTATCAAACCACCAGAGCAGCCATTCGCAGTGCTGGGGAAAAAATAAAAGTTGACCATGGAGGGAGATCAACTTACCAAAGCCCTTCATGGCCTTCCTGAGTGCCTGCGCTTCTTGCTCAGCGCTGAAACTTGAGACCCCCTCGATTGTTGCCTAAGGCCACAAGAAAAGGATTTAGCAAAGGCAGACCGATGCACACAGAGTTGAACTGGAAAAAAAAAAAAGAAAACAAACATAAAAGATGTGAACACAGAGATAGTAAAACTCCACCCACACAACTGATGTTTCTCTCTCACTTCTGTCTCACACGGCAGCCTGCTCTAGTGGGACTTCCCAAGCACGTCAGAAAGAAGCCACGGGGGCACAACTGCATGGAGAACATATCTCCATATTGCTGCCCATGGAGTACCTGGTTTCCAGTGAAACAAAAGCTGCACCACCCGGCATCTGTGTTCAGGCCCACCAGGCCTTCTTCCTAGCAGTTCTCCACGTCAATCATAAAGCAATGTGCTCCCATCATAGCCCTAGTCCTGACTTCTCCAGTAGCAGGTAAGGACCAGTATTCTGCACCATTCCTTTTGCTCTGCTCAGCATTGGTGAGGCTGCATCTGGAGAACAGCGTTCAGCTCTGGGCTCCCAGTACAAGAGACAGCTGGACATGCTGGAAAGAGTCCAACGCAGGGCTACCAAGATGGTGAAGGGACTGGAACACCTCTTCTACGACAAGAGGCTGAGAGAGAGGGGGCTGGTCAGCCTGGAGAAGGGCAGCTCAGGGGGATCCCACCCACGGCTGCAGAAGTTCTGCACAGAAGTTTGTCCTGATATCCAGCCTAAACTTACCCCGTGTCTGTCTGTCCTGCGGAACCCCACAGATGTGACACTGGGCTGCTTCTCAAAGGAAACCAGTGCGCGCTGTCGGGAGCGGAGGAGGAAGCAGCTGATCCTGCCGGTAACGCTGCCATCGCGCGTCCCTCCCCGGGACTCCCACACCTTCCTCTCCCCAGCCCCGCTCGGCTCCTCGCAGGCTGCAGACACTGCTGAGGCACTCACGCTCCAGGCCGTCATCTTCTTCTCGTGCTGCCGGACCGCTCTCTGCAGGGCTGCGCTGAGCTCCTGCTGCTGCACCAGAACCGCAGCTCCCGTGCTGACGGACGGCGGAGCTTCGTGCCGGCACCCACAGCACGCGGCCCCCGGGCTGCTGGCGGCACGGCAGGACGCTCCCCTCCCCGCCTCCCTCCCACCGCCCCTCGGCTCCGGCGTCCTCCCGTTATCCGCCTAAGGAAACGAAGGCCCCGCACAGGGCTCTGGACCGGCTGATCGACGGCTGACGCCAACGGAACGAGGTTCAACACCGCCACGCGCCGGTCCCGCACTTCGGTCACAACGACCCGAGGCATCTCTGCAGGCCGGGGGCAGAGCGGCTGGAAGAAAAGGATCCGGGGGCGCGGGCCCCGGGGCCCCGGAAGCGGAGCGGGCGCACGGCGCGGGGCAGCGCCGCGGGCAGCCGGGCCGGGGCCACGCGGGACGCGCGCGGTGATGACGCAATGACGGCGCGACCGCGGGCGCAAACGACCCCGCCAGGAGCGCCCGCCCCGTTCCGCGGGCCGACCAATAGGAGAGCGGGGGAGGCGGGGCCGAGCGCGGGCTCTCCGCCAATGGCGGCCGCGGCATTCCGTGCCGGGAAAGCGGCGCTCCGCCGCCCCGCGCCTCGGGGCCCCGTCCGTCCCGCGTCAGAACGGAGCCGTCCTCCGGAGTCGTCGTCGCGGCGGGGCGCCGCCGGCTGACAACCGGCGGCTGACTGCGAGCGGCGGGGCGCCCGGTGTCCGGGAGCGGCTCCTGGCCGAGCCGGGCAGCCCCGAAAGAGAGGGACCGACCCCGCGGATCGAGACGCGTTCGAGCCCGGCGGAGTCGGGCGGCCGCCTTCGGTTCCGGCTCGGCTCGAACGGTCAGCAGCGCCGTGCTGAGCCGCTGCCCCGCAGGCGGAGGACTCGACTGCCGTTTTCTGTCTTCACGTCTGTCCGAGAAGAAAGCTGGCGGCGCTGGCGCTGACCAGGGAGAGGGAGGCCGGGGGCCGGAAAGCTCTCAGGCTGCGGCTCCAGGGCAGGCAGAGGAAGTCACGGCGCCGGTGACATCAGCCGGGCTGCTGGAACCTGCGTGCCGTCACGCTGCGTTTCCGTGACGACGGCGGGCTCTCCCCGAGGAGCCGAGGGCAGCTTTGCTGCTGCGTTCGTTACCCGACGAAGCCCGACGCAGGGGGGCTGGGCAGACAGTCTTGCCAAAGAGGCCCGTGCTACAGCAAGATTGCCAGCACGACTCCTTTTGTTCCCGTTGAGCCCTGGCCAGGCTTCGGGCGAAAACCAAGAGGAGAAAGAGGGCAGCGGCTGTTCCCCCGGACTGCTCCGTACATTGGTTTATTCCGTGCTAGAAAGGCTGGAGCTGCTTGCAGCGGCTCTGGACGCCTCACTTGTGGGATGGATGCATTGCTGTGCAACTTCCCCACGGCTGGGAGAGGTTCTCCAGATCCTCACTGCAAACGGGGCTCCCCAGTGACTGCGGATCTGGCTGATGGTAAAGTGCTGGGGCAACTGGTCATGGATCTTTCTTCACCACTGTGCTCACGTGGCAATGAGTAGGCCCACTGCCTTGCTTATTCCCTTTACTGCTGAGCTTCTCTTTTGGCTATAGACGCTGCCAATATTACTGTTTGTATTATTTTGTCATAGGCAGTAAAATAAGCCTATCCCAAAGACGTTGGTGTCTTTGTTCTTCCTGTTGAGCCCATCGATTGGCACAACAGCATTAGCACATGATGGGCACGTAACTTGGACATCAGGAACGTGACTTCAAAGGCTTCAAAGCATCGGGAACGTCTCCTTTGGAGAGAGACTGAGAGGTTTGGGCTCATTGAGCCCGGAGAACAGAAGGCTCTGGGGAGACCGTGTGGCTGCCTTTCAGTACACGGGGCCTCACAGATCACCCTTGCTGAGGGTGGCCACTATTCCCTCATCGAGGTCATTGATGAAGATGTTGAACAAGACCGGACCCAGCACCGACCCCTGAGGAACACCGCTGGTTAGAGGCGTCCAACCGGACTCTGCACCGCCAACGACGACCCTCTGTGCTCTGCCAGTCAGCCAGTTCTCAACCCACCTCACTGTCCACCCAGCCAGTGACAACATCGTAGAAGGCTACCAGGTTGGTCAAGCATGACCTCCCCCTGGTGAACCCTTGCTGATTACTCCTGATAACCTCCTTTTCTTCCAGTTGTCTGGAGATGGCATCCAGCACAAGCTGTTCCATCACCCTTCCAGGGACAGAGGTGTGCCCAGGTGGCCAAGAGGGCCAACAGCATCTTGGCCTGAATTAGAAATAGCGTGGCCAGCAGGAGCAGGGAGGGAATCATCCCCCTGTACTCAGCCCTGGTGAGGCCACGCATTGAGTACTGTGTTCAGTTTTGGGCCGCTCACTACAAAAAAAAAAAAAAAAAACAACCTCCACATTTCACACTGCAATCAAAACCTTCCCTGCCATTCTGTGCCAAGATGGAAGAAGAGAGCTGCAAAGGGCAGGCTGTGAGTGTATGGAGAGGATGTGAGCAGCTGTGACAAACCATTGGGACCCTTCCTGTCTCAGTCTGTGCCTTATTGCCACAGCACACCTTGGATCACAGAACCACCATGACTGGAAACAACTTTAAGATCCTGCAGTCCAACCGCCCCCCTGCCAGCATTCCTTCCTTCTAAACCACGTCCCTCTGTACCACATCTTCACCTTTCTGCATCACCTCCAGGACGGCCATTCCACCACCTCCCCTTACCCACAACGGGAACTGTAAATCCAACCCCAAAGGGCATCCCATCACCTCAACTCTTAACTACAGACAAAGGCAACAGCTGCTGGAACCAGCTGGAAATCACCCAAAATGGCTGAAGGACACCATCTGCTCAAGACAGACAGAACTGCTTACCCCTTTCTGAGGAACAGGGCTCACAAAACACCTCACAGGAGCAGAGCTCCTGCCCTGGGGGCAGCCAGCCTTCAATGAGCTCAAGGAGGGGTGGAACCAGGCTGCACCCCATGGCCACACCAGCAGATTGCTTCCACCTGTGCTCCACAGCAGAACAGGGATTAGTGAAGATGAAAGCCTGGGAAATGAAGACTGACTGCTTTCGTATTTCTCTCCCATTTGTGTATGCTGACTGCAGCTCCAACCAGGCCCACTTATAGTCTCTCGTAAATGAAACCTGGGAAGCAGATAAAGGCGTAGGACAAGAAGTGAAAGAGCAATGCAAAACAAAACAAAGAAAAAAGCAAACCAGAAACAAGGAAAAAGAAAAAAGTAAAAAAAAAAAAAAAAAGAGAGAGACACAGAAAACAAGAAAAAAAAATAGGAAAGAAAACCACAGCATATGTAATGGCAGAAAGAGCAGCGCAATGGGAAAATGTTCCAAAGGAAGAGAAAGGAGCGCCCACCCATCTGCGCCGCGTTGCCTTCACTGTGCTGCAGGCTGAGCGGGTCCTTCCCAGCTGATCCATCAGTGGGCCCGGCCAGGACTCAGACAAGTTCCCTTATGACAGTTCCCGTACAAGTAGAAAAATAAAGGATAAGAAAAGAAGTTGGGAAAAGGTGGGAAAAGTAGGACAAATGTTGGGAAAGTGTGGGAAAAAAGTAGGAAAGAGGTACAAGTTTGGAAAGCATGGGAGAAATTGGGAAAGCATGGAAAAAGGTGGAAAAAAGATGGAAAATGACCATTAGGTAGGGCTGGTAGTTCCCTGGGCACGCAGCCCCTCGTGCTGGTAGGTAGGCATGGGGAACAGAATAGGCGTAACCCACGGTGAGGTGGTTTTGGACCTGCTTTGAAAGCCATGGGGCCGGATGGATTGAACCTTGGGGTGCTGAGGAGGTTGGCAGATGTGGCTGCCAAGCCGCTCTCCATCATCCTTCAGCAGTCCTGGCTAATTGGCTAATAATGTGTCCTGGCTGTCCCTGAACGTGTTTAAAAAGCATCTGGATGTGGTGCTCAGGGACGTGATTGAGTGGTGGGTTGTTAGAGTTAGGGGAGTACGGTCAGGTTGCGGTTGGGCTCGATGATCTTTCAGGTCTTTTCCAACCTGATCCATTCTATGATTCTATGGATTTAACAGCAGCGTTCTTGTGGGAGCTGCACTGAGACTTGCAGTGTCTCTGGTTCCCCAGAATTACTTTCTCCAAGCTGATTCGTAGGTGCTGGCACTTCTTTAAAGCCAAGAGCAGCTGCTGATGGGAGGAAGGTAGTTCAGGCTCATGAGCTCTGCAGCATCTCCCAGGATGGTACCAGAGGAGGCAGGAATGATATTGCAGAAGAAGATGAGAAGCTCCCCAGCAGGAAGCCAGAAACCCTGCGGGAGAGTCGGCGCACGTGTGGATGCCCAGGAGGTAATGCAGCCCCAGTATTTGAGAAGCGCGTGGCCATGGAGTGCTGCGGCCCAAGAGCAGAGCTGTTCTGCCTTTGCAGAATAGCTGGCATCCCAAGAAGGACTCGTCTGCCCTTGTAAAAAGCAGGGGGAGGGCACGTCCAAATGCTTGCTGATTGCTTGGGAGCTCAAATCCTCCAAGCTGGAGGCAGGCTGGGGGTAACATCTCCTTGGTCCGATCGTGCGGCACCTGAGCAAGAACTGGCTGCACGAGGGTCGTCTTAATTTCTCTGTTCTTTTACTTAAAGTAAACCCGCTGGGAGACCGCGGTGTCGGTTTCCTGAAATTTGGATCTGGGAGGCGACCACGGCCTTTGCTTATGATGGAAGCACAGAAGTGATGCGGGCGCTCGCTGAGGTCACAATCATCGCCGAGGTGGGAGCGTTTGTGGCACAGCCGGTGAGCAGAGCTGGTGCTCTGGTGAGCGTGCTGCACGCAGAGACTGAGCTGTGAGCTTTCCTTGAGAGATCGCCCTGTGAGAGCCCGTCGGAAGCACCGCTGCGGCGTGTGCGTGAGCTGGGCACAGCTCAGGCTGAGCAGGCCGAGCAGGTGAGCTGGGTTTGGTGCTGGCTGGTTGCCGGGAGGTGTCTCAGCAGGAAAGCTGGGCTGGGGTGGGCACGCTGCATCAGCCCTCGTCCCGGCTGGCGGTGAGACAGAGGGAGTTTTCTTCAGGACAGCAACACCAGCCATGTGCTTCAAGGCGCGTAACTATTGAGGAGATGGAGAACGCTTGCTGTCAGAAATCATGGCAGCTGTACAGGAGCTGGGTGTATTTTGGGGACAGTCCTTGTAACCAGCTGGTTTCGAGACACTGCCCTGCCCGAGAGTCTAAACTGCACAGCAGAAGAATGCTGGGGAAATGCTTCTTCCTCACTGTTTTTCACTTGCAGGTTCTTTCCTTAGGGTTCCTTTTTCCTTTCCAAAAGGAGATTTTGGGGATCGAGGCACTTGAAGAAAGAGTGAAGCCAGCTCTTTCCAGCAGTGCGGGCAGTCCCTGTGGAGAGGACCCCGGGAACTTGAGCTTCCTCGGAGACGTTCCCCAGCATGTCTCAGCAGGGAGACGGACGCAGTTCCCATCCCTGCTTTGCGCGCGGAAAGGTATGGCTGGGTTTCTTTAGCTTGGGTTTCTCCTGTCTGTGGGTTTGGAGGGGAAGGGGTGGAGCAGGGGGAGCCCTACTGGTCCTTTGTTAGCTCAGGAAGCGGTTGGGCTGTGCACTTGCAGCAACAGGACAGCATTGCCAGGCTCCTTAACTAAGCTAAGGCTGTGTACGGTAATTTTGCGTGGATTGAACTGTGGCACCCGAAGTCACTGTTTCCCTCGGAATAATGCTGGTGTTTGCAGGTGTGTTGGTTTAACCCCCTGAAGTGATGTCTGAGAGCGCCCGTCTTCTCCACCTGAACGATGAGAAAGCTGGATATGCCCAGAAATTGCAGCGCGTGCAGATGTTGTGAATGCGCTCCCAAATGTTTCCTTTCGTGATAACTAACGTCTCAGCACTCTGATATCCCATCTCTGGCACCATGTGGAACGCTGCATCTCTCTGCAAACGCTGGGTGCCCGTTTCCATGGCCCTTCCTTTATTTCTCTCCTCAGAAGCAGCGCGGCGCGGTTCCCTGTGCCAGGGAGCAGCACCCAGCAGGCTGCCAGAGATCCAACAGCGCCTTGCAGCGCACAGAGGGACGCGATGGGGACGGACCATCCTTAGCACCACGCAAAAGTGAGTCTCTTCAGTCCTCTGTCATGAAGTATGGAAGAATGCATTTTAAGCATTACTTCTGAGCGGTGCAGCGCTGCAGGGATGTCAGGTAACCATGGTGGAAGCATTCGAGAGGCCAACAGCAACAGATGGCAGCAGTGAGACAGAAGTGTGTGTGTCAGTGGTGGTGCTCAGAGCTGAGTGCATTCCCTGTAGGGACAAAACATCCGTGCCTCGACTTTTGCAGCTGATGGCGTTTTGTGTGCTGACGCAGCTTTGCTCTGCAGAATGCAGAGCTGTCAGGCAGACCGGGGTTCCTCTGCTGCCACCTGAGCGGGAATGAGAGCAGTAGTGCTTTGTGCAAGCGCACTGCAGTTTAAAGATCAGTTTCAGTTCTGGCTGTAGAAGAGTGTGTTTTGGTTTTTGGGGGTGGATGTGGGCTAACAGGACAGTGCTGCTCCTGGTGTCTGTGAAATCAACACACAATCTGTTGTTGTAGGGACGGAGCCTGCGCGTCCATGGAATGGTGCTGGGCTTGGGGGGAAACGGAAGGCCTCCCCAGGTAAGAAGCTCTCGTGAGCTGTGGTGTGGGTACCTGCCTCTAAATAGGGCTGCATGAAGGGCTGTGTGTGATGGAGGAGAAAAGAAGGGGCACTGCAGATCTGTGCTGACTGCAGAAATGGCACAGCGCTGTAGCAGCAGAAAGGCCAATTGAAGAAACTACGCTTGAGGAGCAGAAGTTTGTGGTTGGCTGTGCTAAAATGCTCCTCCAAAGAGATGCTCTTCATGTCTTTCTTGTTTCCTTTCTGACAGAAGCTGATGAAAGCAGGCTTGCAGTGAAGCGCAGCCTTGCAGGAAGCCAGGGGAGGAGCATGGAGTGTGGCACAGCCCCCAAGAGAGGTACAGACACACAGCAGGCATCTGGGTTTGGTGCACTGTCTTGCTAGTTAGGCTTTCTGTCCGTCCTTTCCTGGGACTGCTGTCGTTGCGTGTTGCTTGAGATCTTAATCCATCCCTGGGGATTACGGTTGCCTTTCCTGTCCCAATTGGAAATGGCCCACAGTTCAGCCAAGATCCTGAGATCCATTGCTGTGAACACTCGAGAGTTCCTAGCATTGTGGCCCATTTTGCAGACCGAAGGCAGTGTTGGACTCTCTTTTAATCTTGCTGCTTCCCCTTGCTTGATTCGAACAGGGAGAGGTGCTGAGCCAGATGGCAAGATGTACGCGAAAGCTCCTCTCCAGGCTCCAGGAGGGCTTCCTGGAACAGCAGGTCCCAGCAGAGGGGAAAGACCTTCCCCTGCAGTTGACAACCGCTCCCTCTCCAAGACCATGGCTGCAAGAAAGCGCAAGGGAGTGGAGGAAGAGGAGCAAAAAGCAGAGCTGTGGCCTGCCAAGAAACAAGTGAGGGTGGAGCGCAATGGGGAGAAGGCTCAGAGCCCACATCTGAGCAGAGGCGGTGTGCCAGCTCCAGCAACACACCCTGGGCCTGACCCAGCGCCGACTGAGCGGTTCCGGACCTCAAAGCGAAGAGGTAGGAAGATGCTGCAGCTGCCCTGGTGAGGTGCTTCCCTTATCGGGTGCATGGAGTTTGCTTAGGGTTTGCTTTGCTTTTTCCTTCTCTCTGCAGAGAGGGGAAAAGAGTAGAAGGCTGCCGAGTCCAAAGGCAGGGATGTGCCAGAAAGTGTAACCTTCTCTTTTCCCATGAAATCCATGATGGCCTTCTGCTTGTCCTACTGGAAATACCCTTCCCTGAGAGGCTTCCTAGCCTGTTTTCATGTACGCATGTTTCCGCGGTTTTGCTGTTGACAAACTGAATTTCTCTTCTCTTGCTCTATAGCGAGACGACAACGACAAAAAGAGAGGAGAGCAGAAATGAAGAAGGCTGCTCTGAGAGCTGCCGCTGCACGTGCAGAGGTGAGTCCTCGGTGAGCACAGACACGGCTCTTGTTGTTCTCTGTCTGTCAGACGTGAAGGGGATTGTAGAATGCTGGGGGAAGCGGTGTCCTATTTTGACGCTCGCTTTGTTTCTTTCCAGTCCTCCGCAATGAACAGCCTTGTGGAGATGATGGAGAAGCTGCAGCTGAAGGACTGAGTGGAGGAGCATCAGAAGGCAGCGGCTTCGTGGCAGCAGCCCAACTTGGCACTCTGGTTGCAGTCCATCAATAAACAATTGGAGCTTTGTATTCACAAAGAGCGCACGGCCTGATTTGTCCAGTGGCACTCAGTGAGCTGCTGCACCACCTCCTCGTTATTCCACTGGCGGCGCTGGGTCAGAACTCCCACATCTCCATCGGGGGATGCTGCAGGGTATAGAAGCAAGGGATGCACCAGTCCTTGGCCCTGCCCATAAACGCACTGTCTGCAAAGCACGTGCACAGGACTGCGAGTAGCACGGCCTGAGCACAGGCGCGCTGAGTTAGAGAACAGCTGTCTCGAGCTGTCTGAGTTTCTCGGGGCAGCACTGAGCAGAAGTGAGCGCGTGCCCCTCACCCTGCAGGCGTCTCTGTTGGGGGAAGAGAGGCTCCGCCGGCCGCCTGATCCCGGAATGCAGAGGTGTTCTCCTGACTTCTCTGCAGTGCTACCTTGCCTCATTCTCCCCCCTCTCTTCAGTTGTTTTGATGCTACTTTTCATCCTTTGGGCAGAGCTTGAGTCACTCTCATCATTGCACAGCTTTGTACTGAGCGGTGTGGAATTTTCTGCCTTTGCTTTTTAAAGCCTAGGCTGAAAACTGCAGCGTGCATGGTAAATTTACATGGGGACGTGGGGGGGACATCCCTCAACCCCCATTATTGAAAAATAAACCTTAATTACAAAAGTGAGGGGTGTCAACCCCCGACCCATGGGAACAAAGTGGTCCGTGGGGGTGTCCCCATCTCCAGTATGTGACACCGCCAGGGTGCCATGAAGGTGTCCCCAACTTTGGTGGTGTGACAGCACGATGCTGTGTCCCCACTTCTCCAGGAAGTCCTCCAGCTGGTTACGGTGTCCCCAGCTTCGGCTCAACATCCCCAGGGGGTCCTTTTGTCCCCTCTGCATGACGGTGACACCCGATGCTGGCTGCCGAACGCGACACCTGATGACGATGACACCACATCACGGCTGCACCACGCTGGTGTCACAGAGTCCCCTCTGGTGGTGGCACAGAGTTCACCACCGTGCGTGTCCCCGTCCTCATGTCAGATGATGGTGACAACGCCAGAGGACTCAGGTGTCACCAGGTCTGGCTCTAGGCGGGCCTGGAGGGGTGACAGAGAACAGTGAGAGGCTCAGTGACAGCATGGTGATAACGCAGAGCTGCCTGTGCCTGGCCCCATGCGGTGGTCAGAGTACAGGGAATGGTGTCACCCCATAGATGGTGACACACAAGTGATGGTGACACCAGATGACGGTAACAACAGTGACAGCCAGGGATGGGGACACTGCGTCACGGCTGTTCCACATCGAGGTCACCCTGTGTCACGGCGTCACCTGAAGACAGTGACACTCAACGACTCCCAGTGGCATCCAGTGAAGGTGACACCCAACGATGGTGACGCCACCGACGCCATGTCGCACCTGCACCAGACCCCACGTGTCCCCCGACCGATCCCAGCCCCCCTCCCTGTACCCTCCTCATCACCTCTTCAATGAGGATGTCACCGCTCTGCAGTTCTGCCAGTCCTCTTCTTGGTTGCAAGTGTCATATTTGGTATTGTCATCCAGTATTTTTGGGAGAAAGCGTGTGGCAGTTGTAAGAGAAGGGGTATTTCTGGGAGAAAATATCCTCTGTTTGGAAGAGAAGGTGAAATTTAGCACTGAAATGTGGTATTTCTGGGAGAAAATGACATACTTGAGGGAGAGAACTCGGAAATGGTGGGAGAGAATGTCTTCTATTCGAGAGCAACTGTGGTATTTTTGGTGTGACGACTGGTCCTTTGGGGAGAAAATACGGTAAATATGGGAGAAAATGTCCTCTTGAGGAGTGTCAAGTAGTACTTTTGAGAGAAAATGTCAGGTATTTCTCAGAAAACTGCTGTTTCTGGGAGATAGTAGCATACTTGGTTGGAGAATGACAGGTGTTTGTGAGAAAGCTGGTATTTTGGGAAAAAAGGCCGTATTTTTAAGAATAAACTGGGATTTCTGGGGGAATATGTCCCGTCTTTGGGAGAAAACTGGTCTATGTGGGAGAAAATGTCGTGTATTTGGGAGAAACCTGGTGTATCTGGGAGAAAAGGCCATTTTGATGGGAGTAAGTGTGATCCTGAGGAGCGTCAAGTAGTATTCTTGGGATGAAACGTGAGGTATTTCTAAGAGTAGTGGTATTTCTGGGAGAAAATGTCTTGTTTTGGGGGGAAAAGATCACACGTATGTGAGAAAGCTGGTATTTCTGGGAGTAAACGCCATATTTTTAGGAAAAAATGGGTATTTCCAGGATAATCGGTCACATAGTCAGGAGAAAAGTGGTCTATCTGGGAGAAAATGTCCCTGTTTTTTGGTGGAAGAGATCCTGTTTAGGGGACTAAAATAGTGTTCCTGGATGAAGATGTCAGGTATCTGTGAGAAAAGTGGTATCTGTGGGTCACAGTGGTGTTCCCCAGGGGTCGGTGCTGGGGCCCGTCCTCCTCAAGATCTTTCTCGATGACCTGAGGGCACTGAGTGCACCCTCCGGAAGTTTGCGGATGACACCAGGCTGGCTGGAAGTGTGGATCTGCCTGGGGGTAGCGAGGCCCTCCAGAGGGATCTGGACAGGCTGGAGAGCTGGGCTGAAGCCAATGGGATGAGTTCCAACAAGGCCAAAGGCCGGGTCCTGCACTTTGGCTGCAACAACCCCAGGCGACGCTACAGGCTGGGGGCGGAGCGGCTGGAAGATGCGTAGAGGAAGTGGACCTGGGGGTGTTGATTGATGCTGGGCTGAACACGAGCCAGCAGCGTGCCCGGGTGGCCAAGAAGGCCAGTGGCATCCTGGCCTGCATCAGAACGGTGTGGCCGGCAGGAACGGGGCAGTGATCGTCCCCCTGTCCTCAGCTCTGGTGAGGCCGCACCTCGAGTGCTGTGTCCGCTTTTGGGCCCCTCACTGCCAGAAAGACATCGAGGCCCTGGAGCGGGTTCAAAGAAGGGCAACAAAGCTGGCGAGGGGTCTGGAGCACAGAGCTTACGAGGAGCGGCTGAAGGAGCTGGGGTTGTTCAGGGTGGAGAAGAGGAGGCTCAGGAAGACCTTCTTGCTCTCTATAACTCCCTGAAGGGAGCTTGTGGTGAGCTGGGCTTCGGCCTCTTCTCTCGTGTCACTGGTGCCAAAAAACGACGTTATATCCCACAAATATCAGTGATCTCCCAAATACGCAATGTTTTCTTCCAGAAAGATCACTTTTCAATCCTAAATATGGCAATTTGTTCCAAAAATACAATATTTTCTCCCGGAAATACAAGCATTCTCCAAAATACGATGTTTTCTCCCAGAATGCCAGCTTTATCAGAGAGATATGAACTTTTCTTCCAAAAATATGATATTTCCTCCCAGAAATGTCAGTTTCCTTAGAAATACTTCACGTTTCCTCCAAGAAATACAACGTTACAATACCCCCCCTTCCCCATAATATGATACTTTCTCCAGGGAGTAACAGTTTTCTTAGAAATACCTCATGTTTTCTCCAAACAATATGACATTACAATCCTCAGTATGACATTTTCTCCCAAAAATAGGACATTTCCTCCCAGAAATATAACAAAAATATAACGTTTTCTCCCAGAAATACCAGTTTTCTCCCCCAAAATAGGACATATTCTCCCAGAAATACCAGTTTTCTCCCAAAAATAGGACTGCAGCCATTGGAGATCTGCTGGAAGGACAGACGGCCAGCTGCAGGAGCTCCAGGAGGCTCCTGGAATGCAGCCATGGTCACTTTGTGCTCCGGGCGTTGGGCAGACCGACCAGAGGTGAAGCGTGGCTGGATCTGCTGCTCAGCAGTGCGGAGGAGATGATGAGTGAAAGGCGTTCAGGTTGGGGCAGCCTGGCTGCAGTGAGCACGGCTTGTGGGGTTGGTGATCCGAGGGATGTGGGCACGGCAAGGAGTGGGGCAGGACCTGAGCTTTGGGACGGCGAGCTTTAAGCTTTCAAGGGCTGCTGGCCCAGATCTCTGGGGATCTGTCTGTAAAAACAAAGATGGTGAGCAGAGCTGGCTGCTCTTCAAGGCTGCCTTCCCTTCTGAGAGCACAAGAGCTCTCCATCCCTCTGAATAGAAAGCAGAGGACGCAGGAAGCCCATCGGCTCGGTGCAGACCTGCTGGGCAGCTGGGGGCAAAGCAAGGAGCAACGAGCTCTGCTAACAGGCCGTGTCACCTGGAGCAATGCAGGGCTAACAAACAGGCCGTGTCACCTGGAGCAATGCAGGGCTAACAAACAGGCCGTGTCACCTGGAGCAATGCAGGGCTAACAAACAGGCCGTGTCACCTGGAGCAATGCAGGGCTAACAAACAGGCCGTGTCACCTGGAGCAATGCAGGGCTAACAAACAGGCCGTGTCACCTGGAGCAATGCAGGGCTAACAAACAGGCCGTGTCACCTGGAGCAATGCAGGGCTAACAAACAGGCCGTGTCACCTGGAGCAATGCAGGGCTAACAAACAGGCCGTGTCACCTGGGAAGAATACAGGGATGTCTGGACCTGCAGACGTGGGATCAGGAAAGACAAGGCGCAGAACTGAACTTGGCGAGGTGTAGTAGGCGTAGCGAGGAAACGGGATGTGACGGGGCATGTGACGTGAAAAACAACAGGAAGACTTTCTACACGTCCATTGGCCAGAAGAGACAGGTCAAAGTAAGTGTGCCTCCTTTGTAAATGTAAAAGGAGAACTGGCTGCAACAGAAGCTGAGGTACTGAATGAGTTCTGTGCCTCGGTCGTCACTGGCGGCCAGGATTCCAGTGTTTGTCACGTCCCTGAGCCCTGCGTCCATAAACCTCCAGGTGGGGACTGGGGTGGTAAATACCCCCCACTGTGAGGGCAGAGCAGAGAGACTGCCTGATGAGACTGAACGTGTGCAAGTCTATGGAGCAGATAGATGGTGAGATGTGAGACTGAATGTGCAAGGCTGCAGACAAAGAGTGGTTATTAATGGCTCTATGTCCAGGTGAGGCCGGTAACGAGCGGCGTCCCCCAGGGGTCTGTCTTGGGACCGGTGCTCTTTAACATCTTTATCAATGACATCAATGGTGGAATCGAGTGCACCCTCAGCAAGTTTGCTGACGACACCAAGCTGAGTGGTGCGGTTGTCACGGTTGAAGGAAGGGATGCCATTCGGAGGGACCTCGACAGGTTGGAAAGGTGGACCCGGGTGAACCTGATGAGGTCCTACACAGCACAGTGCAAGGTTTTGCACTTGGGCCGGAGGAATCCCAGGCATCCATACAGACTGGAAGGAGCGGTCCTTGAGAGCAGCCCCGTGGAGAAGGACCTGGGGGTCCTGATAGATGAAAAGCTTAGCATGAGCCAGCAGTGTGCCCTTGCAGGTGGGAAAGCAAATGGGATCCTGGGCTCCATCAGAAGAGGGGTGGCCAGCAGGGACAGGGAGGTGATTGTCCCCCTCTACTCTGCTCTTGTGAGGCCCCATCTGCAGCACTGCGTCCAGGTCTGGAGCCCCCAGTACAAGACAGGAAGAGGGTCCAGAGGAGGGCCACAGAGATGATCAGGGGACTGGAGCACCTCCCTTATGAGGACAGGCTGGGGGAGCTGGGCTTGTTCAGCTTGGAGAAAAGAAGGCTGCGGGGTGACCTCATTGCAGCATTTCAGCACCTAAAGGGAGCCTACAAGCAGGAGGGAAGTCAACTCTTGGAAAGAGTAGATAACTGCAGGATGAGGGGAAATGGTTTTAAGTTGAGGGAGGGAAGATTTAGGTTGGATGTCAGGGGGAAGTTCTTTACAGAGAGAGTGGTGAGGTGCTGGAACAGCTGCCCAGAGAGACTGTGGATGCCCCATCCATCCCTGGAGCTGTTCAAGGCCAGATTGGATAGGGCCCTGGGCAGCCTGGTCTAGTGTGAAATGTGGAGGTTGGTAGCCCTGCATGTGGCAGGGCGGTTGAAGATTCATGATCCCTGAAATCCCTTCCAACCCTGGCCATTCTGTGATTCTGCTATTCTGTGTCTTCTCCCTGATGCCAATTGGAAGCGATATCCTTCAGTCTTCAGAATAACAAACACATTCTGTGACTGTGCTTTAAGACAGTCTCCCTTGAGCGTTTCAGTTGTGCTTGTTCAGTGCTCGTAAAACCAACTGCAGAAGTGCTGCTCTCCTCCCCACTGTGAGGGGATTGCTGTCAGGAGCTAAGCAGTTACCACAGGCACATGCAGCAAGGAGCTGCCGTGGCACGATGGGTGCATGGAGCAGCTGTCTTCCAACCTGTCCACTGCAGCAGTTAGCAATCTGTAAGCTACTCTTCCCCAGTTTGCAGAATGAGTACCAGAAGTTGATACTCTTTTGTGAAAAAGTAAATGCGGGCTGAAAAAAGAGGCGATATGACATTCCTGACTGCAGGTAAACAACAGCACAGATGCTTGTCACCGCCGTAGTAAAAGCTGGACATGTTAATGAAGCAGCTTATCCATCTGTGCTGGGATTTTGTACAGCTGACCTCACTGCCTTTCATTCCTTGCCCTTGCCCCCTTTTTCTTCTAAGGTGAAAAAGGCAGCCTTGTTCTTTGTGAATCCGTAATTGTGATCGTTTATTGATTGAGTACAACCAGATAAGACATGGAGCACCAAGTTGGGCGCCACTCGCAGCGCTGCCCCGTAACACCACACACTGCAGCTGCTGCCTTCTGATGTTCTTTCTCTAAGTCCTTCAGCTCAGATTCTGCATCATCGCCACAGGGCTGTCCATTGTAGATGACTGGAAAAAAAAAAAGCAAGTGTAGAAATAGGACAGAAACAATCTAGGGAGACCTCACTACGAAAGTCTGATCAGTAAACTTCCAGAACAGCGCCATGCAGAACAGCACGTTACTGCCATTCAGATCAGTGACATTCCTTCCCATAACACACAGCTGAGCTGCTCTGCCCTCCCTTTTCCCTACCTGAGCTGCTCTGCCCTCCCTTTTCCCTACCTGAGCTGCTCTGCCCTCCCTTTTCCCTACCTGAGCTGCTCTGCCCTCCCTTTTCCCTACCTGAGCTGCTCTGCCCTCCCTTTTCCCTACCTGAGCTGCTCTGCCCTCCCTTTTCCCTACCTGAGCTGCTCTGCCCTCCCTTTTCCCTACCTGAGCTGCTCTCCCCTCCCTTTTCCCTACCTGAGCTGCTCTCCCCTCCCTTTTCCCTACCTGAGCTGCATGCCCTTCCTTTTCCCTACCTGAGCTGCTTGCCCCTCGCCTCCTTTTTCTTGGTGCTCTTGCCTTTTCCTGCTACTCGCTCCCAGTCTCAACACTTGCCTGCTCTGCTTGCTGCTTTCACAGCTTGCTCGCAACTCTGCTCGCTGCTTCTCTCCTTCTGCATGCCCTTCTCTAGTCCCTTCTCGTGCCCTTCAGGCTTTTGCTCCCCTTGCTGAGCAAGCCCATGCCCGGTAGCTCCCCTTCAACCTCCTCCGCCCTTTGCCTTTCTCCACACAGATGCTTGCTTCTGGCCAGCACTCCTGCCCGCTGCCTAGCCCACAGCCCGCATCTCTTGGGGAGACAGCAAGGTGGCCTGGAGCTACCCACACCTCCTCCCGGGCACGGCTTCTCAGCTTTGCTTCAAGCCCACAACCCCAAGGAGCTCCTCTTACCTTTGCGCTCAGCTTCTTCTCCTGCCGCGCAGCTCCTGTGCCAGGCCGGGCCTCAGCTCTTCCCACATTCCTCCATTCCTGCAAGGTTGCTTTCCTTTGCTCTGCTGCAGTTAGCTTTCCTACTTGCTTTCTCTACATTTACGTGCACCGCTTTGTACTTTTTACTCTCTTCTTTGCCTCTTCTTTCTCTATTTTCCCTTCAACCCTCCCCTCCCCTTCCAGCCCCCACTCCCCTCCCCTCACCCCTCCCTCCCATTTTTTCCTTCCTCCCCTCCCCTCTCCCCTCTCCCCCCCTCCTCTCTTCTCTCTCCTCCCCTCCTTCCCTTCCCCTCCCCTCCCGTACCCCCCCCTTTTCTCCCTTTCCCCTCCCCTTCCCCCTTGCCTTATGGGAAACTCACCTTTCCTGCTCTTCACTCACTCCTTCTTCATTCTCCTGCCTTTTGCTGCTACTCTGGCCTTGCTTTCCCTTGCTGTGCTATGCTTTGCTTTCTCTGCATTTGTTGCCAGCCAGTCTTTTCTCAGCTGTTATTCTTGACTTTTTACTTGGCTTTTTTCTTCTTTTCTCATTTCTTTCTTTTCTGACCTTTGTTGTCTTTTTTTTTTTTCTTTTTCTTCTTTTTTTTATGCATTCATGTCTTTTTTCATTTCATTGCACTTGGCTTTTTTTCATTTCATTTTTCTTTTTCTGTTTTTTTCTCTTTTCGCTTTTTTCTATTTTCATCTATTTTTTCTCTTTTTCATCTTGGTTTTCTTTTTTATTTCCACTCTTTTTTTCTTTTTTTTTATAATTTTATTCTTTTTTTTCATTGCACTTTTCTTTTTTATTTCATTTTTCTTTCTCTTTTCTCATTTTTTTCTATTTTCATCTTTTTCTTTTCTTTTTCATCAAGGTTTGCTTTTTTTTTTTTCTTTTTTTTTCCTTTTCTTTTCTTTTTTCCTTTTTTATTGTTTTCCTCTTTTTCTTTTTGCTTTTTTTCTTTTATTACTCTTTTTCTTCTTTCTCTTTTTTCTTTCACATTTTTTTCTTGTTTTTCATTTTTCTTTTTTTTTAATCATAGGTATTCCTGAAACCCCCTTTAAGCCCTCCCTACCCTCCCCATTCTTTCTTTTCTCCCTCACTTCCCCCCTTGCCCTATCCTACCATTCCCTTGCCTGCTCTTCGTACCTGAGCTGCTGTCCCTTCCTTTACCTACCTGAGCTGCTTGTTCCAAAAATTACCTAGCTGACCTGCTTGCCCCTCACTTCCCTAGCTGAGCTGCTGTTTTCTCCCTTACCTGCCTTAGGAGCTTTCCCCTCACTTTCCCAGCTGAGCTGCTGGCCCATCTCATTCCCTACCTCAGCTGCTTCCCCCTAACTTACCTAGCTGAGCTCCTTGCCCCTCGCTACGTACTTGAGCAGATGTTTGCTCACTTGGCTTCCTTAGTGGTTGTCCCCTCCCTTTTCCCTACCTGAGCTGCTCTCCCCTCCCTTTTCCCTACCTGAGCTGCTCTGCCCTCCCTTTTCCCTAGCTGAGCTGCTCTGCCCTCCCTTTTCCCTAGCTGAGCTGCTCTGCCCTCCCTTTTCCCTACCTGAGCTGCTCTCCCCTCCCTTTTCCCTACCTGAGCTGCTCTCCCCTCCCTTTTCCCTACCTGAGCTGCTCTCCCCTCCCTTTTCCCTACCTGAGCTGCTCTCCCCTCCCTTTTCCCTACCTGAGCTGCTCTCCCCTCCCTTTTCCCTACCTGAGCTGCTCTCCCCTCCCTTTTCCCTACCTGAGCTGCTCTCCCCTCCCTTTTCCCTACCTGAGCTGCTCTCCCCTCCCTTTTCCCTACCTGAGCTGCTCTCCCCTCCCTTTTCCCTACCTGAGCTGCTCTCCCCTCCCTTTTCCCTACCTGAGCTGCTCTCCCCTCCCTTTTCCCTACCTGAGCTGCTGTCCCTTCCCTTCCCAGCTGAGCTGCATGCCCTTCCTTTTCCCTACCTGCACTGCTTGCCCCTCGCCTCCTTTTTCTTGGTGCTCTTGCCTTTTCCTGCTACTCGCTCCCAGTCTCAACACTTGCCTGCTCTGCTTGCTGCTTTCACAGCTTGCTCGCAACTCTGCTCGCTGCTTCTCTCCTTCTGCATGCCCTTCTCTAGTCCCTTCTCGTGCCCTTCAGGCTTTTGCTCCCCTTGCTGAGCAAGCCCATGCCCGGTAGCTCCCCTTCAACCTCCTCCGCCCTTTGCCTTTCTCCACACAGATGCTTGCTTCTGGCCAGCACTCCTGCCCGCTGCCTAGCCCACAGCCCGCATCTCTTGGGGAGACAGCAAGGTGGCCTGGAGCTACCCACACCTCCTCCCGGGCACGGCTTCTCAGCTTTGCTTCAAGCCCACAACCCCAAGGAGCTCCTCTTACCTTTGCGCTCAGCTTCTTCTCCTGCCGCGCAGCTCCTGTGCCGGGCCGGGCCTCAGCTCTTCCCACATTCCTCCATTCCTGCAAGGTTGCTTTCCTTTGCTCTGCTGCAGTTAGCTTTCCTACTTGCTTTCTCTACATTTACGTGCACCGCTTTGTACTTTTTACTCTCTTCTTTGCCTCTTCTTTCTCTATTTTCCCTTCAACCCTCCCCTCCCCTCCCAGCCCCCACTCCCCTCCCCTCACCCCTCCCTCCCATTTTTTCCTTCCTCCCCTCCCCTCTCCCCTCTCCTCCCCTCCTTCCCTTCCCCTCCCCTCCCGTACCCCCCCTTTTCTCCCTTTCCCCTCCCCTTCCCCCTTGCCTTATGGGAAACTCACCTTTCCTGCTCTTCACTCACTCCTTCTTCATTCTCCTGCCTTTTGCTGCTACTCTGGCCTTGCTTTCCCTTGCTGTGCTATGCTTTGCTTTCTCTGCATTTGTTGCCAGCCAGTCTTTTCTCAGCTGTTATTCTTGACTTTTTACTTGGCTTTTTTCTTCTTTTCTCATTTCTTT
Organism: Chrysolophus pictus; assembly: GCA_037305975.1. Classification (NCBI taxonomy): domain Eukaryota; kingdom Metazoa; phylum Chordata; class Aves; order Galliformes; family Phasianidae; genus Chrysolophus; species Chrysolophus pictus. The sequence continues at coordinate 1,553,156 of CM074605.1, forward strand.
CTTTTCTGACCTTTTTTGTCTTATTTTTTCTTTTTCTTCTTTTTTTTATGCGTTCATGTCTTTTTTCATTTCATTGCACTTGGCTTTTTTTCATTTCATTTTTCTTTTTCTGTTTTTTTCTCTTTTCGCTTTTTTCTATTTTCATCTATTTTTTCTCTTTTTCATCTTGGTTTTCTTTTTTATTTCCACTCTTTCTTTCTTTTTTTTATACTTTTGTTCTTTTTTTTCATTGCACTTTTCTTTTTTATTTCATTTTTCTTTTTCTTTTCTCATCTTTTTCTATTTTCATCTTTTTCTTTTCTTTTTCATCTAGGTTTGCTTTTTTTTTCTTTCTTTTACCTTTTTTTTTCTTTTTTCCTTTTTTATTTTTTTCCTCTTTTTCTTTTTGCTTTTTTTCTTTTATTACTCTTTTTCTTCTTTCTCTTTTTTCTTTCACATTTTTTTCTTGTTTTTCATTTTTCTTTTTTTTTTAATCATAGGTATTCCTGAAACCCCCTTTAAGCCCTCCCTACCCTCCCCATTCTTTCTTTTCTCCCTCACTTCCCCCCTTGCCCTATCCTACCATTCCCTTGCCTGCTCTTCGTACCTGAGCTGCTGTCCCTTCCTTTACATACCTGAGCTGCTTGTTCCAAAAATTACCTTGCTGACCTGCTTGCCCCTCACTTCCCTAGCTGAGCTGCTGTTTTCTCCCTTACCTGCCTTAGGAGCTTTCCCCTCACTTTCCCAGCTGAGCTGCTGGCCCATCTCATTCCCTACCTCAGCTGCTTCCCCCTAACTTACCTAGCTGAGCTCCTTGCCGCTCGCTACGTACTTGAGCAGATGTTTGCTCACTTGGCTTCCTTAGTGGTTGTCCCCTCCCTTTTCCCTAGCTGAGCTGCTCTGCCCTCCCTTTTCCCTAGCTGAGCTGCTCTGCCCTCCCTTTTCCCTAGCTGAGCTGCTCTGCCCTCCCTTTTCCCTAGCTGAGCTGCTCTGCCCTCCCTTTTCCCTAGCTGAGCTGCTCTGCCCTCCCTTTTCCCTAGCTGAGCTGCTCTGCCCTCCCTTTTCCCTAGCTGAGCTGCTCTGCCCTCCCTTTTCCCTAGCTGAGCTGCTCTGCCCTCCCTTTTCCCTAGCTGAGCTGCTCTGCCCTCCCTTTTCCCTAGCTGAGCTGCTCTGCCCTCCCTTTTCCCTAGCTGAGCTGCTCTGCCCTCCCTTTTCCCTAGCTGAGCTGCTCTGCCCTCCCTTTTCCCTAGCTGAGCTGCTCTGCCCTCCCTTTTCCCTAGCTGAGCTGCTCTGCCCTCCCTTTTCCCTAGCTGAGCTGCTCTGCCCTCCCTTTTCCCTAGCTGAGCTGCTCTGCCCTCCCTTTTCCCTAGCTGAGCTGCTCTGCCCTCCCTTTTCCCTAGCTGAGCTGCTCTGCCCTCCCTTTTCCCTAGCTGAGCTGCTCTGCCCTCCCTTTTCCCTAGCTGAGCTGCTCTGCCCTCCCTTTTCCCTAGCTGAGCTGCTCTGCCCTCCCTTTTCCCTAGCTGAGCTGCTCTGCCCTCCCTTTTCCCTAGCTGAGCTGCTCTGCCCTCCCTTTTCCCTAGCTGAGCTGCTCTGCCCTCCCTTTTCCCTAGCTGAGCTGCTCTGCCCTCCCTTTTCCCTACCTGAGCTGCTCTGCCCTCCCTTTTCCCTACCTGAGCTGCTCTGCCCTCCCTTTTCCCTACCTGAGCTGCTCTGCCCTCCCTTTTCCCTACCTGAGCTGCTCTGCCCTCCCTTTTCCCTACCTGAGCTGCTCTGCCTTCCCTTTTCCCTACCTGAGCTGCTGTCCCTTCCCTTTTCCCTACCTGAGCTGCTGTCCCTTCCCTTTTCCCTACCTGAGCTGCTGTCCCTTCCCTTTTCCCTACCTGAGCTGCTCTCCCTTCCCTTTTCCCTACCTGAGCTGCTCTGCCCTCCCTTTTCCCTACTTGAGCTGCTTGTTCCAAAAATTACCTTGCTGACCTGCTTGCCCCTCACTTCCCTAGCTGAGCTGCTGTTTTCTCCCTTACCTGCCTTAGGAGCTTTCCCCTCACTTTCCCAGCTGAGCTGCTGGCCCATCTCATTCCCTACCTCAGCTGCTTCCCCCTAACTTACCTAGCTGAGCTCCTTGCCGCTCGCTACGTACTTGAGCAGATGTTTGCTCACTTGGCTTCCTTAGTGGTTGTCCCCTCCCTTTTCCCTACCTGAGCTGCTGTCCCCTCCCTTTTCCCTACCTGAGCTGCTGTCCCTTCCCTTTTCCCTACCTGAGCTGCTGTCCCTTCCCTTTTCCCTACCTGAGCTGCTGTCCCTTCCCTTTTCCCTACCTGAGCTGCTGTCCCTTCCCTTTTCCCTACCTGAGCTGCTGTCCCTTCCCTTTTCCCTACCTGAGCTGCTGTCCCTTCCCTTTTCCCTACCTGAGCTGCTGTCCCTTCCCTTTTCCCTACCTGAGCTGCTGTCCCTTCCCTTTTCCCTACCTGAGCTGCTGTCCCTTCCCTTTTCCCTACCTGAGCTGCTGTCCCTTCCCTTTTCCCTACCTGAGCTGCTGTCCCTTCCCTTTTCCCTACCTGAGCTGCTGTCCCTTCCCTTTTCCCTACCTGAGCTGCTGTCCCTTCCCTTTTCCCTACCTGAGCTGCTGTCCCTTCCCTTTTCCCTACCTGAGCTGCTGTCCCTTCCCTTTTCCCTACCTGAGCTGCTGTCCCTTCCCTTTTCCCTAGCTGAGCTGCTGTCCCTTCCCTTTTCCCTAGCTGAGCTGCTGTCCCTTCCCTTTTCCCTAGCTGAGCTGCTGTCCCTTCCCTTTTCCCTACCTGAGCTGCTGTCCCTTCCCTTTTCCCTACCTGAGCTGCTGTCCCTTCCCTTTTCCCTACCTGAGCTGCTGTCCCTTCCCTTTTCCCTACCTGAGCTGCTGTCCCTTCCCTTTTCCCTACCTGAGCTGCTGTCCCTTCCCTTTTCCCTACCTGAGCTGCTGTCCCTTCCCTTTTCCCTACCTGAGCTGCTGTCCCTTCCCTTTTCCCTACCTGAGCTGCTGTCCCTTCCCTTTTCCCTACCTGAGCTGCTGTCCCTTCCCTTTTCCCTACCTGAGCTGCTGTCCCTTCCCTTTTCCCTACCTGAGCTGCTCTCCCTTCCCTTTTCCCTACCTGAGCTGCTCTCCCTTCCCTTTTCCCTACCTGAGCTGCTGTCCCTTCCCTTTTCCCTACCTGAGCTGCTGTCCCTTCCCTTTTCCCTAGCTGAGCTGCTGTCCCTTCCCTTTTCCCTAGCTGAGCTGCTGTCCCTTCCCTTTTCCCTAGCTGAGCTGCTGTCCCTTCCCTTTTCCCTAGCTGAGCTGCTGTCCCTTCCCTTTTCCCTAGCTGAGCTGCTGTCCCTTCCCTTTTCCCTAGCTGAGCTGCTGTCCCTTCCCTTTTCCCTAGCTGAGCTGCTGTCCCTTCCCTTTTCCCTAGCTGAGCTGCTGTCCCTTCCCTTTTCCCTACCTGAGCTGCTGTCCCTTCCCTTTTCCCTACCTGAGCTGCTGTCCCTTCCCTTTTCCCTACCTGAGCTGCTGTCCCTTCCCTTTTCCCTACCTGAGCTGCTGTCCCTTCCCTTTTCCCTACCTGAGCTGCTGTCCCTTCCCTTTTCCCTACCTGAGCTGCTGTCCCTTCCCTTTTCCCTACCTGAGCTGCTGTCCCTTCCCTTTTCCCTACCTGAGCTGCTGTCCCTTCCCTTTTCCCTACCTGAGCTGCTGTCCCTTCCCTTTTCCCTACCTGAGCTGCTGTCCCTTCCCTTTTCCCTACCTGAGCTGCTGTCCCTTCCCTTTTCCCTACCTGAGCTGCTGTCCCTTCCCTTTTCCCTACCTGAGCTGCTGTCCCTTCCCTTTTCCCTACCTGAGCTGCTGTCCCTTCCCTTTTCCCTAGCTGAGCTGCTGTCCCTTCCCTTTTCCCTAGCTGAGCTGCTGTCCCTTCCCTTTTCCCTAGCTGAGCTGCTGTCCCTTCCCTTTTCCCTAGCTGAGCTGCTGTCCCTTCCCTTTTCCCTACCTGAGCTGCTGTCCCTTCCCTTTTCCCTACCTGAGCTGCTGTCCCTTCCCTTTTCCCTACCTGAGCTGCTGTCCCTTCCCTTTTCCCTACCTGAGCTGCTGTCCCTTCCCTTTTCCCTACCTGAGCTGCTGTCCCTTCCCTTTTCCCTACCTGAGCTGCTGTCCCTTCCCTTTTCCCTACCTGAGCTGCTGTCCCTTCCCTTTTCCCTACCTGAGCTGCTGTCCCTTCCCTTTTCCCTACCTGAGCTGCTGTCCCTTCCCTTTTCCCTACCTGAGCTGCATGCCCCTCGCCTCCTTTTTCTTGGTGCTCTTGCCTTTTCCTGCTACTCGCTCCCAGTCTCAACACTTGCCTGCTCTGCTTGCTGCTTTCACAGCTTGCTCGCAACTCTGCTCGCTGCTTCTCTCCTTCTGCATGCCCTTCTCTAGTCCCTTCTCGTGCCCTTCAGGCTTTTGCTCCCCTTGCTGAGCAAGCCCATGCCCGGTAGCTCCCCTTCAACCTCCTCCGCCCTTTGCCTTTCTCCACACAGATGCTTGCTTCTGGCCAGCACTCCTGCCCGCTGCCTAGCCCACAGCCCGCATCTCTTGGGGAGACAGCAAGGTGGCCTGGAGCTACCCACACCTCCTCCCGGGCACGGCTTCTCAGCTTTGCTTCAAGCCCACAACCCCAAGGAGCTCCTCTTACCTTTGCGCTCAGCTTCTTCTCCTGCCGCGCAGCTCCTGTGCCGGGCCGGGCCTCAGCTCTTCCCACATTCCTCCATTCCTGCAAGGTTGCTTTCCTTTGCTCTGCTGCAGTTAGCTTTCCTACTTGCTTTCTCTACATTTACGTGCACCGCTTTGTACTTTTTACTCTCTTCTTTGCCTCTTCTTTCTCTATTTTCCCTTCAACCCTCCCCTCCCCTCCCAGCCCCCACTCCCCTCCCCTCACCCCTCCCTCCCATTTTTTCCTTCCTCCCCTCCCCTCTCCCCTCTCCTCCCCTCCTTCCCTTCCCCTCCCCTCCCGTACCCCCCCTTTTCTCCCTTTCCCCTCCCCTTCCCCCTTGCCTTATGGGAAACTCACCTTTCCTGCTCTTCACTCACTCCTTCTTCATTCTCCTGCCTTTTGCTGCTACTCTGGCCTTGCTTTCCCTTGCTGTGCTATGCTTTGCTTTCTCTGCATTTGTTGCCAGCCAGTCTTTTCTCAGCTGTTATTCTTGACTTTTTACTTGGCTTTTTTCTTCTTTTCTCATTTCTTTCTTTTCTGACCTTTTTTGTCTTATTTTTTCTTTTTCTTCTTTTTTTTATGCGTTCATGTCTTTTTTCATTTCATTGCACTTGGCTTTTTTTCATTTCATTTTTCTTTTTCTGTTTTTTTCTCTTTTCGCTTTTTTCTATTTTCATCTATTTTTTCTCTTTTTCATCTTGGTTTTCTTTTTTATTTCCACTCTTTCTTTCTTTTTTTTATACTTTTTTTCTTTTTTTTCATTGCACTTTTCTTTATTTCATTTTTCTTTTTCTTTTCTCATCTTTTTCTATTTTCATCTTTTTCTTTTCTTTTTCATCTAGGTTTGCTTTTTTTTTCTTTTTTTTTCCTTTTTTTTTCTTTTTTCCTTTTTTATTTTTTTCCTCTTTTTCTTTTTGCTTTTTTTCTTTTATTACTCTTTTTCTTCTTTCTCTTTTTTCTTTCACATTTTTTTCTTGTTTTTCATTTTTCTTTTTTTTTAATCATAGGTATTCCTGAAACCCCCTTTAAGCCCTCCCTACCCTCCCCATTCTTTCTTTTCTCCCTCACTTCCCCCCTTGCCCTATCCTACCATTCCCTTGCCTGCTCTTCGTACCTGAGCTGCTGTCCCTTCCTTTACCTACCTGAGCTGCTTGTTCCAAAAATTACCTTGCTGACCTGCTTGCCCCTCACTTCCCTAGCTGAGCTGCTGTTTTCTCCCTTACCTGCCTTAGGAGCTTTCCCCTCACTTTCCCAGCTGAGCTGCTGGCCCATCTCATTCCCTACCTCAGCTGCTTCCCCCTAACTTACCTAGCTGAGCTCCTTGCCGCTCGCTACGTACTTGAGCAGATGTTTGCTCACTTGGCTTCCTTAGTGGTTGTCCCCTCCCTTTTCCCTAGCTGAGCTGCTGTCCCTTCCCTTTTCCCTAGCTGAGCTGCTGTCCCTTCCCTTTTCCCTAGCTGAGCTGCTGTCCCTTCCCTTTTCCCTAGCTGAGCTGCTGTCCCTTCCCTTTTCCCTAGCTGAGCTGCTGTCCCTTCCCTTTTCCCTAGCTGAGCTGCTGTCCCTTCCCTTTTCCCTAGCTGAGCTGCTGTCCCTTCCCTTTTCCCTAGCTGAGCTGCTGTCCCTTCCCTTTTCCCTAGCTGAGCTGCTGTCCCTTCCCTTTTCCCTAGCTGAGCTGCTGTCCCTTCCCTTTTCCCTAGCTGAGCTGCTGTCCCTTCCCTTTTCCCTAGCTGAGCTGCTGTCCCTTCCCTTTTCCCTAGCTGAGCTGCTGTCCCTTCCCTTTTCCCTAGCTGAGCTGCTGTCCCTTCCCTTTTCCCTAGCTGAGCTGCTGTCCCTTCCCTTTTCCCTAGCTGAGCTGCTGTCCCTTCCCTTTTCCCTAGCTGAGCTGCTGTCCCTTCCCTTTTCCCTAGCTGAGCTGCTGTCCCTTCCCTTTTCCCTAGCTGAGCTGCTGTCCCTTCCCTTTTCCCTAGCTGAGCTGCTGTCCCTTCCCTTTTCCCTAGCTGAGCTGCTGTCCCTTCCCTTTTCCCTAGCTGAGCTGCTGTCCCTTCCCTTTTCCCTAGCTGAGCTGCTGTCCCTTCCCTTTTCCCTAGCTGAGCTGCTGTCCCTTCCCTTTTCCCTAGCTGAGCTGCTGTCCCTTCCCTTTTCCCTAGCTGAGCTGCTGTCCCTTCCCTTTTCCCTAGCTGAGCTGCTGTCCCTTCCCTTTTCCCTAGCTGAGCTGCTGTCCCTTCCCTTTTCCCTAGCTGAGCTGCTGTCCCTTCCCTTTTCCCTAGCTGAGCTGCTGTCCCTTCCCTTTTCCCTAGCTGAGCTGCTGTCCCTTCCCTTTTCCCTAGCTGAGCTGCTGTCCCTTCCCTTTTCCCTAGCTGAGCTGCTGTCCCTTCCCTTTTCCCTAGCTGAGCTGCTGTCCCTTCCCTTTTCCCTAGCTGAGCTGCTGTCCCTTCCCTTTTCCCTACCTGAGCTGCTGTCCCTTCCCTTTTCCCTACCTGAGCTGCATGCCCTTCCCTTTTCCCTACCTGAGCTGCATGCCCATCCCTTTTCCCTACCTGAGCTGCATGCCCTTCCCTTTTCCCTACCTGAGCTGCATGCCCTTCCCTTTTCCCTACCTGAGCTGCATGCCCTTCCCTTTTCCCTACCTGAGCTGCATGCCCTTCCCTTTTCCCTACCTGAGCTGCATGCCCTTCCCTTTTCCCTACCTGAGCTGCATGCCCTTCCCTTTTCCCTACCTGAGCTGCATGCCCTTCCCTTTTCCCTACCTGAGCTGCATGCCCTTCCCTTTTCCCTACCTGAGCTGCATGCCCTTCCCTTTTCCCTACCTGAGCTGCATGCCCTTCCCTTTTCCCTACCTGAGCTGCATGCCCTTCCTTTTCCCTACCTGCACTGCTTGCCCCTCGCCTCCTTTTTCTTGGTGCTCTTGCCTTTTCCTGCTACTCGCTCCCAGTCTCAACACTTGCCTGCTCTGCTTGCTGCTTTCACAGCTTGCTCGCAACTCTGCTCGCTGCTTCTCTCCTTCTGCATGCCCTTCTCTAGTCCCTTCTCGTGCCCTTCAGGCTTTTGCTCCCCTTGCTGAGCAAGCCCATGCCCGGTAGCTCCCCTTCAACCTCCTCCGCCCTTTGCCTTTCTCCACACAGATGCTTGCTTCTGGCCAGCACTCCTGCCCGCTGCCTAGCCCACAGCCCGCATCTCTTGGGGAGACAGCAAGGTGGCCTGGAGCTACCCACACCTCCACCCGGGCACGGCTTCTCAGCTTTGCTTCAAGCCCACAACCCCAAGGAGCTCCTCTTACCTTTGCGCTCAGCTTCTTCTCCTGCCGCGCAGCTCCTGTGCCGGGCCGGGCCTCAGCTCTTCCCACATTCCTCCATTCCTGCAAGGTTGCTTTCCTTTGCTCTGCTGCAGTTAGCTTTCCTACTTGCTTTCTCTACATTTACGTGCACCGCTTTGTACTTTTTACTCTCTTCTTTGCCTCTTCTTTCTCTATTTTCCCTTCAACCCTCCCCTCCCCTCCCAGCCCCCACTCCCCTCCCCTCACCCCTCCCTCCCATTTTTTCCTTCCTCCCCTCCCCTCTCCCCTCTCCTCCCCTCCTTCCCTTCCCCTCCCCTCCCGTACCCCCCCTTTTCTCCCTTTCCCCTCCCCTTCCCCCTTGCCTTATGGGAAACTCACCTTTCCTGCTCTTCACTCACTCCTTCTTCATTCTCCTGCCTTTTGCTGCTACTCTGGCCTTGCTTTCCCTTGCTGTGCTATGCTTTGCTTTCTCTGCATTTGTTGCCAGCCAGTCTTTTCTCAGCTGTTATTCTTGACTTTTTACTTGGCTTTTTTCTTCTTTTCTCATTTCTTTCTTTTCTGACCTTTTTTGTCTTATTTTTTCTTTTTCTTCTTTTTTTTATGCGTTCATGTCTTTTTTCATTTCATTGCACTTGGCTTTTTTTCATTTCATTTTTCTTTTTCTGTTTTTTTCTCTTTTCGCTTTTTTCTATTTTCATCTATTTTTTCTCTTTTTCATCTTGGTTTTCTTTTTTATTTCCACTCTTTCTTTCTTTTTTTTATACTTTTTTTCTTTTTTTTCATTGCACTTTTCTTTATTTCATTTTTCTTTTTCTTTTCTCATCTTTTTCTATTTTCATCTTTTTCTTTTCTTTTTCATCTAGGTTTGCTTTTTTTTTCTTTTTTTTTCCTTTTTTTTTCTTTTTTCCTTTTTTATTTTTTTCCTCTTTTTCTTTTTGCTTTTTTTCTTTTATTACTCTTTTTCTTCTTTCTCTTTTTTCTTTCACATTTTTTTCTTGTTTTTCATTTTTCTTTTTTTTTAATCATAGGTATTCCTGAAACCCCCTTTAAGCCCTCCCTACCCTCCCCATTCTTTCTTTTCTCCCTCACTTCCCCCCTTGCCCTATCCTACCATTCCCTTGCCTGCTCTTCGTACCTGAGCTGCTGTCCCTTCCTTTACCTACCTGAGCTGCTTGTTCCAAAAATTACCTTGCTGACCTGCTTGCCCCTCACTTCCATAGCTGAGCTGCTCTTTTCTCCCTTACCTGCCTTAGGAGCTTTCCCCTCACTTTCCCAGCTGAGCTGCTGGCCCATCTCATTCCCTACCTCAGCTGCTTCCCCCTAACTTACCTAGCTGAGCTCCTTGCCGCTCGCTACGTACTTGAGCAGATGTTTGCTCACTTGGCTTCCTTAGTGGTTGTCCCCTCCCTTTTCCCTAGCTGAGCTGCTGTCCCTTCCCTTTTCCCTACCTGAGCTGCTGTCCCTTCCCTTTTCCCTACCTGAGCTGCTGTCCCTTCCCTTTTCCCTACCTGAGCTGCTGTCCCTTCCCTTTTCCCTACCTGAGCTGCTGTCCCTTCCCTTTTCCCTACCTGAGCTGCTGTCCCTTCCCTTTTCCCTACCTGAGCTGCTGTCCCTTCCCTTTTCCCTACCTGAGCTGCTGTCCCTTCCCTTTTCCCTACCTGAGCTGCTGTCCCTTCCCTTTTCCCTACCTGAGCTGCTGTCCCTTCCCTTTTCCCTACCTGAGCTGCTGTCCCTTCCCTTTTCCCTACCTGAGCTGCTGTCCCTTCCCTTTTCCCTACCTGAGCTGCTGTCCCTTCCCTTTTCCCTACCTGAGCTGCTGTCCCTTCCCTTTTCCCTACCTGAGCTGCTGTCCCTTCCCTTTTCCCTACCTGAGCTGCTGTCCCTTCCCTTTTCCCTACCTGAGCTGCTGTCCCTTCCCTTTTCCCTACCTGAGCTGCTGTCCCTTCCCTTTTCCCTACCTGAGCTGCTGTCCCTTCCCTTTTCCCTACCTGAGCTGCTGTCCCTTCCCTTTTCCCTACCTGAGCTGCTGTCCCTTCCCTTTTCCCTACCTGAGCTGCTGTCCCTTCCCTTTTCCCTACCTGAGCTGCTGTCCCTTCCCTTTTCCCTACCTGAGCTGCTGTCCCTTCCCTTTTCCCTACCTGAGCTGCTGTCCCTTCCCTTTTCCCTACCTGAGCTGCTGTCCCTTCCCTTTTCCCTACCTGAGCTGCTGTCCCTTCCCTTTTCCCTACCTGAGCTGCTGTCCCTTCCCTTTTCCCTACCTGAGCTGCTGTCCCTTCCCTTTTCCCTACCTGAGCTGCTGTCCCTTCCCTTTTCCCTACCTGAGCTGCTGTCCCTTCCCTTTTCCCTACCTGAGCTGCTGTCCCTTCCCTTTTCCCTACCTGAGCTGCTGTCCCTTCCCTTTTCCCTACCTGAGCTGCTGTCCCTTCCCTTTTCCCTACCTGAGCTGCTGTCCCTTCCCTTTTCCCTACCTGAGCTGCTGTCCCTTCCCTTTTCCCTACCTGAGCTGCTGTCCCTTCCCTTTTCCCTACCTGAGCTGCTGTCCCTTCCCTTTTCCCTACCTGAGCTGCTGTCCCTTCCCTTTTCCCTACCTGAGCTGCATGCCCCTCGCCTCCTTTTTCTTGGTGCTCTTGCCTTTTCCTGCTACTCGCTCCCAGTCTCAACACTTGCCTGCTCTGCTTGCTGCTTTCACAGCTTGCTCGCAACTCTGCTCGCTGCTTCTCTCCTTCTGCATGCCCTTCTCTAGTCCCTTCTCGTGCCCTTCAGGCTTTTGCTCCCCTTGCTGAGCAAGCCCATGCCCGGTAGCTCCCCTTCAACCTCCTCCGCCCTTTGCCTTTCTCCACACAGATGCTTGCTTCTGGCCAGCACTCCTGCCCGCTGCCTAGCCCACAGCCCGCATCTCTTGGGGAGACAGCAAGGTGGCCTGGAGCTACCCACACCTCCTCCCGGGCACGGCTTCTCAGCTTTGCTTCAAGCCCACAACCCCAAGGAGCTCCTCTTACCTTTGCGCTCAGCTTCTTCTCCTGCCGCGCAGCTCCTGTGCCAGGCCGGGCCTCAGCTCTTCCCACATTCCTCCATTCCTGCAAGGTTGCTTTCCTTTGCTCTGCTGCAGTTAGCTTTCCTACTTGCTTTCTCTACATTTACGTGCACCGCTTTGTACTTTTTACTCTCTTCTTTGCCTCTTCTTTCTCTATTTTCCCTTCAACCCTCCCCTCCCCTCCCAGCCCCCACTCCCCTCCCCTCACCCCTCCCTCCCATTTTTTCCTTCCTCCCCTCCCCTCTCCCCTCTCCTCCCCTCCTTCCCTTCCCCTCCCCTCCCGTACCCCCCCTTTTCTCCCTTTCCCCTCCCCTTCCCCCTTGCCTTATGGGAAACTCACCTTTCCTGCTCTTCACTCACTCCTTCTTCATTCTCCTGCCTTTTGCTGCTACTCTGGCCTTGCTTTCCCTTGCTGTGCTATGCTTTGCTTTCTCTGCATTTGTTGCCAGCCAGTCTTTTCTCAGCTGTTATTCTTGACTTTTTACTTGGCTTTTTTCTTCTTTTCTCATTTCTTTCTTTTCTGACCTTTGTTGTCTTATTTTTTCTTTTTCTTCTTTTTTTTATGCGTTCATGTCTTTTTTCATTTCATTGCACTTGGCTTTTTTTCATTTCATTTTTCTTTTTCTGTTTTTTTCTCTTTTCGCTTTTTTCTATTTTCATCTATTTTTTCTCTTTTTCATCTTGGTTTTCTTTTTTATTTCCACTCTTTCTTTCTTTTTTTTATACTTTTGTTCTTTTTTTTCATTGCACTTTTCTTTATTTCATTTTTCTTTTTCTTTTCTCATCTTTTTCTATTTTCATCTTTTTCTTTTCTTTTTCATCTAGGTTTGCTTTTTTTTTCTTTTTTTTTCCTTTTTTTTTCTTTTTTCCTTTTTTATTTTTTTCCTCTTTTTCTTTTTGCTTTTTTTCTTTTATTACTCTTTTTCTTCTTTCTCTTTTTTCTTTCACATTTTTTTCTTGTTTTTCATTTTTCTTTTTTTTTAATCATAGGTATTCCTGAAACCCCCTTTAAGCCCTCCCTACCCTCCCCATTCTTTCTTTTCTCCCTCACTTCCCCCCTTGCCCTATCCTACCATTCCCTTGCCTGCTCTTCGTACCTGAGCTGCTGTCCCTTCCTTTACCTACCTGAGCTGCTTGTTCCAAAAATTACCTTGCTGACCTGCTTGCCCCTCACTTCCCTAGCTGAGCTGCTCTTTTCTCCCTTACCTGCCTTAGGAGCTTTCCCCTCACTTTCCCAGCTGAGCTGCTGGCCCATCTCATTCCCTACCTCAGCTGCTTCCCCCTAACTTACCTAGCTGAGCTCCTTGCCGCTCGCTACGTACTTGAGCAGATGTTTGCTCACTTGGCTTCCTTAGTGGTTGTCCCCTCCCTTTTCCCTAGCTGAGCTGCTGTCCCTTCCCTTTTCCCTAGCTGAGCTGCTGTCCCTTCCCTTTTCCCTAGCTGAGCTGCTGTCCCTTCCCTTTTCCCTAGCTGAGCTGCTGTCCCTTCCCTTTTCCCTAGCTGAGCTGCTGTCCCTTCCCTTTTCCCTAGCTGAGCTGCTGTCCCTTCCCTTTTCCCTAGCTGAGCTGCTGTCCCTTCCCTTTTCCCTAGCTGAGCTGCTGTCCCTTCCCTTTTCCCTAGCTGAGCTGCTGTCCCTTCCCTTTTCCCTAGCTGAGCTGCTGTCCCTTCCCTTTTCCCTAGCTGAGCTGCTGTCCCTTCCCTTTTCCCTAGCTGAGCTGCTGTCCCTTCCCTTTTCCCTAGCTGAGCTGCTGTCCCTTCCCTTTTCCCTAGCTGAGCTGCTGTCCCTTCCCTTTTCCCTAGCTGAGCTGCTGTCCCTTCCCTTTTCCCTAGCTGAGCTGCTGTCCCTTCCCTTTTCCCTAGCTGAGCTGCTGTCCCTTCCCTTTTCCCTAGCTGAGCTGCTGTCCCTTCCCTTTTCCCTAGCTGAGCTGCTGTCCCTTCCCTTTTCCCTAGCTGAGCTGCTGTCCCTTCCCTTTTCCCTAGCTGAGCTGCTGTCCCTTCCCTTTTCCCTAGCTGAGCTGCTGTCCCTTCCCTTTTCCCTAGCTGAGCTGCTGTCCCTTCCCTTTTCCCTAGCTGAGCTGCTGTCCCTTCCCTTTTCCCTAGCTGAGCTGCTGTCCCTTCCCTTTTCCCTAGCTGAGCTGCTGTCCCTTCCCTTTTCCCTAGCTGAGCTGCTGTCCCTTCCCTTTTCCCTAGCTGAGCTGCTGTCCCTTCCCTTTTCCCTAGCTGAGCTGCTGTCCCTTCCCTTTTCCCTAGCTGAGCTGCTGTCCCTTCCCTTTTCCCTAGCTGAGCTGCTGTCCCTTCCCTTTTCCCTAGCTGAGCTGCTGTCCCTTCCCTTTTCCCTACCTGAGCTGCTGTCCCTTCCCTTTTCCCTACCTGAGCTGCTGTCCCTTCCCTTTTCCCTACCTGAGCTGCTGTCCCTTCCCTTTTCCCTACCTGAGCTGCTGTCCCTTCCCTTTTCCCTACCTGAGCTGCTGTCCCTTCCCTTTTCCCTACCTGAGCTGCATGCCCTTCCTTTTCCCTACCTGAGCTGCATGCCCCTCGCCTCCTTTTTCTTGGTGCTCTTGCCTTTTCCTGCTACTCGCTCCCAGTCTCAACACTTGCCTGCTCTGCTTGCTGCTTTCACAGCTTGCTCGCAACTCTGCTCGCTGCTTCTCTCCTTCTGCATGCCCTTCTCTAGTCCCTTCTCGTGCCCTTCAGGCTTTTGCTCCCCTTGCTGAGCAAGCCCATGCCCGGTAGCTCCCCTTCAACCTCCTCCGCCCTTTGCCTTTCTCCACACAGATGCTTGCTTCTGGCCAGCACTCCTGCCCGCTGCCTAGCCCACAGCCCGCATCTCTTGGGGAGACAGCAAGGTGGCCTTGAGCTACCCACACCTCCTCCCGGGCACGGCTTCTCAGCTTTGCTTCAAGCCCACAACCCCAAGGAGCTCCTCTTACCTTTGCGCTCAGCTTCTTCTCCTGCCGCGCAGCTCCTGTGCCGGGCCGGGCCTCAGCTCTTCCCACATTCCTCCATTCCTGCAAGGTTGCTTTCCTTTGCTCTGCTGCAGTTAGCTTTCCTACTTGCTTTCTCTACATTTACGTGCACCGCTTTGTACTTTTTACTCTCTTCTTTGCCTCTTCTTTCTCTATTTTCCCTTCAACCCTCCCCTCCCCTCCCAGCCCCCACTCCCCTCCCCTCACCCCTCCCTCCCATTTTTTCCTTCCTCCCCTCCCCTCTCCCCTCTCCTCCCCTCCTTCCCTTCCCCTCCCCTCCCGTACCCCCCCTTTTCTCCCTTTCCCCTCCCCTTCCCCCTTGCCTTATGGGAAACTCACCTTTCCTGCTCTTCACTCACTCCTTCTTCATTCTCCTGCCTTTTGCTGCTACTCTGGCCTTGCTTTCCCTTGCTGTGCTATGCTTTGCTTTCTCTGCATTTGTTGCCAGCCAGTCTTTTCTCAGCTGTTATTCTTGACTTTTTACTTGGCTTTTTTCTTCTTTTCTCATTTCTTTCTTTTCTGACCTTTTTTGTCTTTTTTTTTCTTTTTCTTCTTTTTTTTATGCGTTCATGTCTTTTTTCATTTCATTGCACTTGGCTTTTTTTCATTTCATTTTTCTTTTTCTGTTTTTTTCTCTTTTCGCTTTTTTCTATTTTCATCTATTTTTTCTCTTTTTCATCTTGGTTTTCTTTTTTATTTCCACTCTTTCTTTCTTTTTTTTATACTTTTTTTCTTTTTCTTCATTGCACTTTTCTTTTTTATTTCATTTTTCTTTTTCTTTTCTCATCTTTTTCTATTTTCATCTTTTTCTTTTCTTTTTCATCTAGGTTTGCTTTTTTTTTCTTTTTTTTCCTTTTTTTTTCTTTTTTCCTTTTTTATTTTTTTCCTCTTTTTCTTTTTGCTTTTTTTCTTTTATTACTCTTTTTCTTCTTTCTCTTTTTTCTTTCACATTTTTTTCTTGTTTTTCATTTTTCTTTTTTTTTAATCATAGGTATTCCTGAAACCCCCTTTAAGCCCTCCCTACCCTCCCCATTCTTTCTTTTCTCCCTCACTTCCCCCCTTGCCCTATCCTACCATTCCCTTGCCTGCTCTTCGTACCTGAGCTGCTGTCCCTTCCTTTACCTACCTGAGCTGCTGGTTCCAAAAATTACCTTGCTGACCTGCTTGCCCCTCACTTCCCTAGCTGAGCTGCTGTTTTCTCCCTTACCTGCCTTAGGAGCTTTCCCCTCACTTTCCCAGCTGAGCTGCTGGCCCATCTCATTCCCTACCTCAGCTGCTTCCCCCTAACTTACCTAGCTGAGCTCCTTGCCGCTCGCTACGTACTTGAGCAGATGTTTGCTCACTTGGCTTCCTTAGTGGTTGTCCCCTCCCTTTTCCCTAGCTGAGCTGCTCTGCCCTCCCCTTTTCCTACCTGAGCTGCATGCCCTCCCCTTTTCCTACCTGAGCTGCATGCCCTCCCCTTTTCCTACCTGAGCTGCATGCCCTCCCCTTTTCCCTACCTGAGCTGCATGCCCTCCCCTTTTCCCTACCTGAGCTGCATGCCCTCCCCTTTTCCCTACCTGAGCTGCATGCCCTCCCCTTTTCCCTACCTGAGCTGCATGCCCTCCCCTTTTCCCTACCTGAGCTGCATGCCCTCCCCTTTTCCCTACCTGAGCTGCATGCCCTCCCCTTTTCCCTACCTGAGCTGCATGCCCTCCCCTTTTCCCTACCTGAGCTGCATGCCCTCCCCTTTTCCCTACCTGAGCTGCATGCCCTCCCCTTTTCCCTACCTGAGCTGCATGCCCTCCCCTTTTCCCTACCTGAGCTGCATGCCCTCCCCTTTTCCCTACCTGAGCTGCATGCCCTCCCCTTTTCCCTACCTGAGCTGCATGCCCTCCCCTTTTCCCTACCTGAGCTGCATGCCCTCCCCTTTTCCCTACCTGAGCTGCATGCCCTCCCCTTTTCCCTACCTGAGCTGCATGCCCTCCCCTTTTCCCTACCTGAGCTGCATGCCCTCCCCTTTTCCCTACCTGAGCTGCATGCCCTCCCCTTTTCCCTACCTGAGCTGCATGCCCTCCCCTTTTCCCTACCTGAGCTGCATGCCCTCCCCTTTTCCCTACCTGAGCTGCATGCCCTCCCCTTTTCCCTACCTGAGCTGCATGCCCTCCCCTTTTCCCTACCTGAGCTGCATGCCCTCCCCTTTTCCCTACCTGAGCTGCATGCCCTCCCCTTTTCCCTACCTGAGCTGCATGCCCTCCCCTTTTCCCTACCTGAGCTGCATGCCCTCCCCTTTTCCCTACCTGAGCTGCATGCCCTCCCCTTTTCCCTACCTGAGCTGCATGCCCTCCCCTTTTCCCTACCTGAGCTGCATGCCCTCCCCTTTTCCCTACCTGAGCTGCATGCCCTCCCCTTTTCCCTACCTGAGCTGCATGCCCTCCCCTTTTCCCTACCTGAGCTGCATGCCCTCCCCTTTTCCCTACCTGAGCTGCATGCCCTTCCCTTTTCCCTACCTGAGCTGCATGCCCTTCCCTTTTCCCTACCTGAGCTGCATGCCCTTCCCTTTTCCCTACCTGAGCTGCATGCCCTTCCCTTTTCCCTACCTGAGCTGCATGCCCTTCCCTTTTCCCTACCTGAGCTGCATGCCCTTCCCTTTTCCCTACCTGAGCTGCATGCCCTTCCCTTTTCCCTACCTGAGCTGCATGCCCTTCCCTTTTCCCTACCTGAGCTGCATGCCCTTCCCTTTTCCCTACCTGAGCTGCATGCCCTTCCCTTTTCCCTACCTGAGCTGCATGCCCTTCCCTTTTCCCTACCTGAGCTGCATGCCCTTCCCTTTTCCCTACCTGAGCTGCATGCCCTTCCCTTTTCCCTACCTGAGCTGCATGCCCTTCCCTTTTCCCTACCTGAGCTGCATGCCCTTCCCTTTTCCCTACCTGAGCTGCATGCCCTTCCCTTTTCCCTACCTGAGCTGCATGCCCTTCCCTTTTCCCTACCTGAGCTGCATGCCCTTCCCTTTTCCCTACCTGAGCTGCATGCCCTTCCCTTTTCCCTACCTGAGCTGCATGCCCTTCCCTTTTCCCTACCTGAGCTGCATGCCCTTCCCTTTTCCCTACCTGAGCTGCATGCCCTTCCCTTTTCCCTACCTGAGCTGCATGCCCTTCCCTTTTCCCTACCTGAGCTGCATGCCCTTCCCTTTTCCCTACCTGAGCTGCATGCCCTTCCCTTTTCCCTACCTGAGCTGCATGCCCTTCCCTTTTCCCTACCTGAGCTGCATGCCCTTCCCTTTTCCCTACCTGAGCTGCATGCCCTTCCCTTTTCCCTACCTGAGCTGCATGCCCTTCCCTTTTCCCTACCTGAGCTGCATGCCCTTCCCTTTTCCCTACCTGAGCTGCATGCCCCTCGCCTCCTTTTTCTTGGTGCTCTTGCCTTTTCCTGCTACTCGCTCCCAGTCTCAACACTTGCCTGCTCTGCTTGCTGCTTTCACAGCTTGCTCGCAACTCTGCTCGCTGCTTCTCTCCTTCTGCATGCCCTTCTCTAGTCCCTTCTCGTGCCCTTCAGGCTTTTGCTCCCCTTGCTGAGCAAGCCCATGCCCGGTAGCTCCCCTTCAACCTCCTCCGCCCTTTGCCTTTCTCCACACAGATGCTTGCTTCTGGCCAGCACTCCTGCCCGCTGCCTAGCCCACAGCCCGCATCTCTTGGGGAGACAGCAAGGTGGCCTGGAGCTACCCACACCTCCTCCCGGGCACGGCTTCTCAGCTTTGCTTCAAGCCCACAACCCCAAGGAGCTCCTCTTACCTTTGCGCTCAGCTTCTTCTCCTGCCGCGCAGCTCCTGTGCCAGGCCGGGCCTCAGCTCTTCCCACATTCCTCCATTCCTGCAAGGTTGCTTTCCTTTGCTCTGCTGCAGTTAGCTTTCCTACTTGCTTTCTCTACATTTACGTGCACCGCTTTGTACTTTTTACTCTCTTCTTTGCCTCTTCTTTCTCTATTTTCCCTTCAACCCTCCCCTCCCCTTCCAGCCCCCACTCCCCTCCCCTCACCCCTCCCTCCCATTTTTTCCTTCCTCCCCTCCCCTCTCCCCTCTCCTGCCCTCCTTCCCTTCCCCTCCCCTCCCGTACCCCCCCTTTTCTCCCTTTCCCCTCCCCTTCCCCCTTGCCTTATGGGAAACTCACCTTTCCTGCTCTTCACTCACTCCTTCTTCATTCTCCTGCCTTTTGCTGCTACTCTGGCCTTGCTTTCCCTTGCTGTGCTATGCTTTGCTTTCTCTGCATTTGTTGCCAGCCAGTCTTTTCTCAGCTGTTATTCTTGACTTTTTACTTGGCTTTTTTCTTCTTTTCTCATTTCTTTCTTTTCTGACCTTTTTTGTCTTTTTTTTTTTCCTTTTCTTCTTTTTTTTATGCGTTCATGTCTTTTTTCATTTCATTGCACTTGGCTTTTTTTCATTTCATTTTTCTTTTTCTGTTTTTTTCTCTTTTGGCTTTTTTCTATTTTCATCTATTTTTTCTCTTTTTCATCTTGGTTTTCTTTTTTATTTCCACTCTTTCTTTCTTTTTTTCTATACTTTTGTTCTTTTTTTTCATTGCACTTTTCTTTTTTATTTCATTTTTCTTTCTCTTTTCTCATTTTTTTCTATTTTCATCTTTTTCTTTTCTTTTTTTATCTAGGTTTGCTTTTTTTTTTTCTTTTTTTTTCCTTTTTTTTTCCTTTTCTTTTCTTTTTTCCTTTTTTATTTTTTTCCTCTTTTTCTTTTTGCTTTTTTTCTTTTATTACTCTTTTTCTTCTTTCTCTTTTTTCTTTCACATTTTTTTCTTGTTTTTCATTTTTCTTTTTTTTTTAAATCATAGGTATTCCTGAAACTCCCTTTAAGCCCTCCCTACCCTCCCCATTCTTTCTTTTCTCCCTCACTTCCCCCCTTGCCCTATCCTACTATTCCCTTGCCTGCTCTTCGTACCTGAGCTGCTGTCCCTTCCTTTACCTACCTGAGCTGCTTGTTCCAAAAATTACCTTGCTGACCTGCTTGCCCCTCACTTTCCCAGCTGAGCTGCTGGCCCATCTCATTCCCTACCTCAGCTGCTTCCCCCTAACTTACCTAGCTGAGCTCCTTGCCCCTCGCTACGTACTAGAGCAGATGTTTGCTCACTTGGCTTCCTTAGTGGTTGTCCCCTCCCTTTTCCCTAGCTGAGCTGCTCTGCCCTCCCTTTTCCCTAGCTGAGCTGCTCTGCCCTCCCTTTTCCCTAGCTGAGCTGCTCTGCCCTCCCTTTTCCCTAGCTGAGCTGCTCTGCCCTCCCTTTTCCCTAGCTGAGCTGCTCTGCCCTCCCTTTTCCCTAGCTGAGCTGCTCTGCCCTCCCTTTTCCCTAGCTGAGCTGCTCTGCCCTCCCTTTTCCCTAGCTGAGCTGCTCTGCCCTCCCTTTTCCCTAGCTGAGCTGCTCTGCCCTCCCTTTTCCCTAGCTGAGCTGCTCTGCCCTCCCTTTTCCCTAGCTGAGCTGCTCTGCCCTCCCTTTTCCCTAGCTGAGCTGCTCTGCCCTCCCTTTTCCCTAGCTGAGCTGCTCTGCCCTCCCTTTTCCCTAGCTGAGCTGCTCTGCCCTCCCTTTTCCCTAGCTGAGCTGCTCTGCCCTCCCTTTTCCCTAGCTGAGCTGCTCTGCCCTCCCTTTTCCCTAGCTGAGCTGCTCTGCCCTCCCTTTTCCCTAGCTGAGCTGCTCTGCCCTCCCTTTTCCCTAGCTGAGCTGCTCTGCCCTCCCTTTTCCCTAGCTGAGCTGCTCTGCCCTCCCTTTTCCCTAGCTGAGCTGCTCTGCCCTCCCTTTTCCCTACCTGAGCTGCTCTGCCCTCCCTTTTCCCTAGCTGAGCTGCTCTGCCCTCCCTTTTCCCTAGCTGAGCTGCTCTGCCCTCCCTTTTCCCTACCTGAGCTGCTCTGCCCTCCCTTTTCCCTAGCTGAGCTGCTCTGCCCTCCCTTTTCCCTAGCTGAGCTGCTCTGCCCTCCCTTTTCCCTAGCTGAGCTGCTCTGCCCTCCCTTTTCCCTAGCTGAGCTGCTCTGCCCTCCCTTTTCCCTAGCTGAGCTGCTCTGCCCTCCCTTTTCCCTAGCTGAGCTGCTCTGCCCTCCCTTTTCCCTAGCTGAGCTGCTCTGCCCTCCCTTTTCCCTAGCTGAGCTGCTCTGCCCTCCCTTTTCCCTAGCTGAGCTGCATGCCCCTCGCCTCCTTTTTCTTGGTGCTCTTGCCTTTTCCTGCTACTCACTCCCAGTCTCAACACTTGCCTGCTCTGCTTGCTGCTTTCACAGCTTGCTCGCAACTCTGCTCGCTGCTCCTCTCCTTCTGCATGCCCTTCTCTAGTCCCTTCTCGTGCCCTTCAGGCTTTTGCTCCCCTTGCTGAGCAAGCCCATGCCCGGTAGCTCCCCTTCAACCTCCTCCGCCCTTTGCCTTTCTCCACACAGATGCTTGCTTCTGGCCAGCACTCCTGCCCGCTGCCTAGCCCACAGCCCGCATCTCTTGGGGAGACAGCAAGGTGGCCTGGAGCTACCCACACCTCCTCCCGGGCACGGCTTCTCAGCTTTGCTTCAAGCCCACAACCCCAAGGAGCTCCTCTTACCTTTGCGCTCAGCTTCTTCTCCTGCCGCGCAGCTCCTGTGCCAGGCCGGGCCTCAGCTCTTCCCACATTCCTCCATTCCTGCAAGGTTGCTTTCCTTTGCTCTGCTGCAGTTAGCTTTCCTACTTGCTTTCTCTTGATATATTTGCATTGCCTTTTACATTTTTTCCTTTTCTATGCCTCTTTTTTTCTCTGTTTTCAGCACTTCAGGTTTTTTTTTCTTTTTCCATTTTTTTTTCTTACTTTTCATTCTCTTTTTACCTGTTTTTTTTTTTTTTTTTCCCCGCCCCCTGGAGATTCTCCCCATTTATCCCCCTCAGCCTGCCTCTATCTGTGCCTCTTCCTGGGTCTTCTCTCTCCGCATTCCCATCCAGCGCCCGGTGTAGCCCCACATTACCCTCTATTTCCCTGTGCCCACACAATCCCCCTATTGCCTCTCTACCGCCTTTTATAACGTTACATCTCTCTACGTCCCCCCCATATCCACCCACAGACCCCTATCACGCCTGTTTCTCTGTACCACGCCTACAGCCCTCCCACTGCTCCCTGTAGCCCCACATCCCCTTCTATCCCACCTCTATTCCCCCTACAGCCACTCATAGAGCCACAGTTTCTTAGGTCCTCCCCCAGCCCCCTCTATCCCTCCCCGTAGCTCTCCCCAGCCCCTCCCACCCCCCAATGCTCCCTATAGCACCGTGTCCCCCCGTTACCCTCACAGCCCTCTGCTGCCCCAAATCCCCCTGTACCCACCCCTATCGCCCCATGTACCCCGATACCACAGCCGCTACAGCCCCGCGTGCCTCCCTCCCCCCCCCCCGCCTTCCCAGCCCCTCACCCCACCAGGCTTCCTTCCCTGTCCCGGCGCCGCTCTCCGTCCCTCCCGGCTCCGGCTCTGCTGTGCTCAGCACCGCTCCCGTCGTGCCGCGGTTCCGTCTCGGTGCTGCCCGGACAGCTCCGGCGCGCAGCGGCGGTGCGGGGCGGCCCGGGCTGCGGGAGCGCCGCCGCCTGAAGGCAGAAGAGCTCTGAGCCGGCTGCCAACGGCCGTTCCCGCGCGCCGCGCCTCAGCCAATCGGAGCCGACGGCGTTGCCGCTGACCAACGAGAGCCCGGGGGCGGGACGGACCGGCACGTGCCCAACGAGTGCCCGGGGGCGGGATGGACAGGCACGTGCCCAATGAGAGTCCGGGGGCGGGACGGACCGACAACTGCCCAATGAGAGCCCGGGGGCGTGACAGCGCTGCGCTGTTGGTGGGACGAGCGCGGGCAGGGGGCGGGGCGTGGGTGCGGCCTCGGGGTGCGCCCTACTGCTATAGGGGGTGGGAGATGGGACTGGGATTGACAGGTGGGAGATGGGGTTGGGATGCGGGGTTGGGAATGAGGTTTGGAACTGGGGTTGGGAGATGGGGTTGGGATGTTGGATGTGCATTGGGATGTGAAATGTAGGGTTGGGGTGTGGGGATACGGATGTGGGGTGGATATGGAATGGGAGATAGGAAAATGGAATATATATGGGATGGGCTTGGGATGGACATGGGACCAACATTGAAGAATGTGGGATGGATTGGGGATGAAATATGGACACGGGATGGGATTGGGACGATAGTGGCGTGGGATAAGTAGATGGAATGGACATGGGATGCATGTGGGGATATGGATTCGGAATGCATATGGATATAGGGTTAGGAATGGGGTAGGATGTGGAGGTATGGATATGGGATGGGTTTGAGATGGCTGTGGGGTGGATATGATGGATATGGGATGGGATAAAGTTGTGGGATACGGATAAGGGATGGCTACGAGATGGGGCTGTAGTGGTTATGGGGCCATGGGGGTGATGGGGCCAGGATGCTGCAGTGACCTCTGGCCCCAGAGTTCATCCCCAGTGTGACACATGTAGCCCCACAGCCGCTCCTCTGCCCTTTATCGCTTACATGGGGAGGACATCCCCCAACCGCCATTATCAAAAATAAACCTTAATTAGAAAAGTGAGGGGTGTCAACCCTGCCCCATGGGAACAATGTTTTCTGTGGGGGAGGGCACAGATGGCGTCTCCAGAGGGCTGTCCCAAACTTTGGGGGGTTTTCACAACACTAGGATATGACACCACGAGGGTGCCATGAAAGTGTCCCAAGCTTTGGGGTGTGACACAGGGATGTCCCCAATCTTGGTGGTGTGACATTGTCATGTGGTGTTGCCGCTTCCCCGGGAAGTCCTCCAGGTGGTCACGGTGTCCCCAGCTTCGGCTCAATGTCCCCAGGGGGTCCTTTTGTCCCCTCTGCATGACGGTGACACCCGGCGCCAGCTGCCAGGAGTGATGCCCAATGGTGATGACACCGCATCATGGCTGTGCCACGCTGATGTCACACAGTCCCCTCTGGTGGTGGCACAGAGTTCACCACCGTGCGTGTCCCCGTCCTCATGGCAGACGATGGTGACAGCACCAGAGGTTTCCGGTGTCACCGGGTCCTGCGGTAGGCAGGTCTGGAGGGGTGACAAAGAACAGTGAGAGGCTCAGTGACAGCATGGTGACAACGTGGTGCCGCCTGTGCCTGGCCCCATGCGGTGGTCAGAGTACAGGGAATGGTGTCACCCGATAGATGGTGGCACACAAGTGATGGTGACACCAGATGACGGTAACAACAGTGACAGTCAGGGACGGGGACACTGCGTCACGGCTGTTCCACATCGAGGTCACCCTGTGTCACGGTGTCACCTGAAGACAGTGACATTCAGTGCCACCCAATGGCATCCAGTGAAGGTGACACCCAACGATGGTGACACCAGCGAGCCCATGTCACACCTGCACCAGACCCCACGTGTCCCCTGACTGTCCCCAGCCCCCCTCCCTCTACCCCTCCTCGTCACCTCTTCAATGAGGATGTCACCGTGCTGCAGTTGTGCCACCATGGCAGGGGGGACAGTCATGGACAGCCAGGGTGACAGCGTCCAGGAGCTGTAGGACGCTGATGGGGCTCTCGAGGTACGTTGGTACGGCCCCAGGTTCCACGGTTACGGTGACAGTGAGAACTTCGGGGACAGGCGGTTGTCCCGGTGTCATCCTGGGGGGAGTTGTTTCTGTGGGGCTTTGCACAGGGATTGGTGGGAACCATCCATTTCTGAAAGGAAGTGGCAAAAAAAATACAAGAAAAGTGACATAGTATTGATTTTAATGGAAACAGACATTTTTGGGGGCGATCCCACAGGGACAAAGAAGAGCGAGAACGTGTCACTATGTGAGGTTGTCCTCAAAATCCCCATTGGAGACCTCTGGAGGACTCCAGGAACGCCTGGGGACCCCAAGACACCCATGGGACATCTCCAGACCCTTCCAGAAGACAATAGGACCCTCTGAACCCACCTGAGGACCCCCCCACGTTCCACAGGATCATTCTGGGACGTCTGCAGACCCTTCTGGATGAATCCAAGGACCTCCTGGATCAATTTGAGGACCCCCTGGATCCTCCAAGTCCTCTCTGGGACATCTCCAGAGATGTCTCTGATGATGGGATGACTCCAGGACCACTCAAACCCACATAAGAACTCTCTGAACCCTACCAGACTCTACTGGGACGTCTCCAGATCATCCCAGTGGCTCCTCGGAGCTCCTGGACCCATCCTGGGAGCTTCCAGATCCTTCCAGGGACCCACACAACCATCCTGGGGACCCCCTGGACACCCCCAGCATCCCTCTGGGACATCTCCAGATCCTTCTGTATGAATCCAAGGACACCTTGGACCCACCTGGGGACCAACTGGATGCCCAAAACCCCTCTACAACATCTCCAGATTCTTCTGCATGCCTCCAGGGCTATATAGGGGGCTCGTGGGGAATCTATGGGGGGAAAGGTGTGAGTGGGGCTTCTGTGAGGTGGAAAGAGGGTCTGGAGGTGGAGAAAGGTTGGAAGGGGAAACTGAGGGATTGTGGAAGGCTTCTATGGCGTGGAAAGGGGGTCTGAGGATAGAGAGAGGGGATTGTGAGGGGGAAAAGAGCAGAACGAGGCTTCTGTGAGTGAAAAGGGGGCCTGGGGATGGAGGGGTACATTGTGGAGGGGAACTTGAGGGGTGGAAAGGGGGCTTTTGTAGGGCAGAAAGGGGGGGTCTGGGAGTGGACGGGGGGTTGTGTGGGGGAATAAAAAAGGGGTGAGTTGGGTCTCTGTTGGGAGGAAAAGGGGTCTAGGAATGGAGAAGGGGTGGCAGAGGAAATCTGGAGGGTTGTGGGGGCCTTCTATGGGGTGGAAGGGGAGTCTGGGGGACACCTTAGGGAAGTATTGGGGGGGAGAAGAGGAGAGTGGGATGTCTGTGGGGTCGAAAAAGAGTCTGGGGGGAAACTTAGTGGCTTGTGGGGAGGAAAGGGGTGAACAGAGTTTCTACAAGGCAGGAAGAGCATCTGGGGGTGAAGGGAGGGGTGGGAGGGAAGAGCCAGGGGTTGTGAGAGGCTTCTATGGTGTCTGGATGAGGGGAATTGGAGGTCAAAATGAGGGAACTGACTCCAGGGGTCAGGGAGGAGCACACAGGGGGGTACAGGGGACTGCAGGGGTCAGAAAAAGGGGCCAGGAGGTGGGAGGAGAATGGAGGACACGGGACCCTGGGGGTCAAATAGAGGGGAATGGGGGGTGGTAGGAGACTCTGGGGATCAGAATGGGGGAATTGGAGTGGGGGCACTCGGAGGGAGGAGGGGGAGTTCGGGGGTCAGATAGAGGAGACTGGGAAAGGGGGGGGACTCTAGGGGACAGAATAGGGAGACCGGTGGGGGGGCGGGGGGACACTAGGGATCAGAACGGGGGACTAGGGAGGGATGAGGGATCGGGGGGGGGGACCCTGGGGATCAGAATGGGGGAGGCAAAGAGGGGAGGGGTGGAAGAGGACTACGGCGATCAGAATGGGGGAACTGGAGGGGAGGGGGACCGGGGGGAGGGTGTAACCCCGGGGGGCACACAGAGGGACTGGGGGGTGTGGGCGATCAGCGGCAGGGGATGAGGGGGGGAGGGCAGCGAAAGACACGGGGTGGGGGAGGCGGGGAGACGCAGGGCAGCCGCCCCCGCCGAGCGGAAGCCCCGAGCACCACGGAGACCCCGCGGGGTCGAGGCAGAGCGGCACGCGGCCCCCCCGCCACCTTCAGCCCGGCCCCCGCCCCGGCGCCCCCCGAACACCCACCTGTAAGAGCCGAGGCGGCGCTCGGAGCCCCGGGCTGCCCCGCGGCGGCGGAGCGGTGCGGGACCCGGCACGGCTTCCGCGTGGCCGCCTCCTCCTCGGGGCGCGGCGTGATGACGTCAGAGCCCGGCGCGGCGCGGCGCCACGGCAACGAACGGCTCTGAGGCGCTGAGGCGCTGTCGCCATGGCGACGCCGTCACGCATGCGCCGTCGCCGCGGGGACGGCTGCGCGCGCCGCAAGGAGGGAGGGCGCGCTGTCGCCATGGCGACGCGGCCTGCACGCACGGCCTGAAGCCCGAGTGGGGCTCGAGGGGCAGCGGGGGGCGAAGAAGAGGGGAGGGGGGGAACGGAGAGCCCTCAGGGATGTCCTGGGGAGGTGGGGAGGGGTCAGGGGGGAGGGCAGAGCTCCGGGGATGAGTGGGGCTGTGGGGTGGGAGATCCGCAGGGAGATGCAGTGAGACGGTGGGATGTGGGCAGAACATGGAGATATGGGAAAAGGAGGAGAAGATCACAGAGTCACAGAATCACTAAGGTTGGAAAAGACCATCCAGTCCAACCATCCACCTATCACCCATGGTTCTTGTCAAAAAGGAGGAATGTTTGTCCAGGGCTGAGGGGCAAAGCAACATAGTTGATCTTTGCTCTCTCCCCTTATGTTCACTCCCCCACTCCCCTGCTGAGTGGCTTGTTAGTTTCCATGTTTTCATGTGCAGATAGGGTACTTACACGGTTATGGTTGGTGGGTTAGTAATTGCACAGTGGCCAATGGGATTCGCTAGCGCGAGTGACGTGGATGGAAATCACCAGAAGGCGTCAAGGGGAGGGGGGGGGGTACAGAGGAAGACTGCTTGCTTCGGCCCGCGCAGCCGCCAGGAGACAGAGTGGGACCCCTGGTAACAACCGGAGCATGTGCAGAGTACACCACAATAGGAATGCGGAAGGACGAGCCACATAAAAGGACCGCGTGCCGGTCCGAGCCTTGCGGCAGTTGGTGGAACGCAGAGTCCCCTGTCGCCCAGCGCTGCATTGCCTCTTTGTTCTTGTTCATTATAATTAATAAATTTAATAATTGGCTTCTTGACGTTTGGTCTACTATTTTATCGATAACAGTTCTCGCTAAACTATATCCCTCAACACAAATTCCAAACGTTCCTTGAACACCTCCAGGGTCGGTGACTCCACCACCTCCCTGGGCAGCCCATTCCAGTGCCTGACCACTCTTTCAGAGAAGTAGTATTTCCTAATATCCAGCCTGAATCTTCCCTGGCGCAGCTTGAAACCATTCCCCCTAGTCCTATCACCAGTTACGCGAGAGAAGAGGCCGACCCCCAGCTCGCTACAACCTCCCTTCAGGTAGTTATAGAGATCAATAAGGTCTCCCCTTCTATAAGAGCCTCCTCTTCTCCAGACTGAACAATCCCAGCTCCCTCAGCCGCTCCTCGTAAGCTCTGTGCTCCAGACCCCTCACCAGCTTTGTTGCCCTTCTTCGAACACGCTCCAGGGCCTCGATGTCTTTCTTGCAGTGAGGGGCCCAGAACTGGACACAGTACTCAAGGTGCGGCCTCACCAGAGCTGAGGACAGGGGGACAATCACTTCCCTACTCCTGCTGGTCACACTACTTCTGATACAAGCCAGGATGCCATTGGCCTTCTTGGCCACCCAGGCACACTGCTGACTCATGTTTAGCCGAGCGTCAACCAACACCCCCAGGTCCATTTCCTCTACACAGTCTTCCAGCCACTCTGCCCCAAGCCTGTAGCGTTGCTTGGGGTTGCTGTGGCCAAAGTGTAGGACCCGGCATTTGGTCTTATTAAACCTCATCCCATTGGCTTCAGCCCAGCTATCCAGCCTGTCCAGGTCCCTCTGTAGGGCCTCGCTACCCCCAGGTAGATCGACACTTCCAGCCAACTTAGTGTCATCTGCAAACTTACTGAGGGTACACTCAATGCCCTCATCCAGGTCATCAATAAAGATCTTGAAGAGGACAGGCCCCAGCACCGACCCCTGGGGAACCCCACTCGTGACCGGTCGCCAGCTGGATTTGGCTCCATTGACCACTACTCTCTGGGCCCGGCCCTCCAGCCAGTTCCTTACCCAGCCAAGAGTGTACCTGTCCAAGCCACGGACTGCCAGCTTCTGCAGGAGAATGCTGTGGGAGACAGTGTCAAAGGCTTTGCTGAAGTCAAGGTAGACTACATCAACAGCCTTTCCCTCATCCACCAGGCGGGTCGATGCCACCAGATACCCAGCTACGGTTGCATTTTCTTGCCTGTCCGTGTGCAACAAATAGGAAGGAATAGAAGATGGGATGAGCAGCATCCCTCTGCACACAGACAGCTGCTGCTCTGTCTGCTTGTTTCCCGTGTTATTCTGCTTGGTAGAGCCTGCAGAATCATGAAGTCTGCAGGTTCCCTGAACTCCTGTGCTGCTCACAGCACCTTCATCACTCCTGAGCTCCCTCTTGTTCCCAGCACCCCTCACCTTTTGCCGTATAATCCGTTCTGTATAATCCCAGTCCTCCCACTCTCCTCAGCACAGGGATTCTACCCATGGGTTCCTTCATCATTCATCTCCTCAACCATTCCTGGCTCCTGTTGAGCTAGTTGCCAAAAGGCTGTTTCCTCCTGACCCTTCTGCGTCGCCTCCCATTTAGAAATGATGCTGACAGATGAGATGGAGGATCGCCTACAGCCCCGTGAGGAGCTGCAGGATACAATTGCAAGTTGTAAGTTGCAGGATACAAGTTGCTGCAGGATACAAGAGCTGCAAACCCTGAGCGGATCAGCCTGGGAGCAGAGGCTCACAACAAAGGACCATTCTTGGAACATTCTGTTTGCGTTCAAATTGCGGCAAAAAAGCGCATGAAGAAGCTCCGAGAAGCTCTAAGAAGCTGAGGGAGAGCAAGGCAGCCCCCCCGCCCCAGCAGCGTGGCAGCTCTGATGGTGTGGGCAGAGCAAGAGTGCGGTGGCACCGCCTGCCTGTGCCAATAAAGGCAGAGCGCAGCGAGCGCAGCAAACGGGACGGGAGAATGGGGCACGGCACGGCAGTTGGCACGGCACGGCAGTTTGCAGTGGAGTGATCCCCCATTGTTCCCATCCGGAGGTGGATATGTCCCCAGGGCAGCCCCTGTGGCCCCCCAGCCCGGCCTACATCCCCCTGCCCATGCAGAAGAGATCGAGTCACCCCAGGCCCCACTGGGCACTGCGACCTTCCCCGCTCCCATCCTACAGCAGATGGCAGCCGTCCCCCCAGGGTAGGGTGCAGGGAACACATCCCACACCTGGACAACCACTGCTGTGACCAGCTGCGGCTTTCCAGGTCGCTCCAGGTGCAATAATGAATAAAAGCCCTTCAGTTCTCCCCGCTGCCCCTTCAAAACCTCAGGAGAGCCAGCAGCACCTCGTGCCTTAGGATGCCCGGTGCATTTCACAAGGATGCTCTCATCTCCAGCATCGAGATCTTTGGCAAAAATATCCAGCGGCGCTGAGCCAAGCTGGGGGCTCCGTGGTGACATACAGGGAAACCTGCTGTGCTGCAGCGTGAGCCTCCGGTCCTGCCGCTGGGCACCGCCGGGCGCAGCCTGGCTCCGTCCTCTCCGCACCTCCCTGCAGGGACCGATGGCCGTGCCTGGGATCCCCCCGAGCCTCCTCTTCTGCAGGCTGAGCCGCCCCAGCTCTCCCAGAATCCCACCCCAGCCATTTCCCACGCCTACATTCCCAGGTAGCGCTGACTGAGGAGGGGAGGGGATTTTGGAGGGGAGGGATGAGGCCGGTGGGGGCAGCCCTGGGACACGGCCCTTTGTGCTGCCCCGTCCTGCCCCGCAGGTGGGCACTGGGGTCTGGGGGGGGTTTAGTGCTGCATGAACGACTGCAAGTGGAGGCATAGGAAAGTGAATCAAAACCATTTAATAATTTAATATAATTTAACATAATTTAACATAATGTAGTATAATGTAACATAACTTAACAGTCCAAGATGACATTGGTGGACAGCCCAGGTTTCGGAGGGCTAGGGCTGGGGCCGGTGCTGGTGTCCCTGGAGCGCTGCCGCTGCTCTCTGTGTGCCGCAGGGGCCGGCGAGGAGCCCAGGGCTACAGGTAGCCTTATGTGTTGGCTATGGCCGTGCCTCCTGCTGCACCGCGTGGGCCGGTTTCTGCGGACGCTCCCGCTTAGGCTGAGCCCACCCAGCTTCGCCTAGCGCCGGCGTTTGTGTCCTGGAGCGTCCTGGCCCAGGAGCTGCTTCCTCTTCCTGGCTGGGACGCTGCCAGCGCGCTGCTCGTGCCCTCTGCTCCTGCCTTTCCTGGTGGTGCAGGCGGGCGCTGGGCACTCGGCCGGCTCGGTGCCATCCTCGTGGTGGTTGCCTGGCACGTGGCAGGAGATGCAGCCGGGTGGCAGTGCCAGGCGGGTGAGAAGCACCTGGGGCTGCCTCTGCCGCGCCTCTTCCATCAGATGCCTGCGCAGCAGCGACTCAGAGAGCTGCCCAGAGGATGCTGGCTGCCCTGAGAACGGCTCGCTGAGGGGCCCGGCGTCAGCCTGCGCCTCTCTGCTGAGCTCCCTGCTGCCTGTGGGAAAGTCAGGGGCTCCTCTGGTGAAAGGAGAGGTGCCGAGGCTGCTGGGGACGTCTGGCAATGGCTGCTGGGGGACCTCCGGACAACTCGACGCTTCTGGAAAAGCAAGAACAACCCCCAGAACGATGATGGCAGGCTTCCCACAGCCACTCGGTGCGGACATCCATCCGCCACCGCTGCGGCCCTGAACTCACCAGCGATCCAGCTGAGCAAGCTGTCGATTCCCATCATGTCATCTGGAATGGCCGAGCTGGGTGTCCCTTCTGGAAAAAGGAAGGAAATCCCGAAGGAGCAATGCCAGCTTTCCCACACCCACTCGCTGCAGACACCCCCGCCTGCTCTGCAGCCCCTGAACTCACCGTTGCTGATCCACGTCAGGATGTCATCGATCTCCGTGGCGTCGACCGGGATGTCTGCGTTGAATGTCACTTCTGGAAAAAGCAAGACAATCCCCACAGGGGCAATGCCAGCTTTCCCACACCACTCGGTGCGGACACCCACCCGCCACCTCTGCAGACCACAGACTCACCGCTGATCCACGTGAGCAGATCATCAATGTCCTCCGCGATGTCTGCGCTCATTGTCTCAGCTGGAAAAGCAAGAACATCCCCAGGGAGGCAATGCCAGCTTTCCCACAGCCACCCGGTGCGGACAGCCTGCCGCCCGCTGTGCAGCCCCCAAACTCACCACCTGATTCCAGCGCTGTGCTGCTGCGGCCGAGCGGAGCCATGGTGGGATGGGGGCACACGCTGCTGGGTGCCGGGTGCCTCTGGGCCTCCGTGGCATCTCCAAAGGGCCCCACCGTCCGCTCCCAGCTGGCGGGCAGGGTGCAGGGCGCGGGGAGCACCTGCTGCTGCACTGGAGGTGCTGGCAGAAGGACGTGGTGATGGGGGTCCTGCAGCGGGCAGCTGCCTGTGGGCTGCGGGGGCTCCCCATGGAACACGGCCCCAGGCCACAGCCCCGTCGGCTGCTGGGACTGCAGCGTCCCTGCCTGCAGGCGATGGATGCAGCCGTGGGCAGGGGCCGTGGGGGGAGCCATCCCAGGGTGCAGCCCCCAAGCTGGGAGCTGACCCACTGATGGAGGCGGCCCCCCAGGTGGGAGCTGCGCTCCCTGTCCCCGGACACCTGGCACCCCAGGCCAGACAGAGGCCTGAGGCACCGTGTTGGTGACAGTGGGGACATGGAGGGGTTGCAGTGATACCTGCACTGCTGCGCCGATGCTGGGCTGCATTGCAGCAGTGGCAGGTGGTGGCACAAGGGATCCAAATACAGCGGCGTCAGGTGTCGGAAGCACCGTCAGCGTCCGTGGAGAGGTTCTCTCTGTGGAGAAATGCCCAAATGGGCGCTGGGTGAGATCTGGTGCCTGCCCCGTCACCAGCACTTGCTGTGGCCGCTCACTGTGGCCTTCCATTGTTTCAATGGAGATAATAAACACGACGAAAATGAACTTTTTACGTGTCGAGATGGTGATGGGGCAAAGGGGAATGGTTTTAACGTCAAGGGGGGAGATTTGGATTAGATGTCAGGAAGTTCATCACAGAGGGAGCTGAGGTCCTGGCACTGCTGCCCAGAGAGGCCGTGGGTGCCCAGGTCCCATTGCAATGAATGGAGACAAAGGGAGGGACGTGGCTGATGACACTCAAACTCCCGGTGGCATCGCAGGGCTGCGGTGCTTTGACTCTGGGAAGCCACCGAACTTCCAGCTGCTGGCTGTCTCCCTTCACACATCCGCCTGTCACAAAGCACAGGGGCTGGAAGGGACCTCTGCAGATGAGCGCAGTACAACCTCCCCCAGAGCAGCTTCCCTGCAGCGCTTGCACAGGAGAGTCTGCCTCGAGCTGGGGAGCCCAGAACTGACCCAGTGCTCCACACGAGCCCAGTGCTTTCTGCGGCCCTCAAGAGCTTCCCAGGGCCACCAGTCCTGCCCAGTGCCGCCATGTCAGGAAGCAGAAGAGGTGGATTTGAAAGAAGCACTCAGCTCCTGGGACGTTCCCCTGTTCTTCCCCTAGCTGACCCCTTGCCTCACCCCAGATCCCCTTGCATTCCTGTAGGTGTCCCTTCCATCCCCCTGGCTGCCCCTTGCCTTCCCCAACGTAACCCTTCACCTAGCCATGACAGCCCACATATAATTTCCTCAGAGCCTCAATAGCTCCCTCAATATTTCCCCGGCAAGACCCCTGTAGGCACCCCAGAGCCCCCCCCAGAGCCCCAGGGCCCCTTAATGACTTCCTCAGACCTGGTACTCCTCCCCCATAGCTGGCCCCAAACCTCACAGACCTCCATAGTTCCCAGCAGCACCCCATATCCCCCAATGGACTCCCACTGAACCCCTTATTTCCTCCTTCAGACCTTCCTTACCACCTCCAGGGCCCATTAGCCATCTCACAGACGCCCACAGCCCCTGGCAGGACCCCCGTCACTATTCCAGGACCCCCACAACCCACCTGGGGCTCCTCCTCACCCCCGGCTCCCTCCAGATCCCATACAACTGAACTATACTGGGGCAGGGGCGGCTGCTGCAGGAGAGGAATGCGGAGCTGGAGCAGGTGTAGGGCACAGATGGGGGTGGAAGTGATGTGGGGGGCATGGGGAAAAGGGGTGCACAGGAACACGGGAGCATTTGGGGAGGATATGGGGATACGGGCCACAGGCTGCAGGAGCAGAGTGCTACTCAGGAGAAGGCAACGTGCGAGGTAAAGGTGGCATATACGGGCTTTTGTGGTCATCTTGGGTTATGGCTCGTGGGGTTATGGCTCAGGGCCACACCTTCGGGTCACAGGGCCCCCCGCCCCCTCTCCAGAAGAATTAAAAGCACTCCACCACCACCCCACACCCCCCCTTTTTACCTCAAACCACTCCTCACATCCCCCCTTCCCTCTGTGTCCCCATACCGCCCCATATCCCAGTGTCCCACCTGCAGCGCACATCTGTCTTCTGAAGAGCATTCTGCTCCTGCAGGCTGTGCTGTCATATCCATCCCGTATCCCTATATCCCCCACACGCCGCCACAGAGCCCCATAACTCCTCAAGGACCTCCTCAGACCCGGCACACCGCCCTCACCGCCAGCCTGGGACCTCATAGAGCCCCATAGTCCCCAGCAGCACCCCTTATCCCTGCTCTGGGCTCCCCCTGATCCCCCCTATTTCCTCCCTCAGACCCCCCTTACCCATTCCACCCCTCCCCGGAATCTCACAGACCCCCCCAGTTCCTGACAGGACCCCCATCACCGTCCCAGGACCCCCACAGCTCTGGTGCTGAACCCAGGTCCTCAGGGAGCTGTGCCGCAGTGCTGCACCCGGAGCCCTTCTGCAGAGCTGCGAAACGGGACACGCGCAGATCCCAGGGCAGCGGGCACTGCTCTGCATGTCACTGCCTGGCCCAGGAATGCCACCCTGCACAGCCTGCCAACGTCTTCTCTTGGCTCCTGGCACATCTTCCATCCCCAGAGCACAGAGCAGCGTCCCTCAGACTGCGGATCCAGGTTAACCCCGCAGCGTCCAGACGAGGCATCCCACAGCGACCCACCTCTCAGGATGGGGCTGCAGCTGTGCCCCAGGGCCTTCACTAAAGAGAGGAGAATGAAGGAGCGTAACGGGGCACCTTTCCTGCTGACGTTTCCCACCGTCTCCATGTTGGCTGTACCGTGCGAGCGGCATTTGGGCACAGAGCTGTGAGTGCAGGTATGCGCGCATACAGGGTGTGCAGAGACGGTGCTGAACAGCAGGGTGTGCACTGCACATGGCTGTGTGCAAGGCTGGAGCTGCGCTCGTGTCTTCATGCGTGTGGGTGTGCAAAGGGAAGGGTTTGCACACGCGTGTGTGTGCATGAGCACGGCCGTGTGCATCAAGGTCTTTGCACAAGGCTGTGTGGTTTTGCACACATTTGCACGCACTTGATTGGAGTGTGCACACGGGGTTTTGCAAGGATGTGCTTGCACGTGCGTGTGAGTGCACAGGTATGTGTGCGGGGAAGTCTTTGCTCGTGGGTGTGCGGTTCCCCACACGTATGTGCACACAGATGTGTGTGCAAGGGAGCAGCGGAGGGTCCTGGGAACAGGAGATTCCTGGGAGAGGCAGAACTCATCCGAGAGCGCTGGAGAGCACAGGGCCGGGAAGCACAGCGCTGCAGCACTGCGCTCTGCACAACAGCCTGCAGGATGGCATGGAGCGCTGACAGAACCAGGACAGAATCACAGAAGCACACAGAATGGCCTGGGTTGGAACCTCAAGGATCACGAATCTCCAAACCCGCTGCCACACGCAGGGCCACCAACCTCCACACTTAATACCAGCCCAGGCTGCCCAGGGCCCCATCCAACCTGGCCTTGAACACCTCCAGGGATGGACGGGGCATCCACAGCCTCTCTGGGCAGCTGTTCCAGCACCTCACCGCTCTCATAGAAAAGAACTTCCCCCTGACACCCAACCTCCCTCAACTTCAAACCATTTCCCCTTGTCCTGCTGTTATCTACCCTTTCCAAGAGTTGATTCCCTTCCTGTTTGTGGGCTCCCTTTAGGTCCTGGAAGGCTGCACTGAGGTCACCCTGCAGCCTTCTCTTCTGCAGGCTGAACAAGCCCAGCTCCCTCAGCCTGTCTTAGTAGTAGAGGTGCTGCAGCCCTCTGAACATCAGGTGGGCTCAGGCTCCACCTCTGGGCCACAGGGACCCCCTGTCCCCGCTCAGAAAGAAATGAAACCACTCCAACACCACCCCACCACCCCCCTTTTTACCTCAAACCACTCCCCACATCCTCACGTTCCCCCTATGTCCCCATACCACCCCATATCCCACTGTCCCACTTGCAGCCCTGTGGGATAAAGAAAGTCATTACCTTGCTAACGTGTAAAAAAGCTTAGCAGGAAGTTGAGCCAGACACAAACACACACGAGACGCCTGACTCCTACATGTAACCAGCTGTTTTTGTGCGGGTAGAAAAGGTTGTGAGCGCCTACAATAAAGGTCCTTCGTTCTGCACCAGCAAGGGAGTCTGCGCCTCTCTCGCCACACCAGCAAGGGAGCTCGGAGCCCTCTTGCCACAGAGAAGAGAGGAGAGAAGGAGAGGAGAGAAACGATAGAGCAGAACAAAGAAAAAGGGAAGAGAGGAGCTTTTAAGGGGAAGAACAGAAGAGGGATGAGCAAGAGGGGAGAAGAAAGAGGTAAGAAGAGCAGATCTAAAAAGGACAAGAGAAAAAGAGAGGGCGGGGAGAACAGAGGGAACAGCAAAAGAGGGAAGGGCAAATGGAAGAAGAAAGGAAGGAATGGGGCAGAGAAAAGAGGGAGAAGAGTGCAGAAAAAAAACAGTAGAGGAGAGAACGAGAAAAGGCCACAGCAAACTGAGTTACCGAGAAAAGAAAAAAAGAAGGAATATGGATAATTTTTAAGTTCTACCAAAGTCAAATTCTTATTTAGATTTTTTTTTTTTTTGCAGTGTTTGTATCTTCTAGATAATTTAAGAATATTCAGGATCATTTCAGTACGTTTTTGTAATGTCTGTTTTATCTCAGCTGCTCTAAAATGCCCAACAGGTGTTGGGGGGGATCATCTCCTTAAAGGCACTCAGAAAATCCCACTTTTTGTGTCTAACATCGACAAGTTTACCTTCATGAAGGAGTAGAGAGACTTCCCACACATGCTCAGGAATTCTCTTCTGATATCCAGCACATCAATTCTGGAGCGGGACACCACCGCTCTGATCAGAGTGTTGTCGTCTGCACCCAGGCCCTGGAAAGCAAAGCAGCCACGTGCAGCTAACAGAGAACCTGCTGGAGAATCACCCACAGACACAAAGGTCTCAGTGCCCAGTCTTGTGCAGGAGCTGCTCTTAATTAGAGCATTTTTGCATAACGGAGCGATCCATTAGCAGCTTGCTCCTGACTATTACCCTGAGCTGTCCTAGAAAAGCCAGTTTCCTGGCTGGCTGCAGCTTCCATCTCACGATTGCCACAATGCTGCTGAGTCAAGCATGAAAATGCAAGAAAGAAGCAAGCAATCTTGCTCCACAATCCGTTTACCTTCATGGATTTATACAGTCTTTCAGCAAAGCACGCAGGCTTGTTTCGCGTGCACTTTTCTGTAAGGACAGACAAGAACAAGAGAATTAAGGTCAGGAGAAGCAGGAGCTTTTCCACACCGCTGCAGCACTTTCTTGGTGCAGGTGTTTCTTCTGTCAAGATGCAACTCCAGGCCAACAAACAGCAAACGCAGTGCAGGCATCCACAGTCAGTGATGTGCTGTGAGCTGACGTCTCTGTGCCTGCACACAGCAGTATTTGCATGAAGGCTTTCATGCCTCCTGACAGCAAACCTCTGCTGCCAAAGCTCCCTTTGGCCAAGCACACCATACCATACAGCACAATATACATTTCTCACCTGAATGGGTCTGTAAAGCATACAATCATAGAACCGTTTGGGTTGGAAGGGACCCCTAAGATCATCTAGTTCCAGCCCCCCTGCAATAGGCAGGGACTCCTCCCTCTACACCAGGGTGCTCCAAGTCCCACCCAGCCTTGCTCTGTGCCCATAAACAAAGACAAACCTGTACGGAACAGTCACTCAAGGGAAGACACAGCACCTCTAATCATTTCATTTCTTTGTAGACAACATTTAAAAGCAGAGCACTCATCTACAGACAGCAAAGCATCTGCCAGGTCTCCTGCCATCTCAGATTTAATGCTGTTATGTCCTTGTTAGCAATGCCTCTGTACCATCAAAAACTAGGGGGAAGAGTCCGTGGCAGAAAGTCAAAGAGATTCAAAGCACCGCTTTGCAACAAGCTCCTCATATACTGCATGAACATTCTTTCATCCCTGCAGCACTCTCAGCTAAATCAGGATCGTCCCACAGAAATAATTCATTCTCACTGCTAACAGTCTTGCTAATTGGCCTACCACAGCTAGTACCATTTTCAAGACCTGCTGCTTTGTGCTGCTAATCAAGTTCCTTAGCTCCTCTCCTTCCTGCCCCAATGGCAGTCACACTTCATGATCTCTGCTTTCCATGCTGGAGCTGCAGCCAGGTGTACTTAGGTTTCTCAAGTCCCTTTCAGTCTCAGCAGGGAATAAAACAGCCCGAATGGAATGGATGCAATGGGGCTCTCTCTAGGACACCTGCTGCCTCAGAAGACTTCACATCTACTGGACAGCTACAGAGCTCCTACAAAAGCATCACACACAAACAAGGAAGGAAAGAAAAACCCAGGACACTGTGCAGGGGTCCTACCTCTCACTAGGTGATACCTGTTCCGTGTACAGAGGATGGACATAAACTGCACCTCATCTGTTCCCTACTTCTTCTCCCCCGCTTCGTACAGGCACTTCAAGACATTAGGGGTGACAAAGTAAGGCTCATGGAGAAGACTGGGCGTACAGGAGATCTTAAATCCCTTGCAGCTAGAGCACTGCTGGCCCATACTTGTCTAGATCACAGATATTTTCCAACAAGCACCAACCAGGCATGGCAACCCACAGCCAAAACCTCACTGCCCCTGCCAAGTAGCCAGCCTGTCGAGAGACCTCTCATTAGAGACCTGCAAACAAGGCTAAAACCATTATTTCCATTTCACAGGCTGGCTTCTCTTCACCACAAGATCATCACATGCACAAGAATAGATTGGGAAGCACATTACTACGCAACTGAGCATCTTGCTGAGCATGGGCATCATCCACATACATTCCTTCATCTCTGTCTCCCTGCAGAGACACAAGGATAGAAGACTCAGTTCACCAGAGCATCTACTGGAAGCAACTCCTGAGAATTCCCCATTCATGAAAAGCTGCTGGAGATGGATAATGGAGTCCTTCAAAGGGAACACTAGCTTACAAATGAAACGCAGCTCAGATGCACTTTGGGCTGCCTTCTGAAACGAGCAGCAACCCACTTTACTGGGACATTTAAAGAAGAGCCCACAGCACTCATGCACACCCAGAGTCAGAGTTCCCTCCCCGGAGAGGCTGGGTTAGAGGAGCAGGCCATGGGACACACAGGGTGAGAAAAAGCCAGCCTGGAGCTCCTCACCACTGAGTGCACAGCTGTGCCCACAGCTCTGAAGATTCACCCCCTTCTCCCCTCAGCTTGGCTCACCGTTGCGAGGGACACGAGGACCCTTCAAAACATGGGAGATGTCAGATACAATGTCATCCTCAAGGGAGCAGCCAGATTCTAGCAAGAACACACACAGCATCCGTTAGGAGCAGGGCCACCACCTGGGTGCTGCCCACAACATTTGCCAGCTGTAACCTAGCTAAGTACAGAACTGCGCCCAGGGCTCCCAGCAGCACTGCAGCACTCCAGCCACCATCATTAGTGCTACAGCCTCCAATTAAGAAGCGCAGACAGGAAGAAACTGACAAGAGAGCCTTTCGCACTCCTTACGAAGCTTGTAGTTCTCATTAATGCAACAAATCTCTCCATTGGTGCGAGAAGCCAGAACTTCCATCGGGCAACCTTCACCTGCTCCTGCTCCCTAGGGAATCACCAAGGCAAGATTTAAGATACCAGCACCTGCTTGTGACGTGCAACCAGGTTTCTTTAAGAGAGACAAGACATGCATAACAAAGCAGTAAGTCCTTGGCCAGAACCTCAACAATACAAAAGGAAGATTTCCAAACCTTCACAGCCCTCCTTAGTTCGTGCACGTCATACATGGTGGTGGGAGTCATCATCCCAGTGATCACCCTCTCAAAGTTCCCACTCAGCTCCGACTTCAAGTCATCAATCAAATCCCAGAAGGCCAAGAGAGGAGAAAGGAGTTGGCAGAAGGTACGGCCTTTGAGGACAGAGGAACTGAGCTGTTCAGCACTCCTCTTCAGGCTCCAACCCTCCTTGCATCAACAACTGCTCTGAACTGAACAAGAACAACACAACCTTGGTCAGGTAAAGTCTCTGCCGACCTTTCTCTGGTAGAGGTTGGGTCGTTTTTCACTTTTCGCCCAAGTGACACAACCACGTTCACACATCTCTGCACACCACTCACCCTGCCAGCAGTGCTCTTATAGGTGATCAGAACTTGCTGACGCTGGGAAACATTTAGTTTGGTCAAGACGTCAGCGATGGCATCTTCATCCGGGCCTGCAAGAAACAAATGGAAGCTAGTCAGGATGCTTGCACAAGGATCAGAAGTGCCCTCTGGTCTTGTGCCACCTCCCGTCCCTCACACAGCCGGCTCTCAACAGCTCCAGGACTACATCGATGCACACAAAGCTGCCAGGACCCACGCCACCAGAGGAGCTGCATTTCGGGACATGAAGGGCAGTTCTGTTTCCACTTTCCAACAATTTTTAGGGCAGTTGTGCAGCGGAGCAGTGCAAGCAGCTATGCTTCCCTCTATCAAACCACCAGAGCAGCCATTCGCAGTGCTGGGGAAAAAATAAAAGTTGACCATGGAGGGAGATCAACTTACCAAAGCCCTTCATGGCCTTCCTGAGTGCCTGCGCTTCTTGCTCAGCGCTGAAACTTGAGACCCCCTCGATTGTTGCCTAAGGCCACAAGAAAAGGATTTAGCAAAGGCAGACCGATGCACACAGAGTTGAACTGGAAAAAAAAAAAAAAGAAAACAAACATAAAAGATGTGAACACAGAGATAGTAAAACTCCACCCACACTCAGTGAAACTCACACCCACACAGTGGGACTTCCCAAGCACGTCAGAAAGAAGCCACGGGGGCACAACTGCATGGAGAACATATCTCCATATTGCTGCCCATGGAGTACCTGGTTTCCAGTGAAACAAAAGCTGCACCACCCGGCATCTGTGCTCAGGCCCACCAGGCCTTCTTCCTAGCAGTTCTCCACGTCAATCATAAAGCAATGTGCTCCCATCATAGCCCTAGGCCTGACTTCTCCAGTAGCAGGTAAGGACCAGTATTCTGCACCATTCCTTTTGCTCTGCTCAGCATTGGTGAGGCTGCATCTGGAGAACAGTGTTCAGCTCTGGGCTCCCAGTACAAGAGACAGCTGGACATGCTGGAAAGAGTCCAACGCAGGGCTACCAAGATGGTGAAGGGACTGGAACACCTCTTCTACGACAAGAGGCTGAGAGAGAGGGGGCTGGTCAGCCTGGAGAAGGGCAGCTCAGGGGGATCCCACCCACGGCTGCAGAAGTTCTGCACAGAAGTTTGTCCTGATATCCAGCCTAAACTTACCCCGTGTCTGTCTGTCCTGCGGAACCCCACAGATGTGACACTGGGCTGCTTCTCAAAGGAAACCAGTGCGCGCTGTCGGGAGCGGAGGAGGAAGCAGCTGATCCTGCCAGTAACGCTGCCATCGCGCGTCCCTCCCCGGGACTCCCACACCTTCCTCTCCCCAGCCCCGCTCGGCTCCTCGCAGGCTGCAGACACTGCTGAGGCACTCACGCTCCAGGCCGTCATCTTCTTCTCGTGCTGCCGGACCGCTCTCTGCAGGGCTGCGCTGAGCTCCTGCTGCTGCACCAGAACCGCAGCTCCCGTGCTGACGGACGGCGGAGCTTCGTGCCGGCACCCACAGCACGCGGCCCCCGGGCTGCTGGCGGCACGGCAGGACGCTCCCCTCCCCGCCTCCCTCCCACCGCCCCTCGGCTCCGGCGTCCTCCCGTTATTCGCCTAAGGAAACGAAGGCCCCGCACAGGGCTCTGGACCGGCTGATCGACGGCTGACGCCAACGGAACGAGGTTCAACACCGCCACGCGCCGGTCCCGCACTTCGGTCACAACGACCCGAGGCATCTCTGCAGGCCGGGGGCAGAGCGGCTGGAAGAAAAGGATCCGGGGGCGCGGGCCCCGGGGCCCCGGAAGCGGAGCGGGCGCACGGCGCGGGGCAGCGCCGCGGGCAGCCGGGCCGGGGCCACGCGGGACGCGCGCGGTGATGACGCAATGACGGCGCGACCGCGGGCGCAAACGACCCCGCCAGGAGCGCCCGCCCCGTTCCGCGGGCCGACCAATAGGAGAGCGGGGGAGGCGGGGCCGAGCGCGGGCTCTCCGCCAATGGCGGCCGCGGCATTCCGTGCCGGGAAAGCGGCGCTCCGCCGCCCCGCGCCTCGGGGCCCCGTCCGTCCCGCGTCAGAACGGAGCCGTCCTCCGGAGTCGTCGTCGCGGCGGGGCGCCGCCGGCTGACAACCGGCGGCTGACTGCGAGCGGCGGGGCGCCCGGTGTCCGGGAGCGGCTCCTGGCCGAGCCGGGCAGCCCCGAAAGAGAGGGACCGACCCCGCGGATCGAGACGCGTTCGAGCCCGGCGGAGTCGGGCGGCCGCCTTCGGTTCCGGCTCGGCTCGAACGGTCAGCAGCGCCGTGCTGAGCCGCTGCCCCGCAGGCGGAGGACTCGACTGCCGTTTTCTGTCTTCACGTCTGTCCGAGAAGAAAGCTGGCGGCGCTGGCGCTGACCAGGGAGAGGGAGGCCGGGGGCCGGAAAGCTCTCAGGCTGCGGCTCCAGGGCAGGCAGAGGAAGTCACGGCGCCGGTGACATCAGCCGGGCTGCTGGAACCTGCGTGCCGTCACGCTGCGTTTCCGTGACGACGGCGGGCTCTCCCCGAGGAGCCGAGGGCAGC
The DNA here is from genome assembly GCA_037305975.1 of Chrysolophus pictus. Lineage (NCBI taxonomy): Eukaryota > Metazoa > Chordata > Aves > Galliformes > Phasianidae > Chrysolophus > Chrysolophus pictus. The sequence continues at coordinate 1,594,880 of CM074605.1, forward strand.
TTTGCTGCTGCGTTCGTTACCCGACGAAGCCCGACGCAGGGGGGCTGGGCAGACAGTCTTGCCAAAGAGGCCCGTGCTACAGCTAGATTGCCAGCACGACTCCTTTTGTTCCCGTTGAGCCCTGGCCAGGCTTCGGGCGAAAACCAAGAGGAGAAAGAGGGCAGCGGCTGTTCCCCCGGACTGCTCCGTACATTGGTTTATTCCGTGCTAGAAAGGCTGGAGCTGCTTGCAGCGGCTCTGGACGCCTCACTTGTGGGATGGGCGCATTGCTGTGCAACTTCCCCACGGCTGGGAGAGGTTCTCCAGATCCTCACTGCAAACGGGGCTCCCCAGTGACTGCGGATCTGGCTGATGGTAAAGTGCTGGGGCAACTGGTCATGGATCTTTCTTCACCACTGTGCTCACGTGGCAATGAGTAGGCCCACTGCCTTGCTTATTCCCTTTACTGCTGAGCTCCTCTTTTGGCTATAGATGCTGCCAATATTACTGTTTGTATTATTTTGTCATAGGCAGTAAAATAAGCCTATCCCAAAGACGTTGGTGTCTTTGTTCTTCCTGTTGAGCCCATCGATTGGCACAACAGCATTAGCACATGATGGGCACGTAACTTGGACATCAGGAACGTGACTTCAAAGGCTTCAAAGCATCGGGAACGTCTCCTTTGGAGAGAGACTGAGAGGTTTGGGCTCATTGAGCCCGGAGAACAGAAGGCTCTGGGGAGACCGTGTGGCTGCCTTTCAGTACACGGGGCCTCACAGATCACCCTTGCTGAGGGTGGCCACTATTCCCTCATCGAGGTCATTGATGAAGATGTTGAACAAGACCGGACCCAGCACCGACCCCTGAGGAACACCGCTGGTTAGAGGCATCCAACCGGACTCTGCACCGCCAACGACGACCCTCTGTGCTCTGCCAGTCAGCCAGTTCTCAACCCACCTCACTGTCCACCCAGCCAGTGACAACATCGTAGAAGGCTACCAGGTTGGTCAAGCATGACCTCCCCCTGGTGAACCCTTGCTGATTACTCCTGATAACCTCCTTTTCTTCCAGTTGTCTGGAGATGGCATCCAGCACAAGCTGTTCCATCACCCTTCCAGGGACGGAGGTGTGCCCAGGTGGCCAAGAGGGCCAACAGCATCTTGGCCTGAATTAGAAATAGCGTGGCCAGCAGGAGCAGGGAGGGAATCATCCCCCTGTACTCAGCCCTGGTGAGGCCACGCATTGAGTACTGTGTTCAATTTTGGGCCGCTCACTACAAAAAAAAAAAAACAAACAGCCTCCACATTTCACACTGCAATCAAAAACATCCCCGCCATTCTGTGCCAAGGGCAGATGGAAGAAGAGAGCTGCAAAGGGCAGGCTGTGAGTGTATGGAGAGGATGTGAGCAGCTGTGACAAACCATTGGGACCCTTCCTATCTCAGTCTGTGCCTTATTGCCACAGCACACCTTGGATCACAGAACCACCATGACTGGAAACAACTTTAAGATCCTGCAGTCCAACCGCCCCCCTGCCAGCATTCCTTCCTTCTAAACCACGTCCCTCTGTACCACATCTTCACCTTTCTGCATCACCTCCAGGATGGCCATTCCACCACCTCCCCTTACCCACAACGGGAACTGTAAATCCAACCCCAAAGGGCATCCCATCACCTCAACTCTTAACTACAGACAAAGGCAACAGCTGCTGGAACCAGCCGGAAATCACCCCAAAGGGCTGAAGGACACCATCTGCTCAAGACAGACAGAACTGCTTACCCCTTTCTGAGGAACAGGGCTCACAAAACACCTCACAGGAGCAGAGCTCCTGCCCTGGGGGCAGCCAGCCTTCAATGAGCTCAAGGAGGGGTGGAACCAGGCTGCACCCCATGGCCACACCAGCAGATCGCTTCCACCTGTGCTCCACAGCAGAACAGGGATTAGTGAAGATGAAAGCCTGGGAAATGAAGACTGACTGCTTTCATATTTCTCTCCCATTTGTGTATGCTGACTGCAGCTCCAACCAGGCCCACTTATAGTCTCTCGTAAATGAAACCTGGGAAGTAGATAAAGGCGTAGGACAAGAAGTGAAAGAGCAATGCAAAACAAAACAAAGAAAAAAGCAAACCAGAAACAAGGAAAAAGAAAAAAGTAAAAAAAAAAAAAAAAAAAAAAAAAAAAAAAAAAAAAAAGAGAGAGAGAGACACAAAAAACAAGAAAAAAAAATAGGAAAGAAAACCACAGCATATGTAATGGCAGAAAGAGCAGCGCAATGGGAAAATGTTCCAAAGGAAGAGAAAGGAGCGCCCACCCATCTGCGCCGCGTTGCCTTCACTGTGCTGCAGGCTGAGCGGGTCCTTCCCAGCTGATCCATCAGTGGGCCCGGCCAGGACTCAGACAAGTTCCCATATGGCAGTTCCCGTACAAGTAGAAAAATAAAGGATAAGAAAAGAAGTTGGGAAAAGGTGGGAAAAGTAGGACAAATGTTGGGAAAGTGTGGGAAAAAAGTAGGAAAGAGGTACAAGTTTGGAAAGCATGGGAGAAATTGGGAAAGCATGGAAAAAGGTGGAAAAAAGATGGAAAATGACCGGTAGGGCCGGTAGTTCCCTGGGCACGCAGCCCCTCGTGCTGGTAGGTAGGCATGGGGAACAGAATAGGCGTAACCCACGGTGAGGTGGTTTTGGACCTGCTTTGAAAGCAAGGGGCCGGATGGATTGAACCTTGGGGTGCTGAGGAGGTTGGCAGATGTGGCTGCCAAGCCGCTCTCCATCATCCTTCAGCAGTCCTGGCTAATTGGCTAATAATGTGTCCTGGCTGTCCCTGAACGTGTTTAAAAAGCATCTGGATGTGGTGCTCAGGGACGTGATTGAGTGGTGGGTTGTTAGAGTTAGGGGAGTACGGTCAGGTTGCGGTTGGACTCGATGATCTTTCAGGTCTTTTCCAACCTGATCCATTCTATGATTCTATGGATTTAACAGCAGCGTTCTTGTGGGAGCTGCATTGAGACTTGCGCATTGAGACTTGTTCCCCAGAATTACTTTCTCCAAGCTGATTCGTAGGTGCTGGCACTTCTTTAAAGCCAAGAGCAGCTGCTGATGGGAGGAAGGTAGTTCAGGCTCATGAGCTCTGCAGCATCTCCCAGGATGGTACCAGAGGAGGCAGGAATGATATTGCAGAAGAAGATGAGAAGCTCCCCAGCAGGAAGCCAGAAACCCTGCGGGAGAGTCGGCGCACGTGTGGATGCCCAGGAGGTAATGCAGCCCCAGTATTTGAGAAGCGCGTGGCCATGGAGTGCTGCGGCCCAAGAGCAGAGCTATTCTGCCTTTGCAGAATAGCTGGCATCCCAAGAAGGACTCGTCTGCCCTTGTAAAAAGCAGGGGGAGGGCACGTCCAAATGCTTGCTGATTGCTTGGGAGCTCAAATCCTCCAAGCTGGAGGCAGGCTGGGGGTAACATCTCCTTGGTCCGATCGTGCGGCACCTGAGCAAGAACTGGCTGCACGAGGGTCGTCTTAATTTCTCTGTTCTTTTACTTAAAGTAAACCCGCTGGGAGACCGCGGTGTCGGTTTCCTGAAATTTGGATCTGGGAGGCGACCACGGCCTTTGCTTATGATGGAAGCACAGAAGTGATGCGGGCGCTCGCTGAGGTCACAATCATCGCCGAGGTGGGAGCGTTTGTGGCACAGCCGGTGAGCAGAGCTGGTGCTCTGGTGAGCGTGCTGCACGCAGAGACTGAGCTGTGAGCTTTCCTTGAGAGATCGCCCTGTGAGAGCCCGTCGGAAGCACCGCTGCGGCGTGTGCGTGAGCTGGGCACAGCTCAGGCTGAGCAGGCCGAGCAGGTGAGCTGGGTTTGGTGCTGGCTGGTTGCCGGGAGGTGTCTCAGCAGGAAAGCTGGGCTGGGGTGGGCACGCTGCATCAGCCCTCGTCCCGGCTGGCGGTGAGACAGAGGGAGTTTTCTTCAGGACAGCAACACCAGCCATGTGCTTCAAGGCGCGTAACTATTGAGGAGATGGAGAACGCTTGCTGTCAGAAATCATGGCAGCTGTACAGGAGCTGGGTGTATTTTGGGGACAGTCCTTGTAACCAGCTGGTTTCGAGACACTGCCCTGCCCGAGAGTCTAAACTGCACAGCAGAAGAATGCTGGGGAAATGCTTCTTCCTCACTGTTTTTCACTTGCAGGTTCTTTCCTTAGGGTTCCTTTTTCCTTTCCAAAAGGAGATTTTGGGGATCGAGGCACTTGAAGAAAGAGTGAAGCCAGCTCTTTCCAGCAGTGCGGGCAGTCCCTGTGGAGAGGACCCCGGGAACTTGAGCTTCCTCGGAGACGTTCCCCAGCATGTCTCAGCAGGGAGACGGACGCAGTTCCCATCCCTGCTTTGCGCGTGGAAAGGTATGGCTGGGTTTCTTTAGCTTGGGTTTCTCCTGTCTCTGGGTTTGGAGGGGAAGGGGTGGAGCAGGGGGAGCCCTACTGGTCCTTTGTTAGCTCAGGAAGCGGTTGGGCTGTGCACTTGCAGCAACAGGACAGCATTGCCAGGCTCCTTAACTAAGCTAAGGCTGTGTGCGGTAATTTTGCGTGGATTGAACTGTGGCACCTGAAGTCACTGTTTCCCTCGGAATAATGCTGGTGTTTGCAGGTGTGTTGGTTTAACCCCCTGAAGTGATGTCTGAGAGCGCCCGTCTTCTCCACCTGAACGATGAGAAAGCTGGATATGCCCAGAAATTGCAGCGCGTGCAGATGTTGTGAATGCGCTCCCAAATGTTTCCTTTCGTGATAACTAACGTCTCAGCACTCTGATATCCCATCTCTGGCACCATGTGGAACGCTGCATCTCTCTGCAAACGCTGGGTGCCCGTTTCCATGGCCCTTCCTTTATTTCTCTCCTCAGAAGCAGCGCGGCGCGGTTCCCTGTGCCAGGGAGCAGCACCCAGCAGGCTGCCAGAGATCCAACAGCGCCTTGCAGCGCACAGAGGGACGCGATGGGGACGGACCATCCTTAGCACCACGCAAAAGTGAGTCTCTTCAGTCCTCTGTCATGAAGTATGGAAGAATGCATTTTAAGCATTACTTCTGAGCGGTGCAGCGCTGCAGGGATGTCAGGTAACCATGGTGGAAGCATTCGAGAGGCCAACAGCAACAGATGGCAGCAGTGAGACAGAAGTGTGTGTGTCAGTGGTGGTGCTCAGAGCTGAGTGCATTCCCTGTAGGGACAAAACATCCGTGCCTCGACTTTTGCAGCTGATGGTGTTTTGTGTGCTGACGCAGCTTTGCTCTGCAGAATGCAGAGCTGTCAGGCAGACCGGGGTTCCTCTGCTGCCACCTGAGCGGGAATGAGAGCAGTAGTGCTTTGTGCAAGCGCACTGCAGTTTAAAGATCAGTTTCAGTTCTGGCTGTAGAAGAGTGTGTTTTGGTTTTTGGGGGTGGATGTGGGCTAACAGGACAGTGCTGCTCCTGGTGTCTGTGAAATCAACACACAATCTGTTGTTGTAGGGACGGAGCCTGCGCGTCCATGGAATGGTGCTGGGCTTGGGGGGAAACGGAAGGCCTCCCCAGGTAAGAAGCTCTCGTGAGCTGTGGTGTGGGTACCTGCCTCTAAATAGGGCTGCATGAAGGGCTGTGTGTGATGGAGGAGAAAAGAAGGGGCACTGCAGATCTGTGCTGACTGCAGAAATGGCACAGCGCTGTAGCAGCAGAAAGGCCAATTGAAGAAACTACGCTTGAGGAGCAGAAGTTTGTGGTTGGCTGTGCTAAAATGCTCCTCCAAAGAGATGCTCTTCATGTCTTTCTTGTTTCCTTTCTGACAGAAGCTGATGAAAGCAGGCTTGCAGTGAAGCGCAGCCTTGCAGGAAGCCAGGGGAGGAGCATGGAGTGTGGCACAGCCCCCAAGAGAGGTACAGACACACAGCAGGCATCTGGGTTTGGTGCACTGTCTTGCTAGTTAGGCTTTCTGTCCGTCCTTTCCTGGGACTGCTGTCGTTGCGTGTTGCTTGAGATCTTAATCCATCCCTGGGGATTACGGTTGCCTTTCCTGTCCCAATTGGAAATGGCCCACAGTTCAGCCAAGATCCTGAGATCCATTGCTGTGAACACTCGAGAGTTCCTAGCATTGTGGCCCATTTTGCAGACCGAAGGCAGTGTTGGACTCTCTTTTAATCTTGCTGCTTCCCCTTGCTTGATTCGAACAGGGAGAGGTGCTGAGCCAGATGGCAAGATGTACGCGAAAGCTCCTCTCCAGGCTCCAGGAGGGCTTCCTGGAACAGCAGGTCCCAGCAGAGGGGAAAGACCTTCCCCTGCAGTTGACAACCGCTCCCTCTCCAAGACCATGGCTGCAAGAAAGCGCAAGGGAGTGGAGGAAGAGGAGCAAAAAGCAGAGCTGTGGCCTGCCAAGAAACAAGTGAGGGTGGAGCGCAATGGGGAGAAGGCTCAGAGCCCACATCTGAGCAGAGGCGGTGTGCCAGCTCCAGCAACACACCCTGGGCCTGACCCAGCGCCGACTGAGCGGTTCCGGACCTCAAAGCGAAGAGGTAGGAAGATGCTGCAGCTGCCCTGGTGAGGTGCTTCCCTTATCGGGTGCATGGAGTTTGCTTAGGGTTTGCTTTGCTTTTTCCTTCTCTCTGCAGAGAGGGGAAAAGAGTAGAAGGCTGCCGAGTCCAAAGGCAGGGATGTGCCAGAAAGTGTAACCTTCTCTTTTCCCATGAAATCCATGATGGCCTTCTGCTTGTCCCACTGGAAATACCCTTCCCTGAGAGGCTTCCTAGCCTGTTTTCATGTACGCATGTTTCCGCGGTTTTGCTGTTGACAAACTGAATTTCTCTTCTCTTGCTCTATAGCGAGACGACAACGACAAAAAGAGAGGAGAGCAGAAATGAAGAAGGCTGCTCTGAGAGCTGCCGCTGCACGTGCAGAGGTGAGTCCTCGGTGAGCACAGACACGGCTCTTGTTGTTCTCTGTCTGTCAGACGTGAAGGGGATTGTAGAATGCTGGGGGAAGCGGTGTCCTATTTTGACGCTCGCTTTGTTTCTTTCCAGTCCTCCGCAATGAACAGCCTTGTGGAGATGATGGAGAAGCTGCAGCTGAAGGACTGAGTGGAGGAGCATCAGAAGGCAGCGGCTTCGTGGCAGCAGCCCAACTTGGCACTCTGGTTGCAGTCCATCAATAAACAATTGGAGCTTTGTATTCACAAAGAGCGCACGGCCTGATTTGTCCAGTGGCACTCAGTGAGCTGCTGCACCACCTCCTCGTTATTCCACTGGCAGCGCTGGGTCAGAACTCCCACATCTCCATCGGGGGATGCTGCAGGGTATAGAAGCAGGGGATGCACCAGTCCTTGGCCCTGCCCATAAACGCACTGTCTGCAAAGCACGTGCACAGAACTGCGAGTAGCACGGCCTGAGCACAGGCGCGCTGAGTTAGAGAACAGCTGTCTCGAGCTGTCTGAGTTTCTCGGGGCAGCACTGAGCAGAAGTGAGCGCGTGCCCCTCACCCTGCAGGCGTCTCTGTTGGGGGAAGAGAGGCTCCGCCGGCCGCCTGATCCCGGAATGCAGAGGTGTTCTCCTGACTTCTCTGCAGTGCCACCTTGCCTCATTCTCCCCCCTCTCTTCAGTTGTTTTGATGCTACTTTTCATTCTTTGGGCAGAGCTTGAGTCACTCTCATCATTGCACAGCTTTGTACTGAGCGGTGTGGAATTTTCTGCCTTTGCTTTTTAAAGCCTAGGCTGAAAACTGCAGCGTGCATGGTAAATTTACATGGGGGCGTGGGGGGGACATCCCTCAACCCCCATTATTGAAAAATAAACCTTAATTACAAAAGTGAGGGGTGTCAACCCCCGACCCATGGGAACAAAGTGGTCCGTGGGGGTGACACTGTGGGGGTGTCCCCATCTCCAGTATGTGACACCGCCAGGGTGCCATGAAGGTGTCCCCAACTTTGGTGGTGTGACAGCACGATGCTGTGTCCCCACTTCTCCAGGAAGTCCTCCAGCTGGTTACGGTGTCCCCAGCTTCGGCTCAACATCCCCAGGGGGTCCTTTTGTCCCCTCTGCATGACGGTGACACCCGATGCTGGCTGCCGAACGCGACACCTGATGACGATGACACCACATCACGGCTGCACCACGCTGGTGTCACAGAGTCCCCTCTGGTGGTGGCACAGAGTTCACCACCGTGCGTGTCCCCGTCCTCATGTCAGATGATGGTGACAACGCCAGAGGACTCAGGTGTCACCAGGTCTGGCTCTAGGCGGGCCTGGAGGGGTGACAGAGAACAGTGAGAGGCTCAGTGACAGCATGGTGATAACGCAGAGCTGCCTGTGCCTGGCCCCATGCGGTGGTCAGAGTACAGGGAATGGTGTCACCCCATAGATGGTGACACACAAGTGATGGTGACACCAGATGACGGTAACAACAGTGACAGCCAGGGATGGGGACACTGCGTCACGGCTGTTCCACATCGAGGTCACCCTGTGTCACGGCGTCACCTGAAGACAGTGACACTCAACGACTCCCAGTGGCATCCAGTGAAGGTGACACCCAACGATGGTGACGCCACCGACGCCATGTCGCACCTGCACCAGACCCCACGTGTCCCCCGACCGATCCCAGCCCCCCTCCCTGTACCCTCCTCATCACCTCTTCAATGAGGATGTCACCGCTCTGCAGTTCTGCCAGTCCTCTTCTTGGTTGCAAGTGTCATATTTGGTATTGTCATCCAGTATTTTTGGGAGAAAGCGTGTGGCAGTTGTAAGAGAAGGGGTATTTCTGGGAGAAAATATCCTCTGTTTGGAAGAGAAGGTGAAATTTAGCACTGAAATGTGGTATTTCTGGGAGAAAATGACATACTTGAGGGAGAGAACTCGGAAATGGTGGGAGAGAATGTCTTCTATTCGAGAGCAACTGTGGTATTTTTGGTGTGACGACTGGTCCTTTGGGGAGAAAATACGGTAAATATGGGAGAAAATGTCCTCTTGAGGAGTGTCAAGTAGTACTTTTGAGAGAAAATGTCAGGTATTTCTCAGAAAACTGCTGTTTCTGGGAGATAGTAGCATACTTGGTTGGAGAATGACAGGTGTTTGTGAGAAAGCTGGTATTTTGGGAAAAAAGGCCGTATTTTTAAGAATAAACTGGGATTTCTGGGGGAATATGTCCCGTCTTTGGGAGAAAACTGGTCTATGTGGGAGAAAATGTCGTGTATTTGGGAGAAACCTGGTGTATCTGGGAGAAAAGGCCATTTTGATGGGAGTAAGTGTGATCCTGAGGAGCGTCAAGTAGTATTCTTGGGATGAAACGTGAGGTATTTCTAAGAGTAGTGGTATTTCTGGGAGAAAATGTCTTGTTTTGGGGGGAAAAGATCACACGTATGTGAGAAAGCTGGTATTTCTGGGAGTAAACGCCATATTTTTAGGAAAAAATGGGTATTTCCAGGATAATCGGTCACATAGTCAGGAGAAAAGTGGTCTATCTGGGAGAAAATGTCCCTGTTTTTTGGTGGAAGAGATCCTGTTTAGGGGACTAAAATAGTGTTCCTGGATGAAGATGTCAGGTATCTGTGAGAAAAGTGGTATTTGTGGGTCACAGTGGTGTTCCCCAGGGGTCGGTGCTGGGGCCCGTCCTCCTCAAGATCTTTCTCGATGACCTGGATGAGGGCACTGAGTGCACCCTCCGGAAGTTTGCGGATGACACCAGGCTGGCTGGAAGTGTGGATCTGCCTGGGGGTAGCGAGGCCCTCCAGAGGGATCTGGACAGGCTGGAGAGCTGGGCTGAAGCCAATGGGATGAGTTCCAACAAGGCCAAAGGCCGGGTCCTGCACTTTGGCTGCAACAACCCCAGGCGACGCTACAGGCTGGGGGCGGAGCGGCTGGAAGATGCGTAGAGGAAGTGGACCTGGGGGTGTTGATTGATGCTGGGCTGAACACGAGCCAGCAGCGTGCCCGGGTGGCCAAGAAGGCCAGTGGCATCCTGGCCTGCATCAGAACGGTGTGGCCGGCAGGAACGGGGCAGTGATCGTCCCCCTGTCCTCAGCTCTGGTGAGGCCGCACCTCGAGTGCTGTGTCCGCTTTTGGGCCCCTCACTGCCAGAAAGACATCGAGGCCCTGGAGCGGGTTCAAAGAAGGGCAACAAAGCTGGCGAGGGGTCTGGAGCACAGAGCTTACGAGGAGCGGCTGAAGGAGCTGGGGTTGTTCAGGGTGGAGAAGAGGAGGCTCAGGAAGACCTTCTTGCTCTCTATAACTCCCTGAAGGGAGCTTGTGGTGAGCTGGGCTTCGGCCTCTTCTCTCGTGTCACTGGTGCCAAAAAACGACGTTATATCCCACAAATATCAGTGATCTCCCAAATACGCAATGTTTTCTTCCAGAAAGATCACTTTTCAATCCTAAATATGGCAATTTGTTCCAAAAATACAATATTTTCTCCCGGAAATACAAGCATTCTCCAAAATACGATGTTTTCTCCCAGAATGCCAGCTTTATCAGAGAGATATGAACTTTTCTTCCAAAAATATGATATTTCCTCCCAGAAATGTCAGTTTCCTTAGAAATACTTCACGTTTCCTCCAAGAAATACAACGTTACAATACCCCCCCTTCCCCATAATATGATACTTTCTCCAGGGAGTAACAGTTTTCTTAGAAATACCTCATGTTTTCTCCAAACAATATGACATTACAATCCTCAGTATGACATTTTCTCCCAAAAATAGGACATTTCCTCCCAGAAATATAACAAAAATAGAACGTTTTCTCCCAGAAATACCAGTTTTCTCCCCCAAAATAGGACATATTCTCCCAGAAATACCAGTTTTCTCCCAAAAATAGGACTGCAGCCATTGGAGATCTGCTGGAAGGACAGACGGCCAGCTGCAGGAGCTCCAGGAGGCTCCTGGAATGCAGCCATGGTCACTTTGTGCTCCGGGCGTTGGGCAGACCGACCAGAGGTGAAGCGTGGCTGGATCTGCTGCTCAGCAGTGCGGAGGAGATGATGAGTGAAAGGCGTTCAGGTTGGGGCAGCCTGGCTGCAGTGAGCACGGCTTGTGGGGTTGGTGATCCGAGGGATGTGGGCACGGCAAGGAGTGGGGCAGGACCTGAGCTTTGGGACGGCGAGCTTTAAGCTTTCAAGGGCTGCTGGCCCAGATCTCTGGGGATCTGTCTGTAAAAACAAAGATGGTGAGCAGAGCTGGCTGCTCTTCAAGGCTGCCTTCCCTTCTGAGAGCACAAGAGCTCTCCATCCCTCTGAATAGAAAGCAGAGGACGCAGGAAGCCCATCGGCTCGGTGCAGACCTGCTGGGCAGCTGGGGGCAAAGCAAGGAGCAACGAGCTCTGCTAACAGGCCGTGTCACCTGGAGCAATGCAGGGCTAACAAACAGGCCGTGTCACCTGGAGCAATGCAGGGCTAACAAACAGGCCGTGTCACCTGGAGCAATGCAGGGCTAACAAACAGGCCGTGTCACCTGGAGCAATGCAGGGCTAACAAACAGGCCGTGTCACCTGGAGCAATGCAGGGCTAACAAACAGGCCGTGTCACCTGGAGCAATGCAGGGCTAACAAACAGGCCGTGTCACCTGGAGCAATGCAGGGCTAACAAACAGGCCGTGTCACCTGGAGCAATGCAGGGCTAACAAACAGGCCGTGTCACCTGGGAAGAATACAGGGATGTCTGGACCTGCAGACGTGGGATCAGGAAAGACAAGGCGCAGAACTGAACTTGGCGAGGTGTAGTAGGCGTAGCGAGGAAACGGGATGTGACGGGGCATGTGACGTGAAAAACAACAGGAAGACTTTCTACACGTCCATTGGCCAGAAGAGACAGGTCAAAGTAAGTGTGCCTCCTTTGTAAATGTAAAAGGAGAACTGGCTGCAACAGAAGCTGAGGTACTGAATGAGTTCTGTGCCTCGGTCGTCACTGGCGGCCAGGATTCCAGTGTTTGTCACGTCCCTGAGCCCTGCGTCCATAAACCTCCAGGTGGGGACTGGGGTGGTAAATACCCCCCACTGTGAGGGCAGAGCAGAGAGACTGCCTGATGAGACTGAACGTGTGCAAGTCTATGGAGCAGATAGATGGTGAGATGTGAGACTGAATGTGCAAGGCTGCAGACAAAGAGTGGTTATTAATGGCTCTATGTCCAGGTGAGGCCGGTAACGAGCGGCGTCCCCCAGGGGTCTGTCTTGGGACCGGTGCTCTTTAACATCTTTATCAATGACATCAATGGTGGAATCGAGTGCACCCTCAGCAAGTTTGCTGACGACACCAAGCTGAGTGGTGCGGTTGTCACGGTTGAAGGAAGGGATGCCATTCGGAGGGACCTCGACAGGTTGGAAAGGTGGACCCGGGTGAACCTGATGAGGTCCTACACAGCACAGTGCAAGGTTTTGCACTTGGGCCGGAGGAATCCCAGGCATCCATACAGACTGGAAGGAGCGGTCCTTGAGAGCAGCCCCGTGGAGAAGGACCTGGGGGTCCTGATAGATGAAAAGCTTAGCATGAGCCAGCAGTGTGCCCTTGCAGGTGGGAAAGCAAATGGGATCCTGGGCTCCATCAGAAGAGGGGTGGCCAGCAGGGACAGGGAGGTGATTGTCCCCCTCTACTCTGCTCTTGTGAGGCCCCATCTGCAGCACTGCGTCCAGGTCTGGAGCCCCCAGTACAAGACAGGAAGAGGGTCCAGAGGAGGGCCACAGAGATGATCAGGGGACTGGAGCACCTCCCTTATGAGGACAGGCTGGGGGAGCTGGGCTTGTTCAGCTTGGAGAAAAGAAGGCTGCGGGGTGACCTCATTGCAGCATTTCAGCACCTAAAGGGAGCCTACAAGCAGGAGGGAAGTCAACTCTTGGAAAGAGTAGATAACTGCAGGATGAGGGGAAATGGTTTTAAGTTGAGGGAGGGAAGATTTAGGTTGGATGTCAGGGGGAAGTTCTTTACAGAGAGAGTGGTGAGGTGCTGGAACAGCTGCCCAGAGAGACTGTGGATGCCCCATCCATCCCTGGAGCTGTTCAAGGCCAGATTGGATAGGGCCCTGGGCAGCCTGGTCTAGTGTGAAATGTGGAGGTTGGTAGCCCTGCATGTGGCAGGGCGGTTGAAGATTCATGATCCCTGAAATCCCTTCCAACCCTGGCCATTCTGTGATTCTGCTATTCTGTGTCTTCTCCCTGATGCCAATTGGAAGCGATATCCTTCAGTCTTCAGAATAACAAACACATTCTGTGACTGTGCTTTAAGACAGTCTCCCTTGAGCGTTTCAGTTGTGCTTGTTCAGTGCTCGTAAAACCAACTGCAGAAGTGCTGCTCTCCTCCCCACTGTGAGGGGATTGCTGTCAGGAGCTAAGCAGTTACCACAGGCACATGCAGCAAGGAGCTGCCGTGGCACGATGGGTGCATGGAGCAGCTGTCTTCCAACCTGTCCACTGCAGCAGTTAGCAATCTGTAAGCTACTCTTCCCCAGTTTGCAGAATGAGTACCAGAAGTTGATACTCTTTTGTGAAAAAGTAAATGCGGGCTGAAAAAAGAGGCGATATGACATTCCTGACTGCAGGTAAACAACAGCACAGATGCTTGTCACCGCCGTAGTAAAAGCTGGACATGTTAATGAAGCAGCTTATCCATCTGTGCTGGGATTTTGTACAGCTGACCTCACTGCCTTTCATTCCTTGCCCTTGCCCCCTTTTTCTTCTAAGGTGAAAAAGGCAGCCTTGTTCTTTGTGAATCCGTAATTGTGATCGTTTATTGATTGAGTACAACCAGATAAGACATGGAGCACCAAGTTGGGCGCCACTCGCAGCGCTGCCCCGTAACACCACACACTGCAGCTGCTGCCTTCTGATGTTCTTTCTCTAAGTCCTTCAGCTCAGATTCTGCATCATCGCCACAGGGCTGTCCATTGTAGATGACTGGAAAAAAAAAAAGCAAGTGTAGAAATAGGACAGAAACAATCTAGGGAGACCTCACTACGAAAGTCTGATCAGTAAACTTCCAGAACAGCGCCATGCAGAACAGCACGTTACTGCCATTCAGATCAGTGACATTCCTTCCCATAACACACAGCTGAGCTGCTCTGCCCTCCCTTTTCCCTACCTGAGCTGCTCTGCCCTCCCTTTTCCCTACCTGAGCTGCTCTGCCCTCCCTTTTCCCTACCTGAGCTGCTCTGCCCTCCCTTTTCCCTACCTGAGCTGCTCTGCCCTCCCTTTTCCCTACCTGAGCTGCTCTGCCCTCCCTTTTCCCTACCTGAGCTGCTCTCCCCTCCCTTTTCCCTACCTGAGCTGCTCTCCCCTCCCTTTTCCCTACCTGAGCTGCTGTCCCTTCCCTTCCCAGCTGAGCTGCATGCCCTTCCTTTTCCCTACCTGAGCTGCTTGCCCCTCGCCTCCTTTTTCTTGGTGCTCTTGCCTTCTCCTGCTACTCGCTCCCAGTCTCAACACTTGCCTGCTCTGCTTGCTGCTTTCACAGCTTGCTCGCAACTCTGCTCGCTGCTTCTCTCCTTCTGCATGCCCTTCTCTAGTCCCTTCTCGTGCCCTTCAGGCTTTTGCTCCCCTTGCTGAGCAAGCCCATGCCCGGTAGCTCCCCTTCAACCTCCTCCGCCCTTTGCCTTTCTCCACACAGATGCTTGCTTCTGGCCAGCACTCCTGCCCGCTGCCTAGCCCACAGCCCGCATCTCTTGGGGAGACAGCAAGGTGGCCTGGAGCTACCCACACCTCCTCCCGGGCACGGCTTCTCAGCTTTGCTTCAAGCCCACAACCCCAAGGAGCTCCTCTTACCTTTGCGCTCAGCTTCTTCTCCTGCCGCGCAGCTCCTGTGCCAGGCCGGGCCTCAGCTCTTCCCACATTCCTCCATTCCTGCAAGGTTGCTTTCCTTTGCTCTGCTGCAGTTAGCTTTCCTACTTGCTTTCTCTACATTTACGTGCACCGCTTTGTACTTTTTACTCTCTTCTTTGCCTCTTCTTTCTCTATTTTCCCTTCAACCCTCCCCTCCCCTTCCAGCCCCCACTCCCCTCCCCTCACCCCTCCCTCCCATTTTTTCCTTCCTCCCCTCCCCTCTCCCCTCTCCCCCCCCTCCTCTCTTCTCTCTCCTCCCCTCCTTCCCTTCCCCTCCCCTCCCGTACCCCCCCTTTTCTCCCTTTCCCCTCCCCTTCCCCCTTGCCTTATGGGAAACTCACCTTTCCTGCTCTTCACTCACTCCTTCTTCATTCTCCTGCCTTTTGCTGCTACTCTGGCCTTGCTTTCCCTTGCTGTGCTATGCTTTGCTTTCTCTGCATTTGTTGCCAGCCAGTCTTTTCTCAGCTGTTATTCTTGACTTTTTACTTGGCTTTTTTCTTCTTTTCTCATTTCTTTCTTTTCTGACCTTTGTTGTCTTTTTTTTTTTTCTTTTTCTTCTTTTTTTTATGCGTTCATGTCTTTTTTCATTTCATTGCACTTGGCTTTTTTTCATTTCATTTTTCTTTTTCTGTTTTTTTCTCTTTTCTCTTTTTTCTATTTTCATCTATTTTTTCTCTTTTTCATCTTGGTTTTCTTTTTTATTTCCACTCTTTTTTTCTTTTTTTTTATAATTTTATTCCTTTTTTTCATTGCACTTTTCTTTTTTATTTCATTTTTCTTTCTCTTTTCTCATTTTTTTCTATTTTCATCTTTTTCTTTTCTTTTTCATCAAGGTTTGCTTTTTTTTTTTTCTTTTTTTTCCTTTTCTTTTCTTTTTTCCATTTTTATTGTTTTCCTCTTTTTCTTTTTGCTTTTTTTCTTTTATTACTCTTTTTCTTCTTTCTCTTTTTTCTTTCACATTTTTTTCTTGTTTCTCATTTTTCTTTTTTTTTAATCATAGGTATTCCTGAAACCCCCTTTAAGCCCTCCCTACCCTCCCCATTCTTTCTTTTCTCCCTCACTTCCCCCCTTGCCCTATCCTACCATTCCCTTGCCTGCTGTTCGTACCTGAGCTTCTGTCCCTTCCTTTACCTACCTGAGCTGCTTGTTCCAAAAATTACCTAGCTGACCTGCTTGCCCCTCACTTCCCTAGCTGAGCTGCTGTTTTCTCCCTTACCTGCCTTAGGAGCTTTCCCCTCACTTTCCCAGCTGAGCTGCTGGCCCATCTCATTCCCTACCTCAGCTGCTTCCCCCTAACTTACCTAGCTGAGCTCCTTGCCCCTCGCTACGTACTTGAGCAGATGTTTGCTCACTTGGCTTCCTTAGTGGTTGTTCCCTCCCTTTTCCCTACCTGAGCTGCTCTGCCCTCCCTTTTCCCTACCTGAGCTGCTCTGCCCTCCCTTTTCCCTACCTGAGCTGCTCTGCCCTCCCTTTTCCCCAGCTGAGCTGCTCTGCCCTCCCTTTTCCCCAGCTGAGCTGCTCTGCCCTCCCTTTTCCCCAGCTGAGCTGCTCTGCCCTCCCTTTTCCCCAGCTGAGCTGCTCTGCCCTCCCTTTTCCCCAGCTGAGCTGCTCTGCCCTCCCTTTTCCCCAGCTGAGCTGCTCTGCCCTCCCTTTTCCCCAGCTGAGCTGCTCTGCCCTCCCTTTTCCCCAGCTGAGCTGCTCTGCCCTCCCTTTTCCCTGCCTGAGCTGCTCTGCCCTCCCTTTTCCCTACCTGAGCTGCTCTGCCCTCCCTTTTCCCTACCTGAGCTGCTCTCCCCTCCCTTTTCCCTACCTGAGCTGCTGTCCCTTCCCTTCCCAGCTGAGCTGCATGCCCTTCCTTTTCCCTACCTGCACTGCTTGCCCCTCGCCTCCTTTTTCTTGGTGCTCTTGCCTTTTCCTGCTACTCGCTCCCAGTCTCAACACTTGCCTGCTCTGCTTGCTGCTTTCACAGCTTGCTCGCAACTCTGCTCGCTGCTTCTCTCCTTCTGCATGCCCTTCTCTAGTCCCTTCTCGTGCCCTTCAGGCTTTTGCTCCCCTTGCTGAGCAAGCCCATGCCCGGTAGCTCCCCTTCAACCTCCTCCGCCCTTTGCCTTTCTCCACACAGATGCTTGCTTCTGGCCAGCACTCCTGCCCGCTGCCTAGCCCACAGCCCGCATCTCTTGGGGAGACAGCAAGGTGGCCTGGAGCTACCCACACCTCCTCCCGGGCACGGCTTCTCAGCTTTGCTTCAAGCCCACAACCCCAAGGAGCTCCTCTTACCTTTGCGCTCAGCTTCTTCTCCTGCCGCGCAGCTCCTGTGCCAGGCCGGGCCTCAGCTCTTCCCACATTCCTCCATTCCTGCAAGGTTGCTTTCCTTTGCTCTGCTGCAGTTAGCTTTCCTACTTGCTTTCTCTACATTTACGTGCACCGCTTTGTACTTTTTACTCTCTTCTTTGCCTCTTCTTTCTCTATTTTCCCTTCAACCCTCCCCTCCCCTCCCAGCCCCCACTCCCCTCCCCTCACCCCTCCCTCCCATTTTTTCCTTCCTCCCCTCCTCTCTCCCCTCTCCTTCCCTCCTCTCACCCCTCTCCTCCCCTCCTTCCCTTCCCCTCCCCTCCCGTACCCCCCCTTTTCTCCCTTTCCCCTCCCCTTCCCCCTTGCCTTATGGGAAACTCACCTTTCCTGCTCTTCACTCACTCCTTCTTCATTCTCCTGCCTTTTGCTGCTACTCTGGCCTTGCTTTCCCTTGCTGTGCTATGCTTTGCTTTCTCTGCATTTGTTGCCAGCCAGTCTTTTCTCAGCTGTTATTCTTGACTTTTTACTTGGCTTTTTTCTTCTTTTCTCATTTCTTTCTTTTCTGACCTTTTTGTCTTTTTTTTTTTCCTTTTCTTCTTTTTTTTAATGCGTTCATGTCTTTTTTCATTTCATTGCACTTGGCTTTTTTTCATTTCATTTTTCTTTTTCTGTTTTTTTCTCTTTTGGCTTTTTTCTATTTTCATCTATTTTTTCTCTTTTTCATCTTGGTTTTCTTTTTTATTACCACTCTTTTTGTCTTTTTTTCTATACTTCTGTTCTTTTTTTTTCATTGCACTTTTCTTTTTTATTTCATTTTTCTTTCTCTTTTCTCATTTTTTTCTATTTTCATCTTTTTCTTTTCTTTTTCATCTAGGTTTGCTTTTTTTTTTCTTTTTTTTCCTTTTTTTTCTTTTTTCCTTTTTTATTTTTTTCCTCTTTTTCTTTTTGCTTTTTTTCTTTTATTACTCTTTTTCTTCTTTCTCTTTTTTCTTTCACATTTTTTTCTTGTTTCTCATTTTTCTTTTTGTTTAATCATAGGTATTCCTGAAACCCCCTTTAAGCCCTCCCTACCCCCCCATTCTTTCTTTTCTCCCTCACTTCCCCCCTTGCCCTATCCTACCATTCCTTTGCATGCTCTTCGTAGCTGAGCTGCTGTCCCTTCCTTTACCTACCTGAGCTGCTTGTTCCAAAAATTACCTAGTTGACCTGCTTGCCCCTCACTTCCCCAGCTGAGCTGCTGTTTTCTCCCTTACCTGCCTTAGGAGCTTTCCCCTCACTTTCCCAGCTGAGCTGCTGGCCCATCTCATTCCCGACCTCAGCTGCTTCCCCCTAACTTACCTAGCTGAGCTCCTTGCCCCTCGCTACATACTTGAGCAGATGTTTGCTCACTTGGCTTCCTTAGTGGTTGTCCCCTCCCTTTTCCCTAGCTGAGCTGCTCTGCCCTCCCTTTTCCCTAGCTGAGCTGCTCTGCCCTCCCTTTTCCCTAGCTGAGCTGCTCTGCCCTCCCTTTTCCCTAGCTGAGCTGCTCTGCCCTCCCTTTTCCCTAGCTGAGCTGCTCTGCCCTCCCTTTTCCCTAGCTGAGCTGCTCTGCCCTCCCTTTTCCCTAGCTGAGCTGCTCTGCCCTCCCTTTTCCCTAGCTGAGCTGCTCTGCCCTCCCTTTTCCCTAGCTGAGCTGCTCTGCCCTCCCTTTTCCCTAGCTGAGCTGCTCTGCCCTCCCTTTTCCCTAGCTGAGCTGCTCTGCCCTCCCTTTTCCCTAGCTGAGCTGCTGTCCCTTCCCTTTTCCCTACCTGAGCTGCTGTCCCTTCCCTTTTCCCTACCTGAGCTGCTGTCCCTTCCCTTTTCCCTACCTGAGCTGCTGTCCCTTCCCTTTTCCCTACCTGAGCTGCTGTCCCTTCCCTTTTCCCTACCTGAGCTGCTGTCCCTTCCCTTTTCCCTACCTGAGCTGCTGTCCCTTCCCTTTTCCCTACCTGAGCTGCTGTCCCTTCCCTTTTCCCTACCTGAGCTGCTGTCCCTTCCCTTTTCCCTACCTGAGCTGCTGTCCCTTCCCTTTTCCCTACCTGAGCTGCTGTCCCTTCCCTTTTCCCTACCTGAGCTGCTGTCCCTTCCCTTTTCCCTACCTGAGCTGCATGCCCCTCGCCTCCTTTTTCTTGGTGCTCTTGCCGTTTCCTGCTACTCGCTCCCAGTCTCAACACTTGCCTGCTCTGCTTGCTGCTTTCACAGCTTGCTCGCAACTCTGCTCGCTGCTTCTCTCCTTCTGCATGCCCTTCTCTAGTCCCTTCTCGTGCCCTTCAGGCTTTTGCTCCCCTTGCTGAGCAAGCCCATGCCCGGTAGCTCCCCTTCAACCTCCTCCGCCCTTTGCCTTTCTCCACACAGATGCTTGCTTCTGGCCAGCACTCCTGCCCGCTGCCTAGCCCACAGCCCGCATCTCTTGGGGAGACAGCAAGGTGGCCTGGAGCTACCCACACCTCCTCCCGGGCACGGCTTCTCAGCTTTGCTTCAAGCCCACAACCCCAAGGAGCTCCTCTTACCTTTGCGCTCAGCTTCTTCTCCTGCCGCGCAGCTCCTGTGCCAGGCCGGGCCTCAGCTCTTCCCACATTCCTCCATTCCTGCAAGGTTGCTTTCCTTTGCTCTGCTGCAGTTAGCTTTCCTACTTGCTTTCTCTACATTTACGTGCACCGCTTTGTACTTTTTACTCTCTTCTTTGCCTCTTCTTTCTCTATTTTCCCTTCAACCCTCCCCTCCCCTTCCAGCCCCCACTCCCCTCCCCTCACCCCTCCCTCCCATTTTTTCCTTCCTCCCCTCCCCTCTCCCCTCTCCTCCCCTCCTCTCACCCCTCTCCTCCCCTCCTTCCCTTCCCCTCCCCTCCCGTACCCCCCCTTTTCTCCCTTTCCCCTCCCCTTCCCCCTTGCCTTATGGGAAACTCACCTTTCCTGCTCTTCACTCACTCCTTCTTCATTCTCCTGCCTTTTGCTGCTACTCTGGCCTTGCTTTCCCTTGCTGTGCTATGCTTTGCTTTCTCTGCATTTGTTGCCAGCCAGTCTTTTCTCAGCTGTTATTCTTGACTTTTTACTTGGCTTTTTTCTTCTTTTCTCATTTCTTTCTTTTCTGACCTTTTTTGTCTTTTTTTTTTTCCTTTTCTTCTTTTTTTTAATGCGTTCATGTCTTTTTTCATTTCATTGCACTTGGCTTTTTTTCATTTCATTTTTCTTTTTCTGTTTTTTTCTCTTTTGGCTTTTTTCTATTTTCATCTATTTTTTCTCTTTTTCATCTTGGTTTTCTTTTTTATTACCACTCTTTTTGTCTTTTTTTCTATACTTCTGTTCTTTTTTTTTCATTGCACTTTTCTTTTTTATTTCATTTTTCTTTCTCTTTTCTCATTTTTTTCTATTTTCATCTTTTTCTTTTCTTTTTCATCTAGGTTTGCTTTTTTTTTTTCTTTTTTTTCCTTTTTTTTCTTTTTTCCTTTTTTATTTTTTTCCTCTTTTTCTTTTTGCTTTTTTTCTTTTATTACTCTTTTTCTTCTTTCTCTTTTTTCTTTCACATTTTTTTCTTGTTTCTCATTTTTCTTTTTGTTTAATCATAGGTATTCCTGAAACCCCCTTTAAGCCCTCCCTACCCTCCCCATTCTTTCTTTTCTCCCTCACTTCCCCCCTTGCCCTATCCTACCATTCCTTTGCATGCTCTTCGTAGCTGAGCTGCTGTCCCTTCCTTTACCTACCTGAGCTGCTTGTTCCAAAAATTACCTAGTTGACCTGCTTGCCCCTCACATCCCCAGCTGAGCTGCTGTTTTCTCCCTTACCTGCCTTAGGAGCTTTCCCCTCACTTTCCCAGCTGAGCTGCTGGCCCATCTCATTCCCGACCTCAGCTGCTTCCCCCTAACTTACCTAGCTGAGCTCCTTGCCCCTCGCTACATACTTGAGCAGATGTTTGCTCACTTGGCTTCCTTAGTGGTTGTCCCCTCCCTTTTCCCTAGCTGAGCTGCTCTGCCCTCCCCTTTTCCCTAGCTGAGCTGCTCTGCCCTCCCTTTTCCCTAGCTGAGCTGCTCTGCCCTCCCTTTTCCCTAGCTGAGCTGCTCTGCCCTCCCTTTTCCCTAGCTGAGCTGCTCTGCCCTCCCTTTTCCCTAGCTGAGCTGCTGTCCCTTCCCTTTTCCCTACCTGAGCTGCTGTCCCTTCCCTTTTCCCTACCTGAGCTGCTGTCCCTTCCCTTTTCCCTACCTGAGCTGCTGTCCCTTCCCTTTTCCCTACCTGAGCTGCTGTCCCTTCCCTTTTCCCTACCTGAGCTGCTGTCCCTTCCCTTTTCCCTACCTGAGCTGCTGTCCCTTCCCTTTTCCCTACCTGAGCTGCTGTCCCTTCCCTTTTCCCTACCTGAGCTGCTGTCCCTTCCCTTTTCCCTACCTGAGCTGCTGTCCCTTCCCTTTTCCCTACCTGAGCTGCTGTCCCTTCCCTTTTCCCTACCTGAGCTGCTGTCCCTTCCCTTTTTCCCTACCTGAGCTGCTGTCCCTTCCCTTTTCCCTACCTGAGCTGCTGTCCCTTCCCTTTTCCCTACCTGAGCTGCTGTCCCTTCCCTTTTCCCTACCTGAGCTGCTGTCCCTTCCCTTTTCCCTACCTGAGCTGCTGTCCCTTCCCTTTTCCCTACCTGAGCTGCTGTCCCTTCCCTTTTCCCTACCTGAGTTGCATGCCCCTCGCCTCCTTTTTCTTGGTGCTCTTGCCTTTTCCTGCTACTCGCTCCCAGTCTCAACACTTGCCTGCTCTGCTTGCTGCTTTCACAGCTTGCTCGCAACTCTGCTCGCTGCTTCTCTCCTTCTGCATGCCCTTCTCTAGTCCCTTCTCGTGCCCTTCAGGCTTTTGCTCCCCTTGCTGAGCAAGCCCATGCCCGGTAGCTCCCCTTCAACCTCCTCCGCCCTTTGCCTTTCTCCACACAGATGCTTGCTTCTGGCCAGCACTCCTGCCCGCTGCCTAGCCCACAGCCCGCATCTCTTGGGGAGACAGCAAGGTGGCCTGGAGCTACCCACACCTCCTCCCGGGCACGGCTTCTCAGCTTTGCTTCAAGCCCACAACCCCAAGGAGCTCCTCTTACCTTTGCGCTCAGCTTCTTCTCCTGCCGCGCAGCTCCTGTGCCAGGCCGGGCCTCAGCTCTTCCCACATTCCTCCATTCCTGCAAGGTTGCTTTCCTTTGCTCTGCTGCAGTTAGCTTTCCTACTTGCTTTCTCTACATTTACGTGCACCGCTTTGTACTTTTTACTCTCTTCTTTGCCTCTTCTTTCTCTATTTTCCCTTCAACCCTCCCCTCCCCTTCCAGCCCCCACTCCCCTCCCCTCACCCCTCCCTCCCATTTTTTCCTTCCTCCCCTCCCCTCTCCCCTCTCCTTCCCTCCTCTCTTCCCTCTCCTCCCCTCCTTCCCTTCCCCTCCCCTCCCGTACCCCCCCTTTTCTCCCTTTCCCCTCCCCTTCCCCCTTGCCTTATGGGAAACTCACCTTTCCTGCTCTTCACTCACTCCTTCTTCATTCTCCTGCCTTTTGCTGCTACTCTGGCCTTGCTTTCCCTTGCTGTGCTATGCTTTGCTTTCTCTGCATTTGTTGCCAGCCAGTCTTTTCTCAGCTGTTATTCTTGACTTTTTACTTGGCTTTTTTCTTCTTTTCTCATTTCTTTCTTTTCTGACCTTTTTTGTCTTTTTTTTTTTCCTTTTCTTCTTTTTTTTAATGCGTTCATGTCTTTTTTCATTTCATTGCACTTGGCTTTTTTTCATTTCATTTTTCTTTTTCTGTTTTTTTCTCTTTTGGCTTTTTTCTATTTTCATCTATTTTTTCTCTTTTTCATCTTGGTTTTCTTTTTTATTACCACTCTTTTTGTCTTTTTTTCTATACTTCTGTTCTTTTTTTTTCATTGCACTTTTCTTTTTTATTTCATTTTTCTTTCTCTTTTCTCATTTTTTTCTATTTTCATCTTTTTCTTTTCTTTTTCATCTAGGTTTGCTTTTTTTTTTTCTTTTTTTTCCTTTTTTTTCTTTTTTCCTTTTTTATTTTTTTCCTCTTTTTCTTTTTGCTTTTTTTCTTTTATTACTCTTTTTCTTCTTTCTCTTTTTTCTTTCACATTTTTTTCTTGTTTCTCATTTTTCTTTTTGTTTAATCATAGGTATTCCTGAAACCCCCTTTAAGCCCTCCCTACCCCCCCCATTCTTTCTTTTCTCCCTCACTTCCCCCCTTGCCCTATCCTACCATTCCTTTGCATGCTCTTCGTAGCTGAGCTGCTGTCCCTTCCTTTACCTACCTGAGCTGCTTGTTCCAAAAATTACCTAGTTGACCTGCTTGCCCCTCACTTCCCCAGCTGAGCTGCTGTTTTCTCCCTTACCTGCCTTAGGAGCTTTCCCCTCACTTTCCCAGCTGAGCTGCTGGCCCATCTCATTCCCGACCTCAGCTGCTTCCCCCTAACTTACCTAGCTGAGCTCCTTGCCCCTCGCTACATACTTGAGCAGATGTTCGCTCACTTGGCTTCCTTAGTGGTTGTCCCCTCCCTTTTCCCTAGCTGAGCTGCTCTGCCCTCCCTTTTCCCTAGCTGAGCTGCTCTGCCCTCCCTTTTCCCTAGCTGAGCTGCTCTGCCCTCCCTTTTCCCTAGCTGAGCTGCTCTGCCCTCCCTTTTCCCTAGCTGAGCTGCTCTGCCCTCCCTTTTCCCTAGCTGAGCTGCTCTGCCCTCCCTTTTCCCTAGCTGAGCTGCTCTGCCCTCCCTTTTCCCTACCTGAGCTGCTGTCCCTTCCCTTTTCCCTACCTGAGCTGCTGTCCCTTCCCTTTTCCCTACCTGAGCTGCTGTCCCTTCCCTTTTCCCTACCTGAGTTGCATGCCCCTCGCCTCCTTTTTCTTGGTGCTCTTGCCTTTTCCTGCTACTCGCTCCCAGTCTCAACACTTGCCTGCTCTGCTTGCTGCTTTCACAGCTTGCTCGCAACTCTGCTCGCTGCTTCTCTCCTTCTGCATGCCCTTCTCTAGTCCCTTCTCGTGCCCTTCAGGCTTTTGCTCCCCTTGCTGAGCAAGCCCATGCCCGGTAGCTCCCCTTCAACCTCCTCCGCCCTTTGCCTTTCTCCACACAGATGCTTGCTTCTGGCCAGCACTCCTGCCCGCTGCCTAGCCCACAGCCCGCATCTCTTGGGGAGACAGCAAGGTGGCCTGGAGCTACCCACACCTCCTCCCGGGCACGGCTTCTCAGCTTTGCTTCAAGCCCACAACCCCAAGGAGCTCCTCTTACCTTTGCGCTCAGCTTCTTCTCCTGCCGCGCAGCTCCTGTGCCAGGCCGGGCCTCAGCTCTTCCCACATTCCTCCATTCCTGCAAGGTTGCTTTCCTTTGCTCTGCTGCAGTTAGCTTTCCTACTTGCTTTCTCTACATTTACGTGCACCGCTTTGTACTTTTTACTCTCTTCTTTGCCTCTTCTTTCTCTATTTTCCCTTCAACCCTCCCCTCCCCTTCCAGCCCCCACTCCCCTCCCCTCACCCCTCCCTCCCATTTTTTCCTTCCTCCCCTCCCCTCTCCCCTCTCCTCCCCTCCTCTCACCCCTCTCCTCCCCTCCTTCCCTTCCCCTCCCCTCCCGTACCCCCCCTTTTCTCCCTTTCCCCTCCCCTTCCCCCTTGCCTTATGGGAAACTCACCTTTCCTGCTCTTCACTCACTCCTTCTTCATTCTCCTGCCTTTTGCTGCTACTCTGGCCTTGCTTTCCCTTGCTGTGCTATGCTTTGCTTTCTCTGCATTTGTTGCCAGCCAGTCTTTTCTCAGCTGTTATTCTTGACTTTTTACTTGGCTTTTTTCTTCTTTTCTCATTTCTTTCTTTTCTGACCTTTTTTGTCTTTTTTTTTTTCCTTTTCTTCTTTTTTTTAATGCGTTCATGTCTTTTTTCATTTCATTGCACTTGGCTTTTTTTCATTTCATTTTTCTTTTTCTGTTTTTTTCTCTTTTGGCTTTTTTCTATTTTCATCTATTTTTTCTCTTTTTCATCTTGGTTTTCTTTTTTATTACCACTCTTTTTGTCTTTTTTTCTATACTTCTGTTCTTTTTTTTTCATTGCACTTTTCTTTTTTATTTCATTTTTCTTTCTCTTTTCTCATTTTTTTCTATTTTCATCTTTTTCTTTTCTTTTTCATCTAGGTTTGCTTTTTTTTTTTCTTTTTTTTCCTTTTTTTTCTTTTTTCCTTTTTTATTTTTTTCCTCTTTTTCTTTTTGCTTTTTTTCTTTTATTACTCTTTTTCTTCTTTCTCTTTTTTCTTTCACATTTTTTTCTTGTTTCTCATTTTTCTTTTTGTTTAATCATAGGTATTCCTGAAACCCCCTTTAAGCCCTCCCTACCCCCCCCATTCTTTCTTTTCTCCCTCACTTCCCCCCTTGCCCTATCCTACCATTCCTTTGCATGCTCTTCGTAGCTGAGCTGCTGTCCCTTCCTTTACCTACCTGAGCTGCTTGTTCCAAAAATTACCTAGTTGACCTGCTTGCCCCTCACTTCCCCAGCTGAGCTGCTGTTTTCTCCCTTACCTGCCTTAGGAGCTTTCCCCTCACTTTCCCAGCTGAGCTGCTGGCCCATCTCATTCCCGACCTCAGCTGCTTCCCCCTAACTTACCTAGCTGAGCTCCTTGCCCCTCGCTACATACTTGAGCAGATGTTCGCTCACTTGGCTTCCTTAGTGGTTGTCCCCTCCCTTTTCCCTAGCTGAGCTGCTCTGCCCTCCCTTTTCCCTAGCTGAGCTGCTCTGCCCTCCCTTTTCCCTAGCTGAGCTGCTCTGCCCTCCCTTTTCCCTAGCTGAGCTGCTCTGCCCTCCCTTTTCCCTAGCTGAGCTGCTCTGCCCTCCCTTTTCCCTAGCTGAGCTGCTCTGCCCTCCCTTTTCCCTAGCTGAGCTGCTCTGCCCTCCCTTTTCCCTAGCTGAGCTGCTCTGCCCTCCCTTTTCCCTAGCTGAGCTGCTGTCCCTTCCCTTTTCCCTACCTGAGCTGCTGTCCCTTCCCTTTTCCCTACCTGAGCTGCTGTCCCTTCCCTTTTCCCTACCTGAGCTGCTGTCCCTTCCCTTTTCCCTACCTGAGCTGCTGTCCCTTCCCTTTTCCCTACCTGAGCTGCTGTCCCTTCCCTTTTCCCTACCTGAGCTGCTGTCCCTTCCCTTTTCCCTACCTGAGCTGCTGTCCCTTCCCTTTTCCCTACCTGAGCTGCTGTCCCTTCCCTTTTCCCTACCTGAGCTGCTGTCCCTTCCCTTTTCCCTACCTGAGCTGCTGTCCCTTCCCTTTTCCCTACCTGAGCTGCATGCCCCTCGCCTCCTTTTTCTTGGTGCTCTTGCCTTTTCCTGCTACTCGCTCCCAGTCTCAACACTTGCCTGCTCTGCTTGCTGCTTTCACAGCTTGCTCGCAACTCTGCTCGCTGCTTCTCTCCTTCTGCATGCCCTTCTCTAGTCCCTTCTCGTGCCCTTCAGGCTTTTGCTCCCCTTGCTGAGCAAGCCCATGCCCGGTAGCTCCCCTTCAACCTCCTCCGCCCTTTGCCTTTCTCCACACAGATGCTTGCTTCTGGCCAGCACTCCTGCCCGCTGCCTAGCCCACAGCCCGCATCTCTTGGGGAGACAGCAAGGTGGCCTGGAGCTACCCACACCTTCTCCCGGGCACGGCTTCTCAGCTTTGCTTCAAGCCCACAACCCCAAGGAGCTCCTCTTACCTTTGCGCTCAGCTTCTTCTCCTGCCGCGCAGCTCCTGTGCCAGGCCGGGCCTCAGCTCTTCCCACATTCCTCCATTCCTGCAAGGTTGCTTTCCTTTGCTCTGCTGCAGTTAGCTTTCCTACTTGCTTTCTCTACATTTACGTGCACCGCTTTGTACTTTTTACTCTCTTCTTTGCCTCTTCTTTCTCTATTTTCCCTTCAACCCTCCCCTCCCCTTCCAGCCCCCACTCCCCTCCCCTCACCCCTCCCTCCCATTTTTTCCTTCCTCCCCTCCCCTCTCCCCTCTCCTCCCCTCCTCTCACCCCTCTCCTCCCCTCCTTCCCTTCCCCTCCCCTCCCGTACCCCCCCCTTTTCTCCCTTTCCCCTCCCCTTCCCCCTTGCCTTATGGGAAACTCACCTTTCCTGCTCTTCACTCACTCCTTCTTCATTCTCCTGCCTTTTGCTGCTACTCTGGCCTTGCTTTCCCTTGCTGTGCTATGCTTTGCTTTCTCTGCATTTGTTGCCAGCCAGTCTTTTCTCAGCTGTTATTCTTGACTTTTTACTTGGCTTTTTTCTTCTTTTCTCATTTCTTTCTTTTCTGACCTTTTTTGTCTTTTTTTTTTTCCTTTTCTTCTTTTTTTTAATGCGTTCATGTCTTTTTTCATTTCATTGCACTTGGCTTTTTTTCATTTCATTTTTCTTTTTCTGTTTTTTTCTCTTTTGGCTTTTTTCTATTTTCATCTATTTTTTCTCTTTTTCATCTTGGTTTTCTTTTTTATTACCACTCTTTTTGTCTTTTTTTCTATACTTCTGTTCTTTTTTTTTCATTGCACTTTTCTTTTTTATTTCATTTTTCTTTCTCTTTTCTCATTTTTTTCTATTTTCATCTTTTTCTTTTCTTTTTCATCTAGGTTTGCTTTTTTTTTTTCTTTTTTTTCCTTTTTTTTCTTTTTTCCTTTTTTATTTTTTTCCTCTTTTTCTTTTTGCTTTTTTTCTTTTATTACTCTTTTTCTTCTTTCTCTTTTTTCTTTCACATTTTTTTCTTGTTTCTCATTTTTCTTTTTGTTTAATCATAGGTATTCCTGAAACCCCCTTTAAGCCCTCCCTACCCTCCCCATTCTTTCTTTTCTCCCTCACTTCCCCCCTTGCCCTATCCTACCATTCCTTTGCATGCTCTTCGTAGCTGAGCTGCTGTCCCTTCCTTTACCTACCTGAGCTGCTTGTTCCAAAAATTACCTAGTTGACCTGCTTGCCCCTCACATCCCCAGCTGAGCTGCTGTTTTCTCCCTTACCTGCCTTAGGAGCTTTCCCCTCACTTTCCCAGCTGAGCTGCTGGCCCATCTCATTCCCGACCTCAGCTGCTTCCCCCTAACTTACCTAGCTGAGCTCCTTGCCCCTCGCTACATACTTGAGCAGATGTTTGCTCACTTGGCTTCCTTAGTGGTTGTCCCCTCCCTTTTCCCTAGCTGAGCTGCTCTGCCCTCCCCTTTTCCCTAGCTGAGCTGCTCTGCCCTCCCTTTTCCCTAGCTGAGCTGCTCTGCCCTCCCTTTTCCCTAGCTGAGCTGCTCTGCCCTCCCTTTTCCCTAGCTGAGCTGCTCTGCCCTCCCTTTTCCCTAGCTGAGCTGCTGTCCCTTCCCTTTTCCCTAGCTGAGCTGCTGTCCCTTCCCTTTTCCCTAGCTGAGCTGCTGTCCCTTCCCTTTTCCCTACCTGAGCTGCTGTCCCTTCCCTTTTCCCTACCTGAGCTGCTGTCCCTTCCCTTTTCCCTACCTGAGCTGCTGTCCCTTCCCTTTTCCCTACCTGAGCTGCTGTCCCTTCCCTTTTCCCTACCTGAGCTGCTGTCCCTTCCCTTTTCCCTACCTGAGCTGCTGTCCCTTCCCTTTTCCCTACCTGAGCTGCTGTCCCTTCCCTTTTCCCTACCTGAGCTGCTGTCCCTTCCCTTTTCCCTACCTGAGCTGCTGTCCCTTCCCTTTTCCCTACCTGAGCTGCTGTCCCTTCCCTTTTTCCCTACCTGAGCTGCTGTCCCTTCCCTTTTCCCTACCTGAGCTGCTGTCCCTTCCCTTTTCCCTACCTGAGCTGCTGTCCCTTCCCTTTTCCCTACCTGAGCTGCTGTCCCTTCCCTTTTCCCTACCTGAGCTGCTGTCCCTTCCCTTTTCCCTACCTGAGTTGCATGCCCCTCGCCTCCTTTTTCTTGGTGCTCTTGCCTTTTCCTGCTACTCGCTCCCAGTCTCAACACTTGCCTGCTCTGCTTGCTGCTTTCACAGCTTGCTCGCAACTCTGCTCGCTGCTTCTCTCCTTCTGCATGCCCTTCTCTAGTCCCTTCTCGTGCCCTTCAGGCTTTTGCTCCCCTTGCTGAGCAAGCCCATGCCCGGTAGCTCCCCTTCAACCTCCTCCGCCCTTTGCCTTTCTCCACACAGATGCTTGCTTCTGGCCAGCACTCCTGCCCGCTGCCTAGCCCACAGCCCGCATCTCTTGGGGAGACAGCAAGGTGGCCTGGAGCTACCCACACCTCCTCCCGGGCACGGCTTCTCAGCTTTGCTTCAAGCCCACAACCCCAAGGAGCTCCTCTTACCTTTGCGCTCAGCTTCTTCTCCTGCCGCGCAGCTCCTGTGCCAGGCCGGGCCTCAGCTCTTCCCACATTCCTCCATTCCTGCAAGGTTGCTTTCCTTTGCTCTGCTGCAGTTAGCTTTCCTACTTGCTTTCTCTACATTTACGTGCACCGCTTTGTACTTTTTACTCTCTTCTTTGCCTCTTCTTTCTCTATTTTCCCTTCAACCCTCCCCTCCCCTTCCAGCCCCCACTCCCCTCCCCTCACCCCTCCCTCCCATTTTTTCCTTCCTCCCCTCCCCTCTTCCCTCTCCTCCCCTCCTCTCACCCCTCTCCTCCCCTCCTTCCCTTCCCCTCCCCTCCCGTACCCCCCCTTTTCTCCCTTTCCCCTCCCCTTCCCCCTTGCCTTATGGGAAACTCACCTTTCCTGCTCTTCACTCACTCCTTCTTCATTCTCCTGCCTTTTGCTGCTACTCTGGCCTTGCTTTCCCTTGCTGTGCTATGCTTTGCTTTCTCTGCATTTGTTGCCAGCCAGTCTTTTCTCAGCTGTTATTCTTGACTTTTTACTTGGCTTTTTTCTTCTTTTCTCATTTCTTTCTTTTCTGACCTTTTTTGTCTTTTTTTTTTTCCTTTTCTTCTTTTTTTTAATGCGTTCATGTCTTTTTTCATTTCATTGCACTTGGCTTTTTTTCATTTCATTTTTCTTTTTCTGTTTTTTTCTCTTTTGGCTTTTTTCTATTTTCATCTATTTTTTCTCTTTTTCATCTTGGTTTTCTTTTTTATTACCACTCTTTTTGTCTTTTTTTCTATACTTCTGTTCTTTTTTTTTCATTGCACTTTTCTTTTTTATTTCATTTTTCTTTCTCTTTTCTCATTTTTTTCTATTTTCATCTTTTTCTTTTCTTTTTCATCTAGGTTTGCTTTTTTTTTTTCTTTTTTTTCCTTTTTTTTCTTTTTTCCTTTTTTATTTTTTTCCTCTTTTTCTTTTTGCTTTTTTTCTTTTATTACTCTTTTTCTTCTTTCTCTTTTTTCTTTCACATTTTTTTCTTGTTTCTCATTTTTCTTTTTGTTTAATCATAGGTATTCCTGAAACCCCCTTTAAGCCCTCCCTACCCTCCCCATTCTTTCTTTTCTCCCTCACTTCCCCCCTTGCCCTATCCTACCATTCCTTTGCATGCTCTTCGTAGCTGAGCTGCTGTCCCTTCCTTTACCTACCTGAGCTGCTTGTTCCAAAAATTACCTAGTTGACCTGCTTGCCCCTCACATCCCCAGCTGAGCTGCTGTTTTCTCCCTTACCTGCCTTAGGAGCTTTCCCCTCACTTTCCCAGCTGAGCTGCTGGCCCATCTCATTCCCGACCTCAGCTGCTTCCCCCTAACTTACCTAGCTGAGCTCCTTGCCCCTCGCTACATACTTGAGCAGATGTTTGCTCACTTGGCTTCCTTAGTGGTTGTCCCCTCCCTTTTCCCTAGCTGAGCTGCTCTGCCCTCCCCTTTTCCCTAGCTGAGCTGCTCTGCCCTCCCTTTTCCCTAGCTGAGCTGCTCTGCCCTCCCTTTTCCCTAGCTGAGCTGCTCTGCCCTCCCTTTTCCCTAGCTGAGCTGCTCTGCCCTCCCTTTTCCCTAGCTGAGCTGCTGTCCCTTCCCTTTTCCCTACCTGAGCTGCTGTCCCTTCCCTTTTCCCTACCTGAGCTGCTGTCCCTTCCCTTTTCCCTACCTGAGCTGCTGTCCCTTCCCTTTTCCCTACCTGAGCTGCTGTCCCTTCCCTTTTCCCTACCTGAGCTGCTGTCCCTTCCCTTTTCCCTACCTGAGCTGCTGTCCCTTCCCTTTTCCCTACCTGAGCTGCTGTCCCTTCCCTTTTCCCTACCTGAGCTGCTGTCCCTTCCCTTTTCCCTACCTGAGCTGCTGTCCCTTCCCTTTTTCCCTACCTGAGCTGCTGTCCCTTCCCTTTTCCCTACCTGAGCTGCTGTCCCTTCCCTTTTCCCTACCTGAGCTGCTGTCCCTTCCCTTTTCCCTACCTGAGCTGCTGTCCCTTCCCTTTTCCCTACCTGAGCTGCTGTCCCTTCCCTTTTCCCTACCTGAGTTGCATGCCCCTCGCCTCCTTTTTCTTGGTGCTCTTGCCTTTTCCTGCTACTCGCTCCCAGTCTCAACACTTGCCTGCTCTGCTTGCTGCTTTCACAGCTTGCTCGCAACTCTGCTCGCTGCTTCTCTCCTTCTGCATGCCCTTCTCTAGTCCCTTCTCGTGCCCTTCAGGCTTTTGCTCCCCTTGCTGAGCAAGCCCATGCCCGGTAGCTCCCCTTCAACCTCCTCCGCCCTTTGCCTTTCTCCACACAGATGCTTGCTTCTGGCCAGCACT
Source organism: Chrysolophus pictus (assembly GCA_037305975.1). Classification (NCBI taxonomy): domain Eukaryota; kingdom Metazoa; phylum Chordata; class Aves; order Galliformes; family Phasianidae; genus Chrysolophus; species Chrysolophus pictus. The sequence continues at coordinate 1,626,464 of CM074605.1, forward strand.
CCTGCCCGCTGCCTAGCCCACAGCCCGCATCTCTTGGGGAGACAGCAAGGTGGCCTGGAGCTACCCACACCTCCTCCCGGGCACGGCTTCTCAGCTTTGCTTCAAGCCCACAACCCCAAGGAGCTCCTCTTACCTTTGCGCTCAGCTTCTTCTCCTGCCGCGCAGCTCCTGTGCCAGGCCGGGCCTCAGCTCTTCCCACATTCCTCCATTCCTGCAAGGTTGCTTTCCTTTGCTCTGCTGCAGTTAGCTTTCCTACTTGCTTTCTCTACATTTACGTGCACCGCTTTGTACTTTTTACTCTCTTCTTTGCCTCTTCTTTCTCTATTTTCCCTTCAACCCTCCCCTCCCCTTCCAGCCCCCACTCCCCTCCCCTCACCCCTCCCTCCCATTTTTTCCTTCCTCCCCTCCCCTCTCCCCTCTCCTCCCCTCCTCTCACCCCTCTCCTCCCCTCCTTCCCTTCCCCTCCCCTCCCGTACCCCCCCTTTTCTCCCTTTCCCCTCCCCTTCCCCCTTGCCTTATGGGAAACTCACCTTTCCTGCTCTTCACTCACTCCTTCTTCATTCTCCTGCCTTTTGCTGCTACTCTGGCCTTGCTTTCCCTTGCTGTGCTATGCTTTGCTTTCTCTGCATTTGTTGCCAGCCAGTCTTTTCTCAGCTGTTATTCTTGACTTTTTACTTGGCTTTTTTCTTCTTTTCTCATTTCTTTCTTTTCTGACCTTTTTTGTCTTTTTTTTTTTCCTTTTCTTCTTTTTTTTAATGCGTTCATGTCTTTTTTCATTTCATTGCACTTGGCTTTTTTTCATTTCATTTTTCTTTTTCTGTTTTTTTCTCTTTTGGCTTTTTTCTATTTTCATCTATTTTTTCTCTTTTTCATCTTGGTTTTCTTTTTTATTACCACTCTTTTTGTCTTTTTTTCTATACTTCTGTTCTTTTTTTTTCATTGCACTTTTCTTTTTTATTTCATTTTTCTTTCTCTTTTCTCATTTTTTTCTATTTTCATCTTTTTCTTTTCTTTTTCATCTAGGTTTGCTTTTTTTTTTTCTTTTTTTTCCTTTTTTTTCTTTTTTCCTTTTTTATTTTTTTCCTCTTTTTCTTTTTGCTTTTTTTCTTTTATTACTCTTTTTCTTCTTTCTCTTTTTTCTTTCACATTTTTTTCTTGTTTCTCATTTTTCTTTTTGTTTAATCATAGGTATTCCTGAAACCCCCTTTAAGCCCTCCCTACCCTCCCCATTCTTTCTTTTCTCCCTCACTTCCCCCCTTGCCCTATCCTACCATTCCTTTGCATGCTCTTCGTAGCTGAGCTGCTGTCCCTTCCTTTACCTACCTGAGCTGCTTGTTCCAAAAATTACCTAGTTGACCTGCTTGCCCCTCACATCCCCAGCTGAGCTGCTGTTTTCTCCCTTACCTGCCTTAGGAGCTTTCCCCTCACTTTCCCAGCTGAGCTGCTGGCCCATCTCATTCCCGACCTCAGCTGCTTCCCCCTAACTTACCTAGCTGAGCTCCTTGCCCCTCGCTACATACTTGAGCAGATGTTTGCTCACTTGGCTTCCTTAGTGGTTGTCCCCTCCCTTTTCCCCAGCTGAGCTGCTCTGCCCTCCCTTTTCCCCAGCTGAGCTGCTCTGCCCTCCCTTTTCCCCAGCTGAGCTGCTCTGCCCTCCCTTTTCCCTAGCTGAGCTGCTCTGCCCTCCCTTTTCCCTAGCTGAGCTGCTCTGCCCTCCCTTTTCCCTAGCTGAGCTGCTCTGCCCTCCCTTTTCCCTAGCTGAGCTGCTCTGCCCTCCCTTTTCCCTAGCTGAGCTGCTGTCCCTTCCCTTTTCCCTAGCTGAGCTGCTGTCCCTTCCCTTTTCCCTACCTGAGCTGCTGTCCCTTCCCTTTTCCCTACCTGAGCTGCTGTCCCTTCCCTTTTCCCTACCTGAGCTGCTGTCCCTTCCCTTTTCCCTACCTGAGCTGCTGTCCCTTCCCTTTTCCCTACCTGAGCTGCTGTCCCTTCCCTTTTCCCTACCTGAGCTGCTGTCCCTTCCCTTTTCCCTACCTGAGCTGCTGTCCCTTCCCTTTTTCCCTACCTGAGCTGCTGTCCCTTCCCTTTTCCCTACCTGAGCTGCTGTCCCTTCCCTTTTCCCTACCTGAGCTGCTGTCCCTTCCCTTTTCCCTACCTGAGCTGCTGTCCCTTCCCTTTTCCCTACCTGAGCTGCTGTCCCTTCCCTTTTCCCTACCTGAGCTGCTGTCCCTTCCCTTTTCCCTACCTGAGCTGCTGTCCCTTCCCTTTTCCCTACCTGAGCTGCATGCCCCTCGCCTCCTTTTTCTTGGTGCTCTTGCCTTTTCCTGCTACTCGCTCCCAGTCTCAACACTTGCCTGCTCTGCTTGCTGCTTTCACAGCTTGCTCGCAACTCTGCTCGCTGCTTCTCTCCTTCTGCATGCCCTTCTCTAGTCCCTTCTCGTGCCCTTCAGGCTTTTGCTCCCCTTGCTGAGCAAGCCCATGCCCGGTAGCTCCCCTTCAACCTCCTCCGCCCTTTGCCTTTCTCCACACAGATGCTTGCTTCTGGCCAGCACTCCTGCCCGCTGCCTAGCCCACAGCCCGCATCTCTTGGGGAGACAGCAAGGTGGCCTGGAGCTACCCACACCTCCTCCCGGGCACGGCTTCTCAGCTTTGCTTCAAGCCCACAACCCCAAGGAGCTCCTCTTACCTTTGCGCTCAGCTTCTTCTCCTGCCGCGCAGCTCCTGTGCCAGGCCGGGCCTCAGCTCTTCCCACATTCCTCCATTCCTGCAAGGTTGCTTTCCTTTGCTCTGCTGCAGTTAGCTTTCCTACTTGCTTTCTCTACATTTACGTGCACCGCTTTGTACTTTTTACTCTCTTCTTTGCCTCTTCTTTCTCTATTTTCCCTTCAACCCTCCCCTCCCCTTCCAGCCCCCACTCCCCTCCCCTCACCCCTCCCTCCCATTTTTTCCTTCCTCCCCTCCCCTCTCCCCTCTCCTCCCCTCCTCTCACCCCTCTCCTCCCCTCCTTCCCTTCCCCTCCCCTCCCGTACCCCCCCTTTTCTCCCTTTCCCCTCCCCTTCCCCCTTGCCTTATGGGAAACTCACCTTTCCTGCTCTTCACTCACTCCTTCTTCATTCTCCTGCCTTTTGCTGCTACTCTGGCCTTGCTTTCCCTTGCTGTGCTATGCTTTGCTTTCTCTGCATTTGTTGCCAGCCAGTCTTTTCTCAGCTGTTATTCTTGACTTTTTACTTGGCTTTTTTCTTCTTTTCTCATTTCTTTCTTTTCTGACCTTTTTTGTCTTTTTTTTTTTCCTTTTCTTCTTTTTTTTAATGCGTTCATGTCTTTTTTCATTTCATTGCACTTGGCTTTTTTTCATTTCATTTTTCTTTTTCTGTTTTTTTCTCTTTTGGCTTTTTTCTATTTTCATCTATTTTTTCTCTTTTTCATCTTGGTTTTCTTTTTTATTACCACTCTTTTTGTCTTTTTTTCTATACTTCTGTTCTTTTTTTTTCATTGCACTTTTCTTTTTTATTTCATTTTTCTTTCTCTTTTCTCATTTTTTTCTATTTTCATCTTTTTCTTTTCTTTTTCATCTAGGTTTGCTTTTTTTTTTTCTTTTTTTTCCTTTTTTTTCTTTTTTCCTTTTTTATTTTTTTCCTCTTTTTCTTTTTGCTTTTTTTCTTTTATTACTCTTTTTCTTCTTTCTCTTTTTTCTTTCACATTTTTTTCTTGTTTCTCATTTTTCTTTTTGTTTAATCATAGGTATTCCTGAAACCCCCTTTAAGCCCTCCCTACCCCCCCCATTCTTTCTTTTCTCCCTCACTTCCCCCCTTGCCCTATCCTACCATTCCTTTGCATGCTCTTCGTAGCTGAGCTGCTGTCCCTTCCTTTACCTACCTGAGCTGCTTGTTCCAAAAATTACCTAGTTGACCTGCTTGCCCCTCACTTCCCCAGCTGAGCTGCTGTTTTCTCCCTTACCTGCCTTAGGAGCTTTCCCCTCACTTTCCCAGCTGAGCTGCTGGCCCATCTCATTCCCGACCTCAGCTGCTTCCCCCTAACTTACCTAGCTGAGCTCCTTGCCCCTCGCTACATACTTGAGCAGATGTTTGCTCACTTGGCTTCCTTAGTGGTTGTCCCCTCCCTTTTCCCTAGCTGAGCTGCTCTGCCCTCCCTTTTCCCTAGCTGAGCTGCTCTGCCCTCCCTTTTCCCTACCTGAGCTGCTGTCCCTTCCCTTTTCCCTACCTGAGCTGCTGTCCCTTCCCTTTTCCCTACCTGAGCTGCTGTCCCTTCCCTTTTCCCTACCTGAGCTGCTGTCCCTTCCCTTTTCCCTACCTGAGCTGCTGTCCCTTCCCTTTTCCCTACCTGAGCTGCTGTCCCTTCCCTTTTCCCTACCTGAGCTGCTGTCCCTTCCCTTTTCCCTACCTGAGCTGCTGTCCCTTCCCTTTTCCCTACCTGAGCTGCTGTCCCTTCCCTTTTCCCTACCTGAGCTGCTGTCCCTTCCCTTTTCCCTACCTGAGCTGCTGTCCCTTCCCTTTTCCCTACCTGAGCTGCTGTCCCTTCCCTTTTCCCTACCTGAGCTGCTGTCCCTTCCCTTTTCCCTACCTGAGCTGCTGTCCCTTCCCTTTTCCCTACCTGAGCTGCTGTCCCTTCCCTTTTCCCTACCTGAGCTGCTGTCCCTTCCCTTTTCCCTACCTGAGCTGCTGTCCCTTCCCTTTTCCCTACCTGAGCTGCATGCCCCTCGCCTCCTTTTTCTTGGTGCTCTTGCCTTTTCCTGCTACTCGCTCCCAGTCTCAACACTTGCCTGCTCTGCTTGCTGCTTTCACAGCTTGCTCGCAACTCTGCTCGCTGCTTCTCTCCTTCTGCATGCCCTTCTCTAGTCCCTTCTCGTGCCCTTCAGGCTTTTGCTCCCCTTGCTGAGCAAGCCCATGCCCGGTAGCTCCCCTTCAACCTCCTCCGCCCTTTGCCTTTCTCCACACAGATGCTTGCTTCTGGCCAGCACTCCTGCCCGCTGCCTAGCCCACAGCCCGCATCTCTTGGGGAGACAGCAAGGTGGCCTGGAGCTACCCACACCTCCTCCCGGGCACGGCTTCTCAGCTTTGCTTCAAGCCCACAACCCCAAGGAGCTCCTCTTACCTTTGCGCTCAGCTTCTTCTCCTGCCGCGCAGCTCCTGTGCCAGGCCGGGCCTCAGCTCTTCCCACATTCCTCCATTCCTGCAAGGTTGCTTTCCTTTGCTCTGCTGCAGTTAGCTTTCCTACTTGCTTTCTCTACATTTACGTGCACCGCTTTGTACTTTTTACTCTCTTCTTTGCCTCTTCTTTCTCTATTTTCCCTTCAACCCTCCCCTCCCCTTCCAGCCCCCACTCCCCTCCCCTCACCCCTCCCTCCCATTTTTTCCTTCCTCCCCTCCCCTCTCCCCTCTCCTCCCCTCCTCTCACCCCTCTCCTCCCCTCCTTCCCTTCCCCTCCCCTCCCGTACCCCCCCTTTTCTCCCTTTCCCCTCCCCTTCCCCCTTGCCTTATGGGAAACTCACCTTTCCTGCTCTTCACTCACTCCTTCTTCATTCTCCTGCCTTTTGCTGCTACTCTGGCCTTGCTTTCCCTTGCTGTGCTATGCTTTGCTTTCTCTGCATTTGTTGCCAGCCAGTCTTTTCTCAGCTGTTATTCTTGACTTTTTACTTGGCTTTTTTCTTCTTTTCTCATTTCTTTCTTTTCTGACCTTTTTTGTCTTTTTTTTTTTCCTTTTCTTCTTTTTTTTAATGCGTTCATGTCTTTTTTCATTTCATTGCACTTGGCTTTTTTTCATTTCATTTTTCTTTTTCTGTTTTTTTCTCTTTTGGCTTTTTTCTATTTTCATCTATTTTTTCTCTTTTTCATCTTGGTTTTCTTTTTTATTACCACTCTTTTTGTCTTTTTTTCTATACTTCTGTTCTTTTTTTTTCATTGCACTTTTCTTTTTTATTTCATTTTTCTTTCTCTTTTCTCATTTTTTTCTATTTTCATCTTTTTCTTTTCTTTTTCATCTAGGTTTGCTTTTTTTTTTTCTTTTTTTTCCTTTTTTTTCTTTTTTCCTTTTTTATTTTTTTCCTCTTTTTCTTTTTGCTTTTTTTCTTTTATTACTCTTTTTCTTCTTTCTCTTTTTTCTTTCACATTTTTTTCTTGTTTCTCATTTTTCTTTTTGTTTAATCATAGGTATTCCTGAAACCCCCTTTAAGCCCTCCCTACCCCCCCCATTCTTTCTTTTCTCCCTCACTTCCCCCCTTGCCCTATCCTACCATTCCTTTGCATGCTCTTCGTAGCTGAGCTGCTGTCCCTTCCTTTACCTACCTGAGCTGCTTGTTCCAAAAATTACCTAGTTGACCTGCTTGCCCCTCACTTCCCCAGCTGAGCTGCTGTTTTCTCCCTTACCTGCCTTAGGAGCTTTCCCCTCACTTTCCCAGCTGAGCTGCTGGCCCATCTCATTCCCGACCTCAGCTGCTTCCCCCTAACTTACCTAGCTGAGCTCCTTGCCCCTCGCTACATACTTGAGCAGATGTTTGCTCACTTGGCTTCCTTAGTGGTTGTCCCCTCCCTTTTCCCTAGCTGAGCTGCTCTGCCCTCCCCTTTTCCCTAGCTGAGCTGCTCTGCCCTCCCTTTTCCCTAGCTGAGCTGCTCTGCCCTCCCTTTTCCCTAGCTGAGCTGCTCTGCCCTCCCTTTTCCCTAGCTGAGCTGCTCTGCCCTCCCTTTTCCCTAGCTGAGCTGCTCTGCCCTCCCTTTTCCCTAGCTGAGCTGCTCTGCCCTCCCTTTTCCCTAGCTGAGCTGCTCTGCCCTCCCTTTTCCCTAGCTGAGCTGCTCTGCCCTCCCTTTTCCCTAGCTGAGCTGCTCTGCCCTCCCTTTTCCCTAGCTGAGCTGCTCTGCCCTCCCTTTTCCCTAGCTGAGCTGCTCTGCCCTCCCTTTTCCCTAGCTGAGCTGCTCTGCCCTCCCTTTTCCCTAGCTGAGCTGCTGTCCCTTCCCTTTTCCCTAGCTGAGCTGCTGTCCCTTCCCTTTTCCCTACCTGAGCTGCTGTCCCTTCCCTTTTCCCTACCTGAGCTGCTGTCCCTTCCCTTTTCCCTACCTGAGCTGCTGTCCCTTCCCTTTTCCCTACCTGAGCTGCTGTCCCTTCCCTTTTCCCTACCTGAGCTGCTGTCCCTTCCCTTTTCCCTACCTGAGCTGCTGTCCCTTCCCTTTTCCCTACCTGAGCTGCTGTCCCTTCCCTTTTCCCTACCTGAGCTGCTGTCCCTTCCCTTTTCCCTACCTGAGCTGCTGTCCCTTCCCTTTTCCCTACCTGAGCTGCATGCCCCTCGCCTCCTTTTTCTTGGTGCTCTTGCCTTTTCCTGCTACTCGCTCCCAGTCTCAACACTTGCCTGCTCTGCTTGCTGCTTTCACAGCTTGCTCGCAACTCTGCTCGCTGCTTCTCTCCTTCTGCATGCCCTTCTCTAGTCCCTTCTCGTGCCCTTCAGGCTTTTGCTCCCCTTGCTGAGCAAGCCCATGCCCGGTAGCTCCCCTTCAACCTCCTCCGCCCTTTGCCTTTCTCCACACAGATGCTTGCTTCTGGCCAGCACTCCTGCCCGCTGCCTAGCCCACAGCCCGCATCTCTTGGGGAGACAGCAAGGTGGCCTGGAGCTACCCACACCTCCTCCCGGGCACGGCTTCTCAGCTTTGCTTCAAGCCCACAACCCCAAGGAGCTCCTCTTACCTTTGCGCTCAGCTTCTTCTCCTGCCGCGCAGCTCCTGTGCCAGGCCGGGCCTCAGCTCTTCCCACATTCCTCCATTCCTGCAAGGTTGCTTTCCTTTGCTCTGCTGCAGTTAGCTTTCCTACTTGCTTTCTCTACATTTACGTGCACCGCTTTGTACTTTTTACTCTCTTCTTTGCCTCTTCTTTCTCTATTTTCCCTTCAACCCTCCCCTCCCCTTCCAGCCCCCACTCCCCTCCCCTCACCCCTCCCTCCCATTTTTTCCTTCCTCCCCTCCCCTCTCCCCTCTCCTCCCCTCCTCTCACCCCTCTCCTCCCCTCCTTCCCTTCCCCTCCCCTCCCGTACCCCCCCTTTTCTCCCTTTCCCCTCCCCTTCCCCCTTGCCTTATGGGAAACTCACCTTTCCTGCTCTTCACTCACTCCTTCTTCATTCTCCTGCCTTTTGCTGCTACTCTGGCCTTGCTTTCCCTTGCTGTGCTATGCTTTGCTTTCTCTGCATTTGTTGCCAGCCAGTCTTTTCTCAGCTGTTATTCTTGACTTTTTACTTGGCTTTTTTCTTCTTTTCTCATTTCTTTCTTTTCTGACCTTTTTTGTCTTTTTTTTTTCCTTTTCTTCTTTTTTTTAATGCGTTCATGTCTTTTTTCATTTCATTGCACTTGGCTTTTTTTCATTTCATTTTTCTTTTTCTGTTTTTTTCTCTTTTGGCTTTTTTCTATTTTCATCTATTTTTTCTCTTTTTCATCTTGGTTTTCTTTTTTATTACCACTCTTTTTGTCTTTTTTTCTATACTTCTGTTCTTTTTTTTTCATTGCACTTTTCTTTTTTATTTCATTTTTCTTTCTCTTTTCTCATTTTTTTCTATTTTCATCTTTTTCTTTTCTTTTTCATCTAGGTTTGCTTTTTTTTTTTCTTTTTTTTTCCTTTTTTTTCTTTTTTCCTTTTTTATTTTTTTCCTCTTTTTCTTTTTGCTTTTTTTCTTTTATTACTCTTTTTCTTCTTTCTCTTTTTTCTTTCACATTTTTTTCTTGTTTCTCATTTTTCTTTTTGTTTAATCATAGGTATTCCTGAAACCCCCTTTAAGCCCTCCCTACCCTCCCCATTCTTTCTTTTCTCCCTCACTTCCCCCCTTGCCCTATCCTACCATTCCTTTGCATGCTCTTCGTAGCTGAGCTGCTGTCCCTTCCTTTACCTACCTGAGCTGCTTGTTCCAAAAATTACCTAGTTGACCTGCTTGCCCCTCACTTCCCCAGCTGAGCTGCTGTTTTCTCCCTTACCTGCCTTAGGAGCTTTCCCCTCACTTTCCCAGCTGAGCTGCTGGCCCATCTCATTCCCGACCTCAGCTGCTTCCCCCTAACTTACCTAGCTGAGCTCCTTGCCCCTCGCTACATACTTGAGCAGATGTTTGCTCACTTGGCTTCCTTAGTGGTTGTCCCCTCCCTTTTCCCTAGCTGAGCTGCTCTGCCCTCCCTTTTCCCTAGCTGAGCTGCTCTGCCCTCCCTTTTCCCTAGCTGAGCTGCTCTGCCCTCCCTTTTCCCTAGCTGAGCTGCTGTCCCTTCCCTTTTCCCTACCTGAGCTGCTGTCCCTTCCCTTTTCCCTAGCTGAGCTGCTGTCCCTTCCCTTTTCCCTAGCTGAGCTGCTGTCCCTTCCCTTTTCCCTAGCTGAGCTGCTGTCCCTTCCCTTTTCCCTACCTGAGCTGCTGTCCCTTCCCTTTTCCCTACCTGAGCTGCTGTCCCTTCCCTTTTCCCTACCTGAGCTGCTGTCCCTTCCCTTTTCCCTACCTGAGCTGCTGTCCCTTCCCTTTTCCCTACCTGAGCTGCTGTCCCTTCCCTTTTCCCTACCTGAGCTGCTGTCCCTTCCCTTTTCCCTACCTGAGCTGCTGTCCCTTCCCTTTTCCCTACCTGAGCTGCTGTCCCTTCCCTTTTCCCTACCTGAGCTGCTGTCCCTTCCCTTTTCCCTACCTGAGCTGCTGTCCCTTCCCTTTTCCCTACCTGAGCTGCTGTCCCTTCCCTTTTCCCTACCTGAGCTGCTGTCCCTTCCCTTTTCCCTACCTGAGCTGCTGTCCCTTCCCTTTTCCCTACCTGAGCTGCTGTCCCTTCCCTTTTCCCTACCTGAGCTGCTGTCCCTTCCCTTTTCCCTACCTGAGCTGCTGTCCCTTCCCTTTTCCCTACCTGAGCTGCTGTCCCTTCCCTTTTCCCTACCTGAGCTGCTGTCCCTTCCCTTTTCCCTACCTGAGCTGCTGTCCCTTCCCTTTTCCCTACCTGAGCTGCTGTCCCTTCCCTTTTCCCTAGCTGAGCTGCTGTCCCTTCCCTTTTCCCTACCTGAGCTGCATGCCCCTCGCCTCCTTTTTCTTGGTGCTCTTGCCTTTTCCTGCTACTCGCTCCCAGTCTCAACACTTGCCTGCTCTGCTTGCTGCTTTCACAGCTTGCTCGCAACTCTGCTCGCTGCTTCTCTCCTTCTGCATGCCCTTCTCTAGTCCCTTCTCGTGCCCTTCAGGCTTTTGCTCCCCTTGCTGAGCAAGCCCATGCCCGGTAGCTCCCCTTCAACCTCCTCCGCCCTTTGCCTTTCTCCACACAGATGCTTGCTTCTGGCCAGCACTCCTGCCCGCTGCCTAGCCCACAGCCCGCATCTCTTGGGGAGACAGCAAGGTGGCCTGGAGCTACCCACACCTCCTCCCGGGCACGGCTTCTCAGCTTTGCTTCAAGCCCACAACCCCAAGGAGCTCCTCTTACCTTTGCGCTCAGCTTCTTCTCCTGCCGCGCAGCTCCTGTGCCAGGCCGGGCCTCAGCTCTTCCCACATTCCTCCATTCCTGCAAGGTTGCTTTCCTTTGCTCTGCTGCAGTTAGCTTTCCTACTTGCTTTCTCTACATTTACGTGCACCGCTTTGTACTTTTTACTCTCTTCTTTGCCTCTTCTTTCTCTATTTTCCCTTCAACCCTCCCCTCCCCTTCCAGCCCCCACTCCCCTCCCCTCACCCCTCCCTCCCATTTTTTCCTTCCTCCCCTCCCCTCTCCCCTCTCCTCCCCTCCTCTCACCCCTCTCCTCCCCTCCTTCCCTTCCCCTCCCCTCCCGTACCCCCCCTTTTCTCCCTTTCCCCTCCCCTTCCCCCTTGCCTTATGGGAAACTCACCTTTCCTGCTCTTCACTCACTCCTTCTTCATTCTCCTGCCTTTTGCTGCTACTCTGGCCTTGCTTTCCCTTGCTGTGCTATGCTTTGCTTTCTCTGCATTTGTTGCCAGCCAGTCTTTTCTCAGCTGTTATTCTTGACTTTTTACTTGGCTTTTTTCTTCTTTTCTCATTTCTTTCTTTTCTGACCTTTTTTGTCTTTTTTTTTTTCCTTTTCTTCTTTTTTTTAATGCGTTCATGTCTTTTTTCATTTCATTGCACTTGGCTTTTTTTCATTTCATTTTTCTTTTTCTGTTTTTTTCTCTTTTGGCTTTTTTCTATTTTCATCTATTTTTTCTCTTTTTCATCTTGGTTTTCTTTTTTATTACCACTCTTTTTGTCTTTTTTTCTATACTTCTGTTCTTTTTTTTTCATTGCACTTTTCTTTTTTATTTCATTTTTCTTTCTCTTTTCTCATTTTTTTCTATTTTCATCTTTTTCTTTTCTTTTTCATCTAGGTTTGCTTTTTTTTTTTCTTTTTTTTCCTTTTTTTTCTTTTTTCCTTTTTTATTTTTTTCCTCTTTTTCTTTTTGCTTTTTTTCTTTTATTACTCTTTTTCTTCTTTCTCTTTTTTCTTTCACATTTTTTTCTTGTTTCTCATTTTTCTTTTTGTTTAATCATAGGTATTCCTGAAACCCCCTTTAAGCCCTCCCTACCCTCCCCATTCTTTCTTTTCTCCCTCACTTCCCCCCTTGCCCTATCCTACCATTCCTTTGCATGCTCTTCGTAGCTGAGCTGCTGTCCCTTCCTTTACCTACCTGAGCTGCTTGTTCCAAAAATTACCTAGTTGACCTGCTTGCCCCTCACATCCCCAGCTGAGCTGCTGTTTTCTCCCTTACCTGCCTTAGGAGCTTTCCCCTCACTTTCCCAGCTGAGCTGCTGGCCCATCTCATTCCCGACCTCAGCTGCTTCCCCCTAACTTACCTAGCTGAGCTCCTTGCCCCTCGCTACATACTTGAGCAGATGTTTGCTCACTTGGCTTCCTTAGTGGTTGTCCCCTCCCTTTTCCCTAGCTGAGCTGCTCTGCCCTCCCTTTTCCCTAGCTGAGCTGCTCTGCCCTCCCTTTTCCCTAGCTGAGCTGCTCTGCCCTCCCTTTTCCCTAGCTGAGCTGCTCTGCCCTCCCTTTTCCCTAGCTGAGCTGCTCTGCCCTCCCTTTTCCCTACCTGAGCTGCTCTGCCCTCCCTTTTCCCTACCTGAGCTGCTCTGCCCTCCCTTTTCCCTACCTGAGCTGCTGTCCCTTCCCTTTTCCCTACCTGAGCTGCTGTCCCTTCCCTTTTCCCTAGCTGAGCTGCTGTCCCTTCCCTTTTCCCTAGCTGAGCTGCTGTCCCTTCCCTTTTCCCTAGCTGAGCTGCTGTCCCTTCCCTTTTCCCTAGCTGAGCTGCTGTCCCTTCCCTTTTCCCTAGCTGAGCTGCTGTCCCTTCCCTTTTCCCTAGCTGAGCTGCTGTCCCTTCCCTTTTCCCTACCTGAGCTGCTGTCCCTTCCCTTTTCCCTAGCTGAGCTGCTGTCCCTTCCCTTTTCCCTAGCTGAGCTGCTGTCCCTTCCCTTTTCCCTACCTGAGCTGCTGTCCCTTCCCTTTTCCCTACCTGAGCTGCTGTCCCTTCCCTTTTCCCTACCTGAGCTGCTGTCCCTTCCCTTTTCCCTACCTGAGCTGCTGTCCCTTCCCTTTTCCCTACCTGAGCTGCTGTCCCTTCCCTTTTCCCTACCTGAGCTGCTGTCCCTTCCCTTTTCCCTACCTGAGCTGCTGTCCCTTCCCTTTTCCCTACCTGAGCTGCTGTCCCTTCCCTTTTCCCTACCTGAGCTGCTGTCCCTTCCCTTTTCCCTACCTGAGCTGCTGTCCCTTCCCTTTTCCCTACCTGAGCTGCTGTCCCTTCCCTTTTCCCTACCTGAGCTGCTGTCCCTTCCCTTTTCCCTACCTGAGCTGCTGTCCCTTCCCTTTTCCCTACCTGAGCTGCTGTCCCTTCCCTTTTCCCTACCTGAGCTGCTGTCCCTTCCCTTTTCCCTACCTGAGCTGCATGCCCCTCGCCTCCTTTTTCTTGGTGCTCTTGCCGTTTCCTGCTACTCGCTCCCAGTCTCAACACTTGCCTGCTCTGCTTGCTGCTTTCACAGCTTGCTCGCAACTCTGCTCGCTGCTTCTCTCCTTCTGCATGCCCTTCTCTAGTCCCTTCTCGTGCCCTTCAGGCTTTTGCTCCCCTTGCTGAGCAAGCCCATGCCCGGTAGCTCCCCTTCAACCTCCTCCGCCCTTTGCCTTTCTCCACACAGATGCTTGCTTCTGGCCAGCACTCCTGCCCGCTGCCTAGCCCACAGCCCGCATCTCTTGGGGAGACAGCAAGGTGGCCTGGAGCTACCCACACCTCCTCCCGGGCACGGCTTCTCAGCTTTGCTTCAAGCCCACAACCCCAAGGAGCTCCTCTTACCTTTGCGCTCAGCTTCTTCTCCTGCCGCGCAGCTCCTGTGCCAGGCCGGGCCTCAGCTCTTCCCACATTCCTCCATTCCTGCAAGGTTGCTTTCCTTTGCTCTGCTGCAGTTAGCTTTCCTACTTGCTTTCTCTACATTTACGTGCACCGCTTTGTACTTTTTACTCTCTTCTTTGCCTCTTCTTTCTCTATTTTCCCTTCAACCCTCCCCTCCCCTTCCAGCCCCCACTCCCCTCCCCTCACCCCTCCCTCCCATTTTTTCCTTCCTCCCCTCCCCTCTCCCCTCTCCTCCCCTCCTCTCACCCCTCTCCTCCCCTCCTTCCCTTCCCCTCCCCTCCCGTACCCCCCCTTTTCTCCCTTTCCCCTCCCCTTCCCCCTTGCCTTATGGGAAACTCACCTTTCCTGCTCTTCACTCACTCCTTCTTCATTCTCCTGCCTTTTGCTGCTACTCTGGCCTTGCTTTCCCTTGCTGTGCTATGCTTTGCTTTCTCTGCATTTGTTGCCAGCCAGTCTTTTCTCAGCTGTTATTCTTGACTTTTTACTTGGCTTTTTTCTTCTTTTCTCATTTCTTTCTTTTCTGACCTTTTTTGTCTTTTTTTTTTTCCTTTTCTTCTTTTTTTTAATGCGTTCATGTCTTTTTTCATTTCATTGCACTTGGCTTTTTTTCATTTCATTTTTCTTTTTCTGTTTTTTTCTCTTTTGGCTTTTTTCTATTTTCATCTATTTTTTCTCTTTTTCATCTTGGTTTTCTTTTTTATTACCACTCTTTTTGTCTTTTTTTCTATACTTCTGTTCTTTTTTTTTCATTGCACTTTTCTTTTTTATTTCATTTTTCTTTCTCTTTTCTCATTTTTTTCTATTTTCATCTTTTTCTTTTCTTTTTCATCTAGGTTTGCTTTTTTTTTTTCTTTTTTTTCCTTTTTTTTCTTTTTTCCTTTTTTATTTTTTTCCTCTTTTTCTTTTTGCTTTTTTTCTTTTATTACTCTTTTTCTTCTTTCTCTTTTTTCTTTCACATTTTTTTCTTGTTTCTCATTTTTCTTTTTGTTTAATCATAGGTATTCCTGAAACCCCCTTTAAGCCCTCCCTACCCCCCCCATTCTTTCTTTTCTCCCTCACTTCCCCCCTTGCCCTATCCTACCATTCCTTTGCATGCTCTTCGTAGCTGAGCTGCTGTCCCTTCCTTTACCTACCTGAGCTGCTTGTTCCAAAAATTACCTAGTTGACCTGCTTGCCCCTCACTTCCCCAGCTGAGCTGCTGTTTTCTCCCTTACCTGCCTTAGGAGCTTTCCCCTCACTTTCCCAGCTGAGCTGCTGGCCCATCTCATTCCCGACCTCAGCTGCTTCCCCCTAACTTACCTAGCTGAGCTCCTTGCCCCTCGCTACATACTTGAGCAGATGTTTGCTCACTTGGCTTCCTTAGTGGTTGTCCCCTCCCTTTTCCCTAGCTGAGCTGCTCTGCCCTCCCTTTTCCCTAGCTGAGCTGCTGTCCCTTCCCTTTTCCCTACCTGAGCTGCTGTCCCTTCCCTTTTCCCTACCTGAGCTGCTGTCCCTTCCCTTTTCCCTACCTGAGCTGCTGTCCCTTCCCTTTTCCCTACCTGAGCTGCTGTCCCTTCCCTTTTCCCTACCTGAGCTGCTGTCCCTTCCCTTTTCCCTACCTGAGCTGCTGTCCCTTCCCTTTTCCCTACCTGAGCTGCTGTCCCTTCCCTTTTCCCTACCTGAGCTGCTGTCCCTTCCCTTTTCCCTACCTGAGCTGCTGTCCCTTCCCTTTTCCCTACCTGAGCTGCTGTCCCTTCCCTTTTCCCTACCTGAGCTGCTGTCCCTTCCCTTTTCCCTACCTGAGCTGCTGTCCCTTCCCTTTTCCCTACCTGAGCTGCTGTCCCTTCCCTTTTCCCTACCTGAGCTGCTGTCCCTTCCCTTTTCCCTACCTGAGCTGCTGTCCCTTCCCTTTTCCCTACCTGAGCTGCTGTCCCTTCCCTTTTCCCTACCTGAGCTGCTGTCCCTTCCCTTTTCCCTACCTGAGCTGCTGTCCCTTCCCTTTTCCCTACCTGAGCTGCTGTCCCTTCCCTTTTCCCTACCTGAGCTGCTGTCCCTTCCCTTTTCCCTACCTGAGCTGCTGTCCCTTCCCTTTTCCCTACCTGAGCTGCTGTCCCTTCCCTTTTCCCTACCTGAGCTGCTGTCCCTTCCCTTTTCCCTACCTGAGCTGCTGTCCCTTCCCTTTTCCCTACCTGAGCTGCTGTCCCTTCCCTTTTCCCTACCTGAGCTGCTGTCCCTTCCCTTTTCCCTACCTGAGCTGCTGTCCCTTCCCTTTTCCCTACCTGAGCTGCTGTCCCTTCCCTTTTCCCTACCTGAGCTGCTGTCCCTTCCCTTTTCCCTAGCTGAGCTGCTGTCCCTTCCCTTTTCCCTAGCTGAGCTGCTGTCCCTTCCCTTTTCCCTAGCTGAGCTGCTGTCCCTTCCCTTTTCCCTAGCTGAGCTGCTGTCCCTTCCCTTTTCCCTAGCTGAGCTGCTGTCCCTTCCCTTTTCCCTAGCTGAGCTGCTGTCCCTTCCCTTTTCCCTACCTGAGCTGCTGTCCCTTCCCTTTTCCCTACCTGAGCTGCTGTCCCTTCCCTTTTCCCTACCTGAGCTGCTGTCCCTTCCCTTTTCCCTACCTGAGCTGCTGTCCCTTCCCTTTTCCCTACCTGAGCTGCTGTCCCTTCCCTTTTCCCTACCTGAGCTGCTGTCCCTTCCCTTTTCCCTACCTGAGCTGCTGTCCCTTCCCTTTTCCCTACCTGAGCTGCTGTCCCTTCCCTTTTCCCTACCTGAGCTGCTGTCCCTTCCCTTTTCCCTACCTGAGCTGCTGTCCCTTCCCTTTTCCCTACCTGAGCTGCTGTCCCTTCCCTTTTCCCTACCTGAGCTGCTGTCCCTTCCCTTTTCCCTACCTGAGCTGCTGTCCCTTCCCTTTTCCCTACCTGAGCTGCTGTCCCTTCCCTTTTCCCTACCTGAGCTGCATGCCCCTCGTCTCCTTTTTCTTGGTGCTCTTGCCTTTTCCTGCTACTCGCTCCCAGTCTCAACACTTGCCTGCTCTGCTTGCTGCTTTCACAGCTTGCTCGCAACTCTGCTCGCTGCTTCTCTCCTTCTGCATGCCCTTCTCTAGTCCCTTCTCGTGCCCTTCAGGCTTTTGCTCCCCTTGCTGAGCAAGCCCATGCCCGGTAGCTCCCCTTCAACCTCCTCCGCCCTTTGCCTTTCTCCACACAGATGCTTGCTTCTGGCCAGCACTCCTGCCCGCTGCCTAGCCCACAGCCCGCATCTCTTGGGGAGACAGCAAGGTGGCCTGGAGCTACCCACACCTCCTCCCGGGCACGGCTTCTCAGCTTTGCTTCAAGCCCACAACCCCAAGGAGCTCCTCTTACCTTTGCGCTCAGCTTCTTCTCCTGCCGCGCAGCTCCTGTGCCAGGCCGGGCCTCAGCTCTTCCCACATTCCTCCATTCCTGCAAGGTTGCTTTCCTTTGCTCTGCTGCAGTTAGCTTTCCTACTTGCTTTCTCTACATTTACGTGCACCGCTTTGTACTTTTTACTCTCTTCTTTGCCTCTTCTTTCTCTATTTTCCCTTCAACCCTCCCCTCCCCTTCCAGCCCCCACTCCCCTCCCCTCACCCCTCCCTCCCATTTTTTCCTTCCTCCCCTCCCCTCTCCCCTCTCCTCCCCTCCTCTCACCCCTCTCCTCCCCTCCTTCCCTTCCCCTCCCCTCCCGTACCCCCCCTTTTCTCCCTTTCCCCTCCCCTTCCCCCTTGCCTTATGGGAAACTCACCTTTCCTGCTCTTCACTCACTCCTTCTTCATTCTCCTGCCTTTTGCTGCTACTCTGGCCTTGCTTTCCCTTGCTGTGCTATGCTTTGCTTTCTCTGCATTTGTTGCCAGCCAGTCTTTTCTCAGCTGTTATTCTTGACTTTTTACTTGGCTTTTTTCTTCTTTTCTCATTTCTTTCTTTTCTGACCTTTTTTGTCTTTTTTTTTTTCCTTTTCTTCTTTTTTTTAATGCGTTCATGTCTTTTTTCATTTCATTGCACTTGGCTTTTTTTCATTTCATTTTTCTTTTTCTGTTTTTTTCTCTTTTGGCTTTTTTCTATTTTCATCTATTTTTTCTCTTTTTCATCTTGGTTTTCTTTTTTATTACCACTCTTTTTGTCTTTTTTTCTATACTTCTGTTCTTTTTTTTTCATTGCACTTTTCTTTTTTATTTCATTTTTCTTTCTCTTTTCTCATTTTTTTCTATTTTCATCTTTTTCTTTTCTTTTTCATCTAGGTTTGCTTTTTTTTTTTCTTTTTTTTCCTTTTTTTTCTTTTTTCCTTTTTTATTTTTTTCCTCTTTTTCTTGTTGCTTTTTTTCTTTTATTACTCTTTTTCTTCTTTCTCTTTTTTCTTTCACATTTTTTTCTTGTTTCTCATTTTTCTTTTTGTTTAATCATAGGTATTCCTGAAACCCCCTTTAAGCCCTCCCTACCCCCCCCATTCTTTCTTTTCTCCCTCACTTCCCCCCTTGCCCTATCCTACCATTCCTTTGCATGCTCTTCGTAGCTGAGCTGCTGTCCCTTCCTTTACCTACCTGAGCTGCTTGTTCCAAAAATTACCTAGTTGACCTGCTTGCCCCTCACATCCCCAGCTGAGCTGCTGTTTTCTCCCTTACCTGCCTTAGGAGCTTTCCCCTCACTTTCCCAGCTGAGCTGCTGGCCCATCTCATTCCCGACCTCAGCTGCTTCCCCCTAACTTACCTAGCTGAGCTCCTTGCCCCTCGCTACATACTTGAGCAGATGTTTGCTCACTTGGCTTCCTTAGTGGTTGTCCCCTCCCTTTTCCCTAGCTGAGCTGCTGTCCCTTCCCTTTTCCCTAGCTGAGCTGCTGTCCCTTCCCTTTTCCCTAGCTGAGCTGCTGTCCCTTCCCTTTTCCCTAGCTGAGCTGCTGTCCCTTCCCTTTTCCCTAGCTGAGCTGCTGTCCCTTCCCTTTTCCCTAGCTGAGCTGCTGTCCCTTCCCTTTTCCCTAGCTGAGCTGCTGTCCCTTCCCTTTTCCCTAGCTGAGCTGCTGTCCCTTCCCTTTTCCCTAGCTGAGCTGCTGTCCCTTCCCTTTTCCCTAGCTGAGCTGCTGTCCCTTCCCTTTTCCCTACCTGAGCTGCTGTCCCTTCCCTTTTCCCTAGCTGAGCTGCTGTCCCTTCCCTTTTCCCTAGCTGAGCTGCTGTCCCTTCCCTTTTCCCTAGCTGAGCTGCTGTCCCTTCCCTTTTCCCTACCTGAGCTGCTGTCCCTTCCCTTTTCCCTACCTGAGCTGCTGTCCCTTCCCTTTTCCCTAGCTGAGCTGCTGTCCCTTCCCTTTTCCCTACCTGAGCTGCTGTCCCTTCCCTTTTCCCTACCTGAGCTGCTGTCCCTTCCCTTTTCCCTACCTGAGCTGCTGTCCCTTCCCTTTTCCCTACCTGAGCTGCTGTCCCTTCCCTTTTCCCTACCTGAGCTGCTGTCCCTTCCCTTTTCCCTACCTGAGCTGCTGTCCCTTCCCTTTTCCCTACCTGAGCTGCTGTCCCTTCCCTTTTCCCTACCTGAGCTGCTGTCCCTTCCCTTTTCCCTACCTGAGCTGCTGTCCCTTCCCTTTTCCCTACCTGAGCTGCTGTCCCTTCCCTTTTCCCTACCTGAGCTGCTGTCCCTTCCCTTTTCCCTACCTGAGCTGCTGTCCCTTCCCTTTTCCCTACCTGAGCTGCTGTCCCTTCCCTTTTCCCTAGCTGAGCTGCTGTCCCTTCCCTTTTCCCTTGCTGAGCTGCTGTCCCTTCCCTTTTCCCTAGCTGAGCTGCTGTCCCTTCCCTTTTCCCTACCTGAGCTGCATGCCCCTCGCCTCCTTTTTCTTGGTGCTCTTGCCTTTTCCTGCTACTCGCTCCCAGTCTCAACACTTGCCTGCTCTGCTTGCTGCTTTCACAGCTTGCTCGCAACTCTGCTCGCTGCTTCTCTCCTTCTGCATGCCCTTCTCTAGTCCCTTCTCGTGCCCTTCAGGCTTTTGCTCCCCTTGCTGAGCAAGCCCATGCCCGGTAGCTCCCCTTCAACCTCCTCCGCCCTTTGCCTTTCTCCACACAGATGCTTGCTTCTGGCCAGCACTCCTGCCCGCTGCCTAGCCCACAGCCCGCATCTCTTGGGGAGACAGCAAGGTGGCCTGGAGCTACCCATACCTCCTCCCGGGCACGGCTTCTCAGCTTTGCTTCAAGCCCACAACCCCAAGGAGCTCCTCTTACCTTTGCGCTCAGCTTCTTCTCCTGCCGCGCAGCTCCTGTGCCAGGCCGGGCCTCAGCTCTTCCCACATTCCTCCATTCCTGCAAGGTTGCTTTCCTTTGCTCTGCTGCAGTTAGCTTTCCTACTTGCTTTCTCTACATTTACGTGCACCGCTTTGTACTTTTTACTCTCTTCTTTGCCTCTTCTTTCTCTATTTTCCCTTCAACCCTCCCCTCCCCTTCCAGCCCCCACTCCCCTCCCCTCACCCCTCCCTCCCATTTTTTCCTTCCTCCCCTCCCCTCTCCCCTCTCCTCCCCTCCTCTCACCCCTCTCCTCCCCTCCTTCCCTTCCCCTCCCCTCCCGTACCCCCCCTTTTCTCCCTTTCCCCTCCCCTTCCCCCTTGCCTTATGGGAAACTCACCTTTCCTGCTCTTCACTCACTCCTTCTTCATTCTCCTGCCTTTTGCTGCTACTCTGGCCTTGCTTTCCCTTGCTGTGCTATGCTTTGCTTTCTCTGCATTTGTTGCCAGCCAGTCTTTTCTCAGCTGTTATTCTTGACTTTTTACTTGGCTTTTTTCTTCTTTTCTCATTTCTTTCTTTTCTGACCTTTTTTGTCTTTTTTTTTTCCTTTTCTTCTTTTTTTTAATGCGTTCATGTCTTTTTTCATTTCATTGCACTTGGCTTTTTTTCATTTCATTTTTCTTTTTCTGTTTTTTTCTCTTTTGGCTTTTTTCTATTTTCATCTATTTTTTCTCTTTTTCATCTTGGTTTTCTTTTTTATTACCACTCTTTTTGTCTTTTTTTCTATACTTCTGTTCTTTTTTTTTCATTGCACTTTTCTTTTTTATTTCATTTTTCTTTCTCTTTTCTCATTTTTTTCTATTTTCATCTTTTTCTTTTCTTTTTCATCTAGGTTTGCTTTTTTTTTTTCTTTTTTTTCCTTTTTTTTCTTTTTTCCTTTTTTATTTTTTTCCTCTTTTTCTTTTTGCTTTTTTTCTTTTATTACTCTTTTTCTTCTTTCTCTTTTTTCTTTCACATTTTTTTCTTGTTTCTCATTTTTCTTTTTGTTTAATCATAGGTATTCCTGAAACCCCCTTTAAGCCCTCCCTATCCCCCCCATTCTTTCTTTTCTCCCTCACTTCCCCCCTTGCCCTATCCTACCATTCCTTTGCATGCTCTTCGTAGCTGAGCTGCTGTCCCTTCCTTTACCTACCTGAGCTGCTTGTTCCAAAAATTACCTAGTTGACCTGCTTGCCCCTCACTTCCCCAGCTGAGCTGCTGTTTTCTCCCTTACCTGCCTTAGGAGCTTTCCCCTCACTTTCCCAGCTGAGCTGCTGGCCCATCTCATTCCCGACCTCAGCTGCTTCCCCCTAACTTACCTAGCTGAGCTCCTTGCCCCTCGCTACATACTTGAGCAGATGTTTGCTCACTTGGCTTCCTTAGTGGTTGTCCCCTCCCTTTTCCCTAGCTGAGCTGCTCTGCCCTCCCTTTTCCCTAGCTGAGCTGCTCTGCCCTCCCTTTTCCCTAGCTGAGCTGCTCTGCCCTCCCTTTTCCCTACCTGAGCTGCTCTGCCCTCCCTTTTCCCTAGCTGAGCTGCTCTGCCCTCCCTTTTCCCTAGCTGAGCTGCTCTGCCCTCCCTTTTCCCTAGCTGAGCTGCTGTCCCTTCCCTTTTCCCTACCTGAGCTGCTGTCCCTTCCCTTTTCCCTAGCTGAGCTGCTGTCCCTTCCCTTTTCCCTAGCTGAGCTGCTGTCCCTTCCCTTTTCCCTAGCTGAGCTGCTGTCCCTTCCCTTTTCCCTAGCTGAGCTGCTGTCCCTTCCCTTTTCCCTAGCTGAGCTGCTGTCCCTTCCCTTTTCCCTAGCTGAGCTGCTGTCCCTTCCCTTTTCCCTAGCTGAGCTGCTGTCCCTTCCCTTTTCCCTAGCTGAGCTGCTGTCCCTTCCCTTTTCCCTAGCTGAGCTGCTGTCCCTTCCCTTTTCCCTAGCTGAGCTGCTGTCCCTTCCCTTTTCCCTACCTGAGCTGCTGTCCCTTCCCTTTTCCCTACCTGAGCTGCTGTCCCTTCCCTTTTCCCTACCTGAGCTGCTGTCCCTTCCCTTTT
Organism: Chrysolophus pictus; assembly: GCA_037305975.1. Lineage (NCBI taxonomy): Eukaryota > Metazoa > Chordata > Aves > Galliformes > Phasianidae > Chrysolophus > Chrysolophus pictus. The sequence goes on from CM074605.1 coordinate 1,648,019, forward strand.
CCCTACCTGAGCTGCTGTCCCTTCCCTTTTCCCTACCTGAGCTGCTGTCCCTTCCCTTTTCCCTACCTGAGCTGCTGTCCCTTCCCTTTTCCCTACCTGAGCTGCTGTCCCTTCCCTTTTCCCTACCTGAGCTGCTGTCCCTTCCCTTTTCCCTACCTGAGCTGCTGTCCCTTCCCTTTTCCCTACCTGAGCTGCTGTCCCTTCCCTTTTCCCTACCTGAGCTGCTGTCCCTTCCCTTTTCCCTACCTGAGCTGCTGTCCCTTCCCTTTTCCCTACCTGAGCTGCTGTCCCTTCCCTTTTCCCTACCTGAGCTGCATGCCCCTCGCCTCCTTTTTCTTGGTGCTCTTGCCTTTTCCTGCTACTCGCTCCCAGTCTCAACACTTGCCTGCTCTGCTTGCTGCTTTCACAGCTTGCTCGCAACTCTGCTCGCTGCTTCTCTCCTTCTGCATGCCCTTCTCTAGTCCCTTCTCGTGCCCTTCAGGCTTTTGCTCCCCTTGCTGAGCAAGCCCATGCCCGGTAGCTCCCCTTCAACCTCCTCCGCCCTTTGCCTTTCTCCACACAGATGCTTGCTTCTGGCCAGCACTCCTGCCCGCTGCCTAGCCCACAGCCCGCATCTCTTGGGGAGACAGCAAGGTGGCCTGGAGCTACCCACACCTCCTCCCGGGCACGGCTTCTCAGCTTTGCTTCAAGCCCACAACCCCAAGGAGCTCCTCTTACTTTTGCGCTCAGCTTCTTCTCCTGCCGCGCAGCTCCTGTGCCAGGCCGGGCCTCAGCTCTTCCCACATTCCTCCATTCCTGCAAGGTTGCTTTCCTTTGCTCTGCTGCAGTTAGCTTTCCTACTTGCTTTCTCTTGATATATTTGCATTGCCTTTTACATTTTTTCCTTTTCTATGCCTCTTTTTTTCTCTGTTTTCAGCACTTCAGGTTTTTTTTTCTTTTTCCATTTTTTTTTCTTACTTTTCATTCTCTTTTTACCTGTTTTTTTTTTTTTTTTTTCCCCGCCCCCTGGAGATTCTCCCCATTTATCCCCCTCAGCCTGCCTCTATCTGTGCCTCTTCCTGGGTCTTCTCTCTCCGCATTCCCATCCAGCGCCCGGTGTAGCCCCACATTACCCTCTATTTCCCTGTGCCCACGCAAGCCCCCTATTGCCTCTCTACCGCCTTTTATAACGTTACATCTCTCTACGTCCCCCCCATATCCACCCACAGACCCCTATCATGCCTGTTTCTCTGTACCACGCCTACAGCCCTCCCACTGCTCCCTGTAGCCCCACATCCCCTTCTATCCCACCTCTATTCCCCCTACAGCCACTCATAGAGCCACAGTTTCTTAGGTCCTCCCCCAGCCCCCTCTATCCCTCCCCGTAGCTCTCCCCAGCCCCTCCCACCCCCCAATGCTCCCTATAGCACCGTGTCCCCCCGTTACCCTCACAGCCCTCTGCTGCCCCAAATCCCCCTGTACCCACCCCTATCGCCCCATGTACCCCGATACCACAGCCGCTACAGCCCCGCGTGCCTCCCTCCCCCCCCCCGCCTTCCCAGCCCCTCACCCCACCAGGCTTCCTTCCCTGTCCCGGCGCCGCTCTCCGTCCCTCCCGGCTCCGGCTCTGCTGTGCTCAGCACCGCTCCCGTATCGTGCCGCGGTTCCGTCTCGGTGCTGCCCGGACAGCTCCGGCGCGCAGCGGCGGTGCGGGGCGGCCCGGGCTGCGGGAGCTCCGCCGCCTGAGGGCAGAAGAGCTCTGAGCCGGCTGCCAACGGCCGTTCCCGCGCGCCGCGCCTCAGCCAATCGGAGCCGACGGCGTTGCCGCTGACCAACGAGAGCCCGGGGGCGGGACGGACCGGCACGTGCCCAACGAGTGCCCGGGGGCGGGATGGACAGGCACGTGCCCAATGAGAGCCCGGGGGCGGGACGGACCGACAACTGCCCAATGAGAGCCCGGGGGCGTGGCAGCGCTGCGCTGTTGGTGGGACGAGCGCGGGCAGGGGGCGGGGCGTGGGTGCGGCCTCGGGGTGCGCCCTACTGCTATAGGGGGTGGGAGATGGGACTGGGATTGACAGGTGGGAGATGGGGTTGGGATGCGGGGTTGGGAATGAGGTTTGGAACTGGGGTTGGGAGATGGGGTTGGGATGTTGGATGTGCATTGGGATGTGAAATGTAGGGTTGGGGTGTGGGGATATGGATGTGGGGTGGATATGGAATGGGAGATAGGAAAATGGAATATATATGGGATGGGCTTGGGATGGACATGGGACCAACACTGAAGAATGTGGGATGGATTGGGGATGAAATATGGACACGGGATGGGATTGGGACGATAGTGGCGTGGGATAAGTAGATGGAATGGACATGGGATGCATGTGGGGATATGGATTTGGAATGCATATGGATATAGGGTTAGGAATGGGGTAGGATGTGGAGGTATGGATATGGGATGGGTTTGAGATGGCTATGGGGTGGATATGATGGATATGGGATGGGATAAAGTTGTGGGATACGGATAAGGGATGGCTACGAGATGGGGCTGTAGTGGTTATGGGGCCAGGATGCTGCAGTGACCTCTGGCCCCAGAGTTCATCCCCAGTGTGACACATGGAGCCCCACAGCCGCTCCTCTGCCCTTTATCGCTTACATGGGGAGGACATCCCCCAACCGCCATTATCAAAAATAAACCTTAATTAGAAAAGTGAGGGGTGTCAACCCTGCCCCATGGGAACAATGTTTTCTGTGGGGGAGGGCACAGATGGCGTCTCCAGAGGGCTGTCCCAAACTTTGGGGGGTTTTCACAACTCTAGGATATGACACCACGAGGGTGCCATGAAAGTGTCCCAAGCTTTGGGGTGTGACACAGGGATGTCCCCAATCTTGGTGGTGTGACATTGTCATGTGGTGTTGCCGCTTCCCCGGGAAGTCCTCCAGGTGGTCACGGTGTCCCCAGCTTCGGCTCAATGTCCCCAGGGGGTCCTTTTGTCCCCTCTGCATGACGGTGACACCTGGCGCCAGCTGCCAGGAGTGATGCCCAATGGTGATGACACCGCATCATGGCTGTGCCACGCTGATGTCACACAGTCCCCTCTGGTGGTGGCACAGAGTTCACCACCGTGCGTGTCCCCGTCCTCATGGCAGACGATGGTGACAGCAGCAGAGGTTTCCAGTGTCACCGGGTCCTGCGGTAGGCAGGTCTGGAGGGGTGACAAAGAACAGTGAGAGGCTCAGTGACAGCATGGTGACAACGTGGTGCCGCCTGTGCCTGGCCCCATGCGGTGGTCAGAGTACAGGGAATGGTGTCACCCGATAGATGGTGGCACACAAGTGATGGTGACACCAGATGACGGTAACAACAGTGACAGTCAGGGATGGGGACACTGCGTCACGGCTGTTCCACATCGAGGTCACCCTGTGTCACGGTGTCACCTGAAGACAGTGACATTCAGTGCCACCCAATGGCATCCAGTGAAGGTGACACCCAACGATGGTGACACCAGCGAGCCCATGTCACACCTGCACCAGACCCCACGTGTCCCCTGACTGTCCCCAGCCCCCCTCCCTCTACCCCTCCTCGTCACCTCTTCAATGAGGATGTCACCGTGCTGCAGTTGTGCCACCATGGCAGGGGGGACAGTCATGGACAGCCAGGGTGACAGCGTCCAGGAGCTGTAGGACGCTGATGGGGCTCTCGAGGTACGTTGGTACGGCCCCAGGTTCCACGGTTACGGTGACAGTGAGAACTTCGGGGACAGGCGGTTGTCCTGGTGTCACCCGCTGTCACCCTGGGGGGAGTTGTTTCTGTGGGGCTTTGCACAGGGATTGGTGGGAACCATCCATTTCTGAAAGGAAGTGGCAAAAAAAATACAAGAAAAGTGACATAGTATTGATTTTAATGGAAACAGACATTTTTGGGGGCGATCCCACAGGGACAAAGAAGAGCGAGAACGTGTCACTATGTGAGGTTGTCCTCAAAATCCCCATTGGAGACCTCTGGAGGACTCCAGGAACGCCTGGGGACCCCAAGACACCCATGGGACATCTCCAGACCCTTCCAGAAGACAATAGGACCCTCTGAACCCACCTGAGGACCCCCCCACATTCCACAGGATCATTCTGGGACGTCTGCAGACCCTTCTGGATGAATCCAAGGACCTCCTGGATCAATTTGAGGACCCCCTGGATCCTCCAAGTCCTCTCTGGGACATCTCCAGAGATGTCTCTGATGATGGGATGACTCCAGGACCACTCAAACCCACATAAGAACTCTCTGAACCCTACCAGACTCTACTGGGACGTCTCCAGATCATCCCAGTGGCTCCTCGGAGCTCCTGGACCCATCCTGGGAGCTTCCAGATCCTTCCAGGGACCCACACAACCATCCTGGGGACCCCCTGGACACCCCCAGCATCCCTCTGGGACATCTCCAGATCCTTCTGTATGAATCCAAGGACACCTTGGACCCACCTGGGGACCAACTGGATGCCCAAAACCCCTCTACAACATCTCCAGATTCTTCTGCATGCCTCCAGGGCTATATAGGGGGCTCGTGGGGAATCTATGGGGGGAAAGGTGTGAGTGGGGCTTCTGTGAGGTGGAAAGAGGGTCTGGAGGTGGAGAAAGGTTGGAAGGGGAAACTGAGGGATTGTGGAAGGCTTCTATGGCGTGGAAAGGGGGTCTGAGGATAGAGAGAGGGGATTGTGAGGGGGAAAAGAGCAGAACGAGGCTTCTGTGAGTGAAAAGGGGGCCTGGGGATGGAGGGGTACATTGTGGAGGGGAACTTGAGGGGTGGAAAGGGGGCTTTTGTAGGGCAGAAAGGGGGGGTCTGGGAGTGGACGGGGGGTTGTGTGGGGGAATAAAAAAGGGGTGAGTTGGGTCTCTGTTGGGAGGAAAAGGGGTCTAGGAATGGAGAAGGGGTGGCAGAGGAAATCTGGAGGGTTGTGGGGGCCTTCTATGGGGTGGAAGGGGAGTCTGGGGGACACCTTAGGGAAGTATTGGGGGGGAGAAGAGGAGAGTGGGATGTCTGTGGGGTCGAAAAAGAGTCTGGGGGGAAACTTAGTGGCTTGTGGGGAGGAAAGGGGTGAACAGAGTTTCTACAAGGCAGGAAGAGCATCTGGGGGTGAAGGGAGGGGTGGGAGGGAAGAGCCAGGGGTTGTGAGAGGCTTCTATGGTGTCTGGATGAGGGGAATTGGAGGTCAAAATGAGGGAACTGACTCCAGGGGTCAGGGAGGAGCACACAGGGGGGTACAGGGGACTGCAGGGGTCAGAAAAAGGGGCCAGGAGGTGGGAGGAGAATGGAGGACACGGGACCCTGGGGGTCAAATAGAGGGGAATGGGGGGTGGTAGGAGACTCTGGGGATCAGAATGGGGGAATTGGAGTGGGGGCACTCGGAGGGAGGAGGGGGAGTTCGGGGGTCAGATAGAGGAGACTGGGAAAGGGGGGGGACTCTAGGGGACAGAATAGGGAGACCGGTGGGGGGGCGGGGGGACACTAGGGATCAGAACGGGGGACTGGGGAGGGATGAGGGATCGGGGGGGGGGACCCTGGGGATCAGAATGGGGGAGGCACAGAGGGGAGGGGTGGAAGAGGACTACGGCGATCAGAATGGGGGAACTGGAGGGGAGGGGGACCGGGGGGAGGGTGTAACCCCGGGGGGCACACAGAGGGACTGGGGGGTGTGGGCGATCAGCGGCAGGGGATGAGGGGGGGAGGGCAGCGAAAGACACGGGGTGGGGGAGGCGGGGAGACGCAGGGCAGCCGCCCCCGCCGAGCGGAAGCCCCGAGCACCACGGAGACCCCGCGGGGTCGAGGCAGAGCGGCACGCGGCCCCCCCGCCACCTTCAGCCCGGCCCCCGCCCCGGCGCCCCCCGAACACCCACCTGTAGGAGCCGAGGCGGCGCTCGGAGCCCCGGGCTGCCCCGCGGCGGCGGAGCGGTGCGGGACCCGGCACGGCTTCCGCGTGGCCGCCTCCTCCTCGGGGCGCGGCGTGATGACGTCAGAGCCCGGCGCGGCGCGGCGCCACGGCAACGAACGGCTCTGAGGCGCTGAGGCGCTGTCGCCATGGCGACGCCGTCACGCATGCGCCGTCGCCGCGGGGACGGCTGCGCGCGCCGCAAGGAGGGAGGGCGCGCTGTCGCCATGGCGACGCGGCCTGCACGCACGACCTGAAGCCCGAGTGGGGCTCGAGGGGCAGCGGGGGGCGAAGAAGAGGGGAGGGGGGGAACGGAGAGCCCTCAGGGATGTCCTGGAGAGGTGGGGAGGGGTCAGGGGGGAGGGCAGAGCTCCGGGGATGAGTGGGGCTGTGGGGTGGGAGATCCGCAGGGAGATGCAGTGAGACGGTGGGATGTGGGCAGAACGTGGAGATATGGGAAAAGGAGGAGAAGATCACAGAGTCACAGAATCACTAAGGTTGGAAAAGACCATCCAGCCCAACCATCCACCTATCACCCATGGTTCTCGCTAAACTATATCCCTCAACACAAATTCCAAACGTTCCTTGAACACCTCCAGGGTCGGTGACTCCACCACCTCCCTGGGCAGCCCATTCCAGTGCCTGACCACTCTTTCACAGAAGTAGTATTTCCTAATATCCAGCCTGAATCTTCCCTGGCGCAGCCTGAAACCATTCCCCCTAGTCCTATCACCAGTTACGTGAGAGAAGAGGCCGACCCCCAGCTCGCTACAACCTCCCTTCAGGTAGTTATAGAGATCAATAAGGTCTCCCCTTCTATAAGAGCCTCCTCTTCTCCAGACTGAACAATCCCAGCTCCCTCAGCCGCTCCTCGTAAGCTCTGTGCTCCAGACCCCTCACCAGCTTTGTTGCCCTTCTTCGAACACGCTCCAGGGCCTCGATGTCTTTCTTGCAGTGAGGGGCCCAGAACTGGACACAGTACTCAAGGTGCGGCCTCACCAGAGCTGAGGACAGGGGGACAATCACTTCCCTACTCCTGCTGGTCACACTACTTCTGATACAAGCCAGGATGCCATTGGCCTTCTTGGCCACCCAGGCACACTGCTGACTCATGTTTAGCCGAGCGTCAACCAACACCCCCAGGTCCATTTCCTCTACACAGTCTTCCAGCCACTCTGCCCCAAGCCTGTAGCGTTGCTTGGGGTTGCTGTGGCCAAAGTGTAGGACCCGGCATTTGGTCTTATTAAACCTCATCCCATTGGCTTCAGCCCAGCTCTCCAGCCTGTCCAGGTCCCTCTGTAGGGCCTCGCTACCCCCAGGTAGATCGACACTTCCAGCCAACTTAGTGTCATCTGCAAACTTACTGAGGGTGCACTCAATGCCCTCATCCAGGTCATCAATAAAGATCTTGAAGAGGACAGGCCCCAGCACCGACCCCTGGGGAACCCCACTCGTGACCGGTCGCCAGCTGGATTTGGCTCCATTGACCACCACTCTCTGGGCCCAGCCCTCCAGCCAGTTCCTTACCCAGCCAAGAGTGTACCTGTCCAAGCCACGGACTGCCAGCTTCTGCAGGAGAATACTGTGGGAGACAGTGTCAAAGGCTTTGCTGAAGTCAAGGTAGACTACATCAACAGCCTTTCCCTCATCCACCAGGCGGGTCGATGCCACCAGATACCCAGCTACGGTTGCATTTTCTTGCCTGTCCGTGTGCAACAAATAGGAAGGAATAGAAGATGGGATGAGCAGCATCCCTCTGCACACAGACAGCTGCTGCTCTGTCTGCTTGTTTCCCATGTTATTCTGCTTGGTAGAGCCTGCAGAATCATGAAGTCTGAACTGAATAATCCCAGTCCTCCCACTCTCCTCAGCACAGGGATTCTACCCATGGGTTCCTTCATCATTCATCTCCTCAACCATTCCTGGCTCCTGTTGAGCTAGTTGCCAAAAGGCTGTTTCCTCCTGACCCTTCTGCGTCGCCTCCCATTTAGAAATGATGCTGACAGATGAGATGGAGGATCACCTACAGCCCCGTGAGGAGCTGCAGGATACAATTGCAAGTTGTAAGTTGCAGGATACAAGTTGCTGCAGGATACAAGAGCTGCAAACCCTGAGCGGATCAGCCTGGGAGCAGAGGCTCACAACAAAGGACCATTCTTGGAACATTCTGTTTGCGTTCAAATTGCGGCAAAAAAGCGCATGAAGAAGCTCCGAGAAGCTCTAAGAAGCTGAGGGAGAGCAAGGCAGCCCCCCCGCCCCAGCAGCGTGGCAGCTCTGATGGTGTGGGCAGAGCAAGAGTGCGGTGGCACCGCCTGCCTGTGCCAATAAAGGCAGAGCGCAGCGAGCGCAGCAAACGGGACGGGAGAATGGGGCACGGCACGGCAGTTGGCACGGCACGGCAGTTTGCAGTGGAGTGATCCCCCATTGTTCCCATCCGGAGGTGGATATGTCCCCAGGGCAGCCCCTGTGGCCCCCCAGCCCGGCCTACATCCCCCTGCCCATGCAGAAGAGATCGAGTCACCCCAGGCCCCACTGGGCACTGCGACCTTCCCCGCTCCCATCCTACAGCAGATGGCAGCCGTCCCCCCAGGGTAGGGTGCAGGGAACACATCCCACACCTGGACAACCACTGCTGTGACCAGCTGCGGCTTTCCAGGTCGCTCCAGGTGCAATAATGAATAAAAGCCCTTCAGTTCTCCCCGCTGCCCCTTCAAAACCTCAGGAGAGCCAGCAGCACCTCGTGCCTTAGGATGCCCGGTGCATTTCACAAGGATGCTCTCATCTCCAGCATCGAGATCTTTGGCAAAAATATCCAGCGGCGCTGAGCCAAGCTGGGGGCTCCGTGGTGACATACAGGGAAACCTGCTGTGCTGCAGCGTGAGCCTCCGGTCCTGCCGCTGGGCACCGCCGGGCGCAGCCTGGCTCCGTCCTCTCCGCACCTCCCTGCAGGGACCGATGGCCGTGCCTGGGATCCCCCCGAGCCTCCTCTTCTGCAGGCTGAGCCGCCCCAGCTCTCCCAGAATCCCACCCCAGCCATTTCCCACGCCTACATTCCCAGGTAGCGCTGACTGAGGAGGGGAGGGGATTTTGGAGGGGAGGGATGAGGCCGGTGGGGGCAGCCCTGGGACACGGCCCTTTGTGCTGCCCCGTCCTGCCCCGCAGGTGGGCACTGGGGTCTGGGGGGGGTTTAGTGCTGCATGAACGACTGCAAGTGGAGGCATAGGAAAGTGAATCAAAACCATTTAATAATTTAATATAATTTAACATAATTTAACATAATGTAGTATAATGTAACATAACTTAACAGTCCAAGATGACATTGGTGGACAGCCCAGGTTTCGGAGGGCTAGGGCTGGGGCCGGTGCTGGTGTCCCTGGAGCGCTGCCGCTGCTCTCTGTGTGCCGCAGGGGCCGGCGAGGAGCCCAGGGCTACAGGTAGCCTTATGTGTTGGCTATGGCCGTGCCTCCTGCTGCACCGCGTGGGCCGGTTTCTGCGGACGCTCCCGCTTAGGCTGAGCCCATCCAGCTTCGCCTAGCGCCGGCGTTTGTGTCCTGGAGCGTCCTGGCCCAGAAGCTGCTTCCTCTTCCTGGCTGGGACGCTGCCAGCGCGCTGCTCGTGCCCTCTGCTCCTGCCTTTCCTGGTGGTGCAGGCGGGCGCTGGGCACTCGGCCGGCTCGGTGCCATCCTCGTGGTGGTTGCCTGGCACGTGGCAGGAGATGCAGCCGGGTGGCAGTGCCAGGCGGGTGAGAAGCACCTGGGGCTGCCTCTGCCGCGCCTCTTCCATCAGATGCCTGCGCAGCAGCGACTCAGAGAGCTGCCCAGAGGATGCTGGCTGCCCTGAGAACGGCTCGCTGAGGGGCCCGGCGTCAGCCTGCGCCTCTCTGCTGAGCTCCCTGCTGCCTGTGGGAAAGTCAGGGGCTCCTCTGGTGAAAGGAGAGGTGCCGAGGCTGCTGGGGACGTCTGGCAATGGCTGCTGGGGGACCTCCGGACAACTCGACGCTTCTGGAAAAGCAAGAACAACCCCCAGAACGATGATGGCAGGCTTCCCACAGCCACTCGGTGCGGACATCCACCCGCCACCGCTGCGGCCCTGAACTCACCAGCGATCCAGCTGAGCAAGCTGTCGATTTCCATCATGTCATCTGGAATGGCCGAGCTGGGTGTCCCTTCTGGAAAAAGGAAGGAAATCCCGAAGGAGCAATGCCAGCTTTCCCACACCCACTCGCTGCAGACACCCCCGCCTGCTCTGCAGCCCCTGAACTCACCGTTGCTGATCCACGTCAGGATGTCATCGATCTCCGTGGCGTCGACCGGGATGTCTGCGTTGAATGTCACTTCTGGAAAAAGCAAGACAATCCCCACAGGGGCAATGCCAGCTTTCCCACACCACTCGGTGCGGACACCCACCCGCCACCTCTGCAGACCACAGACTCACCGCTGATCCACGTGAGCAGATCATCAATGTCCTCCGCGATGTCTGCGCTCATTGTCTCAGCTGGAAAAGCAAGAACATCCCCAGGGAGGCAATGCCAGCTTTCCCACAGCCACCCGGTGCGGACAGCCTGCCGCCCGCTCTGCAGCCCCCAAACTCACCACCTGATTCCAGCGCTGTGCTGCTGCGGCCGAGCGGAGCCATGGTGGGATGGGGGCACACGCTGCTGGGTGCCGGGTGCCTCTGGGCCTCCGTGGCATCTCCAAAGGGCCCCACCGTCCGCTCCCAGCTGGCGGGCAGGGTGCAGGGCGCGGGGAGCACCTGCTGCTGCACTGGAGGTGCTGGCAGAAGGACGTGGTGATGGGGGTCCTGCAGCGGGCAGCTGCCTGTGGGCTGCGGGGGCTCCCCATGGAACACGGCCCCAGGCCACAGCCCCGTCGGCTGCTGGGATTGCAGCGTCCCTGCCTGCAGGCGATGGATGCAGCCGTGGGCAGGGGCCGTGGGGGGAGCCATCCCAGGGTGCAGCCCCCAAGCTGGGAGCTGACCCACTGATGGAGGCGGCCCCCCAGGTGGGAGCTGCGCTCCCTGTCCCCGGACACCTGGCACCCCAGGCCAGACAGAGGCCTGAGGCACCGTGTTGGTGACAGTGGGGACACGGAGGGGTTGCAGTGATACCTGCACTGCTGCGCCGATGCTGGGCTGCATTGCAGCAGTGGCAGGTGGTGGCACAAGGGATCCAAATACAGCGGCGTCAGGTGTCGGAAGCACCGTCAGCGTCCGTGGAGAGGTTCTCTCTGTGGAGAAATGCCCAAATGGGCGCTGGGTGAGATCTGGGGCACTGGCATCAGCTGGAGGGCCGCAGTGCCAGGAGCAGGAGGAGCCTGCTGCCTTACCTGCCAAGGGAGCTCGAGAGTGGCAGCGGGGGGTTCCGTGACCGCTGAGGTCAGCCCCTCTCCCCTGAGCTCACAAGGATTCTGTGTGACACTGTCACAGGCATTGCTCTGTGCCTGCCCCGTCACCAGCACTTGCTGTGGCCGCTCACTGTGGCCTTCCATTGTTTCAATGGAGATAATAAACACGACGAAAATGAACTTTTTACGTGTCGAGATGGTGATGGGGCAAAGGGGAATGGTTTTAACGTCAAGGGGGGAGATTTGGATTAGATGTCAGGGAAGTTCATCACAGAGGGAGCTGAGGTCCTGGCACTGCTGCCCAGAGAGGCCGTGGGTGCCCAGGTCCCATTGCAATGAATGGAGACAAAGGGAGGGACGTGGCTGATGACACTCAAACTCCCGGTGGCATCGCAGGGCTGCGGTGCTTTGACTCTGGGAAGCCACCGAACTTCCAGCTGCTGGCTGTCTCCCTTCACACATCCGCCTGTCACAAAGCACAGGGGCTGGAAGGGACCTCTGCAGATGAGCGCAGTACAACCTCCCCCAGAGCAGCTTCCCTGCAGCGCTTGCACAGGAGAGTCTGCCTCGAGCTGGGGAGCCCAGAACTGACCCAGTGCTCCACACGAGCCCAGTGCTTTCTGCGGCCCTCAAGAGCTTCCCAGGGCCACCAGTCCTGCCCAGTGCCGCCATGTCAGGAAGCAGAAGAGGTGGATTTGAAAGAAGCACTCAGCTCCTGGGACGTTCCCCTGTTCTTCCCCTAGCTGACCCCTTGCCTCACCCCAGATCCCCTTGCATTCCTGTAGGTGTCCCTTCCATCCCCCTGGCTGCCCCTTGCCTTCCCCAACGTAACCCTTCACCTAGCCATGACAGCCCACATATAATTTCCTCAGAGCCTCAATAGCTCCCTCAATATTTCCCCGGCAAGACCCCTGTAGGCACCCCAGAGCCCCCCCCAGAGCCCCAGGGCCCCTTAATGACTTCCTCAGACCTGGTACTCCTCCCCCATAGCTGGCCCCAAACCTCACAGACCTCCATAGTTCCCAGCAGCACCCCATATCCCCCAATGGACTCCCACTGAACCCCTTATTTCCTCCTTCAGACCTTCCTTACCACCTCCAGGGCCCATTAGCCATCTCACAGACGCCCACAGCCCCTGGCAGGACCCCCGTCACTATTCCAGGACCCCCATAACCCACCTGGGGCTCCTCCTCACCCCCGGCTCCCTCCAGATCCCATACAACTGAACTATACTGGGGCAGGGGCGGCTGCTGCAGGAGAGGAATGTGAAGCTGGAGCAGGTGTAGGGCACAGATGGGGGTGGAAGTGATGTGGGGGGCATGGGGAAAAGGGGTGCACAGGAACACGGGAGCATTTGGGGAGGATATGGGGATACGGGCCACAGGCTGCAGGAGCAGAGTGCTACTCAGGAGAAGGCAACGTGCGAGGTAAAGGTGGCATATACGGGCTTTTGTGGTCATCTTGGGTTATGGCTCGTGGGGTTATGGCTCAGGGCCACACCTTCGGGTCACAGGGCCCCCCGCCCCCTCTCCAGAAGAATTAAAAGCACTCCACCACCACCACCCCACACCCCCCCATTTTACCTCAAACCACTCCTCACATCCCCCATACCGCCCCATATCCCAGTGTCCCACCTGCAGCGCACATCTGTCTTCTGAAGAGCATTCTGCTCCTGCAGGCTGTGCTGTCATATCCATCCCGTATCCCTATATCCCCCACACGCCGCCACAGAGCCCCATAACTCCTCAAGGACCTCCTCAGACCCGGCACACCGCCCTCACCGCCAGCCTGGGACCTCACAGAGCCCCATAGTCCCCAGCAGCACCCCTTATCCCTGCTCTGGGCTCCCCCTGATCCCCCCTATTTCCTCCCTCAGACCCCCCTTACCCATTCCACCCCTCCCCGGAATCTCACAGACCCCCCCAGTTCCTGACAGGACCCCCAGAGAGGAGAATGAAGGAGCGTAACGGGGCACCTTTCCTGCTGACGTTTCCCACCGTCTGCATGTTGGCTGTACCGTGCGAGCGGCATTTGGGCACAGAGCTGTGAGTGCAGGTATGCGCGCATACAGGGTGTGCAGAGACGGTGCTGAACAGCAGGGTGTGCACTGCACATGGCTGTGTGCAAGGCTGGAGCTGCGCTTGTGTCTTCATGCGTGTGGGTGTGCAAAGGGAAGGGTTTGCACACGCGTGTGTGTGCATGAGCACGGCCGTGTGCATCAAGGTCTTTGCACAAGGCTGTGTGGTTTTGCACACATTTGCACGCACTTGATTGGAGTGTGCACACGGGGTTTTGCAAGGATGTGCTTGCACGTGCGTGTGAGTGCACAGGTATGTGTGCGGGGAAGTCTTTGCTCGTGGGTGTGCGGTTCCGCACACGTATGTGCACACAGATGTGTGTGCAAGGGAGCAGCGGAGGGTCCTGGGAACAGGAGATTCCTGGGAGAGGCGGAACTCATCCGAGAGCGCTGGAGAGCACAGGGCCGGGAAGCACAGCGCTGCAGCACTGCGCTCTGCACAACAGCCTGCAGGATGGCATGGAGCGCTGACAGAACCAGGACAGAATCACAGAAGCACACAGAATGGCCTGGGTTGGAACCTCAAGGATCACGAATCTCCAAACCCGCTGCCACACGCAGGGCCACCAACCTCCACACTTAATACCAGCCCAGGCTGCCCAGGGCCCCATCCAACCTGGCCTTGAACACCTCCAGGGATGGACGGGGCATCCACAGCCTCTCTGGGCAGCTGTTCCAGCACCTCACCGCTCTCATAGAAAAGAACTTCCCCCTGACACCCAACCTCCCTCAACTTCAAACCATTTCCCCTTGTCCTGCTGTTATCTACCCTCTCCAAGAGTTGATTCCCTTCCTGTTTGTGGGCTCCCTTTAGGTCCTGGAAGGCTGCACTGAGGTCACCCTGCAGCCTTCTCTTCTGCAGGCTGAACAAGCCCAGCTCCCTCAGCCTGTCTTAGTAGTAGAGGTGCTGCAGCCCTCTGAACATCAGGTGGGCTCAGGCTCCACCTCTGGGCCACAGGGACCCCCTGTCCCCGCTCAGAAAGAAATGAAACCACTCCAACACCACCCCACCACCCCCCTTTTTACCTCAAACCACTCCCCACATCCTCACGTTCCCCCTATGTCCCCATACCACCCCATATCCCACTGTCCCACTTGCAGCCCTGTGGGATAAAGAAAGTCATTACCTTGCTAACGTGTAAAAAAGCTTAGCAGGAAGTTGAGCCAGACACAAACACACACGAGACGCCTGACTCCTACATGTAACCAGCTGTTTTTGCGCGGGTAGAAAAGGTTGTGAGCGCCTACAATAAAGGTCCTTCGTTCTGCACCAGCAAGGGAGTCTGCGCCTCTCTCGCCACACCAGCAAGGGAGCTCGGAGCCCTCTTGCCACAGAGAAGAGAGGAGAGAAGGAGAGGAGAGAAACGATAGAGCAGAACAAAGAAAAAGGGAAGAGAGGAGCTTTTAAGGGGAAGAACAGAAGAGGGATGAGCAAGAGGGGAGAAGAAAGAGGTAAGAAGAGCAGATCTAAAAAGGACAAGAGAAAAAGAGAGGGCGGGGAGAACAGAGGGAACAGCAAAAGAGGGAAGGGCAAATGGAAGAAGAAAGGAAGGAATGGGGCAGAGAAAAGAGGGAGAAGAGTGCAGAAAAAAAACAGTAGAGGAGAGAACGAGAAAAGGCCACAGCAAACTGAGTTACCGAGAAAAGAAAAAAAGAAGGAATATGGATAATTTTTAAGTTCTACCAAAGTCAAATTCTTATTTAGATTTTTTTTTTTTTTGCAGTGTTTGTATCTTCTAGACAATTTAAGAATATTCAGGATCATTTCAGTACGTTTTTGTAATGTCTGTTTTATCTCAGCTGCTCTAAAATGCCCAACAGGTGTTGGGGGGGATCATCTCCTTAAAGGCACTCAGAAAATCCCACTTTTTGTGTCTAACATCGACAAGTTTACCTTAATGAAGGAGTAGAGAGACTTCCCACACATGCTCAGGAATTCTCTTCTGATATCCAGCACATCAATTCTGGAGCGGGACACCACCGCTCTGATCAGAGTGTTGTCGTCTGCACCCAGGCCCTGGAAAGCAAAGCAGCCACGTGCAGCTAACAGAGAACCTGCTGGAGAATCACCCACAGACACAAAGGTCTCAGTGCCCAGTCTTGTGCAGGAGCTGCTCTTAATTAGAGCATTTTTGCATAACGGAGCGATCCATTAGCAGCTTGCTCCTGACTATTACCCTGATGTGCAGAAAAGCCTGAGCTGTCCTAGAAAAGCCAGTTTCCTGGCTGGCTGCAGCTTCCATCTCACGATTGCCACAATGCTGCTGACTCAAGCATGAAAATGCAAGAAAGAAGCAAGCAATCTTGCTCCACAATCCGTTTACCTTCATGGATTTATACAGTCTTTCAGCAAAGCACGCAGGCTTGTTTCGCGTGCACTTTTCTGTAAGGACAGACAAGAACAAGAGAATTAAGGTCAGAAGAAGCAGGAGCTTTTCCACACCGCTGCAGCACTTTCTTGGTGCAGGTGTTTCTTCTGTCAAGATGCAACTCCAGGCCAACAAACAGCAAACGCAGTGCAGGCATCCAGTCAGTGATGTGCTGTGAGCTGACGTCTCTGTGCCTGCACACAGCAGTATTTGCATGAAGGCTTTCATGCCTCCTGACAGCAAACCTCTGCTGCCAAAGCTCCCTTTGGCCAAGCACACCATACCATACAGCACAATATACATTTCTCACCTGACTGGGTCTGTAAAGCATACAATCATAGAACCGTTTGGGTTGGAAGGGACCCCTAAGATCATCTAGTTCCAGCCCCCCTGCAATAGGCAGGGACTCCTCCCTCTACACCAGGGTGCTCCAAGTCCCACCCAGCCTTGCTCTGTGCCCATAAACAAAGACAAACCTGTACGGAACAGTCACTCAAGGGAAGACACAGCACCTCTAATCATTTCATTTCTTTGTAGACAACATTTAAAAGCAGAGCACTCATCTACAGACAGCAAAGCATCTGCCAGGTCTCCTGCCATCTCAGATTTAATGCTGTTATGTCCTTGTTAGCAATGCCTCTGTACCATCAAAAACTAGGGGGAAGAGTCCGTGGCAGAAAGTCAAAGAGATTCAAAGCACCGCTTTGCAACAAGCTCCTCATATACTGCATGAACATTCTTTCATCCCTGCAGCACTCTCAGCTAAATCAGGATCGTCCCACAGAAATAATTCATTCTCACTGCTAACAGTCTTGCTAATTGGCCTACCACAGCTAGTACCATTTTCAAGACCTGCTGCTTTGTGTTGCTAATCAAGTTCCTTAGCTCCTCTCCTTCCTGCCCCAATGGCAGTCACACTTCATGATCTCTGCTTTCCATGCTGGAGCTGCAGCCAGGTGTACTTAGGTTTCTCAAGTCCCTTTCAGTCTCAGCAGGGAATAAAACAGCCCGAATGGAATGGATGCAATGGGGCTCTCTCTAGGACACCTGCTGCCTCAGAAGACTTCACATCTACTGGACAGCTACAGAGCTCCTACAAAAGCATCACACACAAACAAGGAAGGAAAGAAAAACCCAGGACACTGTGTAGGGGTCCTACCTCTCACTAGGTGATACCTGTTCCGTGTACAGAGGATGGACATAAACTGCACCTCATCTGTTCCCCACTTCTCCCCCGCTTCGTACAGGCACTTCAAGACATTAGGGGTGACAAAGTAAGGCTCATGGAGAAGACTGGGCGCACAGGAGATCTTAAATCCCTTGCAGCTAGAGCACTGCTGGCCCGTACTTGTCTAGATCACGGATATTTTCCAACAAGCACCAACCAGGCATGGCAACCCACAGCCAAAACCTCACTGCCCCTGCCAAGTAGCCAGCCTGTCGAGAGACCTCTCATTAGAGACCTGCAAACAAGGCTAAAACCATTATTTCCATTTCACAGGCTGGCTTCTCTTCACCACAAGATCATCACATGCACAAGAATAGATTGGGAAGCACATTACTACGCACCTGAGCATCTTGCTGAGCATGGGCATCATCCACATACATTCCTTCATCTCTGTCTCCCTGCAGAGACACAAGGATAGAAGACTCAGTTCACCAGAGCATCTACTGGAAGCAACTCCTGAGAATTCCCCATTCATGAAAAGCTGCTGGAGATGGATAATGGAGTCCTTCAAAGGGAACACTAGCTTACAAATGAAACGCAGCTCAGATGCACTTTGGGCTGCCTTCTGAAACGAGCAGCAACCCACTTTACTGGGACATTTAAAGAAGAGCCCACAGCACTCATGCACACCCAGAGTCAGAGTTCCCTCCCCGGAGAGGCTGGGTTAGAGGAGCAGGCCATGGGACACACAGGGTGAGAAAAAGCCAGCCTGGAGCTCCTCACCACTGAGTGCACAGCTGTGCCCACAGCTCTGAAGATTCACCCCCTTCTCCCCTCAGCTTGGCTCACCGTTGCGAGGGACACGAGGACCCTTCAAAACATGGGAGATGTCAGATACAATGTCATCCTCAAGGGAGCAGCCAGATTCTAGCAAGAACACACACAGCATCCGTTAGGAGCAGGGCCACCACCTGGGTGCTGCCCACAACATTTGCCAGCTGTAACCTAGCTAAGTACAGAACTGCGCCCAGGGCTCCCAGCAGCACTGCAGCACTCCAGCCACCATCATTAGTGCTACAGCCTCCAATTAAGAAGCGCAGACAGGAAGAAACTGACAAGAGAGCCTTTCGCACTCCTTACGAAGCTTGTAGTTCTCATTACTGCAACAAATCTCTCCATTGGTGCGAGAAGCCAGAACTTCCATCGGGCAACCTTCACCTGCTCCTGCTCCCTAGGGAATCACCAAGGCAAGATTTAAGATACCAGCACCTGCTTGTGACGTGCAACCAGGTTTCTTTAAGAGAGACAAGACATGCATAACAAAGCAGTAAGTCCTTGGCCAGAACCTCAGCAATACAAAAGGAAGATTTCCAAACCTTCACAGCCCTCCTTAGTTCGTGCACGTCATACATGGTGGTGGGAGTCATCATCCCAGTGATCACCCTCTCAAAGTTCCCACTCAGCTCCGACTTCAAGTCATCAATCAAATCCCAGAAGGCCAAGAGAGGAGAAAGGAGTTGGCAGAAGGTACGGCCTTTGAGGACAGAGGAACTGAGCTGTTCAGCACTCCTCTTCAGGCTCCAACCCTCCTTGCATCAACAACTGCTCTGAACTGAACAAGAACAACACAACCTTGGTCAGGTAAAGTCTCTGCCGACCTTTCTCTGGTAGAGGTTGGGTCGTTTTTCACTTTTCGCCCAAGTGACACAACCACGTTCACACATCTCTGCACACCACTCACCCTGCCAGCAGTGCTCTTATAGGTGATCAGAACTTGCTGACGCTGGGAAACATTTAGTTTGGTCAAGACGTCAGCGATGGCATCTTCATCCGGGCCTGCAAGAAACAAATGGAAGCTAGTCAGGATGCTTGCACAAGGATCAGAAGTGCCCTCTGGTCTTGTGCCACCTCCCGTCCCTCACACAGCCGGCTCTCAACAGCTCCAGGACTACATCGATGCACACAAAGCTGCCAGGACCCACGCCACCAGAGGAGCTGCATTTCGGGACATGAAGGGCAGTTCTGTTTCCACTTTCCAACAATTTTTAGGGCAGTTGTGCAGCGGAGCAGTGCAAGCAGCTATGCTTCCCTCTATCAAACCACCAGAGCAGCCATTCGCAGTGCTGGGGAAAAAATAAAAGTTGACCATGGAGGGAGATCAACTTACCAAAGCCCTTCATGGCCTTCCTGAGTGCCTGCGCTTCTTGCTCAGCGCTGAAACTTGAGACCCCCTCGATTGTTGCCTAAGGCCACAAGAAAAGGATTTAGCAAAGGCAGACCGATGCACACAGAGTTCTCGTGCTGCCGGACCGCTCTCTGCAGGGCTGCGCTGAGCTCCTGCTGCTGCACCAGAACCGCAGCTCCCGTGCTGACGGACGGCGGAGCTTCGTGCCGGCACCCACAGCACGCGGCCCCCGGGCTGCTGGCGGCACGGCAGGACGCTCCCCTCCCCGCCTCCCTCCCTCCCACCGCCCCTCGGCTCCGGCGTCCTCCCGTTATCCGCCTAAGGAAACGAAGGCCCTGCACAGGGCTCTGGACCGGCTGATCGACGGCTGACGCCAACGGAACGAGGTTCAACACCGCCACGCGCCGGTCCCGCACTTCGGTCACAACGACCCGAGGCATCTCTGCAGGCCGGGGGCAGAGCGGCTGGAAGAAAAGGATCCGGGGGCGCGGGCCCCGGGGCCCCGGAAGCGGAGCGGGCGCACGGCGCGGGGCAGCGCCGCGGGCAGCCGGGCCGGGGCCACGCGGGACGCGCGCGGTGATGACGCAATGACGGCGCGACCGCGGGCGCAAACGACCCCGCCAGGAGCGCCCGCCCCGTTCCGCGGGCCGACCAATAGGAGAGCGGGGGAGGCGGGGCCGAGCGCGGGCTCTCCGCCAATGGCGGCCGCGGCATTCCGTGCCGGGAAAGCGGCGCTCCGCCGCCCCGCGCCTCGGGGCCCCGTCCGTCCCGCGTCAGAACGGAGCCGTCCTCCGGAGTCGTCGTCGCGGCGGGGCGCCGCCGGCTGACAACCGGCGGCTGACTGCGAGCGGCGGGGCGCCCGGTGTCCGGGAGCGGCTCCTGGCCGAGCCGGGCAGCCCCGAAAGAGAGGGACCGACCCCGCGGATCGAGACGCGTTCGAGCCCGGCGGAGTCGGGCGGCCGCCTTCGGTTCCGGCTCGGCTCGAACGGTCAGCAGCGCCGTGCTGAGCCGCTGCCCCGCAGGCGGAGGACTCGACTGCCGTTTTCTGTCTTCACGTCTGTCCGAGAAGAAAGCTGGCGGCGCTGGCGCTGACCAGGGAGAGGGAGGCCGGGGGCCGGAAAGCTCTCAGGCTGCGGCTCCAGGGCAGGCAGAGGAAGTCACGGCGCCGGTGACATCAGCCGGGCTGCTGGAACCTGCGTGCCGTCACGCTGCGTTTCCGTGACGACGGCGGGCTCTCCCCGAGGAGCCGAGGGCAGCTTTGCTGCTGCGTTCGTTACCCGACGAAGCCCGACGCAGGGGGGCTGGGCAGACAGTCTTGCCAAAGAGGCCCGTGCTACAGCTAGATTGCCAGCACGACTCCTTTTGTTCCCGTTGAGCCCTGGCCAGGCTTCGGGCGAAAACCAAGAGGAGAAAGAGGGCAGCGGCTGTTCCCCCGGACTGCTCCGTACATTGGTTTATTCCGTGCTAGAAAGGCTGGAGCTGCTTGCAGCGGCTCTGGACGCCTCACTTGTGGGATGGATGCATTGCTGTGCAACTTCCCCACGGCTGGGAGAGGTTCTCCAGATCCTCACTGCAAACGGGGCTCCCCAGTGACTGCGGATCTGGCTGATGGTAAAGTGCTGGGGCAACTGGTCATGGATCTTTCTTCACCACTGTGCTCACGTGGCAATGAGTAGGCCCACTGCCTTGCTTATTCCCTTTACTGCTGAGCTCCTCTTTTGGCTATAGACGCTGCCAATATTACTGTTTGTATTATTTTGTCATAGGCAGTAAAATAAGCCTATCCCAAAGACGTTGACTTCAAAGCATCGGGAACGTCTCCTTTGGAGAGACTGAGAGGTTTGGGCTCAGTGAGCCCGGAGAACAGAAGGCTCTGGGGAGACCGTGTGGCTGCCTTTCAGTACACGGGGCCTCACAGATCACCCTTGCTGAGGGTGGCCACTATCCCCTCATCGAGGTCATTGATGAAGATGTTGAACAAGACCGGACCCAGCACCGACCCCTGAGGAACACCGCTGGTTAGAGGCGTCCAACCGGACTCTGCACCGCCAACGACGACCCTCTGTGCTCTGCCAGTCAGCCAGTTCTCAACCCACCTCACTGTCCACTCATCTATCCACACTTGCTCAGCTTTGTCATAAGGATGTTGTGGGAGACGGTATCAAACGCCTTGCTGAAAGCAAGGTAGACTGCGTGCACTACATGCACCCAGCCAGTGACAACATCGTAGAAGGCTACCAGGTTGGTCAAGCATGACCTCCCCCTGGTGAACCCTTGCTGATTACTCCTGATAACCTCCTTTTCTTCCAGTTGTCTGGAGATGGCATCCAGCATAAGCTGTTCCATCACCCTTCCAGGGACGGAGGTGTGCCCAGGTGGCCAAGAGGGCCAACAGCATCTTGGCCTGAATTAGAAATAGCGTGGCCAGCAGGAGCAGGGAGGGAATCATCCCCCTGTACTCAGCCCTGGTGAGGCCACGCATTGAGTACTGTGTTCAGTTTTGGGCCGCTCACTACAAAAAAAAAAAAACAAACAGCCTCCACATTTCACACTGCAATCAAAAACATCCCCACCATTCTGTGCCAAGATGGAAGAAGAGAGCTGCAAAGGGCAGGCTGTGAGTGTATGGAGAGGATGTGGGCAGCTGTGACAAACCATTGGGACCCTTCCTATCTCAGTCTGTGCCTTATTGCCACAGCACACCTTGGGATCACAGAACCACCATGACTGGAAACAACTTTAAGATCCTGCAGGCCATCCGCCCCCCTGCCAGCATTCCTTCCTTCTAAACCACGTCCCTCTGTACCACATCTTCACCTTTCTGCATCCCCTCCAGGATGGCCATTCCACCACCTCCCCTTACCCACAACGGGAACTGTAAATCCAACCCCAAAGGGCATCCCATCACCTCAACTCTTAACTACAGACAAAGGCAACAGCTGCTGGAACCAGCCGGAAATCACCCAAAATGGCTGAAGGACACCATCTGCTCAAGACAGACAGAACTGCTTACCCCTTTCTGAGGAACAGGGCTCACAAAACACCTCACAGGAGCAGAGCTCCTGCCCTGGGGGCAGCCAGCCTTCAATGAGCTCAAGGAGGGGTGGAACCAGGCTGCACCCCATGGCCACACCAGCAGATCGCTTCCACCTGTGCTCCACAGCAGAACAGGGATTAGTGAAGATGAAAGCCTGGGAAATGAAGACTGACTGCTTTCATATTTCTCTCCCATTTGTGTATGCTGACTGCAGCTCCAACCAGGCCCACTTATAGTCTCTCGTAAATGAAACCTGGGAAGCAGATAAAGGCGTAGGACAAGAAGTGAAAGAGCAATGCAAAACAAAACAAAGAAAAAAGCAAACCAGAAACAAGGAAAAAGAAAAAAGTAAAAAAAAAAAAAAAAAAAAAAAAAAGAGAGAGACACAAAAAACAAGAAAAAAAAATAGGAAAGAAAACCACAGCATATGTAATGGCAGAAAGAGCAGCGCAATGGGAAAATGTTCCAAAGGAAGAGAAAGGAGCGCCCACCCATCTGCGCCGCGTTGCCTTCACTGTGCTGCAGGCTGAGCGGGTCCTTCCCAGCTGATCCATCAGTGGGCCCGGCCAGGACTCAGACAAGTTCCCATATGGCAGTTCCCGTACAAGTAGAAAAATAAAGGATAAGAAAAGAAGTTGGGAAAAGGTGGGAAAAGTAGGACAAATGCTGGGAAAGTGTGGGAAAAAAGTAGGAAAGAGGTACAAGTTTGGAAAGCATGGGAGAAATTGGGAAAGCATGGAAAAAGGTGGAAAAAAGATGGAAAATGACCATTAGGTAGGGCTGGTAGTTCCCTGGGCACGCAGCCCCTCGTGCTGGT
Organism: Chrysolophus pictus; assembly: GCA_037305975.1. Classification (NCBI taxonomy): domain Eukaryota; kingdom Metazoa; phylum Chordata; class Aves; order Galliformes; family Phasianidae; genus Chrysolophus; species Chrysolophus pictus. Next base: position 1,670,908 of record CM074605.1, read on the forward strand.
AGGTAGGCATGGGGAACAGAATAGGCGTAACCCACGGTGAGGTGGTTTTGGACCTGCTTTGAAAGCCATGGGGCCGGATGGATTGAACCTTGGGGTGCTGAGGGGGTTGGCAGATGTGGCTGCCAAGCCGCTCTCCATCATCCTTCAGCAGTCCTGGCTAATTGGCTAATAATGTGTCCTGGCTGTCCCTGAACGTGTTTAAAAAGC